>CM073132.1:20233365-20833365 GCA_037039145.1 Fundulus diaphanus | reverse complement strand
TGCAATCCCTCTCCACCTATCTGTCTGGCATTAATATACAGAACAGCTGTGTGATTAGTGTAAATCAGGTGGATTCCACCTTCCCTCACAGACCGTCTGATTGGCCGTCAGACCCCTCCGTTGCTCTCGCAGGAGGCTGCTATATTACCAATGATTGCCGTGGAGTCGTTTTCTGCAGGAGAATTGGGTCGGCTTTGAATTGGGTCTATAAGCCCTTGCGGACCAGAAGCAGTCTGGTGATTTTTGCAATAGGGCAGCTTTCTTCTGTGTCTTGTATTCAATCAAATTTCAGTCTGACAGGGTTCATCGACTGTGATTAATCATCACTTTTTGAAATGGCTGGTCCATTCCTCCACTTTCCTTTTCCTCACGCAGTGCGCTGTCCTCAGCTGACCTCTAATTCTTCTTGTTTGTCGCCATTTTTCTTCATCTGCTGTCATATCGGAGACATTTTTGTGATCACATTTTTCCTGTGATTTAATAGACAGGAAGGGAGCAAACTAAAAAGATTTCACCGGCTCTGAGGTCCTGATTGTTGCCCACCCCCTTGAAAGTAACTGGCTGCGTGTTATTTTTTGCTCTAGCTCCAGTTTGCTCATACTATGTTATCAGTTTTCATTCCTAACAGTGTGGATTAGCTGTTTTGTAAGTACTCATAGTTATATGTTGTTAAATTGCACTTGCGGAAAACAAGACAAAATATTCAAAATTTATTTCACATTATTTTTATCAGTATTGAGTCACTTTCTATTACTCAAGTAGCTTAAGTATAAGTAAGGTTTATCTAGCACTGGTTAGAAACAAAAATCACACTGTAAGACAAAGAGTACAAAATCCTGTTAAAATAATAAAACATGTACAATGACAAAAAAGCAAGGGTTAACTAAAAAAAAATACCATGAACACATAAAACAGAAAAAATTACGACTCTAACAGAATGCTTGTCTAATTAAGAGTGCCTTCTGCTGCTTTTAAACAACATAATTGCAGCAATAAATCCCTGGAGTTAAACATCTAGTGCAACCTTTGACTTGTCTGTATTGGGTTCCTGTGAGGCAGAGCTGGGTTTGAGTTGTTCAGAAATGTAAATAAAGAAGAGTGCTAAAGCTTTAAAGGTATTCTTAAATCAACCGGCTAGCAGTGCAAGGAGGAAGGAGTGACATAGGATCTTCTGTTTGTTGTGGTCAAAAATTCCCTTAGCTTAATTTTGCAAAGTCAGTCTGTACTTGTTTTGTTTAAACAGGTAAAAAAAAATGGCAAGATACTTGAATTGAAACTAAAGCTTGGGAAATAATTTTCCTCTCAGGTTTTGACACTGATTTGCTAAATCGTAAAGGCATTTCAACGGAGCTGTCAAACCATTTTTCAAATCAAAGTCCCAATTTCTGAGGCACAGGTGAACAGAGGAGCCAATAACACTGAGTTAAGATAGGATAAGATAATAATTCCTTTATTGTCCTGCAGTCGGGAAATTTGTGCGTGACATGGGGCCCAGAACTAAACCATAAGGAACCCCACAAGACGTTAACTGATTCAGATGGACATTAGACAATAGATAGAAAGAAAAGATAAAGAGATGTAATTCATATTCATGTTCATGAAGTGGACATAATGGGTCAAATTTATAGTAGTATGACTGAGTCCAATTCTGTCCAGATTTAATTCAAAGAAATCTTGTTCTTTCTGATACAATAAACTTAAAGTCACTCAATTGTTTAATGCTAATTGGTAATGTTTTTATTTAAGTACAACTGATCTTATCAGGTTGCTGACAGCAATGTCCTCATCCTGTGCAAACACAATGGCGATAGTGGTGAGAAACTACTCTACTTTAAGAAGAAGACTGTCTAGCATATCCCCCATATCCATTCTGTAACCCCCAGTCGGTCGAGGCAGATGACCGTTCATACTGAGCCCGGTTCTGCTGGAAGTTTTTCCTTCCTGCTAACGGGTGTTTTTTCTTTCCACTGTCGCTTCATGCTTGCTCAGTATGAGGGATTGCTGCAAAGCCATGTACAATGCAGACGACTCTCCCTGTAGCTCTACGCTTCTTCAGGAGTGAATGCTGCTTGTCGGGACTTTGAAGCAATCAACTGGTTCCCTTATATAGGAAATTTTTGACCAATCTGTATAATATGATTGATTTGACTTTGTAAAGTGCCTCGAGATGACATGTTTCATGTATTGGCGCTATATAAATAAAATTGAATTGAATTGAATATCCAAGCTCTGAATGAGTTGACATGTGCCGTGAGCTTGCCTGGGTTAAGAGAACATGAAGCAGACACAGAAACAAAACCACAACACCCCGTTTAAAAAATACAATAATTTTTGTCATTTACATCAATGAGTTTGATACACAAAACAAAAGGCGTCAATAATTGCACATTTTACATAAATGTAGCTGGAGAAAACAACATGAGAAAGAAATGTGACCATGTACTCAAACGGCCTAGGTCAATGGCAGGATTTCTACAGAGCGAGCTCACAATCCAAACCACTAAATAGGATTTATCAAAGATTTATCAAAGCAGAAAGGTCTGGTAGCAAAAATGTTATGTCACACTGACATGACTGCATGTTGCTTTGTTATACTTGGAGTATCTTGCTTCAGATCAAAGGCCTCAAGGTGAAGGTAAACCAAGAAGTCCATTGAGTTTAAAATCATCAGCACCGTAGATTAAAGAGATTTATATCTGAATCCCAATTAGAAGGGGAAAGATGATGTGTTTTTCAACACTTATAAAGGTTGAAAGGATCATTAAATCATCTGAAATCAAAGACAAAGATTAAATGGTCAATCAGTTTTTTAATCCTTATCAAAAACCCTTATTTTTGTGAAGCTGTGTAAGCCCAGTGTGAAACGGCCTTTACTCATCTGCTACAAGACATAGCAGATGAGTAAAGGCTTTTCAGAAGGACAAAGACTGTTTTTCTGAAAAACCAAGTCTGCTCTGCTTGCTGAGCTTACTTCAAAAACTGTGCAAGGCAGCTGGTCATTCATTCAATATCCTGAAACGCCTTTGTTTGAAGCCTTTCAAAGGAGACTCTCGGCAGTCTTCAGAGGGGCTCAGGTGGGGAAACATTGGACTCTAGCTATTAAATACTGAAAACGTCATGTAAAAAAGTCAGAAAAGTCACCGTATTTTTCGGACCATAAGGCGCACTGGATTGTAAAGCGCACTGTGAATTAACGTGTCTTTGTCCACATATAAAACATACCGGATTATAAAACGCATTAGATATTCTTCACAAGTGTGTAATATCACTCAGTCCCTCCGGTAGGGTCCCCGATTTCCGGGGACTGTCCCCGTTTTGGAAGACCTGTCCCGGCAAAAGCTGTCACCGGAAATGTCCTCGATTTCAGTATATCATGATGGAGTAAAAAAATTTAGCTCAACAAGAGACATTTACCCGATCCTGCCGCTGTCCTGGCGAAGTAAAGCTTTGCCGAACGCACGCTTCCCACCCCGTCGGCGTGGCAGTCCAGACAAAACAAACCAACCCCCAGACAGAGATTCTGCGCTTAACAAAATCAGAGACGTCCCCAGTTTTCATTAGAGAAATCAAATCGGGTCACCTTACACCGCTCTCTCCTGGGAGGGAGACCTATCTGTCTCTGCTGGGAGGACAGAGTAGTTGGACTACACTGCCCTGTTTCTAACATAAGGCCAGAGTAAAGTGAACTTTTATATTGAATTAACTTACTTTGTTTATTTTTGGTAGCACGTACACCGGGTGTGGGCTGCCTTACATGAATGCACTTCTAATTTAGACATTACAGACAGGTAGTCTTGTAGACAGCTCAGGGGTCCTGTTACGGGGCAGATCAAGTAGTGACACAGTGTACCGTAATGCTCCAAATATCCATTGAGCGGAGAGGCTTCATTGCTAACCAAAGTCGTACTTACACATTTTAACAGATTTTTGAGAGCATTATACCACATAAAATTGGTCAGTAAGCACAACAGTAATCATATATAAGGCGCACCATTCATTTTTGAGAAAATTTAAGGATTTTAAGTGCGGTTTATAGTACTCGTACTGGTGTAAAATGTATAGTATTTCGTCTATAAACTACACACACTCTACTTTTTATATTTCCCTCCCATTTCAGTACTTATTTAGAAAAGGTACTATCTTGCCCGCCCACATAAATAGAAGGTAAAAACATTTTTGAAATTTGAAATTTAGTGAATACATTTTTTTTTATCTGAAACATAAAGAAACGATTATGTGTAAAAAAATTATACAGTTTATGGATTATACTGCTCTTTGCTGGAAAGGTTCAGTAAACCTACTTTGCTGGATCAGTAGTGTTTTATTTAGTTCGTTAACTAAACATTAGTGATAAAACAATGATCAAAAGAAGCCAGTTTTTTCCTTTATTGTTGCTTTACTGTGAAAATATTCAGGTTTCACCTGTTCAGTAAGTGCATCAAAACTGAAATCTTCTGCTTTTTTAGGGTTGCAAAGTTATCAACAAACTCTCCATCTTTAAAGATAAGCAGAAAAATATCTTGGCCAGAAAAAGTGTCATATGGAAATTCCTAATTAATTGTCATGAAACTAATCATATGTCACACATTAAGTTACAAAGAAATAGAGCATCAAGAGGCTGTTTAAACCTGACATTTACATGTGTTCTGTGCTCTATGGACGTGTGTTCACACTTGTTGAAAAATGTCCCCACCATCCGAGCACTTGTGATCGAATCTCAGTTACCCGCTCCCTATGCAAATAACCATGTAGTGTAAAGCACTGTCAGCTAAGCAACCAACAGTACATCAGCAGGCAGGTTTCTATAAAAACCACTAAAACTTACACAGACCTGAGCATAACATCATTTTATTGCTAAATAATTTTCAAATGTTCTATTTTCAAAGTGTGGTTGAGATTATGTAAGGTTAAGTAATATGAAAGCGATAAAATAACATAAAATAAATGCTTGGTTTTACAGAGCTTAGTGTCAGCATAGTTCTGTAAAAGTCACACTAACGTTTTCCACATGTTTAGCTTCTGACTCCAACAGCTTTCATGCAAACTGGCTACAAATATTTTGTACAGAACTCGATGCACATTAGATCTGCTGTTGTATGCCTCATATTTTACACAACAGGCACCACAGCAGCAGGGACAATCAATGGAAATAACAACATAAGATAACAGTATGCTACAGCAATAAAACCGCCCTTGTCAAAAATGGTTATTTTTCCATTGACAAAGAACTCGATGAAACAGTTTAGCAATACTATGCACGCGTATGTAATTCTGTATATGGGGAGACTGAGAAAACATTTAGATGGTGACTCGGATTCCTACCCATTTACTGTCACATGTGCCCCAGTATGTGCCGCAATAAAATTGCTAATCAAATTTCAACAAAATTATTTGACTGTTGACATGGAAACATGCCAGAGAATCCCCTTTGAATGATTTCAAGTGGATCTGTTTTGGGCAAAAGAGATGGCATTGTGAAGGCAGTTTATAAAAGAAGACAAAACTAAAGTTTAGACATTTTAAAAAGTGCTACATATACATACCCAGACTTAAGGGAGCCAAAAATGTATTTCAATTTACAGAAAGGTAATTTTATAATGAAGAAAACCTATATTAAAATGTGTCCAAGTTCAATGCTGTATGCATAGGTGGCATAAAAAGCTAAAAAAGTAGAAAATAGGTTGGACTGCTGTCAGTTGGAGCAACCCCAGACATTTAGCATTCCAGAGTGAAAAAAATCTTCATCAGTGCAGACTGAGTGCCAGCTTAAAGTAGCATGATATCAAGTCATGTCGTAATATCTTGCCCCCGCTACCTTCAAATGGCAATTGTGGGAATTTTAATGGCAGTAGTCCATATGTTTGGGTTGTTTGCCGTTTCTGAGCTGTGATACTCATGTCAAACAAAACAGCATCAGTAACAAGAAAAAAAACCTGCAGCATTGCAACGAGCCGCACAAAAAACGTCCAGTTTGATAATGGTTTCATATCAGATTTCCCTATTATTTTTGTATGTGGCTACTTGAAATTAAAAATAAAACTGCTGAAGCCACAATATGGCCTCACATAGGGTAGTGTCCCCTTTCTTGACTTCAAGCAAAGTCGTGCCTCCTTTGTTCTTGGCGGTCAATCTGCTCCCACACAGGTGTTAAAGGAATAATACGATTAACTACAAACCAGGCAAAATGTCTTTTGAGATCGTAGATCTCATTTTAATGAGATTTTCTGTCTTGGTTCAGGGTTGGCATAAGTCTGTGCTGTGCAAACAACCCAATATGTCTTGTGTCAAGGTGATTGTGCTGCCCCTAGTGGTCCAGTTTAAGTAACTGCAATAAAGATGGCTGAACGGTAGTGTTTAAAGCGTCCTCTCAGGATAAAGAAGTTGAACACAGGCAGAATCAAATTTTAATACCCTCACACACTGCAGCTCAAATGAGAACGTTGACAGGTCAGTCAAGTCACTTCGAGCTGCATAGGACAAGCAGAAGAGCCCAGTGCATGCGCCACTCTTGTGTTACTGATCCTTAAAAAGGAGATACTGGAGAGTCCATACATATATTCAAAGACCCGTAGGCAATGTTGCAACTTTGCTGTAAAGGTGTATTTCAAGTTTTGACAAATGCCAGAATAGGGCTTGGGATCCGCGTTGCATTGTGGGACGTGGCGGCCATGTTGATGGCTACGCGACCGTTAACATAGCGCTGACATAACGTTGTTGAATGAAGAGACGTAGTGGTAGAATAGATAGAAAAAAGATGTTAAAATCCCGAAAAGGATCTGGAATTTACCGGGACACATTAAATAGAGAAGCCAGGGACCGGTATGTTGATAAAAATCAGCATTATTAATAATTTGGATCCATATGACGTTCCAAACAATGAGTGGAGCACCGACAACGACTTGTTGCCACTGTTTTGCATATCGGACATCTTCGGCTACCTTGTTTGTGGTGTGAGCGCCTATACTTCTGAACAGTTCCGAAGCTACAAGTCCTTGGAGTCTCATGTGCAGTTCACAAATGGATGGGTTCAGGAGCTGCAGATCTTAAAGCCAGCAAACAGTGGGAACACAGTAATCGCACAAAGGTAAGCTGTGCTCAGACGGGCTCTGGCACCTGCTAGTTTAGTAGCTGCTAACCGTTAGTGCTAACAACCACTCACACATGTAATGTACTTTTAAATAGCTGCTATGTGTTTCAAAGGTGTAGTTAGTAACGTTAACTGCCAAACCTCCCTAAACCCTCCGGGTTTCTCACGTATTTGAGCCTTTTCCCACTGCCGTTTTAGTATTTTCCCGTAAAAGATCCCATATTTTAACTCTCATAACATTAACGTTAGCCCTTCCATCGGACCTGTCAGTCTCTATACTGTTAATACCCCCTTGCCTTTCCAGAAACACAACGCTTTTCAAAGCATCGTTTTGCTTACTTGAAGGCAACCTTTGCGTGATGTCCTTTTAAGATAACAGCGTGGTTGTTGTGAGAGCATGATTTCACGCCAATCTGTAAGCAAAATCACGTCTTCTACCGAAGAGGATGAAATGCTATATCAACCGTCTCTGGGCGCGCATTCATGGATGTATGCGGTGTCGCGGTTGAAGGAAAGAAACAATGTAGGCTATAAAATAAAACCGTGCATCTTTAACTTACCAGAATGAAAATGCAGGGAACACACTCTCATTGATATCGGAATACTGTGGAAAGCTATGTTCGGTCGTCTTACAGCCGCGATCCAAGCGAGCTGACGACTCGCTGACACTTGTTCTCCATGGTTGCGCCTCCAGGCAGGAAAGCGGTGGAAAATTAACCCATTTCTATGTTTTTCCCATGGCGATCATGTGTTGCGCTGTTACAGCCCACAACACAGCAACGGTTTACCATGGTTGAAAGCAAGTTAAGGTGAAATTAATCAAATTAAAACACGGCTGAGAGGGAGTACAGTACGCGGTAGTCATAGGCAGTCTGAGTAGCGGTAACGGAGGCCATCAACATGGCGGCCACGCAAAGTGCTTACGTCACGATGCCCAAGCCCTATACAAGCCCAGTTGTGATTTGGATATTGTAACATTGGTGAGCACATTAAGAAGATGTCTTCCTTTTTTTCAATTGCAAATCACAGAGGACCATATCAGCCACACCGAAAGTGTCAAAGTCACACATTTGTAGAGACAAAAAACACGCCGTTCTGTGTTAAATGCAAATGTTAAACTTTAAGGACCGTGGCCGTTAACTCGGCTGTAAAGTTTGAGAGTCTTAAAGAGGAGCTTTAAAGACGGAAAGAGTGGGATGAATACGAAATTGAGGTCCACGGAGTAATTGAGGAGGTGCGTGTGAGTAGGATGGGATGTCAGCAGGTCCGAGATGTGGGAAGACGATGTAAGGTAACAAAGTTTCTCTCCTACCAGTCTCCCACTGACACCAGCTTTTTATGTTCTGCTGTGACACCTTTGTCTGTGGAGCCCAGAAGCTGTGGACATTAAAGGTAGAAGGAGTTAGCAGAACTGAAAGGGTCGGTATTGAACATTATGTTGTTTTTCTTCTGTCAGTAGGTAATTAGAGTTTGTTTAAACTATAAAAATAGCATGTAAAAAACAATAGTTATAACAGCAGGAATACATTTTGCTGATGGTTTTGTCAGTTTAAGGTTGCTTTCATCTCTATCGTGAATTATCACGAGGGTAATAATAAACACACTTATTTATGTTGTAAAGTTTATAGATCTTGAATTAGACTGTTTAATGACCCTCTATGGCTATCTGCAGGAAATGTAGAAGGATTGCTAGATGTCTCTGTTATGTAGAATTATCACTAAAGCAGTCATTTTATTATATACACAGTTTATTGTGGCAAACTCTTGTCAAACTTCCATTCTGAGGGGTTCTCATGAAAAACCTACTATTCTTGAATCCCAGAAGCACCGTATTAACATAAAATCTCCTCACCCTCTTTGTTTCCCATCATTTTCTTGCCTGCTTTCCCACCTCATTCCCCACTGAGCGACCTCAGACTTCTGTGAATGAACGGTGTCTTTGCTGAGCTTAGAGACGATCAATCAGCCGCGAGCTGTCTCCAGTGGCTGGCTGTCTCAGTCAGACAGGTCCGGGGAGAGGAGGGGGGCTGAGGGTGGTGAGGGGCTCTGGTGGCATCAGGGGGATATCTCAGAATACATCTGTCTCGCACAGTTGAGTCTGGAGGTGCAAAAGTGCAGCTGAAAAGTTGGACTCTCTCAGCGCGACATGGTAAACTAATCCCCGGAGATAATTAGATCCTGTTTGGCTTTTTTTCTATTCCGTCGCATGCCATTTAACTGTTAGATGCTCATAAACAATTTTTTCCCTGCACGTCTTCTTTAGTTTAGATTTCATGAATAGTCTGATAGGGCACTGTGTGCTGCAGCCACCTTTAACTGGATTATTTATTAGTGGTACAGACACAGACCAATTTGTTGGCATCTTGGGCGAAGATGTGTCAAAAGCATAATTTTACACGTAACACTTTTTTTGTGGGGGGAGGGTATGGTAAGTAACAATTACTCTTTACAAAAATTTCTGGTGGCCCATGCAAATCGAGCTACATTATGTGTTTAATGTCGCTTTGTTTTTAAATTGTCATACGTTGAACAGCTTTTGGAAAAACTTATTCACTTCTCCAATGGAAGTCTAACACACCCTCTGCTTTGGATAGTTGGATCAAAGAGACGCTGTAAATGTTACAGAGAGCTGGTCATTTACTGAGTATGTACAAAAAAAAACAAGAAAACCCGCAAAGAAACCCAATCTATTTCAGAATATTATACAAGATTCTCAAAGAATAATGGGTAACCTTGCTTTAACGCAGCCGTTCCTGCACACATGCGTACAATACGTTCTTCCCCCCACGCCTTTTAATGTTACACCGTTCCTCTCCCCCTCTCTTCCTCGTATCATCATATAAAGGAAGACGGTTATGAACATGGAAAATAGATGTCTGAAGAGATCCAAAGTCACTTCTATGTAGAAACCCTTACTTTACAATGTTTATCGGCATTCCAATAGCCTGTAAGTTGTCTGCCGCCCATGTTTGTTTTATTTGGTGGACATTTTGTTCTCTTGTTTGGTTCTTTGTCTGTATGTTAAATTGGGAAAAAAATATAAATAATGAAAAGATCTTGGTGGCAGAATGGCTGGTACCCCCACCATTTCCTTTAGAATAAATGCAACAAAATAATTGTTGTAATTTAGAATAAATGTTTCTTTTATATTGGTCAGTGTTTTCTAGGAAGTTCCAATTAGTAGCCTATGACTTTTCCATCTTGAACCTGTGAAGACAAGCTGTCTCTGAGGTGGATACTGACTTATCTCGCGCAATCAGGAGTTCACAAAACATAAAGCCATCAGTTCAGGACTTCAGGAGGCGTTGTGTGGCATCGACGTCGTAACTACGCTTAAAATCGGCATCTCTCCAAATGAAACAAACGTATTGTAGAGATCCTGTGCGTTTGTTTCTCTTCCAAAGGCACTCCTTGTTTGAATGCCTGCCACTCAAACAAGATTTTAACTCAAGAAAAAGCTGAAGAAATGAGAGAATAAGAGAAGACTCGCGGCTCTGGTCCATCCAGAGGGATTGTGCGAAGAGAAGCGGTCACAAAAGAGTGTTCCAGTAGTGGGGCTAATATTGTGCAACTGTGATTTTATCCAAAACTGTTGTTTATTACCATGGGATTTTTTTCTCTCTCCTTTAAATAAATATTGAAACTATTTCATGAATTGGATTTCATGAAAATGGCAGCGTGAGATCGCATTACTGGCTGTGTGCAACGCTGCAACCCCAGAGGACTGCTGGAATGCAAAATGTGTTTGGTTGTGCCACGCCTGCAGATTCTGCTTGCCCATGTTAAATCTGGGCCGCTGGATGGACTTTCAGTGCCTTCGTTGCCCACACTGGATGCATGTTTTTGGGTGGCTAAGCTGCTAAAGCTGTCAAAGTGTGGTGGGGGCATTTTGATGGAAGGAAAGAGTCGATATTAATTAAATATATTGAAATTACATGTTTTGCTGATATCATGGAGCCCTATGTTTTTACACATCTTTCCAAGGGGTGCCAGTAAATGGGACATGCTGTGTGTACACAGTGTGAAGCTATTCTTTAAGGGAGCAGGTAAACCGTTCCTGTATCTTCTGACGGCGGGTTTAAAACGCTTGCTTTTACTGCCATTTGTGTTGCATGGTTATTCTCTTGCTCTTGCAGCTTTTAAACCACCCCACCGCCGCCTTTTCTCTGACAGGTTAATCCACGGAGGGCAGTTTCTAAACGGTTTGGCCGGGCCGACCATAATGAGCGCCGGACCCTACCTCTCCACCACATGGTTCGCCCCCGACCAGAGAGCAACAGCAACGGCCGTGGCCTCGCTCGTCTCCTACCTGGGAGGCGCCGCTTCGTTTATCGTGGGGCCGCTCATCGTTCCAGCCCCCAACGACTCGCAGCAAGGCGGCGCGACGGCGGCACCGCTATCCCCCGCCTTCATCCAGCGCAGGATACAGCTGGTTCTGTATGCAGGTACGAACTGAAAGCAGAGTAACCGATGGAGGCACGCAGGATCGATGGCACATTATTTCGACACCGTGCCTGCGCCCTCGGAGGATAGAAATACAATCAGGCAACAGGGTTTCAACAATCTTACACAAGCGCCAAGAGCTCCAGCTATAATCCGCATACCTATGGCTCCGAAAAAATTAGCCTGCTGGGACTGTTATGCTTAACTGACTCAGAAAATTAAAAGTATGATGAAAAGAGAAACAAGTGTGCTGTAATAGACTGAAGCAACGGCTTTGTTTAATCTAAGGGGGTATTATGAATTTCTGAAGGACAGACATACTTTATCAATCTAAAGTTTCAGAAGGTCGTGAAAAAGGGGGAAAGAAAGCCTTCTACCTGATATGTAGTCACAGCTATCTGTAGTTCACTTCACAAATCTGGGTTTTGTGGAAGAGCGAAAATAAAAAAAAGCCATAAGAAGTCTTGTTACTTCACAGAAACAATGGCTTCAGCCTTTATTTAGACTTGCGTGTTAAAGACTAGAGTCTTGACTTAGACACCTCCTCTGACACTCTAGTTTTATAAACGGTCCTTATCTGATTTGATTAGGAGTGAAAACAAGCCAGTGTGTGAGACGGAGGCCGCTGCTCTGACAGGTAACACTCATATTTTCCTGTGGAAGTGTGCGCTTGATTTATTAGCCAGTGACATTCACAGACCGTTGGCTCTTAATGAGTTCTAAAAACAATGTTTGCTGTCGAGCTAAAGCAAGTGAGGAGTCTCTCCAGCTGAACACTGCACTAAATGACCGTCAGCCATTCTGAAACAAAGCAGAAAAACCTAAACTAGCCTCTGACATCTTATAGACCAGTTCACGCGTGACGTCACGCGTGACGTCAGCGCTACATCCGGATCTCGGTGGTTGGCAAAAACAGCGCTGTTGTCGTCTACTACTGTGACAAAACGGGTGATTTAGAGCGTATTTTTAGTTAGTTTATTTTTGGAATCTAAACAATGCCTACCACTTGTTGTGCTCCCGGTTGCACACAGAGGCATTCCAAATCGTCGGATGTACGTTTCTGTCGTTTACCGAAGGAGGAAACACGAATAAAGAAATTGATATTTTCAATGAAAAGAGCGCAGTCAGACACTCCAAATGGACTGGGGGATCCATCATACTGCGACAGAATATGCAGTCTACACTTCATCTCCGGTAAATACAACTTAATTCTGCTCTAGTCATTGTTGTACTTAAATAGCGGCGGAGGGGAGGTGCCGATCGCTACACGGGCCGGAGAAGCGGTAGCAGCAGCCGCTGACTATTCCGGCCCGTGTAGCGATCGCCACCTCCCCTCCCCTCCGTCCGTTCACGGGCGCTAGTACTTCTGTGTTTACGCTGCAATGTCGCCGACACCCCCACCCATTTTAACAAGACAAAAACACCAAAATAATCCGTAGTGAACTATGTTTTTTTTTAACCTACCGGGCGGGTCTTCCTGTCCGACTCCGCGTTCGTATGTTACACATGTCTGAACATCCATCCATCCATCCATGTTCTGACCCGCTTAATCCCTCATGGCATCGCGGGCGTTGCTGGAGCCTAAGTCCAGATATAATATAATTGCAGCCGTCCAGTGGTTTCATGGCTTTCGTGCTCTCTCGTGTGTACTGGCCTGCGTGTTTATAAGGTAGCTGTATATGTCGCGGTACTGAACGCTTGGCAGCATTTCACAGACTCGCTGCGTCCCTTCAGGCTTTTGCTGTGTGGATCTGGCAATCTGATACCATCAACCATCAACTTAGTCTTAAAACGATCTTGTGATACGTTATCTAAAGAAGAAAAATACGTGGAGAACTCGTCAGTTTCTCTGTTTGCGTCCGCAATTGTGTTCGTCTTTTGCCAACCAGTCCGGCGCGCATGCGCGAAAAACCCGAATCAAAACAATAACAATGAACTGGTCTATTCTGTCATTGTTACAGCTGCTGCGCCGTTACGGAGATACTTCTGACTTAACAAAATAAAAGTCCACCCTGTTCCTTCCTACAGAAAAACACTCATTATGTTGTAAATTATCCTTACCTTGTAACATTTGTGCTTAACTCTTTGGACTTAACGAAGGTTTTAAATGTCAATTTCGAAATGGTTTCCCAATAATATTAAAAATTCCCCGACTCGGGGTAAGGAGAGCTAAAAAAAGTTCAAACTCAAACTATACACTGCAGTAAATATTTTAGTGTATAGTGAATAGACTAGGGGACTAAATATAAATAGTCTGCATGCTTTTCAGATTTTTGTTTGTAAAAAAACAATTCTGTATAAATGCTCTTCCTCGTCAATTGTATGCCACTTTGTGCTGGTCTAGCACATACAATAAAATATGTTGTTTTGTGGATGTAATATGATAAGATTAGAAAACGTTTGAAAGTGGGGGAATGCCACAGTTAAAGTGAAAAAAAAATACATACATAGTTACATTTTACCCTTTCTTCTGTGTTACAGTGACAAAAAACAATAATAACACAATACAGAAGTGGAGATGTTCCATCTTATTTATTCCCAGACGGGTAAAACGTACGGATTCTCCAGAAGGACTCAGTTATGGTGTCAGCCGGTGCCAGATTGAATGATTTCGTCAGACACATTCATTTTACTGTCATGTCTTCTAGGGCACAAATTCATCTCAGTGAAGAGTCTTCAGGGCACTCTAAGAAGTCACGTTGACCTTTTTTAATGTCACATTGTGTTTTACTGTATCTGTGAGAATAACTTTCTGCATCCCTGTGCTGTGGCAGAATTGGCTGCGATCGGGGGGCTTTTCGCAGCCGTCCTGCTCTACTTCCCGTCACGCCCGCCGGTGCCTCCCAGTGTGGCCGCAGCGAGCCAGAGGCTCAGTTACAGGAGCAGCATCTGCAGACTTCTCAGGTAAAACCGCCGCTGCTCAGACGGCACACACCGACCTGCTGACACCTTTTCACTGAGGACATCCTTCACCTGAAACATTGCGCTCTCCTAACCTGCATCCATGATCCAAATCCATTTGTGTTTGGAGCCGCAATAATGTTTTCATGGCCTCGTTTTCTGGTGGTGGGGCGGGGGGAATATTTCTGCTGGAGCTTCAAAGCTTTCATAACAGCTCTGTCCACAGAGTCTGGTTTCTCATTTGCAGATGCTAGTGGCTCCTCTTGGCTTGGAGAGTTGCAGTGACTGAGTCCAGCAACGCGTGATGGGCATTGGATTGGGGCTCTGCCACTCACAACCTTCTTGGGTTCTTATCAAAGGAACTCCCTGCCTTCCCTCTAGATCACATGTGTCAAAGTAAAGGTCCGCGGGCCGAATCCGGCCCATCAAGGCAATTTATCTGGCCCTCAAGAGCCAAAAAAGGCATATCATGTCATAAAATAGAGGCATATATTCTTTTGAATTGTATAAAGTGGCTAAAACTGTGCCTCCTGTGGCATATGTTGAGTTTTAACAGTGTAGTAACAGCATCCTGCCACTAGATGTCAGTTTTCCCACAACACATTAAAGTCAGGCGTACACTGTACGAGTTTTTGCCCTTTTCGGGCCGATTCTTCAGTATTGCAATAATTTTTTGGATCGGGCCGAGTTTCAGCTTGATCCTGCGTCGTGTAGTATACAGGCGGTAACGAGGGGCGATTCGCCTCTCACGGCCACCTCCCGATCAGGAATCGGACGGTCGGATGAAAATCAAACATGTTTGAAATTCAGTCGGCCTCCTGCTGTTGAAGTGGAGTTACGAGCGTCCACGAGCCGATTTCCCACAACCTCGCGCACAGCGCATGCGCAAACAAGGAAATACTTCTTCGTCTTCGCAAACGAAAACATGGGAGTATTGAGAAGCATGGCGGCGGTACGTGTAACAAGGAGTCAAACTAGGGAGGAGCAACTCGTAGAACTGCCAAGGCAGCGCGTTTCATTCTTGTGAGCCTCATATTTAACAGTGAGCATCGACACTTCCGCCTTTTTCTTCTTCTACTGTTGACATTTGGCTTCCGGGTAGACGAGTCCGCATAGCGCCATCTCTCTACGGGGCTGAGTCTGACATGTGGTTTTTAGACGTACAGTGTGAGCAGTCAGGTCGCATCAGAGCGTCGGGCCGTACAGTGTGAGAACAGATATCGTGAGCGGTGAACTTTTAAACCCTGCGGTTTCGTCGTACAGTTTGAGCTGTATATGAGTACCATGATTGAAAATATCGTACAGTGTATGCCCAGCTTAAAACAACCTAGAAATGTCCAAAAAGAGAAAAAGTGATGCAGAATAATGAGTTTAAAGTGTAACTCATCCCAATATTGACCTTTGTTGCAGATGAACTGTATAAAGTGGGCCTAAGGGTGCTACTTTTATGTTACTGTGCATTTATTATATTTCTATGTGAACTGAAATTAAATTATTAAATCAAAAGTATCATCTATACACGTACAACCGGCCCTTTTAATGACTTCATGATGCGAAAGTGGCCAAATATAGAAATTGGTTTAACACCCCTGCTCTAGATTATTTACTAAAGTGTGATAAAGTAGTTGGTGTTTTATATATGCACATTCCCAAGAGAAACGGCTAATGTTCAGAGGGAGAGATGGTCCATTAAGACAAGGCCCTGGATGTCAGTAGCATCTGTTTGTTGTTTGTCTTATTTCCACCCACAAGAGACTCAAAGAGGAAGTAAAATTGAATCACACTTTATTATAATCCTGTGTCCCCTCCTCACACCATCACACTCTCCATCAAGGGCAAGTTTATCCCCTGGGCCACCAGGAAGCAGCGTCGTCTGAGGATCAGCGCTCTGCCTTTTGCTCGGCTTGTTAAGGAATGATGCCTGTAGCAGTGGCCGGGGAATAAAGGCTGGAGAAGGAAGAAGAAAAGCTGGGCAATAGCAGCCAGGGAGTTGGCTTAACTTTGTTGGCTGCATTTGTTCCCCTCGAGTGAGAAATCACTCCACTGTGGCACCTGGATTTTCGGAGGCTTGTGAGCAGCTCAGAGCGGCTCAACTCCTGTAAGGGTTCCTGCTGATGGATGGCAGAGAGCAAGCAGAGGTAAACCCAGAGTATAGTTCCGAGTTCTGGACAGATGGACACACATTTACATGGAGCCGCAAACGTAACTAGGCCAGCCGGCTGGGAGGGGGCTTCTGCTGCAGTCGTGATGGGCAGCCTGTCAGGGACGTGTTTGAGGTTGAACGTCAGCTAGGGCTGGACAATAAAACATTTGCAATAAATATCGTGATACGCACCTGATCGATATCAATAGAAAATACATACTATAGAATGTATAATTTCACTGAACTTCGATGGAGAACTGCAGGGCATTCTGGGGGATGTAGGCAGAGGAAAGAATGTAGCCTCTCAACCTCTTGCGGTCAAACTAAGCAAGGCTGGCGGTAGGGGTGACCTCTTTTTAAAGGTTAAAGGTTACATTTAAATAGGGTTAGGGTTACAATTTAGATCCAGCCTCCCCCCCCCGACCCTTATTTCAAATGGGTAAAAAAAAAAATCTGAGGGATAAAGGAAAACTATTTTAGGAAATCTAAACTGTTTGTGTTCTGACGGTCTGTTATCTGCATTATTTTGTTGGCAACAACAAAAGAAAAAGCTGCTCTGTCACTGTTGAGCTTCAGTAAACTACAGGGATGTGAAAATGCTTCCCCCCCCCCCCCCCCCCCCAAATGACACATTTTCACATGTGAATCCGTTTATCGTTTTAACAGGGCTTCACAAAAGCATTTCTACCCCCTTAAACCTTTTCACATTTTGTCACACAGACTTCAATGCATTTCATTAAGATTTATTAAGGTTTATGACCAGCAGATTATAGTTCATGAAGGTCATGTGGTCAACTGTCACATCCAGCAAGGGAATTTCTATCATATGGGATTGACACTTTTTAGGAGGAGGTATTTTTTACTCTTGCCACAGATTTTCAGTGGGGTTTAGGTCTGGAGTTTGACCAGGCCGTTCTAACACATAAATATTCTATAGATTTCCCTTCAGAATTACATCTTATTTGACCCTATTTAAGAATAACATCCCCACAGCATGATGTTTCCACTGCCATGTTTCACTGTGGACATGAACTGCTGAAGCTGATGACCAGCGCTAGTTTTTTCCTGTACTTACTGCTTTGTAGAGATGCCAAAAAGTACAACTTTGGCACTACATGAGCAAACTAGAAATGTGAATTTCTTTTTGCCACTTTTCCATAAATAATACAGTCAAGCTATGGATTCTAGTGTGTCAGACATGCCAAAATCCAAGGAGGATGACTAATTTTACAAAGCACTGCATTCACGTTCATTGTAAGCTGCTCACAAAGCGTATAAGTCATACATGAAGGATCATCAGCCTATAGTAAACTTCTAATAAATGTTTTCTTGGTCAGTCATGAAGGAGGGGCTCGGTCTACCAGCTCGGCGGATTCAAATTTTAAAGTGAAAAATTTCGTACTGCGCATAATGATAACGTTGAAGGCAGGTGCTGAGCAGCAGATCACTTAGTATTCCTGACACCTTCCCGGTGATGTATCTGCTCATCCATTTAGCCTGTCAAGATCTGAGCGCACGCTAATGATCTTCAGCTTGATGAGAGCTTCCAGTTGCTCACATCTGCTTCCACAGCAGCCGCCTAATTAGAACCCGGGTTGCGTCTCCGTATTGTGTAAAATTTTCTTTGTTTTTTTTTCCTGCACCCCCCCACAAACTTCAAAGACCAAAAGCACGAGTATTGATCATCCTTCCTTTCCGGTCAGACTCCCTTTAGCTTTGAAAGTTGTCATCTTGATGCATTTGTCTCCAGCCTGGTGGGACAAGGACAAATGGCACTTAGCTGATGACACCGTCAGCTTTGAGACTTCTTTAGAAATGTTTCATCACTGCCAAAAATCTGAAAAGTAAAAGCACCTAGCATGTGCTTGCTTTCCCTATGGATGTCTATATAAGGTCATGTATAAAGATAAAGGCGCTTGGGTATTGATTTTCTGCTGTTGTGGCTAGGTTAATGAAAAGGGTGCTCAGGGGAGAAAAAAAAAAAAAAAGCACCCACAGGGCGCTCCATCAGAGGGCTTTTTTTATGATTGTCCCTCCATGCTGTCACCAAGGCCAAGGAGCCCGGATGGGGCAGAACGTGCCGTCTGCAGCGGGGAGAGAGGTGGAGTTTTTCTGTAGAGTCAAAGCAAACTGAACTCTGTTCGCCGTTTACTTTCCGCAAAGTAAGGCTCATTAAATACTAGGTTTAATTGATATATGAAAAGACCGGAGCACAAAAGAAGAAAAAGAAAGCTCTCTTAGCAGCTGTTGCCTGCTCTGCCGGCCTTGCCCCATTTATCAACCGCTTAGTGTCTCTAATCGCATTGTTTGGGCCGACTAGGTGGCTCTGATTTCTGAATGAGTTTGCCACCTGACTGGGTAAAGGGGATTAGATTAGATTTTTCTGTTCCAGGTTGCTTGTATCTGGGTGTCACACGAGTGGAGAGGTGCCACACACCCTAAAGAGGAAAGTTAAAGTGTGTACACGGTGGGCATACCGAAGCTATGAAGTAGTTGGTTTCGGTTTTCCGCTGCGCGCGGCTCGCTGAGATCTTCGGCAGCGCACCGTTGGTATTCAGGGCTGCAGCACAGGATTGGTAGCCTGCTATCATCAGCCGGGGTAAGGGTCTGTTGGGTAGTTTTATTGATTTCAGCAAAACAAGAAGCCAAATAATAATGAGAAAGTTCGCCCAATCAATCCCGTACATTTAATGTAAACTTTTTTAAGATGCAAATTTGTCAGATGTTCTAAATATCATCTGCCAGCTCTTAGAATCTGGACGCCAGGTAATAAAAATGTGCATTTTAAGGGATCATAAGCGCTTTATGCTTAAGTTGTCTCTTTTCTGACCCTCAGCAACTTCCGCTTCCTGATGATTGCGCTGGCCTATGCCGTCCCCACAGGAGTGATTGCCGGCTGGTCTGGAGTCCTGGACATGGTTCTCACACCGGCCAAAGTCAGCCAGGTAAGATCCAGATATGCTAGTTACAGGGTTCTTCTAAGTCTGGAAACAAAAACATGGTGCATTTAAGTAGACAGTGCTTCTATGTGTCCTTTTGGATGGGAAGCCGCAGTGCAACCGTTTTCCAATGTCAATTATTTCTTGGTACATTTAGCAGGATAATCTGTTTTGTATTTTATCCACCTTTCTAATCTCTGTTTGGATGTAGGACGTTTCCACAGTTGTCCTTGTGCGTCCTTGTCCTATTTTTATTCCTGTTAAGCTTTTTGTCCACATTTCTCATACCTGTCAGATGGTCATCTTGCTCTTCTGACAAGACCAGAAGTTGGACATGTTGGAGCAGAGGCGGCTTGTTGTGCAGCTTGGAGAGAAAAATACTCTGCATGATTTGTATCTCCCTGCATTCAACCCCATGTCAAAACAAGCATTATTTCAAGGTTCTTATCAGGCCGGTGGTGCTTGTGGGGGAAATTACACACAGGAGAGCAGAGGATGAGACTTTTCTTGTCACACCTCTGCTTTGTGCCTCTGTCAGAAAGCCGGGCAGCTTTCAACAGTTGCTGCAAGGCATCTTACGGCATCTGCAGCAGAATTTTCTTTTCCCGAACTGATTAAATGCCTGACCATCTTTGGCTGAAAGTTCAATGAGTGCTCCCAAGTCTTGGAAATAATTATCTGAATTACTCTGAAAATGGGGCCAACTACTCCGCCGTTAAGCCACTATAAGTGCTGGGATGCTTAGAACAGAATACCAATCTGTTCCCAATATTCCTGTTGTACTGCGCAGTAATTTTCTTTCACTTTTGAAGCAATGGCACGAATGTGAAGTATTTGAGATATTTTCACATTACTGTGTTCAGGCTATAGAACATCTAATTCGGTAACATTTTATTGAACTTGTATGTTCATGTGTGGAGGACGTTAATGACGTAAAGTCTTTCTTCCCTGACAAAAGGCAAGTGCGGTAGGGCTGCCGCTATTGATTATTTTAGTAATCAATGAATCTATCGATTATTCTTTGATTAATCGAATAATCTAAATAGAGATAAACTAACGTACCTCAATAAACAAGTGACTTCAACTGAAAAACTAAAATTTAGTGTGCATTTTAAATGAATTGTAAATGGCAGAAACATGTAAAGAAAAACCTCAATTTAATGCTGACAACATGACAATTTAATAATTTGGCTATATATCTTTCTATCTGGTCTGGCTAATCTACTTATCCCTACTTGGAAACACAGCAAGCAGCATAACTAAGTACTACAACTATTATTTTGCTAATTGTTCAATATGTATACTACATTTTTGATTAACGGATTAATAATCAAACCACAAAAAGTTTTTTTTTTTTGTTTGTTTGTTTTGTTTTTTACAGAGCTTAAACCAGGGGAATCTTAAACTATGCCACTTGAGGAGTTCTGGGTAGAGCATATTTACAGACAAAGAAGGGTTTTCATCTTAAATGCAAAATGTGTATATTTTTTAGGGTTCGGGTTAGTTATGGCTTAATTATTGCCATGAGCGGGTTGTTCTTTCAGCGAATGACATATTTTAGAGTCTGTAGACTACAGTTAACGATTCAATTCGACTACTAAATTAGTTGACGATTATTTCAGTAGTGGATTAATCTGTTTAATTGTTTCAGCCCTAGAGTGCAGGTTAGTGCGGGTTAGCAGGGGCCAAAGCAGCCCATGTTCAGGGAGACTAAGAGGGTTGCTGAGAAATTAAGAAATCAGGTCAAATCCTCGGTCAGAAAATATCTGCATCCTCCAGTCCCTGTTCGGTCTCCACGGCGAACAACTTTTGCATCAGCTACTTTCCATATTGCATTTCGTTATAACTCAGTTATGCACCACAGCATCAGGATATGGGTTTCATAGCAGAGCAGCCGCTTTGTCGTCTAGACGGAAGGATTTCAACACTCAGTCCATCCGTACATCCAGCTAGAGGCAGACACATTGCCATGGTTTCGTGCTGCGTTCCTGGAGGTCAGCTCTGAGCTTGCGGCTCCGCTGCCCAGCCTCTTATCTTAAAGGACACCACACCGTTGTGCATCCTGTTTGGGCAAACTCAGACCGCCCCCCTTGCAGTCGACCCTTTAGCTTTTCCT
The DNA here is from genome assembly GCA_037039145.1 of Fundulus diaphanus. NCBI lineage: Eukaryota > Metazoa > Chordata > Actinopteri > Cyprinodontiformes > Fundulidae > Fundulus > Fundulus diaphanus. The sequence continues at coordinate 20,811,736 of CM073132.1, read as the reverse complement.
CCACCATAAGTTGTCCTCCACGCTTCATTAAAAGAGATCAACTTTAAATCTATGGAAAACTAGAAGTATTCCTTCCATTGTAGCATTTGGAGCCACAAATACATGTAACTACTAGAAGCCACTGCTAACATGCCTGCAGCCATTCCCTGGCAAGGCAAAAGCAGCAGCCCACCAATTTTGAACATCATACATACTATGTATGCTAGATTATCAAATACATACAGGCGCCTATCATCATAGGACATGGAAATGCAAGAATATTATTAATGGGGTTTTTACAAATATAAAAAATATGCACTTAAATGGCTGTTTATTTAAAAGACACAAGGATAGCAACACTTTTCTCTTTCAAGTAAACAATGTATCAATATAATTAGCAAGCCCTTGATGAAGCTCCAGAGAGGTCCTTTTATTGGTGTGTGTTTGTCTGTATAAAAGCACTAATTGAAACACCAAATGTGCAAAGTGACAATGATTGGTCGCTTACCAAAAGGATTGGTATGCTGAAGGATCTTTTGAAAGCATTTATAAGCGTGTGAGATCTCTGCAGAGGGAAACCTGTAGACAGGACCATTGAGCACAGAACCTCCCATCACCGCACCGAACATGTCTCGGGAAACAGGTGCTCGGCAGTCATCTGCATTTCACAGCTTTAATGGATATGCTTTTATAATTCAGACACGCAGAATGCTGATGCAGTGTGCCGAGCTTCTTTTAGTTTAATTACCTCTTTTTGTGTTTCCTGGAATTGATCGCTAAACCCCTTTGCCAGGTCCAATTTGACCAGAGTGCGTAAGTTGCCTCTTCTCGCTTCTTAACACATGTTTCACTGTTGAATACGACCTGTGGGTTTTCAAGATTACATGAAGTCATTAAGAAAGAGAACACTGTGTTGAAATAAAGCTGGGAGTTGACTTTTGGTTTGAGCGGCATATTGGGAGAGCAAATTAAAGACAACAAACGTGAAAACCTGTGTAAAGCCTGGAGCTTTGGGTTTACCTTTTTATAGCTCCAGTAGTCTGCAGCTTATTAACACATTTCAAATATAGCTGCAATGATCAGGCTTCAAATCTGCCCTTTCTAAGGCTTCCAAGGCACTAAGAATACTGTACCCGTTAATTAGCTCTACATCCGCTCATGGTGCACAAATGATTTGGATTTAGGAATTGGAACGTCTTAGAGACCTATTTGTGTTTTGCTTCCTGAGTAAGAGTAAATTTAAGAAGCTAGTGCCGCACAGGCCTGCATTGACAACAACGGGTGATCATTATAAACGAATGAGTGGTTATGATGCTCTTCATCAATATGTTTTGATCTTTGCTACACGTCTGGGTAGAGGATGCTGCTGTGTTTTTACCCTATCTCAGGGATCAGGTCGTCCAAAGGATACTCCAGAGGAGGCAATTTACTTCAAGCGTAATAGCATTCTGGCATTCATCACTCACTAAGCCAAAATACATTTTATATTTAATAACTTTGGCAGTGCACTTTTATTTATTATTGCCTTTGATGACACGTGGGTGCACGAGTATGATTAAGCAAAAAGCACCGGATCCCTGTTTAGACTTTTCCCTCGCTGTGTCATCCTACATTCTGGTTGGGATTGGTAAAAAGTGAGTTATTGCCCCAGGGAGACCAAACCGCGCCATCGGCACTTGCTTGTTTTCACCTGGGTATCTCACCCTGATTGGTTGTGTGTCTGTGTGTAGCTTTGTAACACACGCAGCATTTCACCTGCCATTGATTCTGCGACAGTCCCTTGGCCGTAACATCCTGTCTCCTGACTTTGAGCAAATGCTCTAGCGTCGGCTTCCATTCCTCTAAACAGAAGAGGGACAACAATCCTTTACACGCACACACACACACACACACACCCAGCATACTGTCAGACTAGGCAATTTAGCTGACAGAGTGACTGAAAGGTCTCAGTAGGCTTCAAACACTTAGTGCTTGCTCTCTGCCTTGTTCTGTCCTTTTTCTCTCTCACCTCCTCTTTTAACCCACCGTTCAATTTCTTCTTTTGATCACAGGTGGATGCAGGATGGATCGGTTTCTGGTCTATTGTCGGTGGATGTGTGGTTGGAGTGGCAATGGCCAGGTAAGTTAAACACAGCTAATTTTACTGTGTAAGCTTCTGTTTTTCACCGCTTAGGGGGGTGTTTTGTTTTGTTTTTTCGGTGGAAATGAATTTCTGCTGTAAAACTTCACAAACACGTCAAAACTTCTGACATCTCAACATGTTTCTACCCCTGACCCTTCAGGTAATCGACACTCGCTTTCTCAACTCATGAACTCTTTGAACCCACGTATGGTGCCTTATAAGGTTATCCACTACAGTGTTTCCTGCAGGAATTTGGTTATGCGAGGCGGAGCGACTCGCGGAGCGGGGGGTTAGGGGTGGACGACACGTTGTCCGCGGACCGACTCGCGGAGCGTATCCATGTGTTTTTTCCCCGCCATTCACGCACGCGCGAAAGCAACAACAACAAACCGCGTGTTAACGTCACTTTTTTTTTTTTTTTTTTTTTGGAATGTTGGCGAGGCGGTAGCGTGAGTTTGGCGAGGCGGCCGCCTCGCCAAGATAGCGCTGCGGGAAACCCTGCACTATACATTTCAATGGATTTAACTGGGTCTTTTAATTGTAGGCCCAGAAAAGTGCTGCATGATTACCAAGTGGAAGGAGAAGCTTTCCAAAGTCTTTTTCTTGGGTATACATACATTTCCATTCTGCTCAAATAATCCTATCCAACTTTATTTATAAAGCACTTTAAACACACAATTTTTATATCCTTGTTAGAGTAAAACTGTATAGGTAAAAAATAAAGTTGGTCAAAGTGACCGATCAGTTTTGTTTTCTTCGCCAGTGCATATAATCATAAGAAGTGTATTTAATGTTATGTCTTTAGAACAGGGGCCAGGACCATTTCTACAGGGGCACTGGCCCCTGTTGGCCCCTGTCTAGAGCCGCCCTGTTGATTTCCGTACTGGCTCGTCAGTTAAGTTGGAAGGCCACGTGTTTGTAGCTGTGTCGTACTCTTCATTTCTGGAAGATGGATCAAACGCTGAAGGTCAAAGTTTTCCTTCAAAACTTTCTTCAACATGATCCTTTGTGGGTTGCATGATGCTCTTTGCTCTTTGATGTTTTTCACAAATTCCTGAGGCTGATCAGATGCTTTACTGGTCTTAGATTAAGAAATACACCCCACACCTATTAGATTGATTGTAAAGAAATGATTGGAAAATAATGGATCCTTTTTCGTTCACTACACAACTTGCGCTGCCTTGTGTTGGTCTATCACTTACAATCCTAATAAAATACACTATAGTTTAAAACTTTGAAAAGGATCATGGATACTTTCTCATGGCACTGTACACACATCCTCCTCACCTATGCCACGAGCCTTTAAAACTAAGTGCCAATTGAATATGCTTGGAAAAAGACAAATACAAATTGAGCGCCACCCTATGCAAGCTCACGAGTGAACTGGGCCTCACACATATCTGACTTTTAAATGGCAGTTCAGTTTGTTTATTAAGCTAATACAAGCCAGCTCAGTAGAAACTTGATGGAGCCACTGAGGCATTAAATTAGAAAATAAGCATTCACTGTAACACCTCATTAACAGCTGCGCTCCTTATTCGCAGCTCAGTCGCACACGTATTCGGTGTATAATCCTCAATGTCGTGCTGTGTCTGTTATTCAGAAGAAAGGGTTGTCTACAACAATAAGGCGATACAGGTTATCTGTTGGAAAATGGATTTTATACATGAAGAGAATTGGCAATCACAGTTGATGAACTATTAAAGAAAGGCGTTGCTTTCTCAGGACTGCAACACGTGCAATGATTTAGGTCCGTCCTCTCCAAACTAGGAAACAGGATCTCGGCAGTTTGCAGCAAAATGAACAAGAAGCCAAACAAACATTTAAAGTAGTAGCTACAGAAATGGATGCTGTGAAGTGGATGTATTTACATATTTTTTTTTTCAATTTGAGAGGCATAAAAGATGAAAAACAAACAAATTCCTCTTTCAAAACATCCCCAAATCTGAGCTATATGACAGGTGACACGCTGTCAAAACAGTATGGAAATACTGTACAAGAGGCAGTCGTCGGTGAGGTGTCATATTAATTCACAGCCCCGGAGACATCTTCAGGTTCTTGGCTGTCAGCGTGCTGTTTTACCAGTGAGATTAGCTTCTCCTGCATTTCAGCTGCATCATTTCCAGCATCCGTAGTAACTGATAAATCTCATATGAAGAACAGTGGAGGGTCCACTTGAACTTAACAAAGAGGATGTGTCCTCTTTTGTTCCCCTCGTGTCATCTGGCCTCTATTAATACAAGAGCAGAGCCTGGTGACAAAGGAGGGAGTGGAATTGATGCTGATGCAAGTACCACTTCCTCCCCCTTACACTGATGGATAGAGAGCCACATGGCGCAGACAAAGCGTGGAGTCTGCAAAAGAAGAGAAACTCGTTCATGCGCTGATGGATGTGGGCCGAGGTCCAATCAACGCTTCCGGGCAGTTCCCGTGTTTTTCTGTAAGTTGTAATCAGGGAAATGAGCCCATAACTCCCGGTCCTAATCAATGTAGCAGTTTGCGGCATAAGATGAAAGTATTTGTAAACAAAACTGATGAATTGTGGTGTAGATTATGCAGTCTGGGAATCAGAGGAGGAAATGATTATTCTCTCCTCGGAGCAGTAGTTGATAGTCAAATTAATTTTTGTCTTTAGCGATTATCCCGTTGCTAGTTGCATTGGTGACATGATCTGAACACGACTGCAAGGAGTTGGGTCTGCAGTTCTCGTTTTCACCTACTCAATTTTAACTTAGATTTCAGAGTAATAAAGTGTTACATGATTCTCATGTTTATGTGAGGAATTTTCTTTTATTGGGGTATCAGGCTGAAGAGGAATTAAGGGTGGCAAAGGTGGCTTCAATATTAGATGTCAAAATAAGTTTATACAAAGAGGTTTATGTGGGCAATAGGTAGGGATGGGTGATAAATTGATTAATTCAAATTTGCAATTTTATAAGATTTAATATTTGGAAAAATCGGGATCTTATTTTGCAAATGCTCTCATTGGGCTTCCATGAAGAGAATAGCATGCAATGCTGAATATATATATATATATATATATATATATATATACAGGTAAAAGCCAGTAAATTAGAATATTTTGAAAAACTTGATTTATTTCAGTAATTGCATTCAAAAGGTGTAACTTGTACATTATATTTATTCATTGCACACAGACTGATGCATTCAAATGTTTATTTCATTTAATTTTGATGATTTGAAGTGGCAACAAATGAAAATCCAAAATCCGTGTGTCACAAAATTAGAATATTACTTAAGGCTAATACAAAAAAGGGATTTTTTAGAAATGTTGGCCAACTGAAAAGTATGAAAATGAAAAATATGAGCATGTACAATACTCAATACTTGGTTGGAGCTCCTTTTGCCTTAATTACTGCATTAATGCGGCGTGGCATGGAGTCGATGAGTTTCTGGCACTGCTCAGGTGTTATGAGAGCCCAGGTTGCTCTGATAGTGGCCTTCAACTCTTCTGCGTTGTTGGGTCTGGCATTCTGCATCTTCCTTTTCACAATACCCCACAGATTTTCTATGGGGCTAAGGTCAGGGGAGTTGGCTGGCCAATTTAGAACAGAAATACCATGGTCCGTAAACCAGGCACGGGTAGATTTTGCGCTGTGTGCAGGCGCCAAGTCCTGTTGGAACCTGAAATCTCCATCTCCATAGAGCAGGTCAGCAGCAGGAAGCATGAAGTGCTCTAAAACTTGCTGGTAGACGGCTGCGTTGACCCTGAATCTCAGGAAACAGAGTGGACCGACACCAGCAGATGACATGGCACCCCAAACCATCACTGATGGTGGAAACTTTACACTAGACTTCAGGCAACGTGGATCCTGTGCCTCTCCTGTCTTCCTCCAGACTCTGGGACCTCGATTTCCAAAGGAAATGCAAAATTTGCTTTCGTCAGAAAACATGACTTTGGACCACTCAGCAGCAGTCCAGCTCTTTTTTTCCTTAGCCCAGGTGAGACGCTTTTCGCGCTGTTTCTTGGTCAACAGTGGCTTGACACGAGGTATGCGGCAGTAGAAACCCATGTCTTTCAAGCGTCTCTTGGTGGTGGATCTTGAAGCACTGACTCCAGCAGCTGTCCACTCCTTGTGAATCTCCCCCACATTTTTGAATGGGTTTTTTTCACAATCTTGACTAGGGCGCGGTGATCCCTATCGCTTGTACACTTTTTCTGACCACAGTTTTTCCTTCCCTTTGCCTCTCTATTAATGTGTTTGGACACAGAGCTCTGAGAACAGCCAGCCTCTTCAGCAATAACCTTTTGTGTCTTTCCCTCCTTGTGCAATGTGTCGATGGTCGCCTTTTGGACAGCTGTCAAATCTGAAGTCTTCCCCATGTTTGTGTATGCTTCAGAACTGGACTGAGAGACCATTTAAAGCCCTTTGCAGGTGTTTTGAGTTAATCAGCTGATTAGTTTGTGGCACCAGGTGTCTTCAAAATTTAACCCTTACACAATATTCTAATTTTGTGACACACGGAATTTTGGATTTTCATTTGTTGCCACTTCAAATCATCAAACTTAAATGAAATAAACATTTGAATGCATCAGTCTGTGTGCAATGAATAAATATAATGTACAAGTTACACCTTTTGAATGCAATTACTGAAATAAATCAAGTTTTTCAAAATATTCTAATTTACTGGCTTTTACCTGTATATATTGCCAAAATATTGTATATTGTATTTTTTTACCATATGATGATCTTTAATTTATTAATTTAGTTAGTTTGAAGTTACACAAGTGAAGGGAAGCATGTTCTTAGCTCACAAACCATTAGCACCAAATATTTTGTTATATTGTCATTGTTTACAATGGCAAGGCGGCCATCTTGTTTTACAAGCACGTTTCACAGCTTGTATTTAGTTGCACTTTGAATTCAGGTCATCTCCCAGACGAAATGCTTGACATAAAAGCCAGTTTTTTTTTTTTTTTATATAATTTCTTTAATTTTGTGAATTGAAAAGGAGAGGGGAAAAATCGACTTTTATTTTTAAGCCGTAACGCCCAGCCCTAGCAAGAGGTTGTATATTGTTTACTGCAACACATCTGCACACTCACAAACAGTCTAAGGAGAAAATCAGGACACCTTAAAACAGCCTGTGTCTTCCTAACGGAATTGGATATTTAATATAATTTTAAATTATCTTCCGTACAATCAGAAAGAAATTGCACAAGTTTAACTTCCCCGGGAGCCATGTAAAGGCGTGACTCAGAAACTCGGAAAAACACAAACTTAGACAAAATACAGGACTCCTGGAGTAATTTTCGTTGGACAGATGAGATCAAATTGAATTATTTGCGCTCCGTATCAGAAGACATGTTTGACATAAACTAAATCCACCACTCCAGGAAAAGAACCAACTGTGAAGCATAGCGCTGGGAGTGTCATGGTTTGGGAATGCTTTGCTACAGCAGGACTTAGCAATCACACCGTTTTCTAGAATGATTTCCACTACGGATCAGATGTGGCTTGAAAAAAAAACATGAGAATATCTGTTTAAAGAAAAAGCTGGGGCAGACCTGGACCCTGCAACATGACGGCAACACCAGTGAATCCACCTAAGACCAGCTAGGATTTAAAAAGTCTTTCATAACAACTCAATAATTAATGGGATGTCCTATTTTTAATCCTCATGACAATGTATTTAATACCCAGCCCCAGCTTTTTACATTAACCATCAGAGTAGACCTCTTTTAAATAATTTTATTCTGAATGTGAGAAGTGGCTACACAGGATGATAAGAAGATTGGTAGAGTACTTTAGGGTTCACAGCTTTATTTTTTTCCCAGACATTTTGTTGCATTTTTATTAATTTTTGTGAATTTAGGTCAAATATTTGATGCAATTTAACCACACTTGCTGTATACATTAAATTGCATAAAAAGGAGAATTAGAGTAAAATATGATTAAAGTGGTGAAAGTGTCTGATCACATGACAGCTGATGCTTTCATTAACTATGTCAACACTCACTGGGACTTTATTTGGAAATTAATCTCAGAGATGGGATTTGACAGCCTTTTGATTTAAAACAGTTTTACAAGAACTGTTTTAATTGAGATAAAAGAAAAGGAACTAAATTGAATTTGAATACATTTTTTCAGTCCTTTATATCCAGATATGAATATTTTTTTTTATGTCTGCTTTTGTCATCTTGCTGCAATATGGATCATTTAACGCATTCCTTTAATGTCTTGTTTTACATAATAAATGGAGTTTAGAGTAATCTTTCGATGCAGCTATGATAAATGAACGTTAAGACGTAACGTATACTTATTATCAGTAAATAGGGTCCGCCTTTTATGTCATTTAATCTCAGTATAAATACAGCTATCCTGGTGAGAGGTTTGCTAGTGAACACACCGCATCACAAACACCAAGGAACACGCTGATAGATTAGGGAGAAGGTTGTGGAGAAGTGTAAACCAGCCAGCTCCCAGTCTCGTTGGATTATAAAACAATATCGCTGGCTTCTAAAATTTCATGGAACATTGTATAATCCAGTCTATCATGAAAAGATCATCGTCTTCAGTGAAAAAAGTCGTCGATCGGCTTTTAATCCTGGAAAGCATGACCTCCTTGGGAATACAGAACTCAGCATTTACCTACAAATTGGCTCTTTCCAGTTGGCGCTTGCATGACGGGGCTGTTAAATCAGCCGTAGTCCACGTCTTGGCACCTGTCATGAGATACGCACGGCAGAAAAAATAGTATCAGTTTGTCGGCCGATGGGTTCAAAGTGGCAGGCTGCACTGTTTTTTTTTCTGAGAAGAAACAAAGAGAGTGGAAAGAATAACTCAACAAGCTTCAGCAATTATCTCCCCATTACAATTCCCAGGAGAGGTGTAGGAGACCAAAAAGGGAGTTGGCAGAAAAGCCAAGCAGGTAATCTTCCTTCACATCACGGACGCTTGAGGTACGCAGAGCTCCAGGTTGATGAGTCGATATAGAGCAAATGTAAATGACGTTCAGCTGCTGCCTAATAGGTTTTGCCTGTAACCAGGGACGATCTGTGATTGCATGTTGGTCATCATATTATTCAATCGCTGTGCTGGGCTTGCCCCATTAAAAATGCAGACAGGCTGAAACGCTAATATTGTTCTGGTGTTGGTGTTTTATCATTGCCTGCATGCGCTGGAGAACAGAAAATGTAATTTGATTCTGCGTTACTTAGATGATCCTGTATTTATATGGTTAGTAAAGTCTGTTACAGATTTGCAAAATACCGCCTCTTATTATTGATAGCAAATCACTTTGTTTACTAAATGACTAGAGCTACTAGTGTTGAAGTCGTTTTATCCAGCCCGTCCAACGCAGCCTAATGGCAAATAGTTTCCTCATTGTGTAGGGGTGTAACAATACAGCCAGCTGCCAGCAGACATTTAGTGAGCTCATGAGAATGAGGCAAGATTGGAGCAATTATTTTTAAGTTTTAAAAGGGTTTATAATCCTCTTTTCCACAAGAATCTATAATCAGTGTAAAATATTCACGTTCAGCTTTAACCAGTCCATTTATAGCAGTTTTCATGCTCGTCTAACACTAAGATTTTGAAATTACGTTTGTGTTTTTACCCGTCTCTGTATTTTTACATTGCTATATAATTTGTTCATCTGTCTCTGAGTAACCAAAATTTTGCACGCCCAATGAGCAGACGCACTGGCTGACTCAGACTATAGAACAACTCAAGAACAACTTCCTTTTCATACTTCAAAATAAAAGACACAAACATGGATACACAATGTCAAGCTTAAGCTACTGATCCTCGTCTGTACAGCCACCGTCCAGTCTATCCTCGGCTCATCCATCAGTGTCTGCTATGGATCCGACACCAAAAAGGACAGGGCCAGACTGCAACGGCCGTCAGGACTGCAGAAAAGATCACCGGTGACAACCTGCCCTCCGTTCAGGACCTGTACATTTCCAAAGTCAGGAAACGGCCAAGAAACATCACTGCAGATCCATCTCACCCCGGTCACAACATGTTCCTTCTTCTCCCCTCTTGTAGACGCCACAGAGCACTGAAACACCAAAACCAACAGACTCAGGAACAGTTTCTTCCCACAACCCATCACTCCAATGAAAAGCTGACTCTGACAACAATGACAACACACACAAAAAAAGTTCTTGTGAGCTTAGCCAGTAATTCTGCCTCTATTCAGTCACCATTTTACTAGCTGCCACTTATTAGTTATTTATTCATTGTTCTTTATTTAAGTGCTGTTTGTATTGTGATATTGTATATACTGTATATACTGTATACTAGGGTTGTCCCAATACAAACATTTTAAATTTGATTTTGATACTAAGAAAAATACTCACTACTCGATACCAATTTCGATACAGCAAAAATTTATTTTAAGGCACAGTTTTTTTTTTTTTTGGTTGAGTACAAAATAATATACAAATACAAACTTAACTTTAATTTTCTTGTTTAGTGCAAAAAAGTAGGTGGGGGGGGGGCAATTCTATCTAGGATTGAAATTGAACAAATTAAAAATTAAAGCAGAAACATATAAATGGCCCAATAAATGTAATACTACAGGCTCTTAGTGATTTTAAAAGTGCTTAAATACATTTGTTGGAAATAAAGAAAATTATTGCTCTGTGTATTGGTTAGTTTATTGGGGAATTTACATATTTTCACGTGTTTTTCTGGCTGTACTCGACATTTTAGAGTTTAAAACCGCCAGTAGAAGATCATTGTTGAGATCAGCGGCTGCAGGGTGCGGAGGGAGCCTCTGTTGTTGCAGCACTGCGGTCGGAGGAAGGGTGATAGTTTGAGGAAACGTGAACGGGTCAGTTGCTATCGATTTTGACACAAATCAGTATCTTTGCATAATCAAATTTTTTTAGTATCAATTATATCGAGGTATCAATTATTTGGACAACCCTGTACCAAATACTGTACCAAATCCGCCTACCTCATGAACATAACACCACATATAATACTAATTTATTCCAGCAATCTCTGCACTCATCACACTGTGAACATGTATGTTTGTATGTGTATGTGCACCCTTACATCGCTTCCACCTCCACCATGTACATAATAATAAGAATAATGGTAATAATACCTGACTCCTGTGTCCTTTGCACTCTGCTCATGCATTGTTGTCTCAATCTATCTGTTTTGTTCATGGCGTCTACATATTTGATTTCTATGCTGCAGTCTGTTTGATTTTTATTACTGCATTATTGTTTCATTGTATTGAACAATTCAGAGTCAAATTCCTTGTATATGTACACCTACCTGGCAAATACAGCTGATTCTAAATCTGCATAAACCATACATGTGGTTTATGATAAAACTTGCACTGCCTTTACCAAATGATTTACAATTTAAACGTTGCAATTTAAGAAACATTTTTACTGCCTTTAATACTGCAAGAGATTTGTTTTAGAGCCATTAAGACTAAAATACAACAACTAAACCGACATTTGGCAAACATCTTTATCAAGTGTACTTTGGGACCAGATAGGGAACTATCCAAAAAAAAAAAAAAAGCTTCTTAGTTGGAATTCCAATCAGATGCTTTATTCATACGGCGGAGTTGCCTGTGATCTTTTCTGCAAAGGGTTGAGAGGCTTTCGCGGGGTCCAGGGAAATGTTTTTGTCCATCTCTGGCACCAGAAGTGGATGACGAGCTGTGGATGTGAGCCAGCCTGTGGCAGATGGCGGATGCAGATTTTAGGGGGTGCAGTTGTAGCCTGAGAGCCGAGATCCATGTGCTTTGGCTGGTACCAGATCCTGAACTTCTCAGTTGTTATTTTATCTGAAGAGAAAGGAAAAAAAGGTTCATTAGGTTAAGCCCTATCGCCTGTCACTGCGAGCTGTGGAAGTATTCAGATGTTTCTCATGTCCTGTGAACATAGAGTTAATTTGTCAGCGTATAAAAGACAGCTTCTAGACATTAACGTCTTGTAAAAATGCCACAGTGGAACACGGTGTGAATGTTCCCTCCATCAACGCAAAGGATGTTTTCCGTCATCCCCCTGCTTTCAGCTCATTGACAGAACCTCACCACCCAGCTGAACCAATCAATCACTTCCAGCAGCTCCTTTTATTCGTATACCGGGGTACTTGTCAGGTTCAGCCCTCTTTTCTTCTGCATCTTGCCTGTGACCAATGAAATGAAAGCAATTAGTGTCTGTTTTTGCCACAGGCTTCAGCAGCCTCATCTAATCTTCCTCAAGCAGACATATGTATACCTAGAGGAGAGGAGAGGACCAGTTAAATTAAATATAACTTAGATAGGGCTGCAAGGAGAAGTCTTAAGAAGTTAAAAGATCTCTTTGTAAATATGCTCCAATGGCTTCTCTTCCACATTATAATATGGTGCGTGTCCTGAGTTTGCCTGCTCAGCTGGTGAGACAAATTGAATCAACTCTACGCATTTTGTCTCCTAGTCTAATGAGAAGTAGAACCGACACCCTAGAAAACAAGCGGGAGACGGAAATGATCTCTCCTTCCTGTGAAACGGTGCATATCCTCTGTAATATATTTTGACACTCCTCACAGAAGAAACAGAATTGGTGAAAAATTGCACCGAATCATCTTGTGTTTATGAAGGATGCGTCATGTTTCCACAGCAGCCACCTTTAATCGCGTCAGCTTGTATCTTTGAATTTGTGTCGGTGTTTGACATTTTAACACAGCTGGGATTTTTTTGCCCCTCCTCCCCCTCCCTCTCTGAACCTCAGATTTGCAGACTCCATCCGTGGGATGCTGAAGCTGATCCTGGTGCTGATGCTGGCTGGAGCCTCGCTGTCCTCGACATGGTTTACACTCACCTGTTTGAGCACAATTACCCACCTCCCGGTAACTCCAGGTAGGCTCACGCTAAAACCATGATCAAGGTGACTCTGTGATTTTCCAGTCACTGAAGCCTAGTCACTTTCTACACCCCGTAGTTACTGCTTCATCGTGCGTGTTGGAGCACAAAGTCAAAATGATTAAAGAAAGTAGCTGCCACAAGCTGGGCTATCAATCAGTTCACGTCAGTGATAAAAACCTTTTAACAATCTTGGTGGGTTTAGTTTCCCTTTCCCTAAGCCATCTATTAAGCACACAATCGTGTATTTCTAAATCACAGATTATAATCATGATCGTCCATCATCATTCTCCCGACCTCTGGAGCCGCTGTCTTTCTAGCTGTCGTCCTCGTGTCCCAGACACCGGCAGCCGGATGCAGCCAGCTCTCAGTGTCATTTGTCTGGCATCTGACCTAAAAGGGTCGGAGGATTTTGCAACAAGATTTACCAAAATCCATTGTTAGCCTTACACACAAAGATGTGTTTTCTTTCTTAGAAAAACCCCCCAAAAAAACAAGCAAAATAAATTTCTTTTGAGAAGGAAATGTATTAAATTGATGTTTGGTTGAAGGTCATACAAATATAGGTTAATATATTATTAATGCAACATGTTTACTGTTAAACCCCATGCAACCCTGATTTAATAAAGTGACTCGAGTGACTCGTTTCCAGAGATCTCTTTTGTAGAGCAAAGCTGCCCTAACACATGTAGGCAACCGGCTTATCCGTGTGGTAGGCCTGATATGCCACCACAGGACAAAAAGGAGGAAAAAGATATATGCCGCACTTTTGGCAAAAGAAAAGCACAGAGTGGGCAATTTTATCTTCCCCAAAGATCGCCCGTGTACGTAGGTGAGCTTTCTGAAAGTAAACTGTTAGCAGGATGGAATTTCCCCATCCACTACAAACAGTCGCTCTGTTGGAAACGTTTTTGCCACAATTGTTAAGAAACGATTGGAAAGCTAGCTTTAAGAGTAGCAACAACGTCTCCAATCCTGCATGTTCACCTGTGATCGTCAATGTCTGGGCTAAATCAACGACAGTTTTTGAATGCGTACACTGTCTGATTTTATATCAGTATTTTGAAATCCCTCCCATGTGCAACATTAGTTTACCTGCCTTTTTAGGACAAAACATGTGAAACATCTAACTCTACACTGTGCTACAGAGTTCGACCAGCGTGATTGACTGTGTCTTCGGAATAACATTTTGACGACTAAGTAACTATAGTACAGTTAAATCCTCACATATAAAATACAGACTGTAGAAAAGTGAGACTTTTAACTACTTCCATTCACTACAGCTGTGTTTTGTATAATATAATTTTGTTTTTTGCTGACACAGTAGTTATAGGAGCCATACAGCATTTGTGCCAATCAGTTTAGCAATGCTGGGTTAGAAACGTTGCAGAGAATCACATATTCCTAAACATTGGTAAAAGTTTTTTATTTTTGTCACCAAGTGTTGTTCACAACTGTCACATAGAAGGCAGACTGGGCTCGTCACAGAGCGCTTTTATTTTCCTGGGCAGGGTGCTGCTCAATTAGGTTCTCAAATGATATTCTGCTGACAGAGAGAGGAATATTGCCATCTTGAGCTCAAGTCTGGGCATTATTGGGGAAACAAGCTGTACAAATGGTGAAAAATGGCCTTTCAACTTTAAAATAAAAATAAGATTAACTCAACAATGACCAAATGTAAGAAATAATCCTTAATTTTGCTTTCTTGTCAAAGAGGTTTGACAATTGTTACATTTTAAGTTTGGAAGTCACCAAAACATGCTCTGGTTGCATATAATGATTAAATAATATTTACATCCCTCTTTTTGAACCTTAACAGCAGTTCACGGGTACGACTATTTAGTTAGGCTCCCTATGTGTCAACCTAATGCATAGTGCTTGAAACAGTCGGCCTTTAGCTTTCAAAAACACTTGGATGCCTTCAAAGAGGTAAGCGATCAACATGAGTGACCAAATCAGCAACTCAGTACGTTTTGAGGAAGCAAATGCTCTTATAAACTGCAATATAATAGCATGGATATCCACAGAAGACTGTAGTGGTAGTTGATTGCAGGATATGGTATAAAAATAATCCACAGCTTCTAGCACAAAGGGAGAGCACTTTCTACGACGTCACTTCATTTTCCAAATCCACTGTAGACAGAGAAGTTTTTTCCTGAACTGAAATCTTTCCAAACAGCTTATTCTGTCTCTTTTTAAGTGGGATGAAAGTGTTGTAGGCCTTGTTCATTTAGCTGAATGGCATGGCATGGCATAGCAATAGGTGGGAGAAGAGAAGGGCTGCAAGAAAGAAGTACCTCTTTCTTTGGTACTTTATTAGGAGCTCCTTCAAGCATAGACAGGCATGAAGGTTAACTTCAGCGATTTTTTTTTTACGTTTAAGGCTTGGTGTACCTTGAAGTCGGTAACAGCTCTTTGCCTATTTATCCCTGGCCCAAAAACACACATAAACATCCAGAAAATATAATAAAGGAAGTTAACTACATTATATTTGAATATACAGACAGATTGTGACAACACATACGGACAAAGCAACCAACTCCAGTGGTTAACATAGAATCTGCAATTAAAACACTATTTTTGGGCTGTGGGTGGAAACAGCATTACTCATAGAAATATTACCAACGCACAGGAAAGTCATGCAAGCTCAACATAGGCCTGATTCAACCCAAACACCTTGTCGCTGTGAGGCAACACTTAATAAGGAGACAGTGACTGGAGACAGCTCTCTTGAGCAACAGATATTTATAGATGTGTAGCGCTGAGTTCTGGTCTTGTTCTCACTTTTACATTTTTCTCCCATCTTACAATAATTACAGCGTTCCTCTGAGATTTTTAGTTATCAGCTTCCTTCAAAGGGTCTGCTCCTACCTTGTGGGATCTGATCACATATCGTCTGATACACAGAAAGCACGGCTGCTTTTGAAGGCTGCCTCTTGGGGTGAGGATTCCCAGTTGCAAACCTGTACTCAGGAATGTGACGGTCCTCAGAGGAGTTGTGATGAAAGGACGTGCAGACCAGTGGGACAGTTATTTCAGTCATTTCGCTGAGCTTAGGGGGTAACGGGTGACGTTCCAGAGGTGACGAGTTGGTTTCTTAACTCTTCTACACTGAAGCGTCAGCTGAGACTAAATCAGCAGACGACAAAGCGAAAGCATGTCGGCCAACATTTCCTGCGTACCTTCAAAAATGTATTTAGAAAATGCTGAACACAATTCCTATCAGCTAAATTTGCAAACTTCTGCAAAAAAAAAAAAAAAATCTTCAAAAACATTCATTGTAAGAAATTAACTAAGCCTGATTGTGTATCCTTTTCTTTTATCAAAATGTGAAAATCCCAACTCGGCTTGGTAATGCACAGAAAATTGGGCGGCCGCGGCCGGCTCGTACATTAACGTTCTCACCGCGCATAAGGACCAAATGAGACAGGCTGTTTAACCAAGTGGACACCTGTATATTTTGGCAGAAGAATAAGAAGTTTAGTTTTAATGTACATGACATGAGCTGCATCTTAATGCAGCGTGTGCAGGCCAACTAAAACCAGTGATATATTGCGAAATAAATTGAATCTGAATTGGTGGGCCAAGGCAATCAACATGGTTTTGTTGCACGTCATGCCAGACTGGTGCAAACAGTCCCCCCAGATGGAGAGTAAGAAATAGGACTGGATTTATCACACCTCACACAACTTTTTTTTATAAGTAGTAGCAACAAATATGGCTCCAGAGCTCAATTTACGTGATATGGTCCAGTATTAAAATAAAGCACTGAGTTCCTCTTGGCTCTCATTGGCTAAGTTATATTTTTGTCTAGATAAGAGATTTTATGTATATATATATATATCGATTTCAGTGAGAAAAAAGCAAACAATTTTCTAGAAAAACGAATCGCTGTTACAGAGAAAGGCGTTTTATGCTCACATGTTTTATTAGCTTGTGCACCTTCTGCCTCCAACCAATTATTTCTGAGACAGCTCATGAAAGGGGGACATCATGATTATAAAGTTAGGCTGAAAAACACATTTTAAGTGACAAACTAATCATGTCACGCTGAGCAAGGGGGCAAGGAGATGCTGGAATTGGGTTTGGGAAAGATGGCCACTTACTGTGAAAACACCTACGGTATTTTGGCTTTGTTTCTGTTAAATTGCCACCTTGAGGGCTTGCTTACTAAATGGACCGTTGTTTCATGGTGAAGGTCCATCATAAATCTGGTGCTGGTAAAAAAAAAAAAAAGTAGACCAGGAGGCCCTTAAAGGTTGAATATATCACTGTTGTTCTATAAACAGGACCCTTGCTTCTGTTTTTTGTTCCAAATAAATTGCCCAGTTTGATTTTTATTAATCTGTTACACTAAAATGATTTGATTTATTTAGTTCCGCCGTTGGTTTCGTCTTTTAACAGCCATTCTCTACACGTCCTGCATCCTGGTTGGCATATTTATCAACAGCAGCGTGCCGATATTCTTCGAGCTCTTCATTGAGACGGTGTACCCGGTCCCTGAAGGCATCACCTGTGGCGTCGTCACCTTCCTCGGGAACTTAGCGACCGGCTTGCTGCTCTTCTTCCTCACCTTTTACCCCACAAGTAAGTCCAAAGAGATTTTGTTTATTTCAGGCCTTTCTGTATTTCCTGTGGGGTTTGGACTTTCACTTCCTAATTCAGGTAAGTTCATAAAAAAAAAAAATCAAAGCATTTAACAGCACACACATATAATGTGTACTGCTCTTTAAATTATTAAGTATTAACGTCCCGGTGCAAGTGAATGCAGTTTAGAATATTGCGCAATCACTGGATAAAATGAGTATAGGTGATGTGGAAGAGCGGCTCACATAATCTTTATGGGCTTTATTTCTACCTTATATGTATTTATGCAGCATTTAGTCTGGCTGGAGAGATATGTTAAGATAAATGTATTTCATGTAGAGGATGTAAATTCACCTTTCCCCAGAAATGCAGGGACTATGATAAGTTAAATGGCTTATTATGCAAAGGTCTGTATCACATTTTTCTTTAAATTTATTTCCCCAAAGCCAGCCAGTGCAGATGGGGTCTTAAGATGTTAAATGATTAAGGACACCTTCCTCGAAATTGAGATTAATATTGTGATGTAGGGGGCAACAGAATAGCAGCATCTCTGTCCAGAAAGGTCGTCAGCTCGAGGTATGTGTGAGAATAAGAGTAAGACAGAAATAGGGCAACGCTTCTGAGTTTAGAACTACATGGCAGAATCCCTCTTCTATAAAATATAGAAATATTGAACTTTTCCCCCTAACATAGTTGCATGATTTAGAAGAGTATAATGTCTAAAGCTGCTAGTCTACATGCCCAAAGTCACTTTGAATATAACTGTATCTGGAGTGCATGGATGCGTGTGCTTTATGCGAGTGTGATAGGGTGCATATGTCTCCAGTGTAAAGCGCTTTGAGTGGTGGGCATGACTAGAAAAATGCTGTATAGATTTAGTTTATTTATGGTTGGATGGACCACAGCATGAAAGCATAGTCACATTTCAGTTTTCACTTGACAGGATGCTTACTGCTGCGTGTCATCATGATACATATTGTATGTCTGTTCATGGATTCAGTCATTGACCGAAATTAGTTTTAAAATGGGAACAAAAACGTATCAAGTTGTAATAATTCAATTTATTGCATCAGATGTATTGCCAGAACTCTAATTAACTAGATACTTTTTTTAATCATGTCCCACCACTAATTTATTTGTCATTTTTCACAGGTTTCTGCCCTCTTTCTTTTCTAAAAGTGTCACGGTTAATGGCATTAATTTATAGTTTTCATGAAACTGTTACCGTTTTGCCATTAGATTAAATATTATATTTCATTACAGTTAAGATTATTATATATTTTTCTCTTTTTTGACGTTCTAAGCTCGAATTTTATTCCACTGTAACTTTAAAGAGTGCTTTAAGTATGGTGTTTTGTTTTAATTATTATTAATTTTATTTTTTTTTGGTCTCTCTCCAAAGGATTTTACTTCCAACATCGTCAGGCATTCATTTTAATTTAATTAGCTTTATCTCTTTCTCCTTCTAAAGGTTTTTGGCTCTATTGTCCATGAAATCCAGTTTGAGTCTAGGTGGATAGAAACAAAATTAGTTTCCAGGGCAAACTATTCTACAGAAAGGTATAAAACTCTTTGTTGCAATTTACCTCCTGCTTTATCTCTTGAGTTGGCTGTATAAGTCAAAGTCAATTTAATGCAGTAATTCAGACCCATAGCGGGAGGGATGGCAGCACGTCACCTGTATTTATTCATTTTTGCAGGCAAGAGAAAATAAAATCATAAATAAACAAGCTCAATCATTGATGTAAGCTGCTGTTGGTTTAAACTCAGAACCATATTGCTACTTGAGATACTTGAGGTTTTTTTTTTCCATATTATATTGCTTTAAGATATTAAAATCTGATTAATCTTAAATAAATCACCTAGGATGTGGGACTAGAGGCTATTCTCTGTTTTGTACTGACAGTTTGGCTCTGGGTGTTGAACAGGAGTATGAAGGGTTGATACACTTGTGAGATGATGTGGATTTATCTTTTGCTGCACCAGGAAGCGTCGAGGGACAACTTAATCAAACCGAGAGCGGTTTGAAATTTGTGGTCCACGTTACAAGTAATGTTTTGTGATTTATTTTGAGATGACCACATGCCAGTGTTAATGAATCATAGATGAGACATAAACATAGCCGGTGAACATTGATCTACTGCAGGCTGACATGCAGGAATACTACCACAAGAGCTGGACTTATAAAGTATACATGATGGAGCCTCTGCTCAGTACCGCTCTCTGCTTTTCTGAATGATCGACTACATGGTGGGGCTGAACGCAGGTCTCTGAACATTTAGGTTTGTTGTGTGTGCATATATGCTCTTGTATGTGTTTGTGAGGGGACTGAGGGACGTCTGAGATGGATCTCTATAATCTGTGTGACAGGAATTGAAAAGATCTGGCACATTAGACGGCGCTTTGGTTTTTCTTTTTCTTTTTTCACTTCCAACCTTGAAGTTGATAAATAGATAATGATGCACCCAAGGTTTCTTGTTAGAGACTTCTCATTGCTTCAGGCATAGTAGAGGGAGCCTGGAGGTGGCTACCACAGGAGTGGATTGCTAGCCTCTTTCTGCTTGCATAGTGTCTCAGTCTGCTCCCAGATCGTCTTGTCTCATCAATCAATGTGTGGCGCTTAGGGCTATAAATTAGCATCAGGAGCTAATCATATCTGATACAAGAACATCTATTGGTTGACCTTATGGGTGTGTGTACATTTTAGCACCTTATTACATTCTGCCCTTGTAATTATTCTTAAGTGCAATATAAATCCTAAAATAGATCAAATCCTTTGTTTTTCTCTCAACAATATTCAAAATTTCCACATTTTTTCCAGTCTTTCTGCTTCCTAATTCTCCTGGTGATATTCTTAAACCTCTGTTTAGGTTTTAACAAACCTTTTAAACTGGTGGAAAAGATGAAAACGTGATAGAAAACTCAAAATCAGATCCTTTTGTGATTAGAGATTGTGTCGTACAACCTGGCAACAGCACTCTTTGGGGTGGACGCTGTCACTAAGTGGGGAAGACTTAAAGTTTGCCATTTTCAGTATCAGTGATCTGCTAAATTGGAAATCCGAGCTTCCATTTAAAAAGCTTTTTACATCACGCTAATAACAGCTAGCGTTAACTTTTGTTGTCCGGGAGGTTTAAAGTTTCACTGATGCAGATAGAGGAACTTCACGGAGTTACGCAGACGGGAGTGTCTACGTGCAACTGCCTAAGGAGGTGCAACACTTTGGGCAGATTTAAATGGGTCAGTGGGGGAAACCCTGCAGAAGACGGAGCCCAGATGTCATACAAAGAGCCGTTATGATTATTGAAATATAGTGTAACGGCCTAATTACGGTGTACGTTTGACAACTAACAGCGTAAAGGCCTGTTACACTGAAATGCGTTGGTGAGAACTCTGGCTGGGTATCTAATCTTTATGGGGAATACCCATAGATACCACTGTTTCTGTTACACTAAATTTCTAATTACGCTGTGTTTCTCTGATTTTCTCATACTTACTGTACTTTTAATCCTTTCACAGCACCATCATTGATTTCGGCATAGATTTGCATTTCATCAACAATACAAAATAAATCAATAAAAATCCAGGTTTAAAGTTGTGGAGGCTATTTGAGATGAGCACTCACATTTCTAAAGTGTAAATTTTTACTCTTCATGTATCTTCACAAATAAGTTTTTTGACATTTAGATGTAGACTGTGTGAGTTTTGACTATGTCATCCAGTAAAAAGCACTCATTCAGAACAGTGGCTGCAGTATGTTAAACTATAGTGGTGTGTGTGTGTGTGTGTGTGTGTGTGTGTGTGTGTGTGTGTGTGTGCGTGTGTGTGTGTGTGTGTGTGTTTGTGTGAAATCTGAGATAGCCCCAGTTTATGTGTCTTGAAGGATGTTTGGGTTTAATGTCATCCTAAATGGTGAAACATGTAGAGTTTCCAATTCCCAGTCATTGATAAATGCTCCCCATGGCATGCTGTTGCCGGCATCATTTTTCACTGTAGGCATGACATGCCTAGGGCGATGACAAGTGTTGGGTATACACCACTGGCAGCGTAGGCCTTGATGGCCTAATAGAAAATCTGTTCTTGTGTCATCTAAGCTGGGACGTAAGGAGTCTCCAGGATGCTTTATGGTAAACTTCTGATTTCTTTGCCACGTATCAGTCCATTAACCCTGGAGCATCAGACAGTAATCGTTGGAACTCTTAAAGTAAAGTTTAATATGTATATAAAATGTTTATGAATTTTTTTTTTTTATTATGACCCACTTAAGTACAGAAAAAAGTAGCAGGTTTTTAAGCATATAAAGCCTGAACTAGAGATATACTGTAACAAAATGCAAGGGTTGTCTCCTGTTTTCAGAAGCGGGGCAGCAGATGTAATGAGTTTAGGCACTTCAATAGTTTCTACTTGGCACTGAAAACTCTTTTCTAAGATTTAATTATGCTGTCTGTTTCCCCTTCAAACTTTTACACGTTTGTGTCTGTTCTAGCCACTCACTTTAAGTTATCTCATTGGGATTGTATGTGACGATTAACTCAAACTAGTGCTTGATTGTGAATTGGAAGAAGAGGATACAATGTTAAAAAAGATTCCAACTAAAAAGTTATTTTCTTGCCCAGTCTCCTTCGCAAAATATCTCCAGCTTAGTTATAGTGGATGGAGCGTGTCTCTGAATTACTTGGCAAGTTCACAAAAAACACTTTCCCACTTGAGCTGTGGATCTTTCTGCTTTAATGTTTTCTAACAAACCCCGGAAACCTTTTCAGAACAGTTGTCTTTGCACTGCGATTAGATCACACCCAAATGGACTTATAAATTCAATTGCTTTCACTTTATGTAGGTATGTTACAGAAATCCCAGTATGATAAATTGAAGTCATGGTTGTAATTTGACAGCGTGACTAAGTTTAATAGGATTTTAATACTTTGAGGCACTCTATGTGCTTTTATTTACAATGTTTTTTAAACCTGTAAGTGAACTAACTTTGTTCTCTAAGGTTCTTAGTTACCCCTCACTACCGTTGTCCAGTTCCCATCAGTATTCAGTTTTTTGTGTGTGGCTGTTTAGTGACCCAAACAACTTGTAGTGGGGAATGTATGTGGCAGGTTTTCTATTTAAGATCTTTAGTTTTTGTTTCATAAGTCCCATTCTGCTTTTAATTGTACATGTGGGTCATCTAACTTTATATTGCCTTATGACAAATGAATGAGTCCTGTTTTGTCTGCTCTCTGCAAGAGATTACTTGAGCAAAAGAAAATCTGATTATGAAAATTCAGTTTGGAAGTATTCTAGTGTGCTTTCTCGTTAATATGGTTTCATCCTCGCTGTGGTCTCATAATGGATGAGGCACATAAGAGTCAGACTTTGAATCAAATCAGTTTTGCATATGCATCTTCTCTTCAAAACCCTTTTAACCTCTTGTCATTAAAAACAGGTAAAAACAGACCTTAACAATTCCCTTCTATTCCCACGTTTTTGTCCTTTTTAGCGTTTTCCCTCTGGCTGCCCACTGCCCCGTTAAACAGTTGGTACCATGGCTCTGGAAGGAGGGAGGCAAATATGAATTTGTCCTTTGTAGTTTCTGTTAGCGCATGGTCTTAGAGCAGTGAGCTTGGATAACTTTCAACTTAATTGTGTTTTGAATATCTCAAAGCCTCCTGAAGCACGTGACTCTCAAACATAATTGGAGCCCTCAGTCCATATATATATATATATATATATATATATATATATATATATATATATATAATATATGTATATGTATATATGTCGCTCTTTTTGGACTCCATCTGGAGTGTGTCTGTGTCATTTAGCACAAAGCACAGGGTGGAATACAAAGCAGCAGAGGGGAATTGTAGACGAAAACTGCATGTGGAGGAGGAAGATGAGATGAAACTTGAAGGGTGGCGTTGAGTTTTCTGCAGCGCGATGTGTTGTCAGTCCTCCTACATATTGGTGTAGCACAAATTATTCAGCTCTGAGGAATAATTTCTGCACTTTTTTTTAGTCCAAAGTCCTTTTAGTTTTAGTTTCAGCTTATGTTTGCATTCTGTTCTGAAATTAAATATTCTTTACCGACGTTTCTAAGACTCTCCTAAAGACTGTGGAGGTGTTAAAAAAAAAAAAAAGAGCCTTTAACTATAGAACTCAGACATTTCAGAGACAGTGAGGGATGCTTTTCAATGTTAGAAGTGACTCATAAGTGAGCGGCAACAGTGGGGGGAAAAAGTACTGCAGAGTAATTTGTAACTTTGTAAGTTCTCACAAAGATGTTGACCCGCAGTAGCTAATGTTTACGAAGGCCTCCCCTATATTTGTGCATCTCGATGCATTACATCATTGAAAGGTTTACTTATTTTGGAAATTCAATTCCAACAGTAAAACTCATATCTTGGTTCATTACTCACAGTGATCTAGTTCAGGTGTTTATTTCTGTTGATTTTGATCATTTTGGCTTAGAGCAAATGAAAAAAATGTGTTTCTCAAAAAAAAAAACAAAAGATTACATAAAACCTCTCAAAAAGGTGGTTCCTTCTGGACATAAAGATTTTATTTTCCAGCAGGACTTAACTCCTGCCCACACTTCCAAAATTACCTGCTTTAATGACCACAGCATCACTTGGTTTGATTTGCCAGAAAAGTGGCTTGACTTGAATCCCATAGTGAATCTATGAAGTATTAACATGGGGAAGAACAGAGACCAAATGTTATACTGTAGACGAGGTACAGGGTGCTTTTAAAGCACACCGGGCCTCCTGAACACCTCAGCAGAGCCACAAGCTGCTCACCTCCATGCCATGCTGCATTGATGCAGTAATTCATGGAAAGGACGGAGCCCCAACCAAGTATTGAGTGAATATACTGTACCATTCTTAGACATGCTTCTCAGTGGGCTGACATTTCTGTATGGAAAATCATTTTTTTATTGGTCTTGTGTAATATTAAAATTTTAATTAATTAATTAGCTTTAAGCCTAATAATTAAAATAAACAGAAATAAATTCTTAAAATATTATGTGTAATGAATCTAAATGATACAAGTATCTCTGTTCAAAATTAATTACCCAATAAAATGAACTTTACCATCATAGTCTTGATTTTTTTTCCAATGCGCCTGTATAATATAGTTATTTTTATTTCCAAGTTATCTTGTTATCTAGGCCCAATCCATCTCCAGGTAGGACCCCAGGGTGTTCAAAGAAAAGGCCAATGTCATAAATAAGTGAGCATCATTAATCATATCACAACACTGACCTCAATTAAGACTCATAAAAGCCATAATATGGTTGTCGACACCGTCCCTGTGCTGATCTGCAGCACCGTTCTGCTGACTCTGGCAGCCGTTATAATAGGCTGTTAATATGACCTACTGTCACCACTCGCACAGCTGTCCTCTGAATGGGATCCTACACTCTCAGCAAACCACGTTTAGCTCACAGCAGAACCATCTGCAGAAAGGATGTGAACAGCTCCTCTTTTGTTCCCCGTCATATAACTGACCTGTGGTCAAGTCAACCAATTCAACATGCCACCACCACATTATTTGTTTTATGTCATACCACTTTCACAGTGTTATCACCCTTTCCGCATAATATTTTGAATATTGATGCTTTTTTGTATGTTGGTTAAGCTGTAAATAGACCGGAGGCAATATGAGATTTTCATGGTAGAATAACATTTAAAAAATACCAGTTTCACTGTATCTCAGTATAACATACATAAAATGATGTAATATAATTCATTTTAAACAGAAAAAGAACAAATTACCATAGATGAAAAATATAGCATATTGATTATTATGGTTATAGTAAAGTTGACTATTATATATTATATTACTTTGATTTTATTACATTTTACACAGACCTAAGTAACAATCCACAGTGAATACTCTACAGATTCGGAATTAGTTTTCTATTTCAGATTATTTTACCTCTTGCCATTCTGCGCTTTATAGACCATCACTGGGAACATAAAACGGTTCAGTTAACTGGTTAATTAGTCGGGCTATCTGCTCAGGTAGCTAATCTGCCTGCTCAATAGACATGCTGCTTGTTACTTGCAGGCTGTAGTTTCAACCAGTGTTACCTTAATTAGAGTGATGTTGGTGCTCCTTTTGGTTGCCACGCCATGACTCTCTTAAAGTTTATGTAACTGAGAATATTATTAGACAGACAATTTGGTCTTTCTTGTAACCAACAAATAAGTGTGTATAGTAGTTGCTTTCTTTCACTCAGCTGAGGGGAGTAACAAATGTGGTTGGGAAAACCTGTATCACTCTACGCTCCATGTGTCTAAAGAGAGCTCCAGTCACTCTGAAATCTTGTTGAACTGTATGACCTACCTATAAGTAGTCGCAAATCATTGTTAAAATGGCTATTAATAAATATATTGACTAATTTTATCAAGGGTCTATTTAGTTTATTTTTTTTCTGATGTTAATGTGTAAATGCCATAATTTGGTCAAAGTGTGTTGTAACTGCAAAATCAAAGCACTGATCTAGATTTTAGAGCACAGCTACATCAAGCGCAGAACCGATAGTGGAAATAACGCAGTGGTTTGCCAACATATTTCACCGTTGACACAGTTTAGTTTTCATATAACCCATAGCTGGAGATGTATACACGTTGGGATAATCTCACCAATGGCTTTCTCATAATAACTGACTCTTGATCTGACCCACAGTGACCCACACCACAAACTAACTATGTAGACCAGTATCATTGAATTAAGAAGCTTTATTGTCATTATGTGTTACCATAATGAAATTCTAATGAGGCAGATACTGGCTCAGAATGCACATAGACATTAAGTCTTTACAGCATACAGCTAAGGGACTCCTTATCAAGTCAAAAATATAGCAGTCTGCAATACTGTGCAGTAAATTTAGTTGCAGAATTGTGCACTACATATGGATGTCTAAATAGACAGACCCTGAGAGATTTAGGTGTGCAAATACACATTGGCTAGTGAGAGACAGAATAAATGATTTTCATCAGTTCAGAAACCTGTGTAGACGGTAGTGTGTTTGTAACATGTAACTGGGCTGATGGTTTGTTGATTTGCAGCAGGGGTCGATAGCCCTCACAGCTTTGGGAAAGAAGCTGTTTTTAAGTCTGTTAGTTTTTGATTTAATCATTTTCCTGATGGAAGTGCGACAAACCACTATGTCCACTATGACCTCCTTGGTCTTGCTGGTGTTCAGGATCAGATTGTGGAGCACCACTGTCAGATTGAAGACTTCTCTGTAGTGGGTCTCATCATTGTTGGAAATTAGACCCACCACATTGGTGTCATCTGCAAACTCCCCTACCATGTTTGTGGGGTGGGTACCAGAGCAGTCGTGGGTGAAGAGGGTAAAGAGAGCAGGGCTGAAGACACAATCCTGCAGTGTGCCAGTGTTGAGGATCACTGGGGCTTCTTAACCGGGCAGATGTGCGTTTCCCTATCCTCACCATCTGGAACCTGTTGGTGAGGAAGTCACTGATCCAGAAGAGGAGCGGTGTGGATAGTCTCAAATTGTAGAGCTTCATGGCCAGCATGTGTGGGAGCACAGTGTTGAAATCTGAGCTGAAGTTCATGAATACTGCAGATTAGTCAGAGCCGTGTGAAGTGCCAAAGAGACAGCATCCTCTGTAGAACAAAAACATTTGAAAACATTTTATGGGGTCCAGCTATTTCTCTTTCATCTTCTTATAGTACTGCTCCTCCTAACTGAAACCTTTTTCTCTGTCAGTCATAATTAAACATAAAGATGCCTAGTTTAAAGTTCTAGGTCATATAAGGAGATCAGTGGTGTATAGTTCAGCTGGGATTTATATATTCATGTCTGGACTATGACTTTCTTGAGGTTGCACGCTCTTCTGAAGTTTATGTCTATGAATAGTTACCCTTGTCTCCCTTTTCCTTACAAAATGAGCAATCACAGATTTAATAAAGTTGTTCAGTATAAAAATGATTGTCAGTTTATCTTTACCTCCCCCCTCCTTTCCTCCCATCACACCCTCCCTCCCCTCCTGTTCGTTAAGAGCACACTGCATCTCTCCCCAACTTTCTGACAGCTCTGTCCTCAGAAATCAGAGATCTCTTAAATCTTTCAGCATCATATTAGCATTCCTTTAATGCCGTTGCCTCTCCCTGACAAACACGCATACATGCTGAGTTTCTCCAACTTTGGATGGGTAAGTCTGAGACAAGAAAGGGAGAGAGTTGGGAGATGGAAATGCTCGTCAGATAAACACACTCCATTAACCTAGCTCCATAGCCAGTCTCCTGCTGTCCAGCTCACTCTGTCCTGATTAATGAGGCAGCTTCTGGAGTCTTGACTTCTCTCAGCAGACACCTACATCCCCTCTCGTCTTAAACCACATGCCTATCCTTTCCTTTCATCTTCACGCTCTCTACCCAAATGTCCGTTCTTTCTTAGAAGAACAGGATCATCTAGTGTGCAGGGGTTTACATCTTAAAGGTTAAGCTCATAATTTCAAACCAAGCAGGATTCCTAGTGCAGACCACACATCTTGTCTCTTTATAGACTTGAACAGACTAGTTTTTCACTTAGACCAGAGTTGCAACAACAAAGAGTTCTTGACTAAGACTTGAGCAAGACTTGACTAAGACTCTGGGTCTGGGACTCAAGTCTCCTGAACAAGCTTTTTCTGATGTCACAGCGTTGAAAATAAGCCAGTAAGTGCAGACCAGTTTATAAAGGATTAAGGTTATCTCCAATGAGCTACTGTAGCGTAAACAGAAGATCGGTTGTTATGGTAACGTTATTCAATGTGAGTTACCAGGAGTTAGCATCATCTTCCAAGTTTGTCTGTTTTCATTTAACTCCACCATCATTTACAATACATGAGGTATTTAGAAGATGTATATACTCTGTAATAAACTGCATTTGATTTATTTAAGAAGGACCGGGAGCTTTTAACGGCACATAAAACTGTTCCTGTTAGTTCTTGCATCATAATTATGACAATACAAATGTCTCCCTAACTGAATGCTCTAATAAACTACCCCAAATGCTTAAATAGAAGGAAAATGGTCTTCTCTGGTTTCTTAAAGATGTTTCATCTCTCATGGAAAAGGTTTCTTGAGTTCTGAACATGGGTTGGGATGATCAGATTTATAACTTGTAGTACGAACGATCCCACTAATAGGGCAGTGTTGTCACTATAGGGTCGTTAAGGTGCCTAATAGGGCAGATAAGCCTTGAGTTACTGGCCCTGCTCTCCATTCGATTTGTCTTTGGGTTGTTTTCACTTAATGACTACGACCCAAACATGTCACATGTCAACGTCTTCATAACATGTGTCTAGTACCAGCCACATGTCTCAAGGGGTGAATGGTTGTAAGGGCTCAAGATAAAACCTGAGGCCACCTTCTCTGTTACTTATTGTTTTTTATGCTTAACGCAGACTGCTTCTGTCGCTCTTCTCTAGAGCCACCACCATTCCCCATTCAAGATGTAGGACTCGCCATCTCCAAGAGTGTCCCTTGTTCTCTAGTTGTACTGTAGATGAATTGCTGAGGCTTGGTCCGATGAGCGGGCTCTTCTCTGTTGGGCAGTGCTTTTCTCTAGCTGCTTATTAGTTTCTAAAAATGCCGAAGTCTGAACCTTCCTGTCTGCACAGGACTGTGTATATCACACCAATAAGCTTGTGTTAGAGCAGGGAGGGGTGCGCGAGCTGAAATCTGTAATGGCGGTTTGACAGTGTTTTTTCCCCCACACCATAAAGACGTGTAAATAATCATTTCCTTTGTGGAAACAAAAATCAAAACAGCAAATTTAATAAATAAATAAAATGTATTGACATGAAAATCTGTTTATTTTAAAAAGTGTTGTTCTACACTTTATTATAATATGAATTTATCTTCTTCTACGCATTGTGCTTCAATGCGTAGAAGAAGCAGCTTGTGCCCTCTACTTCATTCATTCTCGCAAATATGCTCAGTTGGCTGAAACCAGGGAATCGGAGGCAACAGATGAGTGAATTGCAAACCATTTACAAATGACTCTCCAACTCTTTCCTCGCTTCACGTCGTGTACGTCAGTAGAGGGACAATTGAATTCGGGCCAAAAGTTTTTACAAGCTTAAATTGAGCGACCAGTCTCTCTTTCGATCGCCCAGCGCCTCCAACCAGCGCTGCTCCTGTTGGGGTGACTCTGAACCTCTACCAGCACTGACGCGCATGACTCGCCCACCCCCCGCTGCAGCCTCCGCGATTTATTGACTCTTCACGCACAGAGCTGCAATACGTTTCATTGAGAGTCAGACAGGCGCAGTGCATTTTACAGATGCGGTTTTAGCGCATATTCAGACAGGGACAAACCGAGGGTGGGGCTGAGGGGAGCTGAGGTGTGTTGCCCTGGGCGTGTTTACCTGCTGAATGTAGCCGCTGTAAAAGTTTTTCTTCTCTGATTAATAACATATTTATGGAGCGCTCTGTTATTGTTACTCTGGTCTGCAGTTCTCTCTCTCTCTCTCTCTCTCTCTCTCTCTCTCTCTCTCTCTCTCTCTCTCTCTCTCTCTCTCTCTCTCTCTCTCTCTCTCTCTCTCTCTCTCTCTCTCTCTCTCTCTCTCTCTCGCGCGCGCGCGCGCGTCATCGGACACAAATCAAAGTTCTTCGTGTTTGTAAATTGTGACTCAGATTAAGAAGCTGCTGCACGCAAAGAAAAAGTGAGAACACACACACAGGTAGATCATCAGTTTAATCCTTTGCTTCAGAGACGTTTCAGGTTGTGGAGGTGTGGCCGATCTGAGCGTCTCTTTCTTTCTCTCGCTCCAGGCTGAGCCACTGATGCACCTGCAAAAGCCTCAGGATTCTGTTGTGGATGTTGCAACTTTATTGCAGTTTAATTCCAATTATGTTCTAATTTTATTCCCACAACTTTTGTTAAGATGGTTGAATTGATGTAACTGCAACAGAATTTTTTCTTTTTCTTTTTATTTTGGGGGGGGGGGGGTGCCAAGCCGGTTGGGACACTGAAGGGGGTGCGCGGCTGAAAAAGTTTGGGAACCCCTGTGTTAGAGGGGTGCATCAGAATATTGTGCTTGAAATATACCCTTCACAGTTTCTAGGACATTGCAGCCACATTTGTCATGACTTTTTAGGTGTTTTTTGCTTCCATGGACTGTGGTGAGTGTCAGTGACTCGTGACCTTAACAGCTTTATTAGCAACCTTAACGGACTTATTGATATTATTGTTCTCCAACCTATGTTCAGAACCTTTTGGATGAGAGGTGAGATGTCTTTAAGGATCAAGAGAAGAAGTCCAGTTGTCTTCTACTCAAGCATTTATGATTACCATGTCCTGGATGTCTGTATTCATCAACTGCATTAATTTCAAAGCAAAATAACCTTCTGCTGCATCCAGCATCTTATTCTCTGGCTTTTAAACTCGCATCATAACGAAAACTAAACGTCCCTCCTCTATGATTCAATCACAAATTTGCCATTTACTGGTGATAACCCATTTTGACTTGTTTTCTGAACATAAATGTGCATTTATTGTTTGCATGTTTAATCATTTGAATGGTAAAAACGATATATTTAACAGCAGTTGATAAACTAAATATCCTGGAAACAAACCTGATGGTACATGTTCATGTGTTACGTTAGGTCTGAAGATGATTTGAATTATTTTCTCTAGACTGGATGGCTTGCATTTGATGCAAGAATCTTAATTTCAGTCACCTGAGATCTGACTTGGTCTTCAAAAATGACTCATTATGCATGAATCATCTTAGCTGACTGACGCTGGTATGAAAAGCCGTTTGCACTTAGAAGCCGAGCCAGCGTGAGTTGCGACACATTGTCCTGGAACTTGCCCCAGACACCCCCCCCCCCCCCCCCCCCCCCACCACCACCACCACCACCACCACTGTTTGTTTCGACCGGATTTCTCTGTATTTAGTTTGGCTGCCTGTGTCCACCACTACCTCTGTACTGCCTCAGATTCTCCCACCAAACGGGTCAAGTTTATCAGATCTATATGCATTTGAAGAGACGGTCAAATTCCACCAGACAGAAATATTTGCTGTCTGTCATGTGTGTTGAACATCTCCGCATCGGTCAGGTTGGGAATGGGAGAAGCTCGTGTCCCAGAGGCGTTGAGTTAATATGGAACGAATGGATCAGCGGTGGTGCGAGCTTCCCATCTGCCCAACAGTTTCAGCATTAACGAAGACGGCAAGAGCAATTCTCTTCTGCCTAATGGAGCCTGAACTAACCTGGGGAAACAGAACAGCCCATTCTGCACAATGTTTAGGTTCAAGTGTAGGTCAGTGGTAACAGGGAACAGTGTCAATATCACTGAATTATTCAGGATGATTGTAAAAGACAGCAGCACAAGCTCTTATTTACTTTAAGGTCTGTCGGAAAATTCTCATTGATTATATGTTAGCCCCAGTAATAAATCACTTTACATCACTTCTTACCAGCTCCCATTTGCTTTCAATATATACATTGATGACTCATACTTTATTATAAAGGTGCATACATCAGTATATTGTGGTCCGCTGCTCAGGATTTATGTACGGCTTAACTCGCTGATCCCCTTATTTGTGATGCATCAGGAGATGTCCTGCATGCATCCGGAAAGTATTCACAGAGCTTCGCTTTGTCCACATTTGGGATATTACAGCCTTGTTTCAGAATGAATTGCTTACATTTTCCCCCTGAAATCTCTGCACGCAACATAACAACAACTAATGGAAGATTTCTGCAAATGTATTAAAAATTAAACACTAAGAAGTCACGTGTAGCCCACAGTATTTCCTCCTAACTTTGGTGATGCAGTTAACCCTATCACTCCAAATGCATCATTTTTGATACAAATATTTCTGAGGCCTCTACCTCTTCAACGAAGTACAATTTACAACATACAAATTAATATATTTTACACACTATGTATAAAAATGCTAAAAATATGAGGAAAAGGTATCTTTTGGTCTGACGTATCAATTACGATACAAAAACAATTTGATAGTCTGACGTTTTTGTTGTTTGTTTTTCATCTTTTAAAGCAACCAAAGATATTTTATTTTTAAAAAATGTGAAGTTTCCTCACAGTTACCTGGATCAGGCTTTGAAGGGTTAGCTTTGGCAGCGATTAAAGTCACCAGGCCTTTATGAAGATAATGCCACAAACGTGGCATGCCTAAAGTATCTCACATAAGTGAGTACACCCCTCACAATTTTGTACAGACTTTATCATATCTTTTGATGGAACAACACTGAACAGATGACAATTTGCTACAATGTAGACTCTGAAAATATGTTTGTTTTTATGAACAAACATGATTGTGACTTAGAAATGCTTTACACTTTAAAACATCTAGAAGTAATCCCTTAGCTTTTTTTCTCTCCTAAAGTCCCTGTAACCCTTGTTAGAGTCCCTGGCATCAACAAAGTCTTTGAAATATCAGGATATATTAAACAACAACGGATAGTGGGTTTTCAACACATCAAAGGGCCAAAATCAACACAGAAATATTTTACCAGACAAAAGGTCAACCTTCTTCCATGGCCATCTCAGTCTTTAAATTTAAATCCTGTCTAAAACCTGGGTGCTGAGCTGAAAAGAGGAAGGCATTAGAGGCCCCACAGCTCTGGATGATGGAGAGATTGCACAACGACGAACGGTCAAACATCCCCTGTCTGCATGCTCCAGCCATAAAAGTTATTTAAGACTAAGCCTAGTGTGCTGGCAAAAGACAGTAGTATAAAATGTTGCCTGTAGAGGTGGCATGAATCTGTTTTTAGTGCTGATTTTATGTAATAATCAAATTTTTTGAGGTTTCTTATTATTTGTAAGTAATAATAGTCAAAATTACAAGAAATAAAGGAATATTTCACTCAGTGTGTAATGAGAAATATATATATATATATATATATATATATATATATATATATATATATATATATATATATATATATATATATATATATATATATATATATATATATATATATGAGTTTGACTTCCTGAAATCATTTTAAAAAATAGAAAAATATTTTCACACTACTCAAATTCTTTGAGATTTACCTGTATGTCCCTTAAAATTAATGTTTTTTTTTAGATTTACAGCTGCTGTTTTGTTTTTTCCCCTATGTTTTAATCATGTAAATCACACTGCATTGTTTGCACTGAAATGTGCTTGACAAAATAAACTTGCATTGCCTTAAATGTAATGATACATTTCTAAACTCAGACCAAAATCCTAATATGTAAACATTGATCTACTCTTCCTGTCCCTATTTTGTCTCTTACAGACTTGTCATGGCTGAACTGGTGTGTAACCGGCTCGTGTCTCTTCAGCCTTGTCCTCGTCCTCTTCTTCAGGGAGTCGTACGATCGTCTCTACCTGGACGTCTTTGTCTCTGTGTGACACCGATGAGGCAAAATCCAGGCTGTTTAATACCCGTTCTTGCACAATGAAGAGGACAAAAAGGGACATGAAGAGCAAGTTGGGAAGCTTATTCTCTTCGTAAGGACATATATATATATATATATATATATATATATATATATATATATATATATATATATATATATATATATATATATATATATATATATATATATATATACACCTGTAAAGGTGGTGAGGGAAGCATCATTGTGTGCACCTTAGAAGTAGATGTGGTTCTATGAAGGTTTGACCTCTTCTTAATGGTTCCTCTGCTTGTCCGTCAGCAAAATAATGTTAATGATTTCTCCTTCTGAGGTAGACGCTCCTAGATGAGCAGTTTGCTGTTTACAAATGGTTTAATATATAAAGTCAGTCTCAGAGGTGTTTCCACTCGTCCCTAAAGTGAGCAGACACCTTCGTAGTTTACAAATGGGACGTCAAGCTGAATCCCGTTCAACACTGAGCATCTGTCCTGCACAAAAGAAGTAAGGCCAACCATGGACTAGTTCCCTCAGCCAATGAGCAGGCCCGGCTGTGTTGAGCCAGGCATTAAAAGCGGGCCTCCTTGTGTTTTGTTGCGCTGCAAACTGCCGGCTGTGACTCACCAGGGGGAGGCTTAACTGGCCCGAACAGCGTTTAGCGACCTGTGATATTGCCCGTCATCGAAAGGGAGGCACTTGAATTGTGTTTTATCACCCTTTCAAAATGAACATTATGCACAAAAAAAGCCATCAGATCGACAACTGGATGCCAGCCAAAGACGTGGACTGTGACTGGACACACCTGCGCTTCTCACTTGGATGAAACCTTGTTGGCGTTTTCTTTTCAGTTGCTCAGACCATTTACAACTAATTATGTTCACATCTGGAAGATTTCATTTTTTTTATCTAACATGAATTTGTTTTTTGTATTTTTAATTATTCACTTTTCTTTCTAAGCAGTGTGCCAGTATTTATTGAGGAAAAAATGCCTCAACACTAACAAGCTTGACAGCTGGAAGAAAGAAGTTTGATGATAGACTTTTTTATATATACAAGTTGTGCGGACAACATTTTGTTCCAAGCTCCTCGATCACGGCACCAGCAGCTTCCTTTGCTACAACTGACTAAAAGGCTGCCAGAAGAAGGACGCAAAGTAGCCACTGTGATGGACTTGTTGACTGATGAAACTAAAACTACGACAAAAAGCTCCACTGATATCACTAAAGCAGATCTCCACTGCAGAGAACAAGAAAAACTTGTGTTTTTTGTCTTAACATGTTAGTTTTTTTTTTTGTGTGTGTGTTTTTCCAGAAGCTGCAGGAAGCATTTTTATGTTTTCCCTCTGGAGATAAAGGAGGCTGTGTAATTTGTTCCTGGTGCTGTTTTTCCTCTCTCGCCTTGTAAAGAAAAGGTTCTCTTTTACCTACAGATGTGTTGCCTTAATTGCCCAGTGCAGTGCATTTAGACACCCCCCACTCCCCCTCGTCTACACTGTGAATATTTTATCTCTGGACTATGTAAAAGGTCATTTTCACCTGCATTGTTACCTACACTTTAGTCCCACTGTAGAGTGTCCTGGGGGTTGCTTATAACTTTGACCTCTGTAGGCTAAAACAAACACAGCTGTCTCAATTGTCCAGTACCTTATTAAAATGATAATTTTACAAAATACAGCGCACTTTCTTTCTTATGGCCGTGGAGCGATTGTTCAGGGTTATTAAAAATGTAACTGTCTCTTGTTCTTAACTGAACCCTAAGTTACAGTGCCTGGCAAAGGTATTCACACCCCTCACACTGTTTTGTTACAACAAGAAACTTCAGTTTTAATTTGTTAGGATTTTATGTGACATATCAACACTAAGCGTGCATGGTGGTGAATTGTAAGAAGCAACATGGGGGGGGGGGGAGACATTCAAAAAAAGACTTTTACTGTACAAGTGTTGTGTGCGTGAGTATTAATCCCCCTTTAATCTGATGTCCCTAAATAAAATCCAGTCCAAACTGTTACTTTCAGAAGTTACCTACTTAGCAAATAGTCCACTCGAGTGTAATTTTGTCTCACCAGCTGTTTCCCTGAAGGCCTCAGGTTTGTCGGAGAACACTGGTGAATAAACATCATCACGAAGACCAAAGCAATGCAGCAGATGGGT
This sequence comes from Fundulus diaphanus, assembly GCA_037039145.1. NCBI lineage: Eukaryota > Metazoa > Chordata > Actinopteri > Cyprinodontiformes > Fundulidae > Fundulus > Fundulus diaphanus. Next base: position 20,775,663 of record CM073132.1, on the reverse strand, counting down.
CGAGGAGAAAGATGTAAAGACATTTAGAGAAGGGTTAGTAAGGTTATAGAATAATGTTCTAAACTTTAAAGGAGCAATAAGTGAAATTTCACCACTAGGTGTGCTGTTGAGCACTGTCTGTAGACCAAAACAAGATGTGTGGCAAGCCACGCCTCGCTCTACCAACAAAATCGAACCAGTTCGGTGCTTAGAAGAATTCCCTTAATGTACGTGAGGATCACAGTGGTCAGCTCACGAGCCCACCAGGCTGCATTAACCAATGCTAACAGTAACTACTCGCCTCACATAACAGTAATGCCTGGCCCATTGCTGGACAAACTCCTAACAATTAACCCACATGCCACAACTGTAGCATGACATTGAATCGAATCAACATGGCAACACAAGCCTAACAAGACCCTAACACCAACATCTGACTTCATGCTGTTACTCACCTACTAGCTCCAAGTCAAACTGGAGGCTGCTCTCGAAATGCTCTCCTCCTTGGAAAGGCGAGGTCAGCGTTTTGTCTATTTCCTTATCTGACAGCTTTGCCAAAGATTGTTGTTTTTCTGTGCTAATGCTTGGTCCTGACCATCTTCAGGGGAACTCTGTGTTGGTATTTTATAAAGAGGGAGGGGATAAGCCCCGAGTGGCAGCTCTTCACATAGACGTACATGTACGCGTGGCCGGCCCAGCGTTGGACACGAGAGACTGGAGAACAACACAGAGAGATGGTGTGTGACGTCATACCATAGTCCATCTAAAAATATACCTTCAAAAAACTGTTTTTGTTCTTTCTATCTAAAATGAGGCATTGTTACTTATTGCTCCTTTGAACATGTCACAGAGCTCTGTGCAGTCAATTTCCCAAACATGGAAAGAGTATTTAACAACTGTAAACCTACCAAGGCATTAACTTTTTGTTAAAGAAGCGGTGAAGGGATCCAGAGCTGATGGGATCAGCAGCTTGGGTGGAAGAATTGGTTGTCAGAAGAGCTGCATAGCGTTTGATCCATAAATCTGTGCTTCAAGGAAGACTGGAAAGGGGGAAAAAAGGCATAAATAACCCTACTAACAGTTTGGCACAGATCATGTAGTTGAAGAAGATGCTCTGGTCAGAGTAGACTCAACAGTTCTTGGCTTACATGCAAAAGACTGCAGTAGAAAACAACCTTAGCACGTCATCTGCTAACATGGAGATTGGTGAACCGGGTTGAGCTGATGGGAAGATGGATGGAGACAAAGGAAGGTAAAGTACCGTGAAATGCCTGCCACACTTTTCAGATTTGTTTTACCCAACACCACAATGGGAATCTACTTTGTGTTGGTCTGTCACACGAAATCCTTATTAAAATACACTGATGTTTGTGATTATAATGCGACAAAACATGGAGAAGGTTTGAGCAGTGTGCTCTTCCACAGAATGGGAAGCTTTCACACGGGTTTTGTCATTTTATTTGCATCCGTTGTGCTTTGTGTAACTTTTAGTTGAAGTTTTCTTCCATTATTACTATCATCCCATTATTTGTTACAAAACTATAGTTGAAAGTTTTCTTTCAGGCGTATCTTATGATTAATTCCTTTGCGGCTGAACTTACTTTAGAGTTTAGCGTATTTAAGAGTTTAGAAATTGCTTTTGCTCTGTTATTCATTATATAATTTCCCTTTGTTGCTTTTCCGCCTATTGTGTGCGGCTGCTATTGAAATATTGTATTTGGCCAGAAATTCATATTTTTTGACGCACTTTCACATCCACATCCGATTGACTGCAGTTAAATCAACCAATCAATTCGAGCTAATGGGTCACTTAGGAGCAGTTACTCATAATACCCCTCTATGCCCATGTCTGCTGAAGCTTTTCCATAGGCTAATTTCGATTTAATACACCATGTCATTGCTCCCCCATAAAGCTGCCTGCAATTTTGAAAGGAAATCGAAGGAACAGAGGCAGAAATGTCTTCTGCTCTCCCTTTTTGGCATGGTTCAATCTATTCATCAGAACCTGCCTGGCTGGAAAATGAGTATGTTTTCCTGACCTCGACGTCTAGTTCCTATTTTCTATTAGAAATCTGGTGACATCAGCATTTCTCGCTCAGGCTTGGCGGAGCTCAGCAGGAGCGTCGGTGACATCCCTTAACTGATTGCAAACGCCGAGGAGATCTAACCATGACTAATGTTCTCACCCTGAAGTTGCAGCGAGGAACTGGCACCAACTTTACATCCTGTGTTTTTATATTAGAGTGTGACTAATAGCCACGCCGAACACAAGTAAATACACGAGACTGTCAAAGCTTTGGAACAAAGATCTCTAAACACGGAGGAACCTTATGGTTTATAGCTTTTTTCATCTCATTTGTTTTCAGTCGGAGCGTATTAACATCATACTTGATGAGGCCTAAACTTACATTGCCTTGAGAAAATACTCGTATCCCTCGGATATGTCCACACTTTGCTGCGTTACAATCGCAAAATTTGTATATTACAATATTTATATATAATATAATGATACATTCATCAGGTATTTTATGTGATAACACAATTTGCTCATAATTGTGAGGTAGAAGGAAAGTGTAGTTTTTTTTAAACAAATAATTATCTGAAAAGTGCGGTGTGCCTTTGCAATTAGGCTCTTTTACTCTGTTACCCCTAAATATAAAATTAACTTTCCCTGTTTGCAAATCCTCTGATCTCTGTGTGCACATAACCCTGAACATATCATCGCCACTGTGAAACCTCTTGGTGGCAAGATCAGTATGTAGGGAAGCTTTGAATGAGCTTCCACCTAAAACAGAGTAATCCTGGAAGCAAACACGTTCAAAGGTGCAAAAGGCCGAGGCAAACATGAGACAACATCCAAAGCGCAACACGTACCAGAAAACCAAGCCTGATCATCTTCCTGAATACATCATGCCCTTTGTGACACATGGTGAAGGCAGCATCATGCCGTGCGGAGGATTGTTTGGCAATGATGGGAAGCTGGATTGGGGCAACTCAGGATGAAAACCTGTTGGAGGACTAAGGTTCACTTTCCACCATGATGACCCTAAACATACAACCTTAGAGTTGGGGCTTAAAATGAATAGTTTAGAATCTATAAATAAAAGCATTTTCATGTGTAAAAATGGCCTAGTCAAAGTCCAGACCTAAATCCAATTGAGAATCTGTGGCAAAACTTAAGATCCTCTCTATCTAGTCTGATTGCTCCACAGGGTGATTCTCCATAGGACTGACTCAGGGAGGATGAACACAAATTTTTTCTGCACTTTTCAGATGTTATTTGCAAGAAATGTTAAAAGTCGATTTTCAATTTCCTTCTGTTTAACAACCAGGCACTGCTTTGCATTAGGTTAGCTCATGATATCCCAAAAAAACGCATTAATGATGTGAATACTTTTGCAAAGCACCGTATTTGTCTTCCTTTTTTGGCAGCAGAGTAAGATTCTCGCACATCGTCCTGAGGCAGCAGGAGCAGATGCTCTCAGAGGACGGCAGCATTGTAAGAAACGCTGCAGTTCTGCCCCCCGTGTCGCTCCTTTGAATACGAATCTCCAGGAACATGCTCGACCCGCAGGCTTATAAAGCCTCCATGACGTCTTTCCTCGTAGCCCCCCTCCCCTGGCGGCCCAGCTGGGGATGAGCTCATGCTCAGTGGCTTGGTGAGAACCAGGGTCTGCACGCAACAATCCCTCATAGCATCACTTATATGCAAGTGTGCGAGTGAAAACATGGGAAGATTGTTATTATTGTGCCAATCTGCTGGGATCTGAAGCAGATTTCTGTTGAGGATCAGATTCAGAAAAGAGCGAAAAAGGAACAAGCAGAAAAAAACGTCTGGATGGTATTAGGCAGGGTGTAACTTCAAATTCTTGCACAGAACTCAAAACCAAGCCCCATGGGATGTACAACAAATCCAATATAAGGGGCCTCTCTCACTCTTGTGCATTCATCAAACCAAGGAAAAGGAAAAAGATTTGTTTTGGCTCTTTGGTTTATTGACGTTGCATTGATAGTGTTCCAGGTTTTTCCTCTTCCGGCCTTGTTCCGCTGGGCTTTCTGTGCAATCCAACAATGCCAAAATCTCTGAAACACGCTACATAAAACGCTGAAAAAAAACATTAACTTCGAGCAAAGCTAACAATGGACCTGCCAAAGAAAAATATTAGCAGTCCTAATTATTGTGTTTCTGTCAAGAGGAAGTTTGTTTACAATGTCCAGTTCCAACAAATGGTCCAAAGTCGCTTCCAGCTGTCCTCGGCCAAAGCCTTGAAGCTGTTTTCCCGTATAACTGCAATGACATTAAAATGTTTGTGGTGACCAGGCGGACATTGATGCTCCGTTATTGAAGCCAGGGCCCTGGAGGTTTTAATTTCATAAACGCAAAATGAATTTTGGTCCTAAACCTCATCAGTGGGCAGCAAAATCTGTTTATGTAATACCCTCTATTTATTTGTTCCCTCCCATTCATAAAACAGAAGAAAACATGATTAACTCAGATTCCCTTGGAGTAATCCAAGGCTGAACCAATCCGATCTTATTCTGAAGGAGCTTCTCTTTGCTCGTTCAGGCATTCGCCGCCAGGAAGAGCAGTTTTTATCAATAAAGCAGGACTTTCTGGGAAAAAAAAGTTTCTTTTTCAAACGCTGTGGGTGACGTTTTTAAAACTTGGATATGGACAAATGCTTCCAAAATCTAAATTAAAATGGGGCTGTCAAAAAATAATTCATACTTCTTAAGCTTTTAACATTTTTGTAATGTTGAAACCACTCACCTCCATATGTTTTATAGAGATATAGGGAAGTGGCAAAATACTGTCCAGTGTTAAGATCCCACCTGTCCCCAGTCTCAAGTCTTTTGCACCACCTGAGAGGTTTTCATCCAGCATCTACCTCCACCAACCTTTCCGTTTATCTTTGAGCAGTTTCCCTGTCTCAGTTGAAAAATGTCACCCTGGTTGTGATGTGTTCAGGGTGTGGCACGGCAACCTTTTCAGATTGCTTGGGTCGCTGATATATTTTGCAAGCAGTTTTGCGGGGTAGGATTACTCTTGCAAGGCATCGTTAAGAAGATGTAACTGTGATGTTCTTTTAGTTAGACTAAACACATTGATGCCTGTGTGTCCTGTTGCTCACATTCAACACTGAGAGCTCATTAAAGGCCTTGCAGTAGGTGTCTGATTCCAGCTTCATCCTGTCAGAACTGGATCCTGCATCGTAGCTCTTTAAGTCTCTGGGGAGAAAATGGACCCACAGAAAATATAACAATACTCGCCTTTTTAACCACAAGCTGTTCAAGTTTCCTGCATTGTATTTGTACCTGTCGGAGCCATAAAGCTGACAGGTTGACATGCAAAATCAAGTGTCTGTCTCCGTGTCTGACATCTTTATACCCCTTGTATTTTACTTACTGCCATTCTGTTTCTTTTCTGTTGTTTCCTTTGAGACTTCTGTTTTTCCTTCACAGAGCAACTTACATTTCCTTGCGTTTCCTTTCCAGCATTGTACCTCAGCGTCTCCTTGGGGCTCCCTGGGTTCCAAAAGTACCTTAATTGACTTCTCCGGGATTATGAAAAATGAGTCATGCTTTCAAATGCCTCATTTAGCAGAACGGCTATCGCAGCGCCTGTTACTCTATCATCAGCATATTAGAAAGGGCTTGGTATGCTTTATGAGGAGCGATGGGCTGCAGGAGCCCAGATTCCCTCCATTTGACATCTGGCCACTAATACGGCGCCTCATCACTGGTGAATTTGAGGTATCTGGCTGCTCCTCGAGGATAACAAAACATATATTAGGATGAGTATGCCACTCGTTTTTTATGGGGCCCATAATATTTCAGAAAAACTGTTGTGATACCTTTGTTCTGTGTAAATCACACACACGCACGATTTGGAGTACAGATTCAGCAGCTAGATTTACCTCTCAGACCCTGTTGTGTCAAAGAATTATGAGTTTATGTCTCAGAGTGGAGTGCTGTGGTTCAACTAAGCTACAAATAGGGTGAATATGGGCTAATCTGTGAGTTCCTAGTGACTTTAATTCACAAATTTAAGAAAGATAAAATGTAAATATTAGTCAAAGACAATCCAAGTAAACACAAAATGGAGTTTTTAAATTAAAGTTTTATATTACTAAGAGAGGGAAAAACATCTCAACCTTACATGGCCCTGTGTGAAAAAGTCATTGCCCTAACCCTAATAACAGGTTGGGCTGCCCTCTGTAGCAACAGCTGCAATGAAGCATTTGTGAAAACCTGCAGTGAGTGTTTTCCAGCGATGTGGAGAAAAAGTCTTGGTCCGCTCTTCTTTGCAGAATTGTTGTAATTCAGCCACGAGTGAGGGTTTTTCAGCATGGACTGCCTTTTTAAGGTTATGCAACAGCATCTCAGTAGGGTTCAGGTCAGGACTTTGACTAGGCCTCTCCAAAAATGTCTTTATTTTATTTTTCTTCAGTCATTCAGAGGTGGACTTGGTGATGTGTTTTGGAACATTGTCCTGCTGCAGAACCCAAACTGGTTTCAGCTTGAGGTCATGAACACATGGCTGAACGTTATCCTTGAGGGTTTTTTGGTAGGCAGCATAGTTCCATTTATCACAACAAGTCTTCCAGATCCTGCAACAGCAAAACAGCCCCAGATCATTCACCATATTTCAGTGTTCCCAGTGGGGGGGGACAGCTAACCAAAAAGTTAGCTTTGTGAACTGAGAGGTAGAGGTAATAGAGCTTATTGCCTGTTTCTGAAGGGAAGTCCATGAGTATGTGTAATTAGAGCCTGGAAGTGACGTAAATGGCGGATTAATGTCTTTTTGTGAACTTTATCGAACTCACAGTCACAGACAAAACCCAATAAAATGGACGATGACCAGTCCACAGACAGTTTCTAAACTTAGTTTGAATGATAATGTGATGAACAAAATGTTCAATTCAACTTTATTTATATAGCGCCAATTCACAACAAATGTCATCTCAAGGCACTTTACAATGTCAAATCCAATCAAATCATACAGCCTGATTGGTCAAAAACTTTTCTATCTAAGGAAACCCAGTAGATTGCATCAAGTCTTGACAATCAGCATTAACTCCTCCTGAAAGAGCGCGGAGCCACAGGGAGAGATGTCGGCATTGTCGATGCCTTTGCAATAACCCTCATACTGAGGATAAAGATGCAGTGTTGAAAATGGGAATAGCTGTCATTCTGTCTGTCTGTAGCTATGTGCTAGTTTGCATGGAGGTGTCATCCAACCTGTGAGAGAACCTAAAAACTTGCAAGGGATTTGTTTAAAGCTATAGTTGGTAATCCTGTTCAGAAACACATTTTGTTATACTGGGTAAAATGGTCCTTACATCCTGAAAGTAGTAAGTACATTATGTATTCACAAAAAGGAGATTAAAAAAATCGTTTTCTGTGGGAACTGCAGGCCTGTAAAAACAAAAAAGCATGGAGTTTTGTTCCTGGTTGCAATCCCCTCTGTCCCTCAAGTTATGGGGGTATCGCCATACCTACTGGTTGTCCCACATGCCAATCACTCTGACACGCTCACGTAACGCCAGTGTCCGTGCTCGTTCCTTTGTAGTTTCCGCTTGCTGGCGGCTCACGCACACTTCTGGTGTTTGTGTATCTGGCTAGGTTAGTGGTTAGCTTAGCAGTTAGGCATTCATTGTAGCTCCACCACTCTCACCATAGACTTTGAACATGGCTGAGAGTCACATGAAGTGTACCATGTTCATGTTTATGAGAAGAAGACGCAATCCCCCTTAAGAGTGGATGAGTGAGGTAAGCTGGTCTTGCGCACCCGCAGTTATTCAAAATGGGACTTGGGGAAACTTCCGAAAAAATTGCAGACCCCAGCTTTAATTGTATTTTTTACTAAAATAACCAGCTGTACTAAAGTTTGGATGTGGAATGCTCAAAAATACACTGCTCAACCCCAGTTCTTTTTTGAACAACTTTTGCTACCACTGACCCATTGAGACCAAGACCTCATTCACAAGGGTGACCTGGCAAAGAAAGGCAACAGCACACGTCACAATGGATTAGACAGAAAAAAACAACAAAACAAACATTGAACATACAAAGTACAAGCAATTTGACTGAGTTATTGTTGCAGTAACAATTCACACAGGCACTGTTCAAAGGATTTTCATCGTCAGTTTCTTAAGATGGAGAAAAAGGCTTTCAGTGAAACCATTCCTGAGAGTTTGACTTCATTTATGTAATCCACCTTACATTCAAGGCTTTAGCGTACAGTTTAAAGCAGTGATAGATCTCAGAGCACTGACATACTCTGAAGTCAAAGACTGTAGGCAACTGGTTGAAGCATACATACACACAACATCAGCACAATCAACTACGTGCAAATACGTAGCTGTTATCTGAAGCTTCTGAGCTCTGAGAGAGAAACATGACTTGTTTCTGTAATAGAAACTGAGCTTCACCCTTAATTTAGAGATCAAATGTTTAAGATGAACTTTGAAAGAAAGCTCTGCATCAACAATTACTCCCATGAACCTGTAACTGGTGACCAGTGCAATAGTTTTCCTTGGGCAGTTTTAATTAAAGATATGTTCTTTGAGGGAACAGATGAATTTGAAAATAGCATTGATATCTTTCAGCATTTAAAGCCAGCTACAACCTCTACAAATTAATCTGTAATGCATAAATTCAAAAGCCAGTGTGATTGAGTGTGAACAGCGGAAAATTACAGAATCATCCACAGAAAGCAATTGTCAAGTTCACCCAAAGATCAATAATGTAGATTGTGAACAAGATGTGTCCTAAGACTGAGCCTTGAGGTACACCTTTTGGAACCTGGAGAAAAGGTGGCATTAACTCCAACCATCTGAAGACACTTGCCAAGTAATCTGCTAACCATGAGACAGCTTGTTTGGAAATGCCAACCTTGAAAAGAATTTCTGACAAGAGACTTCGATTCACAGTGACAAATGTCTTGGATTGGGCAATAAACAGCGACGGCAAACTGTTTTGAATTCAGTGCCTCAAATACGTTTCGGGCAGCAGTAGCTGTGCCGCTTCCTAAAACATGACTGAAGAGGGTTTAAAACAAATTTAAACACTCCTTCAGACGATCACAGACCAACCTTTCTAACACTTTCCATCAGAATACATCATTTTGAGATAGGCCTGTTATTATTCACAACTGAGTGTTTGCTTCCTTTTAGCAACATTTGGATTTCCAAAGTTTCCAAACTTTTTGAAAAGGTAATAGTTTTCTAGAGCTCCTGCTGTTATTTTGGAAGCTTTTAGCACATGATCGACCCATTCTGATATTAGGGACAAAATTTAACACCACTTTCAAGAACAGATAAATATGTTACGAATATCCAAAACTGAATGGATGTAGATGTTAAACCACAAAGCTGTCTCTGATCCAACATCCTCTCGTTAACTCGCAGCTACAAACTTTCTAAGATGTTCAGAGGAGGGGAAGAAAAAGGTCTACCTGTTATGTCAGGTACTGCTTAGCTGAGGCACCTCGGCCCTAATGCACGAGGACGTTACCCTGACGGAAGCAGCATGTCCTCTGAGCAAGAGCAATTATGATCACCATGCAAGCGGAAAGCCAGTTGCCAGAAGAACAGCGGGACAGGCTTTGATCCAGCAGGCTGCCTATTTAAATCACAGCTTTCCTTCTTTGCAAACTCCGGCCTCAGCTAATGTAGACGGACCTTTAAAAAGAAGCCCGAGCTCCCGGGAGTTTCTGTGTTATGATTTAGAGCCTTTTCACCTCTTAAAACATAATTTGCTTCCCCAGCCCTTCCTCCTCATCAAAGGTGATTGAAGCTGCTTTTGTGTTATGGGCACACTGCTGAGAAAGTTCTCCGTTTCGTGGTTATTAGACAGAACGCCTCTGCATCACAGCATGTGGAGGCAACTTTAAACAGCACAAAGACTTTTGGAAAATTTGCTGTAGCTCATTTTAATTTCTATCAAAACACACTGCAACTCTTTGAGGAGAGAGAGATTGTTAAGTCAGAAGCTGACAGCCTGAAGGGAGATCACAGGCAACTTGACCTTCATATTTCGCACATAGGAACCAACACACTGTGACACAACTTTCAGGAGAGTATATGTTAACTTTCAGTAAATCTAAGGTGCTTGTGTAAATGTTCTGCAAGGGTCAAAGTTTAATTCCACCCAGCATGGGCATGAATCTCACGTAATATAAATTTTGATATTTAATAAGGTTTTTAACCATTGCTTTTTCTGCTGTGGAATAACTATACATCAAACAATTTGAATCTTGTTAAAAAAAAAAGAAACTGTAAAAGTTTGAATTTATTGAGATTATATATATATATATATATATATATATATATATATATATATATATATATATATCCCCACTAATCTTTGGTTGACTGGCCCTTTGTTAATTGCACCTTCACCACGTAGCCGTAGCCTTCCGGCATAACCCAGGCTGAATATTTAAGCATTTATTCTTCTTATCAAAAATTGCAGAGTTTATTTATATTGGTTGGGGTAATGGGCAAAAACGAGGAGCTCTCTAAAGACATTTGCAACTTTGTTATCGGAAAGCATATTGATGGCATTCATTTTAGATTTTCAAAACTTCTCAATATTCCCATGAGCATTGTTGGAGCCATAAGCTGTATTTGGAAAGAACTTCATTTCACAATAAACCAGCCATAACCAGGTGATCCTCACAACATTTCTGAAGAGGAGTCAAAAGCATATTCACAACTTATAAAAGGGCTTCAGATAAACCTGAAAATAGCAGGAATGTTTCCCCCCTCCCCCCATGATAACAATAAGTCATGCACCTAACGTCTATGACCGTGATGCACATTTACTGCCCAAGACTCCACTGCAGAAGAAAAAGCTTAAAGAAGCTGTTTTGAATTTCAAGGCAGAACATTTGTTAAACCCAGTGAAATGCTTTTTTTAGCATATGGTAGGAATGGATTTAATATCATTGCAGGAATGATGAATCTATTGAGAGGATTTTGATGAGAATCTGAAGATGAAGCAGCAGTAGGTTTTTCAGCAGGACACTGATCCCAAGCACACAGTCAGGGAGACCCTCAGCTAGTTTCAGACAGACAAAATAAAGCTGGTGTAATGAGCCATTAAATCACCTGACTTGAATCCAATGGGACTTTTCTCAAATGACGTCACATTTTTCCGGAGAGACATCCCTGTTTCCCGGCTGGTCGGGCTAGCTGAGTACAAACTAGAATGGCAACAACCGCAATACCAATCATTTTGGAAGACAACGACCTCCCAGGAGCTTCTTTTCAACCTGCTTTAACAGAGAAACACAGCGAAGAACAGCTTAAACCTTGGTTGGAATGTGGAGGCCTCAAAATGAGCAGAAAGAAAGCAGTATTAATATAAAGGAAACTGTCCTCTCCTCTCTCACAAACAGGAGGAAGAAACCTGCTGAATCCGCGTGGAATTACAGCTGATACTAAGAAAAAAAAAAAAAAAAGAAAAAAAAAAAAAAGAAAAAAAAAAAAAAAAAATATATATATATATATATATATATATGAGCAATTCACGTGACTAGTTTCTCCATACAAGAGATGTGTTGAGGCTGCCCATACATAAACAGGCCTCGTCTTTCACTATTTTCACTATTTTAATAATTGTGTTCAACAATTCTCTATGCCTTTCCATTTTATGACACTAATCTCGTAAGCAAATCTGTCGTCATTTCTTTGTATGAGAGGTTTACTTAGCTTGTGGCTGACATTTGGTGCCTGTTTCTTGTTAATAGCACCTTTAGAAATATCTTTACTGCTGAAAGCATTGAAATGCTCAATAGTTACTTTTGCTACGGTGCTTTCAATTTCCCACCAGGTTCAATGTAAAGAGCAAAAGATTCCTTCTGATTAAAAAGCAAAGACAAAGAGCTCGCAGAGGTTAACGCTTCATTCTTAAATACCCTCTTAAGTAATAATCCCCCGATGGTTAGGTTGTCTGAAACACTCCTTCATTTTCACAGGCTTGAAATGAACAACACTGTACTTTTTTTTTTAACTCCACAGAACATGACAGACAGAAAGCTCATCTTTCCCACGTGTTCTTTTGTTTGTGTCTCCCAGGAACAAGTGGTATGAAAAAAAGTTTCCTGACATTGCTACACCTGCCTCCTACAGTGTTCTTGACTTTGCTAGAAGTTACTTTTTTTTCTCCCCTCTCCTGTCACTTCCGAGGAGAGAACTCTGCGACCTTTTATCTTGGCTTGAATTAGTGAGAGATGTTGGACCTATCTTACATGCAGCAGCCTGGAAACTCAACATGAAACAGGGAGGGAATAACAACAATTTAATGAGAAAGCTGGAGCAGAGGGGGCGACTCAATGAGACAGTGGAGACATGCTTCTTCACACTTACCGCTGGACAGCGGATCCGCACCGTGGCCGCGCCGCTTTGGGAAATCTCCGCTGCAGCGCGTGCTGACAAGAGGGCAATAAGTTGTTGAGAGAGACGTTTTTACACAAATAAAATGAACTTGTTTTATACGTAAAGAATCATTTCCCTGTCACTATGGCTTCATCATGAAAATGAGCAGGAAAAAAGGCAGGAGCTCGTAAAAGTAGAGGTCCTGAATGTTCTAGTCTCAGCGAAACCCAAAGCATCCTAATTGCAACATTTCAAGTGAATGGTTCTTTGAACGCAGAAACACTGCAAGCATCTTGTCTGAGCAGTTCTACTTTCTAAGTTTATATTGTTGCATCTTGTGAGGGACGCTTTCCTTGTTTCATTTACTCTGAATTCGCATCTGGCATCAGAGCTCATTTTCAAACATAACATGTTTGTCCCTCTTGATTGCACAAGACTGGATCAATTGGCGACTCCTGACGTGACAGTCCGATCACCTGCCTAACATGGAGTTGGTTTCCATTGTGTTCCTAAATCAGCTCTGGCTCATGAAGACCACCAGACTCCTGAAGTTGATGACAGCAGCAGATGCTTTTGGTCCTGCATGAGATGTGGCCTCCATGGATCAGACTTGCTTATCTGATCAATCCAACTGAGCATCCAACAGATGCTCAGTTGGATTGAGATCTGGGGAATGTGGACAGGTGTCAGCGTGGGCACCCTGATGGATCTACAGCTGCAAAGCCTCATGCCCCACAATCTGTGACGCACTGAATGTTGTGTGCACTGCCAGAGTGAGCCGTGTGTCACCTGAGACCACATGGAGCAGCCTAAAATCTGTCTATCATTGCATCGAGGTGTGGACCCGGACAGTTATGAGACGATTAACAAACAACAAACCCAATTATCTTGATATTCGTTTGTGACCTCGTTTTGAGGAATGCGGAAGGGGGAACAGTGGAATCCAAACAAAATCCTGCATCTCCCTGACTGCTCACTTTCTGATCCTTTTCAGCTAGCATGTCATGCGCTCCAAACAGAACAACGGCAGCGAAGGTGCAGCGAAGCTGCAGCAAAGGTGAGTCATGTGCACCTAGGGGATAAATGTTCATTAATAGTTTCTGTCATTGATGATGTGAAAGATCCATGTGTAAAAAAAATCAAAGCAGAGGCAGAACTGGACCCTGAAAGACGCCCATAAGCCAAGACATAGACGGGACATAGACTGGACTGGGTCAGAGCCCAGATCTTGATCACATTCAGGTGCCGCGGGTGACTTGAAATGAGCTGAACCTATGCAAGAAACCCCACAAATGTTGCACAGCTGAAAGGGATGAGTGGGGCAAAGTGTGTGCAACGGATATGCTGCTGGATACCTGGTACTTTGGCACATCACAGTCAAAAGATACTTAGCACCTGACCGTGAAGGTGGAAGAGGACCAACACAATCAATTATTAAGTGTTCAAATGGCTTACCAATACTCGGTATAGGATACAGTGGTGCCCGGTTTATAACTTGATTGGGTTTACCAGTCAGCTGACAAGTGTGACAGGTTTTAATATAATCAGAAACGTCTTTTTTCAGGCGTGGCCAAAAAAAATTTCTCAAAATGCGGTCGTAGGTTTTTCTAACCCCCATGTGTCCGCACTCATCATGAGATACGTGCAAAACCAAGTCACGATATTTCAAAGGCACCACAACCTGATAAACTGGGTCCCCAATAGTATTGTCACCACATGGCATCCACTTCTTTAACAATATCTTGTTTTCAACAAAGTATCCATGAGTATAACTTTGCATCTCCTCACCAGGTACTGCAGACTGAAACAAATGCTGTATTGTGGGGTCAGATCTTTGCTCCTGCCCCAGATCCTTCTGTGAAATAGACAAAGGAATGTTAGACAAACAAAAACCGGACGTCTGTTTAACTTTTCCAAAATCTTCATCCTGATGTACATCACTGACTGCTTTCATTGCCCGTGTCACTGCACATGCTTGAACAACTTCAGGGTGTGAGTTTTTATTTTCGTCAAGACCACTGTTGATCAAAGATACTGGAACACCAGGATATTCCGGTTGATCAGGCCATACTTTCCCTCCAGCTATATTGTTTCCCAGTATAACTGTGACACCAACCACAGGCAGCGCAGGTCGAACACCCATCCTTACTTCCCCATCAAACAGTCCCGAATGAAGCATGAGCTTATGTACAGGAACAGAAAACACAGACATGCCCATACCCAACACAGGTATAGATAATCCAGTGTCAGATTCATCTGAAAAAGACAAAACTGATGCCAAAATGAATGAATCGTATGCACCAGTATCCCTTAAGATAGTGACTGGGACTCTCACGTCACTACCAATTAAAGAAACTTGTCCTTCCATAAGAAATGGCTTATAAGAACTCAAATCAGGTTTTTCAACAAATAATACTTCGTTAATTTAGAACTGTTGCACAAACTGTAACATAAGTTTGGACGAGCCCCCAATTTGTTATGGTCTGGCTGTTAGACCACAACAAATCAAAGGGAAGCCATGCATGGGGTGACTTAAAATGGGGATTTATTTGACAAACACAATCATAACTTGTTGGATAGGAGAGAGAAAGAGAGAAGAAGGTGGCAGAGAGACAAAAGAGAATGAGCTGAACTCCTCCGAGCTGGTCTGGTCTGGTCTGAGCTAGGGTTGATCGTCTGGCAATTGGGTGGAGCTACCAGGTGAGGAAGATTGCTGATTCTTAAACTGGGCCTGACGTCAGTCTGGCCAGCTGCCTCCACTTCCAATCAGCACCAACTAGGAGCTCTACCCAGGGAGTCATAGGAAAGGCCTTGGCCGTAACACTTTCCACAGGCCGATGTCACTCACTGGTAGATGGCTACAAGGAACACCTACTGATGTTATTTCCTCCAAAAGAGATACCACAGGGCATGCAATGCTTTCCAACGTGGTCGGGCACATCAGGCAATGCTAGTAATACCACCACCTTATAAACACGTGCTCACATGAAACACCCTGATCACACAACTGATCTGCATCACGTGATACAAGCTAAACCATGTTTAGACTTGTATTGCTTTCTCATGGGCTGTAGTCCTTGAGCATGAGGATGTGGCTGCCATAGACATTGTAATTAAAAGTCGGCTACCAAATATTTATTTTTCTTTCATTCTGACGTTGAAGCATGCGCGCCTCCGATTTATTTCCACTTGCAGTCGTCATAATACAGCACAATATAATAAAGTATATAAATCAAAGAGTTCAGTTCTATATATATCCATCCATCCATTTTCTAACACGCTTTATCCCTTTTGGGGTCACGAGGGGTGCTGGTGTCTATCTCCAGCTGTCAATGGGAGAGAGGCGGGGTACACCCTGGACAGGTCGACAGTATATTGCAGGGCAACACAGAGACAAACAGGACAAACAACCATTCACGCACACATTCACACCTAAGGACAATTTAGAGAGGCCAATTAACCTAACAGTCATGTTTTTTGGACTGGGTAGGACTTGAACCCAGGACCTTTATGGCAACAGCGCTACCCATTGTACCACTGTGCAACCCGTATTTATATATATATATATATATATATATATATATATATATATATATATATATATATATTTTTTTTTTTTTTTTTTTTATTTGTTTATTTTTATTTTATTTTACTTTACGTTTGATGATCAAAAGTAGGTAGGGCCGCAGCCCTACAGGCCCTGATGGTTCTGCAGTTCTTGCCACGGGGTCTGTTAACTTCCTTCTCAGCTAGACAACACCAGTTGTGTTGGTATGTTTAGTTTATTGAGTAAAAGAAAGACAATTATTTGTTGTATGAGTGCAATTAAATTAAATTGCTAAAGATAAATCAAATAAAAAAATGCATTCTTATTATAGCATTTGACTGTCAGTTCAGTTCACTCCAAGGTGCAGGAGTATAAAAATATTACTGAGGATTTTTCATTTTACTGTCAATGCTTAAAGGCCAAAATGCTATTCAAATTATATTAAAGCTGGGTCACCAGACTTTTCACATCAGCAGTACTGGATACATATGCTCATTTATCAACTTTTTGGGTCATGAGGGCTGAAATTGGAACACAGCAGGAAAAAGATGAGCACCACCTGGCCAGATCAACAATCTATCACAAGCACCAAATGACCCCAAAGACCCTTACTCTGATGGGAAGTCTAGATTCACCCCAACGCGGATGACTTTTAGACTGTAGGAGAAAATCGGAGAAACCAATAGATTCCGCAATTCCTTGAAAAAAAAAAAAAAAATCACTTAAACACTTATTTAAGTTTTGAATGTGCATCTTGTTTTGCTTTTAAGACCACAACACTCACCACAAACGCACAGCCCTGCCTTCATGGTGGATTACTTTACCTTTTCTACATCAATAAACTGTCATAATGTGAGTTTATTAGAAAGTCAAAGCAGCCGTTCCTTCCACTAAATCCCTCCAAAAATCAATTCCTACCTTGGATAAGAGCTTTCAGCCCGTATACCAGTTCTTCACCAATGCAGTTCGTACCATTTAAAGTATGATTATCTGTCTGTTTCCAAAGGGCACACAAGAAGTCACAGTAATGTTGGGTTTATTATGGGCTTGGGCTGTTGGACTCCATTGAATGTCTCGTGTGGATTAATGGTTTCATTAACCCCTCCTTGTTCCTGAAGTGCAGGGAAAGGGCACCGCATTTTTCAGCTGCAGTTAACCAGCAGCAGCCTGGCCTTTACTCAGCCACCTGATCTAAGGCCAGACGATGAATGCCGGGCTTCAGAGCGTGTGATAGAGCTTGAATGCATGTGTCTCCAGCGAATACTGAAGTTAAACTCAGTCAACTCCTCTCCAATTTAAGACCCAAGTGGACCATCCAAGAAACATTTGTAATCTGTTTAAAAGAAAATGTCTCCATTTTTCCCCCATTTTGTTTCCCCTGCAAGACTCCTTTGGTGCCAGAACCGAGAAAAACTAATGTTCACTGGATATCCTAAACTGTCTCAAGAACAATTACTCTTTAAAGGAAATGAGAGAAGGATTTGAGGAGTAGGGAAGCTAAAATAATTGAAACACAACTGGGTAAAAGCCCAGAATCTCTGGAGGCTAAAACTTTCCTTTTATTTGTATTTCATCCTACAAGTGAGGCTCAGCTACTTTCTTTGACAAGTTGCTTTCCCTGCAAGACTTTTCTGTTTGCTTTCATGCTAAGCTAAGTCCCTTGTTATGTGTCATTTGTTACACTTCAGCAACAAACCTCTATGGCATTGGAATTTGCCATACATATTTGACCAACAAAAAGTACCATGCAACTGTGAATAATAATAAAAACCTACCAAGTGTGGCTTTCGTGTGCATTCAGCCCATTTACAGTGATACTCCTGGATAACATCCAGGAGGATTATTTTCCTTCAGAAGCCACAGATGTTGTAAATAGAGTCTACTTGTGTGTAATTTAGTTTTAGTTTCAATCCAGCTGTTCTATGAAGGCCTCCGTTGGTTCCTTGGAGCATCACAGAAAGGGACACGGCAGACAGGGTCTGGGAGAACGTTGTGGAAACGTTTAATGCAGGGTTAGGCTTACAAAATGATAACTCTTGGAGCAGCGGAGCTACACTGAACGGCTAACCGCTATGCTAGCCACTAAGCTAACCGGATACATAAACACTGGAAGTAAGCATGCACAGCCAGCAAGCAGAAACCTTCACATGCACCAACATATATATATATATATATATATATATATATATATATATATATATATATATATATATATATATATATATTCTTTTAAGCCTTCCTGATTGAGTTTGATACACAGCACAATGACGTGCTACAGGACCATAGTTAAACCACTGCAGATGCTTGCATCAGAGCAGGAAGCTAAATATAGATCTAGATGAGAAACATTAGCTTTATTTAACAGGATTATTTGGTTCATACACAGGTAGCACATCTTCTTTCCACCATCCCCAGCACACCATATAATACAACACGACACGACGATGTAATTCAATGATTCACATTCAGAGAATGTGTTGCATTTCTTAACAGGGCTCATTTTCCAACCATGGCCCAAATACGCTTTTTGAACAAGGCAAAAGAAACTTTGAATGGAAAGCATCTTAGACAAAATTTCTTCTCCTGTCACATTTTAATCTGTGTAACTACATAAAGGATTAACAAAATAGCATTGTTAATTTAATTCTGTGGAATTAAATTATTTCATGTTGAGTTTCCAGTGTAGCCGCATTATTAGCCAGGAGCTAGCTCAAATTTAGTCCTCGTCTTTTCTATGAAACTGCTTAGAGTCCAGTGATTTCAGCGCCGTGTCCAGTCTGTTGTATTTGTTTGTAGTATTTTTGGGTAAAATGCATCAGAGGCTTTATTTGTCTCCGTTGCGAGCGCCAGCGAGTGAGCTCAGTGAGGGATTCACCTGAAATGGAAACAGGGAATCATCGATGGAAGTTGTTGCCAACTCTTCCCGTGACGCTTGAAAATTATAAAAGCTTGCAGCTATTTTCTGGAACGACTAATTTCATAGCCGCACACATCCAGACTAATTCTACACATCCCTGGCTTCAACGCCCACACGGTGCCAATCTCACCGGTGCGCTCAAGAGCGAGATGAAAGAGGAAATCTGGGTTTTTATGTACTTTGGACTGAAAGGAGAGCCAAGTTTGCGCTGCAGCGGGTAAGGAGGAGAAAACACAGCGCAGACCGCTGAAGGATTTGGTGCTGGGAGTCAGCGGGAGAAAAAAGCCATGCAACCGAAAAACAAACAAACTGGTCAGGGTTCAAAAATTCAAAACAGAAAAGATATTCCTCTGCACTCCATTTTATTCAGTTTCAGTATTTAGTTTTTTTTAAAAAAGTTTAAACCTGACATCACTTACAGAAAGTCAGATTCACCTGTTTCTGTTAGTCTATAAATCCCTAAATGGCTTAGTACCTAAATACATCACAGACTTGTTATCAGTGTATCAACCATCCAGACCACTCAGGTCTTCTGGCTCCAGCCTTCTCTGCATACCTAGAACCAGAACTAAACAAGGAGAAGCAGCATTTAGTTCCTATGCTCCACTTATCTGGAACAAACTTCCAGAAAATTGTAAAGGTGCGGAAAGCCTGAGTTCCTTTAAATCAAGATTAAAAACACATTTGTTTAAGATTGCCTTCAACCGTTCTAGTTAACTGAATCACCACTTTTTTGTTCTTTTTTCTATCCACATTTTATTCCTACTTGCTTTTATTCTGTTTTATTTTGCTATATTTTAATCATGTAAAGGACTTTGCATTGTCTTTGTACTGAATTGTGCTATATAAATAAATTTGCCTTGCCTTGCCTGAAATAAGGTTCAGTGTCCAACCATGACAACTCCTCTTTTGCCTCCTTAGCTCAGGGGTGACCAGTCCTGGTCCTTGAGGCCTGGAGTACTGCATCTACTTAGATGTGTTTCCAGTCCTTCCCACAGGATTCAAAACAATTTGACACGACTTGGATTTAGTGCAAAGAAAACTACTGTAACATCTTACATCATTGTGTGGCACGGTGTTTAATTGGGGAAAATGTGTGACATCTTAAAAACAAGAGTTTTCCAAAAATAGTCAACTGACAAGATGGAAGCAGGTTAAGGAGATGCCAAGAGGCTGACATCACTGTGTATCACTGGATTTATTACTATGGTCTGATGAAACCAAAGGTGAACCTGTAGGGCACAACTAAAACTGGTAAGTTCAGCACAAAAGCAACACTCAAAAGATCACCAACATGGTCGTGGTGGCATTGTGCGCTGGGGTTACTTTTTTTCAGATAAAATATCTATATATCAAAAAAAATTCATGACATGTTCCAAATACCTATCTATCAGATGTGTAAAAAGATGGAAGCTGGACTTTCTCTTTCAACATTATTTTCCCTCTGGGATAAATAAAGTATATTTGAATCTGAATTACAATATCTTCAAGTGATACCTCAAAAATCTGCAAAAGAATGAAGCCATAAGAAGAAAAGACTAACACTCAATCTGACTGATTCTGCTCAAGTTGCAGATTTAGAAAACTTCATAAGGGGAGTTGGTCAAAATGACCAAGGCAAGATGTTGCATCATAACGGACCTCTACCAAGGAAGAGTGAATGCTGATTATAAGAGGTGCTTAACCAACTCAGGCTGAGGATATTGAACCTACTTATTGCAATGTTTTATAAGTTGTTTAGTCACAATATAGCTGGAAAAAGGTAGTAATGATCATCATATTCTATTTATTAATATTATACAGAATATCTGGTAGGGGTGCTCACACGTTTTGAGTGTCTGTAATGTCCAACACAGAAACAAATGAGATAAATGGCTTTAACACAGACAACAGCCAAAAGTCAAGGTCAAGTATACTTATATAGCACATTTCCGACAACTCACAAACAAAAATGCAAATAAATTGAATAAAATGGTTGACAGTGATGCAATAAAAATAGCGAAGACAAAAAAAAATCAAATAATATAAATTAAAAATATATGATAAAACAGCTAAAACAGTTGTAACAACAGCAACTAAGCATGTTAAAACAGATATGTTCAGGTCACCATGTGCTAAAAGCCAGTCCATTAAAATGTATCTTCTCTAGAGATCTAAAATCTTCCAGTGTTTGTGCAGAGCTAATATTTAGAGTCAGACTGCTCCGGAGTCTGAGACCTGCCAGAGCAGGGGTCTGCAACCTTTACAATCCAAAGAGCCATTTCTACCCTCAGTCCAGCTGAAGAAAACTCGTTTAGAGCCGCAGATGTTGCATGAAATTTGGCAAAAACCATTTTATTTCTATTTTGAAATAAAAAATGTAAATTTTTACAAGAAGAGGATTGAACACTCTGTGAAAAAAATCAAGACAATTTTTCCATGTATAGAAACAACTTATACCTTCATTTGTTATTATGTCAAACCATAGTTGGTTATTCATCTTTTTTAGCCAAAGTTATAACGAGCCACATGGGAAGGACCAAAGGGCCACGTGAAGCTACGGGACCACAGGTTGCAGACCCCTGTTGTATAGAGAAGGATCTGTCACCCCGAGACTTTAGATTAGACCTTGGAATGGACACGGTCTCCATAAGGGGGAGTTTATGTTCTCTGTTAGCCTAATGTGTAATTTTAGCATGATTGATAGACGGACGGACAGACAGATGGATGGATGGATGGATATTGTGAGGCTGTAGGTAGGAGCCCGAGTACCTGGAGAAAATCCACAGATGTACAGCTGAGGTTTAGATGTTAAGCGACAAAGCAACCATGGGGCCTTTTTAAACAAACATTTGATCTGTAATTGCACTGCCAAACTTTTTTGACGGTAAAGAGGAGAAATGTTTCCTCATCGTCTGATAGCAGAGTTTCTTTGAAACACATCACCAGTTAATGGACCACGCTGACTTTGATGCACATATATTTGGGCCTGTGCTCTAATTACGGTACACGAAAAGGCATCAAACAACCACATTGATGGCAAAATTACTTAAAACCCTTTTAGCGTGTGGAAAACGCCTGGCCTGAAAAGTTTGCAATTACTTTGTCAGCCTTTCACCTTTTTGAAACTTTAATAACAACATTTCTCTCGTGTTCCTTTTTATACAGAAACCCCCCTTTTTTAATGTCAGCTCCCTTTCTCCCATCTCACATAGGAGTATAAACGTACACTGTGAAGAACATGAATTATTCACCTCGCATGACTTGTCAGCAATAAATAACACAGGCTTAAAGCAATAATCAAAGTAAAGTACGTTACATAGAGCTACTTTGTTCTAGATATAGAAAATAAAGTTACATGTAACAACAGTGTATATTGATGGGCTTTGAAAGCATTAAAACAAAAAGGAAAGTTGCTGTAAATGACTTTGCTAGAGGGAAAGCTTTTTTTTAAATTTTGTTTTAATATATATATATATATATATATATATATATATATATATATATATATATATATATATATATATATATATATATATATATATATTCATTGATTTTTCGTGATGCACCAACTGAAAGTAGTGCATAATTGTGAACTGAAAAAAAAAAATGATGCAGGATTTTCAACAAAACTTAAATTTAAAAAGTGGGGAGAAAAAAAACTCCAGAAAGAGCTGCATGCATTCATATTCATCCCCTTGGAGTCCATACTTTGCACAATCAAATTTCAAAGCAATTACAGCCACAAGTCACTGGGGAGTATGTCTCTGACAGCTTAATACATCTAGAGGATTTGCATTTAGGTCTGAACTTTGACTAGTCCAGTTTAGCAAATGAGAATCAGCTTTTACACTAGGCCTGTCTCATCTGCGGCCCATTCATACTGGATCTCCAAAAGGCAGGATCTGAAACGCTCCAATCACTGTCAGTGATCTTAAACATTTATATAACATATATATTTGTGATGTTTTTTAAATTTAATTCATTAATTTATTTTTTCTTTTGGTATTCATTGACTGATTTGTGTTGCTTCATCAGTTGTTTTATGTTCGTTTAACGGGTCTCTCTTGAAAATCAGACTGTAGATATCATGGAAGCTAACCTGTGTGACTAAAAGGTGAAACATATTAACAATAAGTTTAAATCTGAACCAAGGATGTTTCATTCCTGTCCTGCTGCTTTTATTTTCTGCTCAGCAAGCAGTGAAGTTCTTCAGAGTCCTGCAATTGATCTAATTATTTAATTCAGGTGTATTGACCCATAGATGCAATCAATAGCTGCAGAGCACTGGCCTTCATGGACTCGGATTTGAGACCCTTGTTATAATCATTCCATCCAAGCTCGAGCTGTATGTTTGGAGTCGCTCTGGTCTGGAGTCCACTCCGTGACCAGCCTTATGTCTATTGCAGCCTTTAAAGCAGACATATCAGGCAAAATCCAATTTTTTAGCCCTTGAATACATTTTGTGCACTTGGAGTCTCCAAAAAATTTGAACGTAGTCTGTCCAGGAGCTGCGTAGATATCTTTATATTCTTTTTGGGTCATATTTTTCAAGGAAGAACTTAAAAGCATGATTTGGCCCCTTTAACTGATTTTTTCCCTGTATTTAGATGCATGGTCCCATCAACTCTGACCCGCTTTGATGTCCCTGCTACAGAGAATCCCCACAGTGTGATACTTCCACCACCCTGTCACCCTGCAGGAGATGCAGTGTAAGTTTTCCAACATACACATTGTTTCGCATGTAGGCCAAAAAAGATACAACCATGTACTCATCTGATACGATCACTTGTAAGTAGTTAATGGAATCAATGTAATGGGAGCCACACTTTTCATGTTTTCAAGTGGAAAAAAACAACTCACATAAGTCTCAATAAAAACACAACTTTGGGACTTTAATATGACAAAAATCGTAAGAAAGGACCCTCCACCGTAAAAACAACAACAACAACAACAAAAAAAACAACTAGAGGATATCAAATGAGCTATAAACATTAAGCACCATAACAGGTTCCTTCATGGTTAGACCATATTAGTGTCAATTCTAAAGACCTGGGACACAAGGGCTAAAGCCCAGAATGTTATATTTATATCCCCTGATCTCAAAAAGAAAGGCATTAATAAAGTCTTATCTAATCAAAACCTGCATTAGACCCCTAGAATATCATAGGAATTATTTATGTTTGTTTAGAAACAAGCAGATCTATTTGGTTTTCACTGTTTTCATTAATGCAATAAGTCCATCACACAAAACCTGTCACTGTGGACAAAAAAAGAGGTAATTTGGGCCCACACGGCACCGTAACAGTGAGGCTTTAGGCTAACGCGGCTGTGTCTCAACTCTGCTGACGCGCAGCGACTATGAGTTATTTTTTCTTCAAAGTGCAACCAGGACCAGAGGGGGAAAAGTTTTCTCCTGTTGCTACGGTAACAGCTGAACCTTCTCCACAAAATCAGGGTGGACAGATTTTATTGAGCTGGACTTTACTCAGGTGGTCTGAAACTGAGTTAAATGGATACTACTGCTTTAAGTCCTGCAATTCTTTCCACCACGGTGGACCAAAAAATAAATCGGATAATAGTTTCAGCGGTGAATCAACACATTCTTTCCCTTATTTTTTGGTGAATTGTGTGAGTGAAGTCGTAAAATTACAAGAATAAAGATGTATTTTTATAACAACTTTAAGGAAAAAGTGGCCCCCACTTTGGGAACGCCTGTTCTCCAAAATGTGACTCCCCAGCGCTGGTCTGCGCTGTGGTCCTGATCCAAACAACACAAATCTGACACCGACTGAGATAGTTTTTGGAACTCGCTGAAAAGTGTTACATAGAGAAACATATAGCCTAAATTTGTATGGTTTTGAGTATTTGGTCATTATTTCATTTTTTTTCCCTTGTTTAGTTTTTATTTATTTACTTTATTTTATTTTATTTTATTCGGATTTCTGTAACATCCCAGGACATCAGAGATATCTTTGTCACTGGAACTGTGCTGTGTTCCCTGGAGACTGTAAATGGATGGGGAGGGGTGTGCACCAGCCTTTATGTTGTGTTTTGTTTTTCTTTTGTCGTTTTTATGTTCTGAAAATCTTTTTTCTTTTCTTTTTACAAATTAATTACAACTTTAAAAAAAATTTGAAAAAAATCTTTTTGAGATGAAACCTGTATGTCTGTTTTGGGAGCTGAAATCTTCCAGTCCTCGTTCAGGAATCCACGCCTGCGGATCGCTCTCTGATTAACTCCCCGAGCTGTTACGGGGTTATGCTGCCTTGCTTCAAAGCCCCACATGACGTGCCCCTCGTCTATATTTCTGTGTAATCAGCAGTTTTATTTACAGCACTATCATCAATACTGCCTCCACTCGGTGTGGTTGGCAGCCTTTAAAAATCTCCGTCAGCTAGTTAAGTAGATTGAATAAAACGCAAATGGCTCGCTCAAGCGTCTCCATCACACAACTACCATAAACCCAAATGTTTGTCAAATGAGCTTCTTGGAACCGGGCCCTCCGCTCCGCTCTGCGGCGGCTGCTCTGACGGTCAAACGTGAGAGCTCAGCTCCATGTGAGAAGCAGGCATCCAGGGTGATTTAACATGGTTTGATGGCCCCTCTCTGCTTTATTAGGATGAGGGGAGGACCCTCCATCACTGCCTGCTCACTCCCTCCCTCTCATCTCTCTCTGTCAGCCGAGTTAACTGGTGGCAACCACATCCCATCCTGGCTTCTCCTTACAGTGAAGTGGAAGGAGAGCATCCCAGATTCTCCATCAGTTTCATCGTCTTTTAGGTTCAAAAAGAACAGCTGCGCTGATCTGAAGAAGTCCTCAGGCACTGTGGCACTACAGTAAGTTGCCCTCAAGGAGCAAACCCATTCTGGGGCCGTTCCATTCCCACAATGCATCCCCTGGATCAATGCCATTATTTACCAAATAGCTAAGGTTATAAACGATCAATAATAGTGATTTAAACTGCCACGTTACTTTCATGAGGCCATTTTCAAACTCTTCCTTGAAGGCATTTTCAAATGCCATTTTGGTCTACAAACAGAACGTGAGAAGAAACGTTCACAATTTGCTAAATAGAAAACATATATTCACATAATACTGGATAATTCAGTATTTTGTATGATTAATGCTAATCATTTGCTAATTAAATAATGTGAATTTTTTTGCAGCACAAATGGTATCCTGAGGCAGTGAGGCAGCATCATGGAAGATTATATATGTTGCCCTTGTCATTATCCCCAGGTGTTTATCTCATTTTAGGCTCCTGGGGATCCCGCAGTCTGTATCAGTTTATACATCTAAGTATTGTTATTAATCTGTAGATTTAGTTCCTTCCTTCCTGTTCCTGTCATTAGTTTTCTGCTCATTATTCTGTTAGTTCATTCTTGTTTTCCTACCTGCTTGTCTTTAGTTAACTAGTAAGTTTATTTTGTCATGTGTTCTTTATTCCTTAGGGTTTCTGTATTCTTGTTGGGTCCCGTGTTTTCCTCCGTGTCTCCTGCCACCTTTGCTCTCCCTCTCCTTCAGCTCAATCGCTCTCACATCTATCCCCTGTGCTGATTACGCTCACCTGCCGTTCCCTCTGTTCTCTGCCCTTAATCTTGTCAGCTTCTTGTTCAATTCCTAGTCCTTGTCTTCACCTACCTCGCCTGTAAGTTTGTCAGTTTTGTTAATAAAACGCCATTCACCCCAGTATGCGACTCCCAAGCTCTTGTCTGCATTTCGGTTCTGCTACAACCTCCACAAACCTGACGCCCCTGAGACAAAACTGAACCATAAAGGTTTCACCGTCACAGCATTTAATTTTGGTAGTTTGGGTTTAGGTATATATTACGTCAGAATCCACACCGGTCCTCATAGTTTTGATCTTGACATTTAAACCAAGATACATTTGATATTGGTTGTTATTCCGAACTCAGGCAGTTACTAAACAGTGCGCCCATTTAATATTACAGGGAACCTTTTCTGTCTTATTTACTTACGTTTTCCACACATTTCCCCTCATTAACAGAATAAATTAAGCCTACTTATCACATTTAGGAGGAAAAGGGTAGAAACCACACTTCCAGTATAGCAAAGGGAACTTGAATTAGAATTAATGAGGACGATGAGCTGCTTGAATATGGAGCGTGAGACTGATGAGGACGAGAAGGAGAACCAGGAAGAGGATGAGAGCAGCGAGGGTAAACGTACGGAGGTATTTATCTGGTGTGACTTCTGCCTACTCCCTTATTTGTGGTTAAATTCAGTCTGAAATTAGAAAAGAAAGCAGAATATCCCAAAAAATAAATAAGCCAGTCTACAGTCAACAGTAGTGGTGTCCAAAGTGCGGCCGGCATGCCATTTAAGGCCTCCAGAAGGCTTTTGTATGGCCCAAAGCTTAATTGAAAGAGGGTACAAGTATTGCACGGCATCACAAGCGGTCGACACAGGCGGATACTTTTATACTCTTTTTTTTTGGAGGCGATTTTCACTTTTCAATTGAATCAAAAGAAATCTTTTTAGGGTTATTCTTTTATTAAAATCACATATTACTTCCAATTCTTTACAGGACTAGGTTGTCCAGAAGCAGACTTTGGCGCACACGTTTACCAAAATTGTTTAAATACAGTAAGTGGTCTCAAAGGGAGAGTGGTCCAAAAGAGAGACCCAAAAGAATCTTTCTTGCTGAGAATAAACAAACGTTTTGTACTAAAATAGAAGACGGTTAACCCAAGTCTGACATGCCAAACCCTTTTTACGTTTTTGACCTTCAATGATTTTTAGATCCCTCTTGTACCAAAATTATACTAGTTTGTTTATTATATCAAAATATCACATGTTTAGATGTCTTGTTATGAATGTGGGTGTGTGTGTGAGTGTGTGTGTGCATAGTTGTCATGTATGCCTCCATGTTGCCCTGTGATGGACTGGTGACCTGTGCACGGTGCATCCCGCCTCTCACCCAATCACCGCTGGGTGATTGGGTGAGAGGCGGGCCCCATGATCTCATGGGGGCTGGTAGACACCAGCCCCCATGAGACCATTGTTGACCAGGTTAAAATGAAAAAGAGTTTATAATAAAATTATTTTTCCAGCTTCTAATTAAAAAAAGAAGCTTATTTTACCCATGAATACTTTTAACCTGACAAATTTGCCCTGTGTGGCAGAAACAGTGAACACCCATAACCTAAAGAGTATGTCCATAATAACATGACTTACTGCCATCAACACCAAGTCTTTCTTCTTTAAATTGTAAAAATCAAAACAGATTTTTCTGCGACAACTGCCTCTTTGGGTTGTATATTGTTATAATTTTCAATAAATTTGCATTGAAAATGGCACGTATTGCTGCTAGGATCCACAGTGAAGCAATTGCTGCAAAAAGGTCATGGGTTTGAATCCCAGCCTGGAGTTCTTCTGTAGGGAGTTTGCATGTTTCCCTGTTCACGCATGGGTTCTCTCCCGACACTCTAGCTGCCTCCCATAGTCCAAACGCACAAATCTGAGGTTAAACGGTCTGTCTGAACTGCCATTTGGAGTGACTGCATGCATGCCTGGTTTGAGCTGTGAGTCTCTTTGTTGCCCAGTGATGGACGGGTGACCAATCCAAGGTTGTACCAGGGGTACCCACTCCTCAGAAAATCTAGAAGACTAGACAATGGATAGATGTCCAACTACTTTCATAATACACAAAATAAATGATGTAATTAACCCCCCTCCCTCCCCAAAAAAAATCTTTCTTTCCTCTTCTTAATGCAAACGTCACACTAACTGGGATCATGATGCCTATCCTAGATGATAGTTTCATTCTCAAACCAGTCTGAACATGGATCACACAATCACATATTTGATTCCACCTTTTTTTTCCCTTTAAAGAAAGTCAAACTACTTTAGATGTTAATTACACTGAACACTCCTTAAACAGTTGCATGTCAACAGTTTTGATCTCCACGCTGAAAGCTTTCGTGTCAGAGTTTGGCTGCATGCATTATGTCAGATCTCCTGCTGCCTGCCAGCACCTTCTTCTCCTGGAGGGCTCTGTTTTTGTGAACCCTGTCATGCCTGTTGGAGGTCGGTTCAACCTGGTGTCATTTTGTGAACTACTTTGCGCAGCCCTGCAGTTACTAACAGTCGGATATGTCTCCACATCAGACAGAAGGTTAAAAACTAGAAAATCTTAATAAGAAGCCAGTTTGAGGTTGTAGCGTTGAAAGTCATCAGATTTGCTGTAGTCCCTCTTTTTAAATGTAGACTTAATCAATACACTATGCTATGACAAAAAATTTAAATAGTACTGAAGGGCCAAAATATAAAAAATTCAAAAATGACCAAAAACAACTTTTACTTGCTCCCCACAATACGAGCATGGTGTATTCAGGGGAGCAGCTACATCAGAAACCTAAAAAGGTTTTGCACATTTGCCTTATAAAAAGATGGTTTTATAATTTTAATTTGTTTGGGGTTGATTGAAATAATTGGATTTTCTTCGTCTATTGTCTGCAATAAGAACAGGGTTTGGATCAGTCTTTCTTCGATAACGCTTGCTGTATTTTGCCAGTTTTAATAAATGGATTAAAAGCGGATTTTGGTGCACCCAAGTCTGCATTTCAATAAAAGTCGTTGGCTAAAATGTGGTCATAATTACTCTGAAATTTAAATGTAAAAAGTGTGGTTATAAAAAGATGATTATTATGTGGTTTAGCTAACATTTTCAATTGCAAGAAGATTTCAAGTGGAGCTTAAGGCGGGATTTCAATCTGAAGAAACTCTATCGCCTACCTCCCATCCAATCAGAGACTCTTCCACCTTCCTCGCAAGCCTATCAGCTTTGAACTGCTCCTCCTCAAAGCCAATCAGCATCCTGGGTTCATCTTAAAAGAACTCCACATCCTCGTCTCGGCCTTCTGCTCAGCGAGCAAGCGGTGGATGCGCTGTGTCTGGTTTGGACTCTGATGACTGGATTCAACCCACCTCCATCCCCTTCTCCACCATCGTAGCAAAGCTCCGCCTGGCTTTCCTACGGTCCTCCTTCAACCTCGTCCCTATCAGAGTGTAATTCCTCCCGGACTCTTACGGAATTCCCTGTCACTCCTTAAAACGGTCCGGCAGAAGACCGCCATGTTGAGCCTGGTTCTGCCAGAGGTTTCTTCCCAAAGGGGAGTTTTTCCTCTCCACTTGCCATGATGAGCAAGCATGAAGCGAGTTCATGTAAACCTGTGTTTATCAAGTTGGACATCTAGCTCAAACAGATCATCATATGGACAGAACAAACTTTGTTTATCTCCACTACACCACCAGTTTCAGGCCTGTGGGGGAACATCCCTATTCTCATACACCTGCTTATGCATATTGAAGTATAATTCAGCGTGAATGTTTCCTGCCGAGGTCTGAGCGCCAAAGTCTTAAAATATTGTATCAATAAATTCTTCCAATTGCCTTTTCTATCCGTGTGAGTTTTTCAGATTGAACTAATGTGTGTGGTAATTTTGCTGTAACATAATAATAACATATAATAATAAAAAGTCATCTGCATCAAACACCTATCCTGGTGGGCAAAATCATTCTTAAAATATGGTTGGGGGCTCCAGGAAATCCATTCAGGGGCCGCAAATGGTCACCTGAATTTTTTTTTTAATTACTGTTTTATTTTTACTTTAATGAAACTGTGAGCTACATTTTCAAACAACTGTTCATACAAAAAAAAATATACACTGATAACTATAGCTTTGCCAAACAAAAGAAGCCAGAAAACACAAAAACAACAATGTTGCTGATGTTGTGAATCGCAAATTATTGTCAATTTTGGCCATGAAGAAAGAAAATCAATTTTTCTGTCTGATCTACCACCCAGACAGAATCTCCTCCTCAATTAAATTGACTTGGAAGTTGCAGAAAAAAAATCAAAATTTCTGCTTTTTATTTAGTTATTTCTTTGAAAAAAAGAAATGCAGAGTTTCATAAAACACCAAAAAACTTTTTGAGGAACCTGTATTCACAATGTACTTGGCAATATTGGCCCACACTAACTTGCAACGGTTCTCCAAACCTATCAAACAATGACGGACATATTATGATGTGTCCTCTTCAGGGGACTCCACAGACTTTCTGTTGTGAATTTAGTCCTGGATTATGAGTAGGCCAGCCCCAAATTTGAATTTCACTCTCATGAAGCTACTCTTTTATTTATTTAGCTTGCAGTGTGTTGCAAAGTAATTCTCCATCTTCAGCTTTCTAGCAGAGAGCTGAAGGATTGGGGATGTTTCTTTATGTCTCTGTGTCTTTAGTTCTCTGTTGTCTTAATTTTTTATTATTCTCTGTTAAATTTCCTCTGTGTTTCTCTCTGTTCCGCTCCTGTTCATTTCTCTCCTCCCCTCAGCTCCTCTGCCTTCATTAGTCTCAGCTGTTCCTCATCTCCACAGGATTGCTC
The DNA here is from genome assembly GCA_037039145.1 of Fundulus diaphanus. Taxonomy (NCBI): domain Eukaryota; kingdom Metazoa; phylum Chordata; class Actinopteri; order Cyprinodontiformes; family Fundulidae; genus Fundulus; species Fundulus diaphanus. The sequence continues at coordinate 20,744,445 of CM073132.1, read as the reverse complement.
TCACCTGTTTCTGACATATGTTTCTCCACACTTCACCCTGTATATAAGCTCCCTGGTTTTCACAGCTCATTTCCGGTTCCATCCGGTGGTCTGCCTCAAGTTCCATTGCTTTCTTGCTCTGTCTTTTCCTGCCTGTGTTTTTGGTCATGTATCTGTTGCGATTCCCCCTGTAAGCTTCTTTAGTTCATTATTAAAAACCTACGTTTGCCACTCTGTACTTGGGTCCTTCACAAAGCCTACATGCCACAACTGACTGTTATGATGAGCCATGAACCTCATCTCCATCTTAAGAAAACTAAATCACAGAATGTGATGCTGCGTGCACCGTCTTGCACTGTGGGCATACAGTATTATTTGATAAAGTTAGGTGTTGTTTTTATATCCTGTTCACATCGATTGAAACTGTGGCCCAAAAAATAGAATCTTAGTGCCTGCAGACCATGCATTCTCCAATATGCTTAGTAGATTTAGCAAGGCCTGCATGTTTTCTTAGGCAAGGAAGGCATCTTTTCATCAGCCCTACTTCTTAGTCCAGACAAATGGTGATCATGGCCCACCAACACGCATACAACACAATCATTACTTATTGTATATCCCTGCAGATCCTGTTTGCTGTCTGGTTCTGGGAAGCATGCCTGATCAATTTGCTTCTTGAATTTTATAAACGTGAGAACAATTTTCAGTATTTTTAATGTCACTGACACTGTAGAATTTATCCAATTACTGAGTACCGTATTTATTGTACATGTATTATAATGCTGTAGATCAATGGTCTCAAGCTCGAATCCTCGAAGGCCGGAGTCCTGCAACTTTTAGATGTGTCCCTTTCCCTACGCACCTGATTTAAATGACTAAACTAGCTCACTAGCATGCAGCAAAGCTCTGCAGAGCACTGCTAATGAGCTCATATTGTAGTCAGGTGTATTGAAGCAGAGACGCATCTAAAAGTTGAAGGACACCGACCCAGGAGGACTTGAGTTTGAGACCACTGCTGTAGATATTTTGTCCTCTTCTTCTGACTTTTACCTAATTAGATAACTTTGACACTTTGTCACCTCTCTTCAAGCTCTGGATTTAGCAGAAGGATGCAACTGGCAAATGTCAGGGAAATCCTACTAGGATGTCTGAACATTTTATTTATACTGTACTTTTTAATGTTGATCAAGAACTTACCATTTGTAATCCATGACCCCCTATTTCTCTGGGGGATAAATATCATGGGACACAGAGGCTGAGGCCTATCACACGTAGGCGCTCTTTAACATGAGAAAGAGAAGAGAACGTGCCGTTCAGGTAAGTCACAGGTTTATAAATCCTAACGTCAGGAAATGGCTACTCATCTATACTTGCTAATATCTGCAGCCAGAGCAAATAATGGAATATTTTGCAATAATCAAGATAAGGACAAACAGACCTGCACGAGGACCTACGTTTCTGATGCCACCATGCACAGCAGGAGCCTGGTAGGTTAGGTAAAGGAAATTCCTATAGCAGACTGGATGCCGTCTGCTTGGTTTTCTTTGATAGAAAACATTTTAACAAATCTGTCTGTACAAGTTGATAGAACTGACTTTGTAAAGTGTCTTGAGTTGTTGTGAATTTGCACTATATAAATAAAAATAAATTTAATTGAATTGTTGGAAAACAGCAGCAAATGTTCATATTATTATGGTATAGCAGTCAAATCCAAATTAATTTTAAAGCTTTCTACACTTCATTACAAGAACTGTCAATAAATCATGAGGTAGCCACATATTGTAGTTGTTGGAATGGACCACATAGAGTTTGATCATTTGATATTATCATCTCTATAAGATAAGATAAGATAAAAATTCCTTTAATGTTCCTCAATGGGGAAATTCAGGTGTGACAGTGGCAAACATTCACAATTACTCGTGATAAGAGAAGAAAAAAGTATACAAGGAAAGAAAAGTAAACTGTCTAATCTAAAGTTAATTTAAGAAAATGGCAAGAGTAGAATATAAGGGTAAATCAATAAATTGACCGAAGGAAAAACAAAGTTATTTGATGGTGGAAAAATAACTCCAGCCTATAGACCGAACACACGATAATAGAGTATGCAATATTTCCATATGTACAATTTCCATAACGTACAAAGCTTATACAATATGCACAATGTATCATAGTCCAGGAGCATCCCAGCTAAGGTGTGTGCAGGTTAATTTACCATTTGGGTACAGTGTAAACAATGAATGGCTTTTTTTCTAATCTCCATGATGTAGACAGTTTTCTTAGCATCTTAGGACACTGTCAACAGTTAATGGTTGAGTTAGAAACCTATCATCATTTGAAATGTAATCAAATGAAACCATTGAAATTAATAGTAAAACTTAGCAATAAGTTCTACAATGAACTGTGTGAAATGATTGAATAAAATCACAGGGAATGGAATTATGCTCTACTTGCATCAATATACGCCAACATGAAGGAGAAGTCAGCACATTAAAGCTCTTCAATGGTCATTTGCTGATGGACAAAGACACAGATGCTGTAAAGTCTCTGTCCCTGCAGTTTTTGGCCAAAGCTTTAGACACTTTGTGATCTGCCCATCCTGTGTGGCTGAGCCAAAACAAGGACGCGCCTGTCTGTCTGCCGGCCTGCTGGGACACAGCGCAACACGCATCAAAACAAGAGGCTGTTTACTCTGCAAGCAGGATGAATACCTGATAGTGTGACGGCTTCATCAATGGGTTGAAGTTGAATAAGCTGCTGCACAGCTCAGCAAACAACATTCCCAAACACATATCTCAGCCTCTATCAGTTATTACCATAAAATGAATTACTATTATGTTTTAGATTAGTGGAAGCCCACTGATTAAAGGTAGGATCCACCAATTATGATTATTAGCAGATCTTCAATTAGCCAATCAAAGCAAAACGCAAATCTGCAGCTTTTTAAAGGGCACATATCATCATTCTTACATCTTTCTTTTTCCAGCTGTGTTCAGGTTAGCAGCTCACAGTATTTAGATGAATTTCTGTGTCCAAAATGAAAGAATATGTAAAAGAGCATAAAATCATGCACAGCTCAGATTGCAGTTGAATGATGTCAGATAGTGAAACAGTGCTTTAAAAAAATATATTTTTCCCTCACACACACATTTATATACAGTATATGTGTATATATATGTATAGAGTATATATACAATATATATATGTATATGTATATGTATATGTATATATATATATATATATATATATATATATATATATATATATATATATATATATATATATATATACTGTATATACATTTTTCCCTCACACACACTTTTATATACAGTATATGTGTATATATATGTATAGAGTATATATACAGTATATATATATATATATATATATATATATATATATATATATATATATATATATATATATATAACTTATTTGTCACCTTCGGGTTTCTGATCATCAAAACAGGTTTTAATATCATACCTGAGAAAAACAACTGACATCAGGGATTTACGATGAGTCTTTCACTCTGTAGTATGCAGTGTTGTTTTCAGTCAGTCACACTGGAGTGCTTTGCAAGACACAACATCTCTCTTTAAAGGAAGAGTCCATCAAGTTTTATCCATCTCAATCTATGTGAACCAATAAAGGTGTGTGCTGGCGGGCTGTCAGCTTTTTAACTCGGGTTCTGTGAATTGGAACCTCTCTGAAGTCTCTTTCCTTTAGTCTACTTCTCCCTGGTACTTTTAGTACAATTAAGCTTATAAAGGGTTTGCAGCTGAAAAACCACAGATAAATCTCAGCCATATTGACGCCTCAGTAACATAGTCCATCATCTGTGATGCATTAGCAGACCTGCCCATCTACTGCTCGTCTGACTGCTCAGTCTGTAACGTGGCTTTGTGTTTATCTGCAACTGAAGACGGTAACTGTGGTTCAATCACTTGGGAATTATTTAAATGCCAGGGGTGAATGTTACCTTTATGCCTGAACAGGCCTGGTAAATACTGTGGGCTGCAGAGTGCTGAAGTTTCTAGCACTGTTGCCTTGCAGCAAGGATGTCCTGTGTTTGAACCCCAGCCGTGGGTCTTTCTGCATGGAGTTTGCATGTTCTCCCTGTGCAGGCTGGGGTTCTCTCCTGGTACTCCTCCCACAGTCCAAAAAGCTGTCTGTTAGGTGAATCGGTCTCTCTAAATTGCCCTTAGTTGTGAGTGTGTGTGTATCTCTCTGGGGTGTATACTGCCTCTCGCCCAATGACCACTGGAGATGGGTGCCAGCCTGCTGTGACCCTGTAGGGGTGAGTGGATATGGATGGATGAAGCCAAATGTGGTTCACCTGAGTCCAAAAGCCTCAAAAAGGGACCTTTACAGACTGAAAGATGTGACTTTGTTTCAAATCTCTTAATGAAATTCTTTCAATCTGGGCATGACGTGTCACTTTTTGAAATCTTTTAGCCAACTTCATTTGCCAGACAGGTTCTATCTTAGTTCCATCTTCATTCTCGTGTCACTCGTGACTTGGTGTGTTTTGTGAAATTAAACCAATAAATGTGGTTAATCACAGTCAATAGTACTTTTTTACAAAACGGCAGGTTGATTTGGACACCTTTTTCACCAAACAAATTTCATTACGGTTATATGAACTGTTCATTCTTGGTGCTCTTTGTCCCTTAATAGATGAAATCACAACTGACTGAATGATCTGAAACATTCAAGTGTGACAAAAGAGCAAAACCAGAACAAAACTTCATGAAGTAAATAGTTTGGAAATCATACAGATTTAGATTTTTTTTAAATCCAAGAAAGTCTGGATCGAATGCAACCAGTTGCCTAATTAGTGAACAGAGCTCGCTTGTGTAATTTAATCCCAGGACAAATCCAACTGTTCTGTGAAAACCTCCAAGGTTTTTTTAGAGAGCAAATTGCCCCGTGGAGACAAAGGAACACAGCGCCATGCTCAGAAACTAGGGAGAAGTTCAAAGTAGGCTTCAAGGTTCAAGGAATCTTTTTTGTCCCCTTAGGACAATTTCTTTATAGCTCGCAGTAACAGACCAGGTTGTAAAACATATTCAAAGCTTTATCTCATGGAGCGCTGTTTAATCCATCATCCAAAAATGGAAAAAGCGATTCATACCTGGAACCCTATGGAGACGGCATTAGTCAGAACGACTGCAATTACAGCTGCAAATCCTCACAGCACGGTGTACTAGTTTGTGTCTATCATGTAAAATCTCAAACTCTGTGGTTGGAACAGGACAAAATGTGGAGCAGATTTTGCAAGGCACTGTAGTTTAAAGAAATAAATAATTGCCTTTATTGAAGTGAGATACTGTATTCATTTGGAAAACAAAAAAGCAACTTGATCTCGTGGTATACGTTTGATAAAGAGGCATTTCACCATGGGAAATGTTAACACATTTGTAAACAATGGCCCATAGGTAGGCAATCATTTCCAGGAATAGTCAAAGATAAATGAGGGCAGCGCTCTTTTTTGTCTAAGATGCAGGCTCGTTTTTTACGCGGCTGTTATCTTGTTTTTTTAACACAACTCATTAATATCAACAATCACCTGAAAATAGTACGTCCCTTACTTACTTCCCATTCCTCAGTGTCCCAAAGAGGATGGATTTTAAGCCGGAGCCTGCAACCTTCCCCCTGGTTTACGCTGATCTGAGCGGCCCACAGGCTCCTCCTGGTGACCTCCTCCTGGCCTTCAGCCAGAAAGCCGGTCTCCTCTCCTGTTTGTAAGCAGAACCCCCGCTGACAGATGCTTTCAGTCGGACCATCAGCAACACTGTGGAGCGGCGGCTCTGACTAGGAACTGGGACATCATGTTCTCGCGCCTTTTTGCGTCTTAAGCTGCGTGTTTGAGCCGCTTTGTCAGACAGTCATGATAAACTTGCCTTACAGTGAAGTACAAACATTGTTTCCAGATATTTATGTGAGGGGAAAAGGCTGAGAGCACACCGAATGTTTTCAGTTTTATTTAGTATCCCCCCCCCACCTGTCCCATGTGACAGAAGCTGTTCTCTGGCTTTGGTCTTGATTTTGCTGCGCGGCAGCCGCAGGATCATTTGTGGTGTGATGATAAAGCGCCGGTGTCTGGGCCGCTGGCACCAGCAGTGATCCACGGGCACTCTGCTGGACACACCCTGACTACTTGGCTCGTTTGTCTCATCCATCTCCCCCGCTCTCACAGAGCCAAGGATTTCAGAGCTGCAGTCATTTGTTCTGTGGATGAAAGGGAGAAGATGCCCTTCTGTGACACGTTTTAGGCGCAGACTGTTTCCACTTACCTGCTGGGTGGGGGATCACGGGCACATTTGTAGGCAGGGCAGCCTCCTCTTTAAGTGGACTAAATGAGAATACCAGGCTTAATGCAATTTAGCTTTACTATACATTTTCCTCAAATGAATCCCCCACTTTGCAGTCAGCATCGTAGCTCAGTCTACAACCCCCACCGCCTTAATTCACATGACTGGGGCAAGATATACAAAAGGTACACAACACATTGCCAGTTACTACAACCAGAAGCCCAAGATGTTCAAGCAACTTCCTGGTGGCTGAAATGCTTGTTAACTTTCACATCCAAGCTGGAAATATAATCCACTGTTCCTTTTTGTCAGGAGAGAAATAAATGGATGAACGCTTGTTTCTTTAACTCTTCAAGAGAACAGCACAGAGAGAACAGAGAATCAGCTTGGGAATAAAATCATGAAAGTAGAAATTCTGTGGGGTTTTTTTCATGCAGTCACAATTTGAAGAAAAAAAAGTTTTAAAAATCGCTGAAATGCGTTTTAAAGGTTACTGCTACAACTTTTTCATCAAAACGATCCATTTTTCAAAAATAAGACATCCACAGAACGTCTTGAGTGCTGCAGAATAAAAGTATTACACTTTATTTGAATATAAATGTGTATTATATAAATAATTGTTTTATAGGTTTTGGTGGGTCCAAAATATATAAATATTTACTTATTTTTATGACGCCAATGTTGATGTGAAATAATTCTGCACCAATAGGAATAGTAGGTTGAAGTCACGCGAGACGGAGCTCAGTTGTTGCCAGATCATAGTTGCTCCGTAATAGCGCTGAGAAAAGAGTTCTTCTCTGTTTTACATTTGTCAGATTCAAGCAGACCAAAAAAGAAGCAAAACAAGGATGAACATCTATCAAGCTTTTGAGCGTTGGTGCCGACTTAAGGAAACAAAGAAGCTGGACAGGTAAGTTAAATGTTTGCTAAGGCTAACCAAAGGACCTGGCAACCGACCAGCAAACAATACAACCGAAGGTTGGAAGGTGAGCAGGTGAGCAAGAGTGCGCCACCAACTGGCCAGTAGGAGTTAGACTTGTAGCTATTGCCTTTAAAAAATCAGTAATCAGTAGAGGTGCACCAAACTAAATTTTGTGGCCCATTTCCTTTCCTGTTTTGTTTAAATTTTCTATTCGCCACCTTTTGAGCTCATATTTGTGGATTATGTCGTTAGCTCTTTGCTTGTACATTTTGTAGTATTTCCTGTTACATTCATTTCATGTGTTTCCCTTCAGTTTCTGTTCATGGCGCTCCTCCCCTCAGTTCATTAGTCTTAATTGGTCTCATCGGTTCCTCATCACCTCCCAATTACCTCTACCTGCTTCTGCCTCACCTTTTTTCCATCCAGCCTCAGTCTATGTTCTCTCTGATTCTCTCTGTTCCTCGCTGGTTTCTCCCGTTTCATTTCATACCCCCTGTAGCTCTTTTGCCTTCATATTCCCAGTTAAAATGTTCCTCTCTCCATACCCAGACCAGTTCGATGCTTTCTTCTTGATCTCCTCGTGTGAGAATATTTAGTAAGTTTTGTCTTTATATATTAAACGGGTTGGGGGGGACCTGTGATCTCTAAGAAAAACATGACAACCAGGATAAAGTTAGTCCAGAAGAACATACACAAAGACAAGGATCTCTGCAGTTTTTTTTGGATGAAATGATCCGATACTGAACACCAGAACAGATAACAAGTTTGGTGTGAACCCAATGCAGTATTCCAAGAAGGGTTGGATGTGTTGTGCTTTGGGCAGGATTTACTGCTGCAGGACCTGGCCTGGGCAGCTCACCATCATAGAACCCATCATGAGTTCTGGCATGTAGCATTGGGTGCCTGGAGAAAAATATGAGACCACTGATGAAAAACAAAAAACAAAACAAAAACTAAAGCCCAAGTGGAACTGGTCCATGCCACGTGACAATGAATCAAAGAGCAGTACATCCTCTAAGGAATGGCTGAATTTTGAGAAATAGTCCCAATATAGTTGAGTCAAACCCTTCTCAATCCCATTATGATTCTGTGGGTTGACTTCAAACAGCTTAGACATGCCTGTGCAGAAACCCCTCGAACATCTCACAGCTGATACAATCCTGCGTTGAGTCTGCTGAACTTCCCTCAGACCGATGTCAGAGAGTTGTGGATGGCTAAAGGTTCCTCTCACTCAAGTTATTGTGCGGTAACCCTTAAGTACTAGAATACACATTTATGTTGACATCTATTATTCAAGGAGTAAACCCAGATGGATTTTTGTGGTTACCCTCAAATCCCTTAAAGGAATAAAAACAAGACATTGATGGGTGAACATTTCTTACTAAGAACTGTCTGTGTGTCTGGGAACCCAGCTCCCTGCCTGTCTGGTTTATGCTCAGGTCCGTGGCATCATCTTCTCTCTTTTCCCACCTCAATGATATCACGGTCTAATCCGCTGGAATATCCAAACTACTACGCAGACACACCCAGCTGGCCATTACAGTGATGTGTTGGCATCAAGGTTTATTGTCCTTAATCATGTACAACATACAAAAATATAGGGTACAAAAAAATTCACAGTGTCTAAAAGGCAGTGATTAAAGTCTACATGACAGGTCTAACAGTACACCTGGTAAGTTGCATAGAAGGGCACAGAGCCTCACATCGCAGGGGGCGGAGCTCAGGATGACCAGTCGCACGTACACAGCTTTTTAGACCAGGCCAATCGAAAATAAGCGTGATCAAAATGATCGGTTTGCTGCCAGTTAGCCGTTTTTAGATCATCCGTATAGTTTTTGATTCCCATCAGAGCTACAGTGAGTTACTCTCTCATGTCTGAGCAGCTGAGGTGGGTCAGGCAAGCCGCATGCGGTCAGTCACATCACGGAGCTCCGTCCCTAAACAAACCCCACGGTTTACTGTGTACTTAGCGGCTGCACTTTTTTTTTTTTTTTTTTAAACAACTATAAGGCTTCTTTTATTTAATTTGATTTAAAACAAAGTGTTAGCTATACAGTATACAGAGTCATTTACACATTCTCTTCAGGGACATTAAATGGGCAGAAGGCCGACGCTCCTATGGTACAGATAGAACTCTTAATGTCGCGCATGTACATTAGCAGAACTGAAAAAAGCCTCGCCGGGTTAGCATTCATCAATCGGGCAGGAATAATAAAATATAACACTTAAAATGCCCTTTTATAAACCACGCTGCTGCTATAAATAATGCACATTCCACTTTCAGAACCAGGGGCGCAGCGCTTAACTTACGATTAACATCTAAGACGCGAAACAAAATCGAGCTAAACAACTAAAAAGTGGCAGAATTTGGAAACACACACACACACACACACACACATATAAAAGTCACTTCATATGTATGAAAGCATTTACATGGTACGAAACAAATCCTCCCTCTAATCGTTCAGCCACCCAATCAGTCCCCACATTTTCGCATTCATGCGTTCATTTTCTTCTACGTCAGCGCAAGGTTTTTTCTTTCCTTTCTATTTTCAAGTAGGGGGTGAAAGGGGTTGGTTTTGTTAGTATTCATAGAAAAGAAAGCAAAAAAAAAAGAGACTTTAAAATTCATTGTTTTATTTTTGTAACATTTCACGTATTGACGATGCATTTGTTATGAAAATGAAATTAAAGAAACAAGAGTTATTAATCAGTTATATTCTTATTTAACAAAATATTTCCTTCTATGCTACAGCTCGTTGTGAACATAAAACCCTCTTAAAAACGAAACATTTAGAAAAGAACAAGTGCCAGTCTGTCTAGCTTATTCTACGATCATAGAAAACCCCGATCCAGTTCTTCAGCACACTGGCCATATTTGATATGACCACTGAGCTATTTAGCACTCAGTAGAATTGCATTCATTCAGCGGAGAATTAATTGGAGAATCAATCAATTCTCTTCTCCAGGAGTCCTTATTGTTCTCGGATAAAACAAAAAAAGAGAAGAAACAGAAATGGGAACAAACATCCACCTCCCGCCATCCGTTGTGTACAGGCACCCATGGCATTCCCAAAGCTTCTACGGTTGCCAACGCCTCCACGACATTCCCGGCTTCAACCCGACGAGCACGTCCTTGTTTTCAAAAACTGATCAGGACTCTGATCGAAAGCAGATTTAGACAGAAATTCTCCGCAGTTGAGGGTGACAGTGCTTAATGTGACTTTCCCCAAACAGCCGTACAAAAGCTTAATCAACTTTAATCTTCTTATCTTTCCCGTCATGTGAAATACCAACAAAGGGGGGTGGGAGCGCATTTCCACTCCCACACAACCGATCTGATATCGATCTGTAATTTATTTTGTCATCGACTTCATTCACTCTTCTCGTTTGTTGTTGTTCCCTCACTCTGTGCTGTGCGGCAAGGACGTGAGCACGTGTGCCCTTTGTTCTCGGAAACTGCTTTTGTTGTTGAGGGACTCCAGTTCATCACAGACCGAGAATGTTGTTTGTAATGGAGAGGCAAAAATGGTAACTTGTGTCCTCTAAAAATGTCAGATTCTCGTCAGTCTTTGCAGATGAAATGTCCCCGGCCCGCCACCTGCGCTGAAGCAGCCACAACAATCTCCTCAAAGTCGTAACTCGGCCTTTGTTGTATTTCCTTTCTCTTGTTCTCCACACGAAGTGCTGGGTTGACACAGCTGCATCCTGACAGATTCCTTTCCGAAACAAGCCGCCAAACCGGTTTGCATAAGTTCTTGTCTTTACCAGGACCCGCGCTTTGATGGAAAGTTCTGAAAACACAAACCCCACCAAGCAGGAGAGACTACGGGAGCAGGGAGGTGACGATGAGCAGAGAAACATTGCCAAGCTCTGAAAAACATCTCAGTTCACATTGGTTCACTTTTGTCACCATGGTTCTGGAGTCCGTTTGGGGCAGGGGGGAGTGGAGAGTCAGCTGTGGGCTGGGTCTCAGCTGTTGTTACTGTTGTTGTAGGTTCTGCACGGTGAGGGGGAGGAGTTGGGTTGGTAGTCAAACTTGCCAAGCGGCGTGGGATAGTAGGTGGTTGTGTAGACATTGGTCTGCTGGAGGGGCGTTGGGTAGAAGTTGGATCTTTCGTCTGGCAGCAGGTTGTTCTTGTTCAGGGTCTGGAATGAAGCAAGACAGAAAATAAAGAGAGTCATACACACTCTTTTGGAATTATTCACATATTCTTTTTTTATTTTACAATTTTTATTTCATTCACTGTGTTCAAACAAAACAATTAAACATAAAAACAAATGTTCTAAAGTCCTAAATGAAAGGGAGCAGAAAGAAGAAGAATCTTATGTCATCTGCCTCCTTTTTGATTTACAGCAGCACCCTACTTTAATACAACTAAAACCAGTAAAAATGACTTATTCTAATTCTGCAGCACAGTTGTTTTTAGCTTTTCTATAGTTCAATTAAAGGGGACATATCATGCTTTTTAATTCCTTCCTTTTCACACTTAAATCATTTAGTTGTGGTCTATATAAAGTGGAACTGCAATGCTATGGTCTGAATTCCTCGTTATTGTTGCCCCAAAGCCCCTCTTTTTCCCCTACTCTGAGGTGTGTCTGAGAGCAACTCGTTCTGGTGTGGTATCTTTAAATGGGAACCAGGCACTTCCCCGCTGGCTCTGGCATCCTTCACCTTGGACAACAAAATAAAATGGCAGATTCACAAAATTGCTTACCTGGAAGTCCATGACCTTGTTTAGCAGCTCTGCTCAAATACTGTGGCATAATTGTAAAAAACAACCGCCCTCCCCAAAAAAACAAAACGTAATAGAGAACAGAGAAACCTGAACGGCTTGATAAACAGAACAGAATATAAAGAAATCTACGCTGCACCTGGATGGACTAAGTTCAAATATTCTGCAGTCCTAGAGACTCCATGGTACACAACAAAAAGTATTTAATGGCTAAAAAAGTGGATTTTGCATGATATGTCCCCTTTAAAGCTCATTTGACACAAGTGATGTAATCTCCTTGTTGTCTAGATCTAAAAACAAACATTTGAAATAGTAATAAGCATGAAGAACACACTGTAGGTCCAATATAGACTACAGCTGTTCTGTCCCTGCAGGTCAATAAAATAAAGAATATCTTTAGATTTTTGCTTGCATGTGTGTATGTGTGTATTTATAACCCAACAAAAACAATGAAACAAATCTAATCTAAATCTTGTCAGTTGTACTCAGTGCTCCAATACATAGATGTGCACAATATGAATAGGTATTTACTGGCGCTTTCTTAAATAAAGTCTAAAGCCCAAATTTTATTTTCAATGCAATTGCCATCTCTCAAGGAAAAGCCAAACATTTTCCAGCGGAAGCATTTGACTAATGTAATCCATCTGAACCACTCTGGAGACCGAGGCAGGCAGATAATCAGGTTAGAGTCGGTGAAATACACAAGCGGGGCAACATAAATTGGCCTGGAGCCGAGGGAACCTCCCGCACAAAAGTGGTGTTGTGGTACGTGGACGGCGGCTGCACATCCAGCAGAATCTGGCCACCCCTTGTGGTCGTTAAAGCTAATGAGTTCAGGCTCTCAACGCCACAACGGTTTTCAGCGGCATGTACAGCCAACCGCAGCAATAACGACACGGTTTCAGGGGGCGGTGATGACCGTCACTCAGAACGGGACGTGGCGCTAAGGAAAAGCCTTTTACTGTCGCAATTTAGATGTTGTGCGAAAACAACCTGAACCAGCATTTGATCTGAGGCAGACATGACCTGCGCCGAGTCTATTTGCATTTGTTTAATCGTCAAACAACTCAAATTGAGTAAATTATTTTTGCTGATGTGACCGTACTTCATTCATTAAGGCACTGGACTAGACCAAATATCACATAATACCCCAATATAATAATTTATAAATAACACACTTTTAAAACAACAACAACAGTGCTGACTAAGGTGCTCCACAGAAGTAAACAAAACATAATTTAAGAAAGACAGACTAAAGGTAAGAAGCAGGCAGGTAACATGAATAATATAATGAAGTAGATAAAATCCCTGTCAAAGTCCTTCACTGGGCTTGAATGCTAGAGAGTGAAAGTGTGTTTTTAAGGGGCAAAGCCTGTTTGATGTGGGTTGCTAAATTATTCCAGGGTCACAGAGCAGCAATGAAAAATGCTCAGTCACCTCTGCATTTTAATCCAGTCTTTGGAATGACTAAAAGCCTGTGGTCAGCCAGCCCGCGGGAGCCAGATGGTTCATGTGGATGCAGATCTTGCGACAAATAAAATGGGACAGCTCCGTTAAAGTACTTAAAAACAAACAAATGGACGGAGCCACAAACGTAATCCATCCAAGTTTGAAAATGAAGAGTTAAACTCTAAACGATAAAATCTATGATGTGGGTATGTAATCCATACACGTTCAAAATCAATAACATCTTTGTACGGTAATTGTTGGTGTTTCAGTGTCATCTTTTTAAAATTTTCTTTCGCTCGACCCTGGAGCTAAACTCCGAAGAACCCAACGAGCATTTAGGGAGATGATCAGTTACTACTCTGTGTTTTATGGGGGGAAGAAAAATCAACAATATGAGTAAACTTTGAGAATTTGACAGCAAATTGCCCCATTACATGAACACAAAATAAAAAAAATGATTTGCTTTTTGTTCCCTGCCAATTTGTAGTAGATGCAAAGCAATGGAAGTGTGCTGAATTCTTCAAATAGAACACATATATAATAAATAAGGTCATGTGCAGCTATAAAGGCTTAAAACCTCCAAAATGAAAGTTTTCCCAGGCAGAAAGGAGGAGCAAAAAGAGCAGGGGTTCATCTTTTTCTGGTGAACCTGAGTTATGTTGCTGCTAACAGTGGGTTTGCATTTGAAAAGCGTTAGACGAAGAGATCTCTGCTCCTCCTTTCAGGGTTACCTTAAACTCCATGGGCGTGTACTTCTCGTTCTTTGGTGTGGTGTTGCCTTTGTAGTTGAGGTGGTTCGGGGTTGTCGGGTGAATGACGGCCGATTCTTGCGAGGGCTTGTGGAATCGTTGGCAGTAAACGTAGATGAGGAAGGACAGCAGCCCCGCCCCGAGGAAACAGGAAACGCCAGTGGCAATAAGGTGGATGGAGGTGAAGGCTGGCAAATGAAAATGACAGAGAATAATAGATTATTCAGACAAGGAGATTCATGTATAAACCCAATATTACCACAAGGATCCACACATTGCCCTTTGACAAAACATTGGTGCTCCTAAAAATCTATCCTGACTCCACAACTTTATTTCCTCTTATGATGAACAATTTATGGGTGAGACTGCTCCCTCTGGAGCTATTTTACTCCAGAATCAGTTCAAAGATGGCATGCAAGGCTGCTCTCGGTCACTTTATCCATTTGTAGCTCTGCATGGACATTGATAATTGGTTGGGGTGAAATTTGAAAGACAGATTTCGTAATGTGCTACCATCACATTAGATTTTTTTTTTTTTTGAAGACCTATGGGTCTGAACGAGAAAGCAAGCACCGAATTAGGAAGCAGCTGTCAGACTGCACAAAGGCAGGACACATTTTGAACTATCAAAGCTGCTGAAGGATGAAGTGCATCAAACACTGCTGGTACAAGTGTATTGGTTGATAGATATAGAGCTTTAGGAAATAACAGCAAACCTTCAAAGAACATGTTCCAACTGGAGAAAAGTGCTGGAAAAAGAAAAGGTCAAAAAGAAAAGCACAATAATTTCCACTGGAGCTGAAACAGTTTGGAGGCTATATGCACACCCTAATTCACTGTGCCCCCACATATTTACCTTCACACCGACACTCCCCAGGAAGAAATGGGGGGTGGGGGCACAATGAGGCCACGGATGTAACAAAGCAAAGCTGGAAGCCAAAATTAGCGATGCACCAATTAGAATTGGGGGGTGATTTCCGATCTACAGATTTAGTCATAGGTCATATCTTCTCAAAGATATACTGTACAGCGTCTTTAAGAAGGTATAAGAACAGCTTTTTATTTTTTACCTTCCTTCTGTGAGGGGTCCATAGTTATTCATATCAAGAGGACAGGCAACGTCACACTGTGTGAGTGACAGCAGGTACTGTGATACAAGTTTTTCCCATCAGTTTAAGGCAAAGACAAAAGAGTTTGGGGCTTATAATTTTTTGTATGGAGACAGTGCAGACCCTTAACTGAGATTTGAGAAAGGTTGCCAACACTTGCAAGGTCAGCATGTTACATGGCAGATAGAGACTGAAAGCTCCAAGCACTGTGCTGCAGTCCTTTCAGACTTGCCTTCTCTTGCTTTGTTGCAACCCAGATGAACCCCAGACATGTCTGGACTGTTTGTTTACACATACTTTTTTACAACTCTACCTAATTTTTAAACCCCCTTACTGGTTCTGAAAATAGCAACATTTGAGTAACCTTTACTCAGCAACAACCTTAAGAGTGATGGGTGTTGTGTGTAGTGAGTTCATTGCTCAATACGGATTGGAGTTTTGAGCTGGTCACCATTAGAGCTGCACAATATTAGGAAAACACGACATGGTAATATCATTCTGGAATATTGTGATGAAAAGAGTGATTATGAGCAACCAACATTTTACTTTTCTTTCTTTTTTATAATCACAGTCTCCCCAACACTCTCCAAGAGATTTATGATCTCATCAGCTGTTGGCAAAAGGGAGAGAGAACGTCTATCTAAGAGTAGAGCTGTCTTACACAGCCCTTGAAGTAACGTAGCGTTCCAAAACACTGAATCAAAGCAGCAATTGTGATATTGCATACGTTCATCCTGCAGCAAGGATTGCAATTCCATATATTGTATGATTTCTAGTCACCTACTGAGGCAGCCAAGTCAACCAATAATAGAATTTCAAGAGTTTTCATATTCTGTTGGCATACAGAATTATTCATACCCCTGGTGGATTTAGGTTTAAAGTAAACTTTTAATGTTTCGTCTGACTGAAAGTAACTCAAATGTTTGGAGTGATCCACCCAGAGTCCTGACTTGTATCTGATAAAGGAATCTGCAAATGTAGCTACAGATTACCGTGATTGCAAGGAGGCCTTCCAGCCTCAAAGACTTGGAGCTCATGACTAAAGATAAATTGTCAAAATGCCAGTGGAATCAAGGAAAAAGCTGGTCATTGATTGATTGCCGTAATGCCAATAAAGGCTTTACCACTAATTATTGAGAAATTGTTTATTTACATACCATTTTTTGGTAAAAATCTAAATAAAAAAGAGAGAAAGAAAAATTCATTTAGAAAAATAGGATGTCTTGTACAGTATCTTGCCTTATTATATTTATGCCTAAATTAGCTTCAGTTAGGAAACTTTGGTTTAATTAAAATACATTTATATCCAAATATCTAAATATATATCTGCCAGGGGTATCAACAATGTCAGACTTAACTACACAAGAGGTTGGGTGATGGGCATTTAAAGTTTACTCTAAAGTGACAGGTGACATTAACATAAAGTAAATACTATACTGTAAATAAATGCTGCAAGTCACTGAAAGTCGGCAGTCTTAAAAAAAAAAATGCATACAAGCGAGGCCAGTTCAGTCGTCAAACTGACTAAAGTCATTCTTTTATAACCTGTTTTCAACAAGTATTCACGGAATTCTAGAAACACGTTTTCTTCTGTGTTGGCCTTCGAAGACCGAAACCAAAATGGACCAGACTTGGACGAACGTGGTTCTGGCTAGCTCTTAGGCCATTGCAGAGGGTGAAACAACAAACATGAAAATGCACGTTTGATGCATGAAAACACACATCGCGTTCCAGACATCTGTGGAAACATAGAGAGGGGGGGGGGGGGGGGCAACACAAACTTAAACATGCACGAAGCTCTGCCAGCTGTTAATCCACTTACCTCCACATTGTTGGTCCTTATCAAAACCAGATGCCGGCAGAATGACTGCGGAGAGGAGAGGAACACAAGTCAGACACACATACAGGCATGCAAACACACACAGACGCATGCACGCGTACACTATCCCTGGAGAAACAGGCTTTCTGCACACAAACACCGACTGTGAAACATGCAGAAATAAGAACAGTGTATGAGAAAAATGACAAATTGAAATGACTTCTCCATGTTGTGCAAAAAGCCCATGGAGATTATGTTCAACTTAATGTATAAGAGGAACCTGAAACTTTCTACATATAGATAAATGGACGGTTGAGTCAAACACCCTCCCAGTTTTTTGCCATCAAACTGAACCTGTCTTCTAAAGAAAGGTTTTACACCAGTAAAAAAATCATTCACTTGTCCAACACATCTCGTTCTTCTGAAACTTCTTCCCGAAGGGATCCAGTCTGTGCATGGGTGTCTGTGTGAGTCAACAAATTTCATTTCAGGGACACATTTCCTGATTAATTTTCTGAGCTAATATTCCCTCCGCCCTCCCTCCTCCTCAGAGCTGCCTCCCCCTCTGCTGGAGACCTTAAGCAATCCTTCCACGGCCTCATTGAAATGTGCAATAAAGTCTGATGTGATTTGGTGTTGTGACGTCCCATTAATATTAATCGCCTTCGTCTTGACTCATTAGGGATTCCGAGACTGGAGAGCCTACGCTGGCAGGCCATGAGAGATCATTTCAGGAGAAAGTTTCCGAGATCCACATCGGCATAACAAGGTGTGCTGGGGGCCGACAGAGTGAACTACTGACTTGCTGAATTCACGCGGACCTAATTATGGGCAATTAACAAACAGAGAGCGGTTTATTGCACAAGGATGTCAACAACCCACATACAAACATGTTTTTGTTTATGGAGGTTTGTAAATGAGGATGATGATGGGGATGAAGGCTAATTACCCTGATTACCATGATTGGTAATGGATGACAAAACGAGTCTGAGGGGCTAAAAGGTGAATCCGCTGCTTTGTTAAAAATATAAATACTTGTAGCATTTCTGAAAACGAGACTGTCTACAGCATGGATCGACCTTTAAATTATTTCACTTAGAGCGATCTAAACCGCAACCAGAGAGCACAAACCTCTACCAAGACCAACAAGCTCATCAATATCAGGATATTGTTGGACCTGAACCAGAATTTTCCCCCGGTCTACTTATTGCCGTGTTTCATGTAAATTATCCTGGAAGTTTGCACCTGTAACCGAATCATATTGGCAATAGGAACACAACGGTGTAGAGTCTTTTTCCCCAGAGTAAAAACAAGTAGAGTGCCTTCTGTGTATATTGACACCAGCGATAAAAATGTGTGAAAAGCATTAAAATGATCTTTTGTTGCAGCATGGTCATGTCTCAATAAAAATGCAGAAAAAAAGCAACATCATATTTGCATATACTTGTTTGGTGGGATAAAAAATGCTAACAATGCTAATTTGATATAGCTACTCATAGCAAAATGGTAATTATTTTTGTAAAATCACCAATGGCACAATCATTAGTACCCCGAACAATTCTTTTATAAATAAATAAATGCAATTGGTTTTTGGGTTGTTAAAACTTTTCTTTTTTTTTAAGTCCACCAAAAGTTTTTAGATATTTCCAAATGATTATCGATGACCTTCTGCTTACCTGAGGTTATTCACATGACAGTCTTACCAAGTCCCCTTGTTTGAGAACCATGAGAGAAGAAAGTATTTTCTGTCCTACCTCTATCAACATAAACATGTTAAGTTTGATAAATTCTGATGGAACCAAGTTATTTGATCTGTTGAAATTAAGGTTTGATTCGTTAGAAAGAGAGAAAAACAAAGGATGGAAATGTCAAAAAGCACCTCGTTGCCCACTGTTAAGTATGGTGGAGGATCTGTGATGATGTGAGTATCAGGCTTTTCCAAAAGCGCCTGGATGCTTGTTGAAGTGCATGGTAACATGAACTCTTTGAAATACCAGGAGAAGTGAAATAAAAAGCTGTTGCCTTCTACCAGTGAACTGGAAATAGGTCAGCTCTGGGTCTTTCAACATGTGGTAAAATCAAGCCATAAATGGTTCAGCAGACACAAAAATCAACCTTTATCCACAGCCAGCTCCAAAATCTGAATCTGACAGAGAAAAGATGGGTTATGCTGAAGAGAAGAAAGAAGACCGGACGGAGACAAAAAGATCAGATCCACAGGTCATTTTGTATTCAAAGCAATATGGCAAATTTTGACTGCATTTGGATATGACTTTAACCTCAATCACAAATACGTTTTTCAAATGTTCAACATCAAGGGCGACAGACAGTTTTCAGGACTAAAAGTTTGATTCACGGGAGAATAAGAGCTTGTGATGTGTTTTGTAACACTGAAGAACACAAGACACTGTGGCATCTAAGTTTTGACAAAAAGTCTGATTCTGCTTTTGTACCGTAAACCTCAACCTCTTGTGACATTGTGAAAGGAGGCTGCAGGTGAGAGTCGACTGACTCACCAGGTATTTCATTGCAGTCTCTTCGCTGAGTGCTGTTCCCCACACAGGGGCTGCTGCCCTGAGCGCCACATACCCGACTCCTGGTTTGGAAGCCCGAGTCGTCACAGGTCGACCACAGTGACCAGGCCATCCATCCACCTGAAAAGCAGGGAAAAAAAGAGCAATTAAAATAAACCCAGACATCCAGAGGGTCAAGTTAAACCCAAAACTGCCTGGAAACCATGCGCCCACCCAAGCTGCCACCACCTTGCCAGCTGGCCAAGTGACCCAAACACACCAAAAGGGGGTTTGTGATGTAAACAGGATCGAAAAAGTAAACCACAAGACTTTGTTTAGCGCATAGCAGAGATATTTGTCTCCCAAGCCAGGCTTCAGTGCTGTTTCCCCGCAGCAGGCAACCAAGCAGTAAACAAAAGCTCCCTACCCAATAGGAAAAAAGAAAGCTCCCCACTTTCAGCACCTCCCGTTGAACTATACACTTGCTGCACTCTTTTGCCCTGCATTCAAGAGCACTGGAGTGGAGGGAGCGCAGGGTACAGTGATGAAAGACTGATGAGAAAAACTACTTTGGTACTCAGCTTGCTCTTGAGTGTGCAGTTTTTGGCAGAAGGAATCTTGTTAAAAAGAAAGAGGACGGACCACTTTTACCTTTCCTGTCAGTCCTGGACTGACCAACCTGCCCCTTTGTGTGAACAATCTGTTCCCTCCTTTCAGCGAAAGCCTCTGGGCACATAAAGACACCACGTAATTCAAATGTTAGAATAACCTCAACAGAGAAGAAGCTCAAGGCTCCATGTTGGTCATCCATCCTGAACACTCTTGCTGTGCTCAGTTCATACGAAGCTATTTTCCCAGAGACGCTCCGGTTTATTTGCAGGTGAGCGGATTTTCGGGTTTGATGGACCGTGACTGACCAACGATTAATGAACAATACTGTGTTACACTGTGTCAAACTAATAATAAGAATGACAGTTTTCAGTATCAGTGAGTTGTTTAAACATGAGGTCAGAGCCAGCATAGAGATGGTAAAAGCTGCTGAAAACGTTGAGGCGTGATTGCCATCCATTCAGGCTGCGAGAGAGCAAGAGAGAGTGACACTTTAGGCAGATAACAAAAGTACTTACCAGATTATGGCAAAGTTGATCTGCTTTATCCTTTGGAGGTTTTCTTTTTTTCTTTTTAATCTGTCAGTCATTTTAAATGGTGGATTTAAAAATGCTGGCGGCTTTTTTTTTATTTCAATTAGGGTCTAAATTCTCTCTGGAATTCACATGAAAAATGTTCTGCTAGCAATGCTAGTTTTGCTAATAGCTAATTTCAGATTCTAAACATCATGTTGCTTTTCATGTAAAATAACAGTAAAACACCAATATAAAGTAATTATCACAGCCCAGGCTGCTGCTTTTAGTAATGCTAACGACGCTAAGTGTGCTACTATCTAATATCAGCTGTGAATTTTGTGTTTCTTTTGACATTACAATAAAACCTTTCCTCTACCATCTGGCCTCTCACGCATGCGGCACAATGCTAAAATTGCTCTTCATAATAATTAGCACTTAAATCAGGAATGCTTGAAAACAGTATTTTCATTGCTATTTCTTATATCTTCTGTAATAACTCTTAGAGAAATCAAAGTTAGCATGTAATAGCTACTGAAAAAGCGAGATTAACCCCAAATATATGATTAGTGTATTCCTGAATTTGAATCAAATGGCCTCTGACAGGGGCATCCAATAACCCAGCGGCTAATATTTACACCAGCAGAGAGTTGTTGCACCAGGACAACCCCGATAGATGTGGGCTTGCCTGCTCGTCGGTATATGAGCAGACAAGCAGACAGATTGGGACCGACCGAGGGTTAACCGGATGTGTTGGGTCACGTCAAACAGGAAATCATTAAGATGATATAACAGAGCCAGATTAGTACCTAGAGTGTGTGTATGTGTGGGTGGGTGGGGCGTGAAGCCATTGGGTACTCTTTGTAATTACCAGGGAGGCTGACGGTATGCATTACTCTCTCTGTGAAGGACAGTTTGATTGATTCAGAATGAAAAGCATCTGAGAAAAATGACAGCTTAGGAGAAGCAGCCATTTAATTCAGGCAGACAACAACAAATGCAAGTCATCCGTCTAAACACAGGCTTTACACAACAATGATCCGGGGTCATTTTTGATTTCCACGAGAATAAATATAAAAAGCAACACGAAGCGCTGTCTATTTGATATTAAACCAGGAATCAGTCAGGCTGAAACCCTGTGGGATCTGATATTGGACTTCTAATCATCTTGGATTAGGAGACTGAGCTCATGAATTTTTCAGTGAACATGTGGGAATTGAATGGAAGAACGCGATGGAGGAATGGACAACATTTTTATACTTCCCTTGACCATCCAATTCCCGTTGAGCAGAGTAGGGCAGATAAATCCAGGGGCTAGGCAAGGCTCATTGGTAGTGTTACAAATCCAGGTCGCAGACAGTAAAGTGTGGCATACACCTTTAATCACACTTCTTTACTTCAGTGAAAGCTTTGTCCTTCATTTAGTTAGGAAACAAAGTTAGAAAGTGTGTAATTTAATTTCAGTGTAAATCAAGATGTCCTGCATTGACCATCAGAGATCAGCTACATGTAAAGCATCTCAAAGAGCACTGTTCCATCTATCAATAGAAAATGGAAAACAATATGGGTCATCTGTAAACCTACAGCAACAACCTAAGCAGACGGGTCAGGCAAGGAGAGCTTTAAGTAAACAAAATGAAGCCCACGATTACTCTGGACGCGTTGTTTGGGATTTGGAAGTTTGGGATTTGCCACAGGCCATGTTGGGATACAGCAAAC
The DNA here is from genome assembly GCA_037039145.1 of Fundulus diaphanus. Classification (NCBI taxonomy): domain Eukaryota; kingdom Metazoa; phylum Chordata; class Actinopteri; order Cyprinodontiformes; family Fundulidae; genus Fundulus; species Fundulus diaphanus. The sequence goes on along the minus strand of CM073132.1, from coordinate 20,722,021 downwards.
ACATGGAAGAAGGTTCTCTGGCTAGAGGACACCAAAGGCTGATACTGAACACCAGCCTAAACAAAGTGACTGCATATCTTCCACTTCATAATTAAGTTATACCTTGTGCTGGTCTGTAACACATCAAATACCAATAAAATATATTAGTGAAAATATAAAATAGGGGTATGAATAGTTCAGTTTTGCAGGGCACTGTAAATGCGCAACACATTTTATTGTTAATAGCCATTGATAATTACGCAGTGGACCGTTAGCATTTTATCCACAATTACAACATGAATCTCTACAGTTTTAATCATTTAAACCTTGGCTGCCTCTGTTTTTTTCCTTTTCCTGTTCTTCTCCAAACATGTTTAGGGGATTTATATGTGTGGTATAAAAAAAATTCCCTATATATAAAGTATAGTTTGGTTACCTTTGCAGGAATGCAAGAGCTATACAGAGGAGCGTGGGTGCCCACTGATTTTGCAGTCTGGTGGAAAGCCAACTCATAAATGTTTCTGTGTTTGGAGCCCACAAACAAAATTCAATTTTCATCCACAGTGAGAATTATCTCACACACAACTTGAAGAAAGAGGTCGAGGGAAGCAACTCAAGTGAAGGGAGAAAAAAAAGTCAGGAGGCCCCTCAGAGAGTATTCATAACTTAAGTGAACCGAGACAGGAAGCAGCAGACATGCCAGGCTAGGCTGTTATGAATTATAGGCACGGGAACTTTACTTATTTAAGATCAACTTTTTGATTTAAGATGAATGACACCCTGACAGTCCCCCCCCCCCCCCCCCCCCCCCCCCGCCGTTTTAGGTGACTAAACTAAAGTTGAACTGTGTTTTGCTGAAATATCTGGCACTGATTGTGCGTTTCTTATCTCAAACAATATTAGGCACATCCTGCTCTCAGATACAAACTCTAACGTGCAGATGTATCGTGATTTCCATATGAATAACAGCACGAGTGCACCTCTTTTTAAAGCTTTTACGAGTAGTTGCCATGGTGTTCAAAGCTCCAGCTGCACAGCAGGGGGATGGCTTGTTTTCGCAGCAGGAATGTTTATCTACCCAGTTATCTAAGACTCGCACAATTCATTAGAAAAAGATAAATGAAGCTAGCTTACCAAAGGGAGCGGCACAGAAATGTCAGAGCTACAGTGCCTTTTAACTGTTTCACGTTTTGTCACATTGAAATAACAAACTTCAATATATTTTCAGTGAGATTTGATGCGACAGACCAACAGTATAAGGGGTAGTTGTGAAGTACAACGATAAAACAAATCATAAACGAATGAGTGACGTTAGCATTCTGCCCCCTGAAGCACTCCTGCAGAATCCCCCCTGTCACTGGAATTACTAAATTTGGGGTATCTTTTCTACCGGCTTTGCTCTGACAGCTTACGATCAGTCTGATCGGAGGAAGAGTGTCTGTGAGCATCGTCTCAAGTATTGCCACAGACTTCAGTTGGATTCAAATCTGGATTTTCACAAATGAATATTTGATATTTGATCTAACTCATCTCATTGTAGCTCTGGCTTTATGCTTAAGTTCATTAAACCTCCACCTCAGCCTCAGGTCTTTGGAGCTTCTAGCAGTTTTTCTTTATTTACTTTTTTACCAGAGCTGGGCTGTTTCATCTCCCTCCCTCCTGCCATCAACTCTGACCAGCTAACATGTCCCTGCTGAAGACAGGCATCACCACAGTGTGATGCTACTCCAGAGTTACCATGAACCTCTTGCCTTCTTCTCTGACTTGTCTTTCTCCTTGCACAGCCTTTCATTCAAGGCTGATGGCCGTGTCGTGAAAGGTTTGCAGTTGTGTTATATTTTTCCCATTTTATCATTTTTCCCAATATTGTGAGATGTTTAATCTCAATACTGTTTTATAACCAAACACTGCTTTATATATCTTCTCAAATTTATCCTGGACCAATCTGCTGTGTTCCGTGGTCTTCATGAAGTTTTTTTGTTCACTAATGGTGGCCAATCGTTTTTATTAGGTGCATCAAGGTAAAGGGGGCTGAATAACTGTAAGTACATGTACATTTTTATTTATAAGGATCTGTAATTAGGAAAAGCATATCAAATTTCTGTTACATTTATGCGCTACTTTGTGCTGGGCTATCACATAAAACCCCCATAGCCGACATTAAGGTTTGTGCTTGTAATGTCACTTAAAACCATAACTGTATGAGGAAAATGTTTTTCTTGCAAGGCACTATAAATGGCCAGATCTGTTGTGAAAGGACGGAGTTGGAAGTTGAATTTCAGTCACGGGCTTACCGTCACATGTGTGCGTGTTACACAGGGCCTCCTCGGTGTGCAGGCCAATGCAAATGTCTCCTCCGTTGGCGGGGGTCGGGCTGTTACAGGAGCGAGTCCGTTGGTAGTGACCACCACCGCAGCCCACTGAACACTGAGACCAGGGAGACCAGCAGGACCATGCACCTTTCACTGTAACACACACACACACACACACAACCACATTAGTTTATGATGGCTTTGCATTTGATACAAAGCGGTAAAGATAGCCACTTACTTAATGAAACAGAATACTCCACAAGGAAAGGCAAGCTCTTAACACCCTGGATTCATTTCAGTTTACCATCTAATTAAAGATGTCAAAAGGGGTCAAATGACTGAAATCCAAGCAGAGCGCTTCAAAGGAGACAATACGCAAATGCATTTGGAAATTAGGCTGGAAATTTAGAGAGCAATAAAATGAATAAATAGAAATAAAAACAACAAACTGTTTCCCCAATAACTACCCAGTTGTACAATACTCTGCTCAGATTTGCTTAAGGTGGTTTATCGGTTTATTTTCAAGTAAATCTCACGCTTGTCAAATTCTTCACACCGAGCACCACTTCAGAAAACACTACAATCTCCCAGTGAAAACAGAATAGACCAAGCTTGTATTTTGCAGTAGAGACAAAGCAGGTTTCTGTCCTGAAAACCTGAGTTATTATGGTATAACCAGATTGCATCATAAGGGATTAGCCTTTCGGGGCCTGAGTGCTTCTGCAAGGAGGTTCTAATCTAGCTCTGTCAGATATGAACTCATGGTCAATTCCAGACGCGTGCTGGGTCTGTGGGCCGTGTGACCCGGCGTGCTGGGAGGGGCGGGGCCAGCGCCGGACTTGTTGGAATGAGCTTGGAATCCGCTGATAACTGCTTGCAGTTCTAGTTGTGGTTGCTTTCAGGAGCTGCAGCGCTTCCATGTTTGAAAAAGAGTCTAGATGAGATGGGGCATTAAACTGATATGAAAAAAAGAAGCAACAACTCAGAAACAAAATCCTAATATATCTGTTTTATGCAGTTTGTTTGATCCCCAAACAGACTGCAAGTCAAATCTTTACAGAGATGTTTGCCAGTTATGTGTGGACTGCTGTCCTTTGCAACATGTAGCTTTGTTATATTTAGGTTATTGGATTAAGGCAGGACTTTGATTTTCCCAGTTTCTGTTTTCTCAACAGTCAAGAATCAGAAACAAAATAATCAGATAGCTGATCCATTAGCTAAATAGAAATATGCTATTAAAGAGGTGACTGATTCACACATACAATGTTGAGATTGTCCCACACCCCACACGGGGGAAGTCTCATATGTCCAATCAAACCAAGGTTTCAGAAGGTCACTGTTTGTCTACCTGCATGATAGCATAGCTTAAAGCAGTGCTATCCTGCGCCAAACTAGTTGTGCACATCCGATCTCCAGGACAAAAAAGTCTATTATATGATGTCTTTATTTTTTACAAGCATGACAAATTCAGCTGTTTGGAAGTATTACTGGTTGGCTGTGAAAAACAAGATCAATTAAGGTGTAAAAACTAAATGGAGAGGTTTAAAATGATACCTTGCAAACTTTAAGTGACCCCTGTTAAACAGCTGACTACTTAGCACACAACCTGACTAACTAACCATAATAAGCGATACCTTAATTCACCAGCAGTGGAATTTATTGTTTTCACTTCAAAACGTATTTAGTTTTAAATGTCTATTTTAGCATTAGGACGTCATAATTTCCCCAGTGATATCATACCTTACCAACCCATCCCTAGTCCTGCACAATGAGATTTAAATACCCAACCATTAGATTTTTTTAAATATCGAGATATTTTTAAAAGAGATATAAGATGATATGTTGCACTAGAATTATACATGTACGTACTGTAGTGCAGTAGGTTATTTTTTAGCCATTTCTCATATTCATCTAAGGATGTTTGTTAAAAAAAATTGTCCATGAGCCATTTGGGATAAAGCTTTGATTCAGAGAAGCATTTTTATAATTACTTTATGAAAATATATTGTGATACATATCGCATATCGGCATTCAACCTAAAAAACATTGAGATATGTTTGGTCCATATCACCCAGCCCTACCATATTCAATCATAAGGGGCGTGCTCCTGCCACTGGCACATGTGAGCCGTTCACTGTCTTCCTTTCAGCTTCCATATTGGGTCTTTTAATGTATTTGTTAGTTTCTATCTAAAGCCAGGAGTACAATGTATGAGAATCTAAGTATAACCAGTTGTACCACAGTGTGAGCACCCTGCTATTCAGTCCTAATACAACAGATTTGATCTTTTAGACCTGACCCGGACTAAGAAACTACTAAGGCTTTTGGTGTAGTTCATCTTTTAATTCAGTAATCTCAGAACCTTAAAGTGACAAACACAGCAGCTAGCAGGGTTGTCAAGGGTCCACATCTGGAATACATTTTTATCATATAGTTAAAAAGACATATTTAAGTAATTTTGCAATTTTGAAACTGTAGCATATTAAGACAATCAATGCCATAACGTTTAAAGAGTCTTTTCCACTTAAATGTGCCTGAAGGCTGCAAGTAGAAATATGACTGAGAACTAACAGACCCAGAGGACAACTGTATGTGTTTCTGAAAGTCTAAATTTAGTGAAGAGTTAAGTTTACAAGGCGTGACAAAATCAAGCCTAGCAAAACTCTGCCCGGCCCCTTTAGCTCCATCACACCGAATTTGCCACAGATCCCACGCCATTCAATGCAATCTGTGTTCAAGATCAGCATGTTACCCATATTTAGATGTGTCTGCTTTTTTTTTGTCAAAGCAGGGATTATTGTGGGTCATATACAACGCATTCTCACCACTCTGCTGCTGTTTCACTGATCACACACCGCCCCCCCCCCCCCCCCCCCCCCTCCCCCATCTTCTCCTACCTGTGTGATGCACTGATCTCTTCTTCCCGTGGGGACTGTTAATGCCTCGCCTGATCTAATCAGAAAAGTGTGGGTGATTCATTGACCGTCTGGTTGACTAGCTGATGTCTGTCTGACGGAGGAAGGGAAGCATCGTTGCCAGGTAACTTCAGAGTCCTGCTGAAGACTTCTTTAGCAGAGTAGATGAGCGTGACACAGAGTAAAGCAGGCTGTGAGTATTTGACTTAGTAGCTCTCACTTTGAGCCACATCTCTGCCTGACTGACTCTAAACTGACTGGATTAGCATCTGACTCACTGAATCGCAGAGCTACTGAAAATCAGACGAATGCACTGGTCTTTCCACTTTTTCTTCTCTTGTGCGACTGCGCCAGTCCTCTACTTGCAGAATGCAAAATAAAATAGCTGAACCAAATAGCTTCACCCAGCCGACCAGATGCACCATTCTGGATCAGGCTGAAGTTATTTTTCATCTCTGTTAAAACGGCGTTTTTTAGGGAAATTTGGTCAACTTTTTGATAAGTTGGTAGATTTAACATTCCCACTACACACGTGCTTACCAATTGCTTTTGTGCCTTTCTTTGTTTTCATTTTACCTCTTTACTGTTTGAAAGCTTTGCTCGTTTGTTTGTTTCATAACTGGGAATTTTAAAATAAATTTTATCAACTGGTGCTGTTTTATGCAGGAAGTTTCATATGGACCAAGTGTCAATTTGTATTTGCCAGGGAGAAACATTTAATGTCCGCTTAGACAGCCAATTATTTTGAGTTCACTTCTATGTTCTATTCATAGCTATTAGAAGTAAATGTGGTTATATGAGTCCGATATTCAACTTACCAGCAGGAAGTTGCTTAGTTATTTTAGTTAGACTTGGGGACTTGAGCTGCCATATTTTGAAAGGCAACTTCCCAAACATGAATCCAAGCCAAAATAGAACAGAACAAAGGGAAATGCAAAGCTTTCAGATAATAATACTAATATATAAATAAATTAAGTTATACACATTTTTAAGACAATCTCTCTTTGTAGTTTATGAAAAATACTTGCCTACAATGAAAACTAGGATCAGTTTAATTGCATGGGTTAAGTTCAAATAACACCAACTTGTTAGGCTCTCAGAGTTACGCTTTGAAGAATAGAGGGGTGAAAAGGTCAAATAGTTACATTTTTTTAATTACAACCAAAAACAACAGATGTTTTTTTTTTTTTGCTTACTGTAAGTCTATGTACAACAAATTAAATATTCTACAAGCTTTAATAAGACAATACCATTATACCACAAAACCATAGTATTTTTACAGTGCTTAAAGGTGGATAGTGCAAGTTTTGAAGTTAAAAATGACATGCCCTTACAATTGCCCGAAATGCAAAATGAGGTTTTCTCTGTTTACAGCAGTTGCCTCTATAGGCTCTATTAGCCAGTTTATGAGAGCGTGATTCGGGCTGAATCCTCTGGGTGTGCATGAGTGTGACACGCTGCTCTCTCGTTCACCTGGCTACGTTGTTGAGTCTCAACCATAATCGATGAAGTAGCGAGAGAACACTTTAATATTTATAGCTTTCTTATCTCAGAATACATTAAGCCTCTAAACAAAAGACCTGTGTCATTTCAACTTGTCACCAGAGGGGGGCAGACTACTGCAGAATCCTGGAACTTGCGCCATGCTCCTTTAACATGGTGTTAAAAAATGAAAGGTCTATGCTTTTATATATATATATATATATATATATATATATATATATATATTTTTTTTTTTGTAATCTGTTAGGTGTTTGTGGCTTGGCTTGTATTTGTATAGCGCTTTATCAAGTCCAATGACCCCAAAGTGCTTTTCACTGCAATTAGTCATTCACACCCTGACGGTGATGAGCTATGTTTGTAGGTACAGCTGCCCTGGGGCAGACTGACAGAAGCGATGCATCATGTCCACCAGGCCCTCTGCCCACCGACAGCAGGCAATACAGGTGAAGCGCCTTGCCCAAGGGCACAACGACTGAGACAGGCGGAGTCTTGTAAGTGGTAACCTACTAGTCACAAGACAAAATCCCTAAAAGAAAATTTTTTTTCCTTCTTTACAGAGAGAAAATGGTATCTGTCACAAGGTGTTTGTAATAGGTATTTTCAGTTTACCTCACATGCATAAATCCACTGTCCAAAAGGCAAAAATCAGCAATATAGCTTCAAAAATACTGTTATTCTACATTAATGTTATTTGAGCAGGAAAGTTTATCGTTTAACTCAGGAGAATATTTTTTTCCCCCAGCAGACAAAGAAGAAAAATAGTCTTCTTGAACAGAGGTTTGGTGCTAACTTTTAAAGTGAAAAAATATTGATAACTTAATTTTACGCTCTGAAAAGTGAACAAGGATTTAATTCTATTTACCTAACTCTGAGAACTGATCTTCTGTCAGAACCTCCTGTAATGAAAGACATAACTCTGTCTTCTTATTCCCACACCGACTGGACACGCAGACAACTGCTTCCACAGCACGGGCGGAGACACTGACATTTTATTTTAATCTTTTCAGCCATCTCCACTGCCTCTATCCCTCCCTCTAATTTCATCATCAATTACTATTTCACACTCATTCTCTCTTCTGTCACTGGCCTCGTCCTTCTCACCTGCACGTTCTCCGGGGGGGCACACGTGAACGTGACAGTACTGGCAAGACGATTCCTCACTGGCTACCTAATCTGGGCTTCTAACGGCTATGTCTCTCAGTCGCCGGTTTAACCACAAAGGATTTCATTTCAACATTAACAACTCACATTCAAACACGGATTCAAGCAGCCAAACACAAATCATTAATTCATAAGCTACCAGGCAGGAATACAAAAGTCCGTCTCTGAAGAGGAGGCCTTCGTCTAAGGCCACTCATTTTTAGGTGTGTGTGTGTTTTAAAGAGTGTGCGCATAAGAAGTAGAGCCTTTCAGAGTCTGTGATCAGAAAGATTTAAGGTCAGCTGATTATGATGTTTTGATGAGGAGTTGGAAATAGATAGCTTAATTTGTTCGTGAACTCTTCCTGCACCGCTGCAGCTGCTGGTAACCATTAGCTAATGAAGGGAACAGCCTACTCAGCGTATTCAAACATCTTTCATTGACCCCCTAGCACTCTGTCTCTAAAGCCACCTCTTTTTGCTTCCCTTTTCTTTAGGAACCCATAACGTGCTGGAGTACGTTAGCATAAAGCCAATGAAAGACTTTACATCTACTTACTTCTTGCATACGGTTAGCTTTTTTTCTCCCAAAGAAGTCCCTTTGTTGGAAAGAGCTATTGTTAAAATTAACAAGTAAACTGTTAATATCTGGCTCTAATCACGTGGAAGGGTATGAATCTGTTCGTTCTAAGCTAATATTCAGTTTTCACAAGCATAAAACTTCCTAATTAGCACCTTGGACAGGGATTCATACCCTTTGACCCTTTTCCTATTTTGTTATGTTATAACCACAAACTTCAATACACTGTGGAACCTCTGAATACAAATGATTCAAGCAGGGATTTTGTATCTGGAAAATTTGCATTTGGAGACACATTTCTCCTTTGAAAATAATGGGAATTAAAATGATTTGTTCCAACCTGCAGCCACACCCACAACTCTGCCAAAACATGCTTGACACTAAAAATCCTTTACAACACAGTATAGTCATTGATCCTATAACCTATATCCTATATTAAGTGCTGGAAGCATAGTCCCATTTAATGGTGTAATAATAATGAAAAAATAGACAATAAAAACAATGAACAGAAAAGACAAACAAAGTTTCCCTGGAACAATCACCCGTTTGACATGATGGGGGTGACAGAGAGCTAAAGATATATATATATATATATATAGCTCCACCTGTTAAACACCTGTTAAAAGCTTCAGAAGAATTTAAAACTATGGGAGAAACTCATTCCGTTACAATTGATGTTACAATTGGCCTAATCAAAGTCCAGAGCTAAATCCAATTGGGAATGTCTGAACAAACTTGAAAGTTGGTGTTCACGGATGCTTCCTATGCAGTCGGGCTGTGATTAACCTATTTTGCAAAGATTATAGGAAAACAAATGTTCAGCCTGTAGATCTGCAAAGCAGGCACGGAATAGTGTTCGTAAAATATCGGAAAATCTGAAAACAACGTATCCTTTACCTTTTACTTCATAATTATTACTTTGTGGTTAATCTATCTTTCAAAAAGCCCACCAAAGACGCCCCTTTCTCTGTGTGTGGTTGTAACGTGACACAGTTTAACAGTTGAATAGTTTAGCAAAGCAGACTTAAAATGCCAAATTTAGTGAAGCTTTTTTATGAGCCCCAAATGACACCTCTCTTCACCTCTCTTCACAGGAAACAAGTACGGTTCAGACCATAATTTGCAAAGTGTAATAGTATAAGATAGCAGCCATTTTTAATACCACGATCTTATCGGGCTTTTGGGGGACTTATGTGTAAACTCAGCGTGTTTTATAGCTCTTACGTCCAAACCAAAGGGAGTTATTCGTTCCCCAAAATGGAAAGTCATCCTGAAATGCCCGAAGTATCTCATTGGTACTGGAGGCTTATCTGCCCCATGGCTACACTGCCTCGTCTCAGACGAAGAGCAAGCAGCAGGATTAAAGAGAGGGCCATTCGGAGATGATGTGACAAGAGGTACAGCAGCGAGACATAAGAAAATTTGTTGAAGGATATTCTAGCTAAACCTCAATTATAGAAACTGTATATATATATATATATATATATATATATATATATATATATATATATACGTTTTTAGATACCTTCCACTATTAAAACGTGTTTGTCCTTTCTTTTTCAGGGAGTGTGAATGCAGTGGAGTCAGGCTCACTCACCGGGACACGCCTGCACATTGCAGTCCTGGTATTCTACAGGGGAGCCACGGCATGCCACGGGGGCGCTCTTCCCCTCTGGTCCGGAACAGGTTCGCCGACGGGTGCGGTAGCCTTTGGCACAACTCTGAGAGCAGCTGGACCAGGTCTCCCACGATGACCAGCTCGTCGCGGCCATTCTCAGCACTGGCGTTTTCAGCAGCTCTTCGACAAGGCCTAAAGATGGCGAGAGTCAAAGAACAGCATCCAGGTTGGATTAAAGGTATAGAAATATGACCTCAGCTGTTATAGTTGGGGTTTAAACCACCTGAACAGCGATAGGAAGCATGCACGTTGAAGATGAGGCAGCCAACAGGCATGTTTCACTGTCTTTTTGCTCAGAGTCTCTGCATCATTTGCATCCCACAGTTCCCTGGTGTCAGTGTTTCATCAGTTTGTTAAAGTCGATGCAGCCGACCCACAGGAGGTTGACAGGGGGAGACAGGTAATCAATGTAGGGGGGGGAGGGGCTGTGTGAAAAGGCCATCAGTGAAAAACACCAGACTGCAGCTGTGTGTCAGTGGGCATGTTTAAGTACCAGACTGTGAACCCGTCACTAACGGCATGTAGGGGAGCTAACATGACTAACGGGGGGCTTTTGGGTGTGTCATGGTTCTGCTGGGGGAAATCTGTACATGCTAGCTTCTCACTGCCTTGTTCCAGCAGTTACTATTTGTCTGTGTGTGACAACTGGAGAAATATGTGTACACACTTAGATGGTAGATTCATATAGTTTAAAGCAATAAAAAAAACAAAACATGCTTTAGACTTTTCAGAGGGCACTGTTCAATACATCATCTGAAAATGAAAAGAGTAACTGCAAACCTACCAAGTCAAGTCAGGCACAGATAGCAATAATCAGGAAAGGAGCCAAGAGGCAGCTAGCTTAGAACCACTGTTAGCCGAGCCCATCAGAGCTTTAAGGATGGCAGAAAGAAAACAATGTAATGTCATATCTGGCTGCCACGGCTACTGATGAAGAAAAACATCTCCACAGCATGATGCTGTCTCTAGGCCTGTCATGATAACACATTTTGCTGGACGATAAATTGTCCCATAAATGATTGTGATAAACAAAAATATTGCCATTTCGAGATCATTTTCAACTAATATAATGATAATGGCATAATAATGTTGTCTTGTGGAATTGCCTTTTCCCCGACTATTCATCACGGGAGTATTGGGTGGTTGGGTTTCAGGTGCAGCTGCAAGTTTGTCGTATTGAAGCGTTTTGTTGCCACTGCTTCTGGAACAAATGCGACATACAGGCTCCTCCAGGTTAAGGACGGTTCTTTGGCACAAATTCAAAGTGCTCCCACGCTGCCGCTGTCGCGTTCAGTTTTGAAACCAACTCCATGTCTTCTCCAAATCTCTACTACAGTTTCACTGCCTTGCTACTCCTCACGGGGCTCTCATGCTACACTCTAAGCTACCTAACGAGACCAAGTTCCTGATGCAAGAGCCAACTCCCTACACTAAGGAAACAAGGAGGCGAGGGGTGAGTGAAGACCGATCTACCGGAGTGAAGTCTTTTGTCATCCAGTCTCTTTGGTAGAAAAGAAAGGGGGACGGAACAAAAACAAACAAGCATGCAAACGGAAATGATCGCGCTCATTTAAATTTATCATCCGATCAATCTTTTTAGCATGCGATTAATTGTTTTATTGCTCATTGCGACCAGCTTAGCTGTCCTCATCATGTTTCACCTCGGGGGACGCTTCTCTCTCAAGTAGGGAAAGAGCAGCTGGCCAGGGTTGATGGGACGATGAATTGAGCTAAATACTCTTGAGTCTGGGGTGGAGGTTCACCTTCCAGCAGGAAGTTCAGTCAACAGAACTAAACATACAGAGAAACCTCCCATGAAACGGTTAACATCAACGTAATTTATGTAGTAGATCTGCTGGCCAGACCTGAATCCAATTGAGAATGTTTCAGCGCTTGAAATTTGTTGTTCAGACGCTTTCCATCCATTAAGACTGAAAATTCTGTCTCCACATGTCCAGAGCTCATTGAGACAAACCCAGGAAAGACTTGCAGCTGCAACTGCAGGGAAGGAGGGCCCTACAGAGGATTGATTCAGGGAGATGGGGTGGCAGTGGGTTGAAAACAAATTTCCATCACTCTTTTCCAATTTTTATAAGTAAAAAAGGTTAAAACCATCATTTTCTAAGTGTGTACAACTTTATGTTGGTCATTACATCAAATCCCAACAAAATATTTAGAGGTTTTTCACTATAAAGTGACAGTAAAGTTAAATTACTTACAGACTGGCCTTACTGTGTCCACTTTAATCAAAATGGAAAAAAAAATCTTTATTTATGCCATATTTTCCTCTTCTTTCAATTAGCTACCATTATTAAAACGATTGTGACTAACGGGTCTGCCTACTGTAGTTTTATTTTCTTTATATCAAATCAGATTTGTAATGTAAACGTTTTTTTTTCCTTTTCTAAACTATAGATTTCCGTTCTTTCTGCTTTACTTAGGAAGCAGCGAGTGCGTTTAGCAGCTTGTTTATTCCGATGCTGAGCGCAGGAGAAACACAACATAGCCGAGTGGATGATACAGCATGTTTCTGCCAGGTCATCAGCCCTAATGCTCTTTATACAAAGATGCAAACAAAACACTCAGCTCCTCCAAGATTACAGTGTTCTGCAGCAGAGTGATTTATCAAGTTCCTGCGGCCCTTACATTAGTGCTTTTAAGGGTGACTTCTGCTCTCGGAATGACAGCTGCTCCAAGCTACAGACAGGTTTATTACTAATTTGACTTCCACTTCCTGCACACTATAGCCATTAATCTTCGCTGACGACCATAATGTAATTTTAGGTCTTGATTTGGATCTTAATGAATGAAAACGGCAGCAACAAACAGACAGACAAGCCACTTATTCAAAACCAGACGACCACGGAGCTGCGCTCACTGTGTCAGGAAGGAATTCAAAAAGCTCTGCAATCTGCTAACTTTTTCTATAAACAGTGTTATGCATGTGGTATTTGCTTTATTTGTAACAAAGACGCCCTAAATACATGCAGATGCAAATGACTCAGGTTTTGACTTTTAGAATCCAAAGTAATTTGCTGTGGCTGTAATTTACATAAATATGGGCAGCCTAAAAACATGGACAGCACCTCATTTAGATGTGGGCAATGTGTGCCGATATAGAAGGATGCTTTTGGCCGTGGAGCACTATTTAAGGAGCTTACATATGGCGGCACAACAGGGTACGTTATCAGACGGAGAGAAGAAATAATGTGGCTCCTACAAGAAAGATGCAACAGTTTGCACTCATTTAGCTCATACTAATTGATTTCAGAATACATTGCTTGTGTTTTTGCAGATCCCACCCCCATTTAAAACTAAAAATCCACTGATAAGCCCACTTTAAGCTTAACAGACCCTGAGCGCAGGTTAGCGCACCATGCGAAAGATATCAGGTCAAGGTAATAACAGCTCTGATTGGTGTAGATCCTGTTATTGTCATTCAGCCTTCCTCAAAGTTTGCCTGTCAACGTGTGAATGCTGTGCGATCGTTTGAAAAGGGGATTCAGAGTCGGTTCGAAATGGGATTGGCAGTTTAAGGCGTGCAAAACCTGGAGATTAGAGACTGCCGGCAAAACTCCCCCTCCCCCCCCAAATAAAAAACATACACATCAAAATTCCTTCAGTGGAAAAGATATTAATTCATGACGCTGGGTTAGGGATGGTCGTCTACTGCTTGGGGAAAAAGAATTATGGAAATGTCAATGGGCTGTAGAAAGCCAGGCAACACACCATCGATCGCCAGCTGTATCGAAATAAAATCCAATATTAGGACAAATGTATTCAGTCCAGCTCCTTTAAAGCTGAGTTTGGTTTACATGGTAGAAAACTGCTGCAAATGTGAAACGCAGCAGGATTTAGCTCTGGTGTGACCCGCTGAACACAAATATGGGCATTTCTTACGTTCTTTGAGCATTGAGTGGATGCAGTAATAGCCCCTCTTCTCTTTTGTTAAACCCCCCGATGTATCGCTAAAGACCACTATGACTGTGCTCTATAATTGAGCTGTTAAACCGCTGTTAAAAAAATGAGCAATCATGCATCTTGAATGGAGCTGTATCATCGGCTGCAGAGCAGGTATTTCCCCACATGCAGGTCCCGGATCAGGCCCTTGTGCCTGCCAGCTGATTAACCTACTATCTGTCTCGCAGACCACCGTTCCGTCGTTTGGACAGAAGCGCGTCTCCACCTTCCTCCGTCCGATCTGCAGCTCGTGTGGATCAGCCAGGTGGGCCCGGCACATGTAGCGCATCCTTTGCTCCTGGCGAGCGCCGCCTTGGGTCACATTGACGGGCATCCAGGGCGTCCAGGGAGTGTTCCTCTTCACCTCTGGACAGGCCTCCAGGTTACAGGCCTTGTACTCCTAAAGGACATGGCGGCAAAATTACATAAAGTTTTATTCATGGATTAAAAGCATTATTTGTGTTACAGCAGTGCATCCTAAATTAGATTAAGGGGAAAGCAAAGACATTTACACACTGCTAGTATAAAATGGACTGATTTTGTGTGACTTCATCCGTTTTTCACATTTTATGTTGATTTAAACCATAACCGGGCTAAATATATATATTTTTTTTATCTCTTCTGTTACTGATTCGACATTGTGGCTGGAAACTTTGCACTGTGCCCTGAACAATCTTCGACCCAAATCATCACATTTCCCACTACCGTGCCTGGCAGTTTGGCTGATGTGGGTACACCAAACTGATGTGTGGGTTTTTCTCCTGAAATATTGCTATTCCTTATGACCAGACAAGTATTTATTCAGATGAAGCTTTCTTAGTTTAATCCAATCCAAACAATCTATGTTTCGGAAGTGAAAAGATCCTTTATGTTAACATTCAAACAAGCTTAACTGGTTCAAATTCTTTGTAAGAAAAGTGTCAAAAAATCTAAGAATGTTCTCATTTCAGGCAGAACTTCCTTGGGGATGAGCTCAGAATATGAATTGCAGTGAGGCTCGTTGTCTGTCTATATATATATATATATATATATATATATATATATATATATATATATATATATATATATATATATAGAGAGAGAGAGAGAGAGAGAGAGAGAGAGAGAGAGAGAGAGAGACACTCTCTGTCATCTCCATCATGTCAAACAGGTAGTTGTTCCAGAGAAACTTTGTTCATGGTTTTTAATTGTCTATTATTGTCATAATTTGGGTTTTTGTTTAGGTTTTTTTGGACTGATTGACTGTTTCCCTCCATTCTCTGCCTCTCTCTCCTCAGCCACTGCTAATTAGTCCCACATGCTGCTGCTAATTGGCCCAAGTCTTTGTGCCTGTGACTACTCCTATTTATACCTGCCTCCTATAGTCATTCCCTGCCAGAACTCCTCGTTTGCTATGCCTGAATGCTGCTTTCAGTTCTCATGTGCTCGGCCAGTCAGACCCTGGGTTTTCTGCAAGTGACCTGCCCTCACTGTAAAAGGATTTCCAGTGCCTGTGTGCTCGCCAAGTCTGCTCTGTGTTCCTGTGTGGTCCTGCTGCTAGCTCTGCCCGCTCTAGTGAGTCGTCGGCCTGCATATTCTGTTCAAGTCTGGACTGTTGTCTCATGCCTGTTCACTACCATCACCTGGTCAGTCCATATCAGCCATTACCACTTGTCGGGCGGTTTCTGTCACCTTTTAAGACGCACTCTGTGTTTTGGCTTCAGTATCAGGTTCCCACATCTGATTCATTACAATTATTGCATTATTAGTACACCATACTATAAAAGGATGGACGCTGGATGGACGTGCATGTTCTATCAGCTTTTCAGAAACAGAAGATGTCTATTTGGAGAAAGAATATCAGGGTTTTACTACCACATCTTTGCCAATGTGCACAAGAAGCATGTTGTGTTTATCAATGTCAACATAATATGTTAAGTCATAGTTACCACGTCTCATGTGGAGCTTTTTCTGAAGGCTCCTTTCTACTGCTAAGCAAGTTCTTTCAATCATTTCATCAAAATCTGCCAATATCAGCTGTAATGTATTTTATATTAGATTATTTTATTTTATTTGCTGTAAAAAAACAACACCGAACCCTCGTTTGACCCTAAAAAAAGAGGTTTTACACCAGCTTAATATTTTCTTACATGCACTATGTTCAGATTTTATGGGTCAGAATGTGTGGATTTGTGTGTCTGTGTTTACCCTACCAGTGCACATCCTGGACAAGTGTTGCCGTTCTCACAGGACCTGACCCTAGAATGGACACCTCCACCACACTCTGTGCTGCACTTAGTCCAAGAGCCCCACGGGGTCCAAAAAATAGGCTGAGGACACGATACACCCTCATTGCAGAACCTGTTGAGAAGACAGCGGTGGGAGATATTGCATTTATTGAATGAGGCTAAAATGCACATCGCACTGTAGGAAGATGTCAATGAAGATTTTATTTCAGTTTCATTCATTCCTGACTGCTAAAATGATCTGCAAGCAATATTAGGGTCACAACTGCCATTAAACTACCTGATAGCATATTTTAAAACATAATATAAATCAAATTCAACCCTTTCCTCAACTCTTAGAAACGCAGTTTGTGCAAAATGTTCTGAAAATTTAAACCCCCGTTCCAAACCATTTTTGGATGAATGACTTTAGCACAGACACTGAACATATCTCAAGCACAAAACATAAAGCCTTAGCCCAATCAGGCATCTATGAGACTGCTGTATTTGTCTTAAGATACAGTTACGTAAGAAAACTAATGGATCTGAAGTAGGACAGAGGAGGATTTTTCAGGAGCAATAGTCCAAAGAGGACATCATAAATGACATTTTTTACATTGTCCTGTTCTATATTAAATAAAGATGAGCTTAGATATTGTCTGTTGAACGGACACGGACAATTTTTGGCTTGGTATCCACAGACCAGCACCTTATTGTAAGAAAATTAACCGTGATCTCTTTATGCAACTTTTAGTATTAGCAAGGAGTCTAAAAGTGAAGCCAACAGATGCACATGGATGTAAGAAGTAGTGCTAATTGCTAACATAAGATGCTAAAGGCAGTTTGTCATCACTTTGTCTTTGTTATAAAATATTAAAAAAAAAACTTTCAGCATGACTTCACTACAAAACAGTGTGGCATAGCCTTTGCTGAAAATATAAACAAGTATTGACCGCTCAAGGCAGAAATACTGACAAATATTTCAAATGCTGTTTAAAAAGGAACAGCCTGCACTGAGCATCGATACGTGCCAAGTGCTGTATATTGACTTGAAAAATCATTAAATATATATCAAATTAAGCTAATACATGAGTCAAAACTTACACAGTGCTGCTATAAACAATGTGAAATAAACAGAGTTTTTTTCTGTTATGTTTACATAATAAATTGGTATTTTTCCTTTAACGGTGTTAATGCAATACTTTATTTAAATGTAATTATCTGTACCGTTCATCCCTGGTGGGCCCCACGCACACTCTACCACCGTGTCGGGGTGAGGGGTTGTTACACGACCGCTGGCGCATCTCAAAGCCAGTACCGCAGGTTGTGCTGCACTGTCCCCACGACGACCAGGGTGTCCAGCCTCCGTTCCTATGGCAACAGACAAATGGAAAGACATTAGTAACCCCAGTGTCGGCATTATTCAGAAACGTAATGTTTCATTGAGTTCAACGGGTTAACGTAGTTTTCTCAGTGTTAACACAATATTAAATTATAGACTACAAGAATAACCTTTTAGCTCCACCTTTTAAACCATCAACCTCTAATTCTGAAATTCTGCAAGCAGAAATGCACACACACACACACACACACACACACACACACACACACACACACACACACACACACACACACACACACACACACACTCAAAAGAGCTTATTCTGACTGGGAAACGTTCATCCATTTGCTTAAGTGCTTTGTATCTGGGAAGCCCTCCTCATGATTTAATTGCCACTCTTAATAAAAGCACAATTCACTTTTAACACCAAGGATTAGATCTGTCATCGCCATCCAGTGGGATGAAGGTGTTTAGCCCTTCGTCTTTGTTCTGTGATTGGCTCGTTCTTCTGAAGACAAAGGAAGTGAGGAATTTCCCTTTGGAACACTTGATGTAATCTAAACTTCCTAAATATCAAGCTAAAACCTTCAATCATCTCAACAAATGCTATGATAATGCGGCGAGTGACTATGAATGAACCACAATCCGTAATCATAAACGGGGTTGTTTTAATCAACCACTTAGTCACGTTTAGTTTTTTTGAGACGAGGCAAGAGGACGAGACATCATTCTTCACAGGCAGCCATGTTAAACACCACAACACAATAACCAGACTTTAGTGGACCTTTTCTATAGGATATATATATTTTTAAATTTATATACTTAATGGATCCCGAAGGAAATTGTTTCTCTGCATTTAACCCATCCCCTTTCAGCGAGCAGTGGGCTGCCAATTGGGAGCTAAGAGTCTTGCTCAGGGACCCAGAGTGGCAGCATGTGGGATACAAACCCAAGAACTTGCAGCCTCTCCTGGATGCAAGCACCCTGCTCTAACCAAGAGGCCACCACTCCAAATAAGAAATGGTAATAAGAAAATATGCTGTGCAAGTTTAGTTAATGATGTTAGATCACACTAGAAAACAAGATTTGTCTAATTAAAATACATTTATCCTTTTACTTGCTATTTATATTTACAAGCTGGTGTTATGTTCTACATTCTGACTTCTGTTTGCCCACAAAAGTTAAACTTTCAGAGTTTCCAGTTGGAAATTGAACAACAATGACTTCTAAGGTTCGTATTTGGACAGGGAATGTTGGTACCCTTTGAACTACCCCACGTTCAATTTCCAAAATGGCTACAACATAGTCAAAGCTGATTATTAAGTCAACCATATCCTTAGTACTGCACAACTTATGTTCATGAATGTCTTTGCAATGCATAAAGGGAAAAGAAATACATCGTTATTTGTTCAGAGACCACGTTATGAGCAACTTCCCCTGGATTTCTAGTTTCCAATATGATCGCCTCCAACTTAAAACATCATCCTCGGATTCAGTCGCCAACCTCTAAGATACAACAACAGAATTTTGATAAACCAGCTAATTTTCATACAGTCTGATTTAGGCTATCCACAGTTTGAAGGTGAGTTTTGCTTTCCAAATAAGACTGTTTCACAGTAAAGTCTTAATAGACCTTCCAAGGTTGTCGTTTTTACTTCTTTATTCGGATCACTTTTAATGCAGATTTACATCAAAAATAAAAATCTTTCAAATTAACTCAAATATTACTTGTTTAGTAATCCAGATAGCCGTTTATGCTTTCCATCCAAAACATTTCTGGTGTTAAATGTTAGAAAACAGTCTTTTTAACACATTTTTGGATCGGAAACGTAACCCAGTATGCTGGGTCAAACCATGAGCCTGGAGCAAGAAATCAATTCAGGGCTGGATTGGTCCTTATTTGAACAAGCACTGTGTTGGCAAAATAACTCAAATCGGGTTGATTTTAACCCTTTAGATATCCCTTATCATTACTACATCCCTAAACTCTAGCTGCAGGGAAGCATGCTGAAAATGCCAGCTTAATCAGCATAAGTGAGCTACAATTAAAACATTGCATCACCAATGAATAAAATTAGCTTTTTTGAAAATATGAATGTTAAATGATTGTAGGACAATGAATACCTTCAGAAATGCTCTTTAGTATTAATATGCTATTTAGCAATGTGCTTGTTATTCAGACCAACCCCAACCGTAAAGGCTTAATTGACTGGAAAACAGTTTGGGGACTCCAGGTATCAGTAGCATTCAAAGGAACGTTGCCTTAAAGCAGCAGTTAAAACAGGATGACTAAAACAACAAACAAACCTGGAACATTTTAAGATGACACATCTTTGCACAACCTGAAAACATTTTAAAATAGAAAAATCGGATCTCATAGAAGGAAAAGCATTGTATCTTTTTTCTGATTAGTATCTGAAGGTGCTATAGGTTTTTTCATATCAGAGTCTTAATTTCTTCAAACCTATTCTGCTCAGACGCTGCTAGGTATATAAAACCCTTTAGGAATATTCAGTGGTAAATTTAGAGGCCTTCTGAAAATTAAATACGAGTGTATGAAAATGGCATTGTTATTGTTACATTTATTAATTGCTCATTCAGGAGAACCAAAATCATTTCCCTGCCGTGTCTATGATGAATAATGAATTATATTCTTTGAAGGACTGAGCATGGTTGCTTTAATTTAAAACAAGACCTTTTCCATGATAAGTAAACACTTCTGACCTGATGTTTAAGTTGTATTGTAAGCCTGGGGAACTTTATAAACACCTTTAGCTAAAGAAAAAGTTAGGACACCTTACTCTCTAATAACAACTCTTATCCCCTTCGGTAAGTGGTTTCAACAACCATCTCACAGCAGACAATTAAGCCAATCTCCAACAGGCATAATTATTTCAGTAATTAATACTAAAACAGACACAAACAATGCAGATTTTTGATTACAAATAGATGAATTAAAAATTTTTTTTTTCTGACCTTGAGCAGTTTGAGACCTCAATAGAGGGTCCTTCACAGTTTTTGCCTCCACACCGAGGGGCGGGGCTTTCACATGATCTAGAGCGACACAAACAAGAGCTCACGCCATCCAATGGATCGTCATTGTTGCAAGGGTGCCACGGAGTCCAGGGTCCAAAGCCACCATCGGTGGTCTGATTCCGCAGCTGAAAAAAACAAACATCAGTTTGACAGTGCATCGGTGCCAGAGAGGCTGATGTGCAGGGAATTTTCAGGTCAGGAAAAAGTAGCGTAGGTCCTTCTACTTACTTCACTTAAGAGACTTATACAAAAACTGTTTAATCTGGTGTTTGCATATTTCATTTTAAAATTTTGTTTTTATGCTGTCATACTGGGGAACCCTGGTGAATTCCTCTCAAGGTTATCATACCGGGAGAATCTCATAGTAGTAGTGTAATGTTCTTCATTAATAATATTGAGTCAGAAAATGTTTCCAGGACAGACGTGGGCTGTTTTTGGTTTGATTTTATCAACTGATTGAGTGTTTAAAAAAAAAAAACACATTCTAATTATTTAAGCCTTAGACAGCAAAAACAGTGAGACTGATACGGTCTACGCTCTGCATACTTATGAGGATTGATCAAAGCATTGATTTTCTGGTGACAGTGGATGCTTTGGGGGTTTGCCAGAGACCTTTAACTGTAAACAGCAGGTGGGCTCAACCAATTTTATAGCTGATCCTTGTCTCTGACTTCAAGAAATAGCCTGGAGCTTCACAGAGAAGGCCAAACCAACACTCCCATAGTGACTGGCACAATAACAATGGTCTGATCCAATTCATTGATCAAAACATGTATTTATAAGAAATGCAAAGTTGAAACTGCAAGCTGACCAGATCAAATTCCAAACACCTTCCATACTCAGAAAACCAAAAACATACATAAAATACTAGAACAAATGGACATGTAGCTCATACCCATTTATCCAAAAGAGGCGGTATTGTGCAAAAATAGAATAAAGAAAATATATATATCATTTTTCAATTTTTAGTCTGGTTTCAAACAATTACAAAAAACAACATAATCATGTTTTTTCTAAATGTCATTATTATAATGGCACATTCAGGTTTTTGTAGCACGAGTGTAGATCTCACAAAGTGGGGAGTTACTCAACAAGTTGCTGTTTTAAATAATTATGACATCAATATATTTATATATAATTATGCACCTCTTAACTTAATAGAATGAGCACAAAGAATAAATTCTTAAATTAACAAAAACAACAGCTAAGTAACAAACTATATAAATAAGTAAATGGACAGTCTGATGTGTGGACTACTTTATGTTGTGTTGGTAAATGGACTGAATTTTTAAAGTGCTTTTTAAGACATACAGACACTCAAAGTGCTTTACACTAGAGCCACATTCAAGAATGAAAAATCTTTATTGTCATCAAACAGCAGCTCTGAATGCACACATAACTCAGGCACAACTCAAAAACACCAATGGAAAAATAAAGAATGAGCGTTTCTAGAGAAGACCCTCAGGAATGTGAAAACACAATATGGAAAAAAAACTAAATTTAAGGTCAAGCTATACAACAGAGGAGAAAAACTTGTCAGAAGGGGGAAATACTGTATTATTAATAGATAATACGGCATATTCAGATAATAGTGAGCTGTTCAACGCAGCAGTCAATTCACAGTGTTGTAAAAAACTGTAATTTGTAGGGACAAACACTGCCTGAGAAGTGTACATTTTATAAAAGGGACATGTTCAAGTAAAAAACAAGAACATCAGTCTATTTACAGAATGATGTAAAAAAAAGAGTAGTTTGTATGAAAGTACAAAAAAACACTTAGATGTGGAAACAGACATTAGCATGTGAGAGACAACGTAAAAATTTCTCAGTATGATGAAGAACATGTGAAAACCAGCAGATGTTCGTAAACATGTAACACACTATGAAGTTAGCTGGTGGTTTATTTGATTCTCAGCAGGGGGCGACAGCCCTCGCAGCTTTGGGAAAGAAGCTGTTTTTAAGTCTATTAGTTTTTGTTTTACTGTTCTTGAAGTGTTTCCCTGATGGAAGTGGGACAAACAGTGCATTGCCCGGGTGGGTGGGATATATTCCAATGCGTCTGGCCCTTTTCTGGACTCTTAGCATTAACCGTGTCTAGATCTTGCAGATGGCATCCCACAATCCCCTGTGTTGTCCTCACCACCCGCCCTAACTCCTTCCTCTCCTGTGTCGTGCATCTCCCATACAACACTGTCATGCTTAGACACAAGATGCTATTAATTGTGGCTTTAAAAAAGTTCATTAGCAGCTGAGTAGAAAGTCAAGTCCATTTCAGTCTCCGGAGAAAGAAGAGCTGTTGCCATCATTGTCTCATCATTGCTGGATATGCGATCCACCACAGAGGTGTCATCTGTAAACTTCACAACCCTGGTTGTGGGGAGGATTCACTTAATCACACTCACAAATTCATGCACCAATATGCAGATTAGTAAGAAACCTGAGGTTAAGTGCCCTACCCAGGGGCAAATCAAAATGTGGAAGGAGGAAGCTGGAATCAATCCCACAACTTTTGGATTGCAAGACAACTACTCTTACCATTGAGCCACAGTCACCTAAAAGGCAAGACTCTGCTTTCAGTTGGAGGGAAGCTAATACTTAAGAGTAACAGTAAACCAAAACTGCTTCTCTACAATTATTACTTAGTTTTACATAATGAATGTTCCTGTTTTCTTTTTTTGTTGACCTCTTTGATATGACATCACCTTATCGCTAACAGGCAAACAGTTAGGTTTGCTGACTAACTACGAAGAAAAACAATTAGGGGCCAGATCAGAAACATTGCTCATCGGACAGATTAAACTGGGCTCCCAGTATTGAAGAATAGCAAGAGGAGAAAGTTTGAAGAAGCTTTGGAAAAACCCATAAACCAACATATTATTATTTCATCTGTCGAACACATGGAGGCTTTGTGTCAGTGTGGAAATTCTTGACTTGAGCAGAGGGTCACTAGTATTTATTGATATTTTAACAGAAGACAGAAGCAGTCATGTAGATGCTGACGTGTGCAGAGATAAACTATCCGCTGGGTTTAGGCCAAAGGAGAGAAAGCCTGTTGGATGCGTGCAGTAAATGTTGCAGTGAGGTCAGTCTTACCGGACAAACTGTGATGTTCTGTTTCCACTGGCTCATGTTGGAGCTTTCCTCCAGCGTGGTGCATTTGCGTTGCCTGAAGTCCCAGCCGCAGTAGGGGTCCCTGGCCTCCAAGCAAAGTCTAAAAACACGGAGAAGGACAAAAGAATAAAGATTAACAAAAGGGAAGACAACCTGTCTGCATCTGTGTGGACGGGTGAAAAGTAAAATGGATATATTTTTGCTTGTAGCTAATAAAGATATGACGATTAAGAATACAGTATCACATTAGACCAGTAAAAGTAAACCTTTTTAATACAGAAATGTCGGCTAAATGAAAAGTATTTTAATACCTGCTTAATGCTGTTTATTTTCAAAAGGTACTTTAAATCTGACAAAAGAGCCTGACCGGGATGCATATTCTAATGTATTGAATATCAGTGTATATATGCATGGACAAAAAAGAAACCCACCTTTCCAAAAATGTTTAGATTAAGTCACAAGTTACACAATTAAGTTAGAGTTTAAAAACTGAATTATAACCATCCTAAAGAATTAAAAGTCATTCATGTCCTCTTGGTCAGAGCTGACCCAAAGCTAAATATCTTAAGATTTATTGAAAGTCACAACACTAACAAAAATACGACTCAAACACATACAGTATTGAAATTATAGCATTATTTTATGATCCTTAGCATAAAAAAATCAAGTGATTTGAAAATGTCTCATTAATTCAAGCCCTAAAATCAATATGACAGGTGAATAAAGGTGGTAATATATAGGGGTGGACAATAATTCAATATCAATATAACAACTTTATTCAATGAAGGTGAAATTACATTTCCGATATTTCAGTATGCATTACAGTCTATGATTACTGCATTTTTAACTGATGTGTTTTATATTTAACAGCAAATATTTCTAAAATGTTATATTGGAGGAGATTTATAAACATGGCAATATTGTTGTGATAGGTTTGCACAGGCATCTGTTGTGGGGATTCTTGGCTGTCTTTCTGAGGCTTTTATTTTGTTTATATCGATATCATAGTTATATAGTATCAACTGAAATTAAGAAATATATCGTGATATACGTTTTGGCCATATCGTCCAGCCCTAGATGCAGGAATTAACAGTTTATTTGCTCCTCTTTCTCTTGGTATGGTGTTAAATCACCGTGATTCAACGGCACACAGCATTCTGCACGTCTATTTCTGACATGAAGTTGAAGAGTAATACATTGTTTTTGGCTGAAAGGCCTAATAGTAGCCATACTGTTTAATGACCACAACAGTTGGCAAATCCCACTGGTTCCCAAAGACAAGCTAGAAGAGGCGTAATACCCAGATCCATGTTATATGATGTGTTAGTTTTAGCTATCTATCCCTGCTCGCCTGGGCGCCCTGAGAATGATTTAATTGTTTTGATGAGTACAATAACAACTTCATATTTTTTAACGTCATTTTATACCGGCAGGCAAGAAACACAGTGTAAAGTTTTAAAGGCTGAAGGAAGTTGGTAAAGGCCGGACTGAGCTAAGAAAAGTTGGTCAATTGAAATTCTTGTGTGAAGTCTAAATGTTTAGGCAATATCTATTACAAATGTGTTGCACTGAAAGAAAAAAAAAAAGAACTGAAAAAGACTGAAATCTATGCTGCATAATTTTTCCCTTTGCGTTGGGATCAACAACGCTACACATGGTACATTACCCAAACAGTGATTAAATATTTGTAAGCTCCTCCAGCAAAACAGAGGCTTAATGACTGCTAATTGAATCTAAAGCTGTTAATGACGAGGCTAAGCCGCCAGCAGATCAGGATGCCTGAGGAACATTGAATAAAAGGAATCGACTGAATAACTCCTCTTCCTCTCAAAGGCTTCCCCTTCACTTTCTGCATCCCTGTCTTTATTTACCCTCCTTCCCTCTCTCAGCTCCCTAATTACAGAACTGCAGCTTCTCTTCCTCATCGCCCTCAGTTCTACTGAAGAAAGTCTGGTTTCTTCTTTCCTGGCACAGGCTTTTGCAGTTTATTTGGAGAGCCCTGTAATGTTTAGCCCGAAGGCTGAGGAATCTCCATGTGTTGCTAGAGCTCTTTGTGCCAGGCCTGGAGCATTCTGGTGAACCCGGGGTCAGTTTACATCTAATAAAGACATAACAGCTTAGTCAGCAGCACATCTGAGGTGACCCGGCCAGCAGGCAAAGCAATGAGAGCGTGCGCGTATGCAGGCAGCTAGGATCTGTCGTGTGGGGTTGCACAGGAGAACCTGAATGAGAATAGCTTACATTTTGACAGATCGGCCGTCACCTTGTGCAAGTCATTTTTATGAAGCAACTCTATTATATCAGCGCTGAATGCCATCTCTGCAACAAATGGAACAATAATCATAATGAGGTCGGCCACAGATTCACAGTTCAGTGGACATAACAGTTATTGCCATAGGATGTCGGGGGGGAGCTTGCTGCCATTTTGGCTCAAGGTCGGCCATATTGTGTCCGCATTGACTTTGATATGTGGTTCTGCTTCGTCATCACGGCTGAAGATTTCTCATTTGGCTTTCTGATTACCAACACGCTCGACTACAATACACACCATTACAGGGTTCAGCTGAGCGGAAAAATTAATAAGTGCATAATTCAAGGAGGGGATGATTATTAAAGAAAGAAGGTGGTAGCACTATGAAGCTTTATTAGCTTTCGGTGGCCCAGGAGGCAGACTGGAGGGCTTTTGACTTCAGGGGGAAATGCATTTATTTATGAATTCACAAAGATGTTGCATTCATTTAAATAAAAATATAAGCAGAAACACAAATTGGTTTGATCTGCACAGCAGATAAAACATTTGAGCTTTAATGGGTTGCTGACAAACTTGCTGCAGTGCTCAATTGGTATTGATTAAGAGTTAATCCCAATTTCCAGACGACTAAAACATGGATATGCATCTGAGACATATGAATAAATGTTATGAATAGCAGCAGCTTTAAGCAGAACAGCCACAAAATGGCCATACCAAAATGTTCTGTCAACATTTTAGTGAAAACGCTTTACTAATCAGAAATGAAACCTGACCTCAAGCACTTTTTGCAGCTTTTAGGCAGAAGCTGAGAGCCGAGCACACAGAAACATCTCAGTGTCAGATGTGGCAGCCTGGGGCAACAAGAGGGGAGGAAATTAAAACCAACAGACTGGTATCACAGTTTTTATAGGAAGGATTCAACCAGTCGTGTACTGCTGTAAATTATCTTTAAATAGTGTACAGTGCCTTTGTTTTTTTTTTTCACAGCACAACCACATTCTTCACCATGTTTTCTTGTGAATTTTTCATAAAACTGTAAATGAAAAGCAGACATTGCTTTGATTTTATTTTAAAAATAACATTAAAACGTACAATGTGTATTTGTGTTTGGTTTGATATTTGGTGTATATTTGTATTTGGTACAAACATCATGAAGACTAAGGAACGCAGCAGGGAGGTCGGGGATAAAGAAGTGGAGAAGTTGAATGCAGAGTTAGATGAAAATGCAATAACTCAAGCTTTAGCATTTCCCAAACCATGCTTCAATCCATCAAACAGAAAGAGTATGGCACCATTTCAAACCTACCGAGACACTGACCATCCACTCAACTCTGGACGGGCTGCAGCACTCCACATCTCAGGAGGGAGAATGTGTTGACAGCACAACTATCAGATCTGTGCTCCATAAATCTGATCTTTATGGAAGAATGGCAAGCAGAAAGCCATTGTTGAAAGACAGCCTCAAGAAATTGTGTTTAAAGCTTCCCATGTAGGAAACATGGCAAATTTCATCATGTTAGGAGAGACCAACAGTTAAACTTACAGCCTACATGCAAAAGGCTACGTGCGGCGGAAAGCAAACTGCACATCCATCTGAATACACTATCCTCACAGAGAAAAAATGGTGGAGGCAGCTTAATACTTTGGGTATGCTATTTTTCAGCAGGGACAAGGATGGTGGTCAGAGTTGGTGGTAAAATAGAGAGAGCTAAAACAGGGTAATCCAGGACAAAAACCCTCGTCGACTGGGGAGGTTCACCTTTTAGCAGAACTGCACTAAAAATACTCCAACAGCTATAGTGGAAAAAGGTTTAGATCGAAGCACATCCAGGTGTTGGAGAGGCACAGTCTGGTGTTGTGGTGCAGCCATGGATGGAGAACAACTTCTGAACTACACACAGAGAACAAAACTCCAAATCCCAAAATCCACAGTATTAACCTATCTCTGTGAGATATCTGCTGTCCCTGTCGTGGAGATACAAATGTCATGGCCACGACAGAGCTCTTGGCTTAGGATAAAACTGTCTAAATTATGTATTTTATTGTCTTTACCTTTATTAATGGTGCTTAACTGATTGCTTCTTAAGTAGCAACAAACTTTATTTAGTGTTTAAACACTGATGGTCAGGTAACATGAGTTTGATCTGTTATATCTGTGTCTTCCTTACATCTCATCACTAAACTGCATAAATGTTTCTGCGTAGTCATTTATAAACATCCTAAATTTGGTCTCCATTTATCTGCTAATGCTATAGTTATTCTCGATTTTTAGCTATACCGCTAACGCAGACTGGAGACCATCGTGTCGGCCGTCAAGGCGGCCATCTTGTGAGAGTCCATGAACGGCAACTTTGTAGGGTTAACTTTAAAAGTAATTCCCTGAGGGCTAAGCAACAAAATACTAAGAATGAATTGTCCAAAAGGCAAACAATCTCCAATTTTGCTAATTATTAATAAAACATTTTATTACGACAATATTGCTTTGCACTGAGATCTGGTTGTTTGAACAACCAAGCATTGTTTTTAAAAGCTAATTTGACCTCATTCCAAACTTCTCAAAACAAGCCAACGTTCTTAAGCATATATAATCACACTGAACAGTGATATCACTGCATAACTTTATTGGTTATCTGTCAGTTCAGCTTTTTCATATAGTAGTTTAGCTGAATGTTGCTAGCTTAAAGAGTTTCTTGACTAAAGTAATTTAACTGGAAGTTGAAATATTTGTAAATTCTTGCATTTTGGACAGAAGTTGTTTGTGTTCATTTTTTTTTTCCAAGTGTGCAATACTTGTTTCAGAACGCCAGTGCACAAATTTATCTATGGTTCTATAATAGCTGCCATGCCTCACCAGGCAGGCATTCCTACAACAATTGATGGAGACGGACAACTTTTGGCTACTATTTCCTTGTTATCAGGTGATGCCCAAGCATAATTGTTGCCATTGTTAATAATTGCTTTTTTTCTTTCAAAATAATTATTCATTGCCAAAACAAACGTATATTTGCACAATGTCCTGATCTAAATTCAATTGCAAATCAGTGGCAAGACTTGAACACTTCGGTTCCCAGAAATGATCTGTCCAGGCTGACTGAACTTGTCTATCAGATAAAATCTCCCTCCAAAATACAGTGAGGTTTTTGGTTTTAAGGGGGGAAAAATGTGGAAAAGTTGATTAGTATGAAACCTTTTGCTAGGCATTGTCAAGTCTTGGTTTCTGAATGTTGGCATACTTTAGCGTTTCCATCAAAAACAGCACGAAATAAAAAAAAATTTAATTACTTCAACAATATGATATTGTTGATACAAAAGATTACTCTTTGTATATTGAGACTTTGGGACATGGCAAAGCTCTGCAGTCATGGGATTTTCTTTACCCGTTTCTTTCCTCAGACTGCACTGAAAGGGTTTAATAAGAGAAGTAATGGATGGTGAGTGGCATGTCCCTTTCTCACGCTAACCTTTTTCTTTCAGCCAGCTCCTCCTGCCTTCACAGCGAGCCAAAAACAGTGTTGATTTCACAGCAGCACTGTATAAGTCCATATGGAGGAGATAACCCTGCCATAAGCACAGAAAAGCTCCTTTTCTGCGATAAGAACTGTGAAGCAATGTCAACCAGGGGGAGGAAGTGCATCTACAAATATAGTGGACAGCACATCATGTAAGAACGAGCATGTGAATGTGTGTAGTTGTCAGTCTCTGAAGAGCCTTTAAATATATGTTGTGAGGATATATTTGAACTGCAGATTCATCCCCACCTGAGAATCGATTTGACAAGCCCAACGACAGGCTACTGTTTATTTTAGTGGCATGCACACTATATCAAAACAGATGAGCCAAGCAATGTGGCCGGTTAAACACTGAAGTGAGCTGCTAAACTCACCAGGCCATTTAACAATGTGTCTGAAGTCTGGCAGCAGAAGATAAATTTGCCGTATTCTCCCTGTATGTGTAATTAGCTTTTTAAATAGTTTGTGAATGCTGTAAAAATGAGCGTCTACTTTTACTATAGGACCTTTAACAACTAGACATTAAACAAACTTCCCTTCAGCTTTAATGGCAGGATGTCACCGGATCATGGCAAATATGATCCCCAGAGCTGATAAATAATGGACTAAAGTCATTTATTATCACTGTAGTAATAATATAGACTGCAGTCCTGTAGGACTGACAATCAGGGACGTGCAGAGGGGGGGGCGGAGGGGGCTTGAGCACCTGCCCCTTTGCCCCCTGGTGCCCAAAGTGCCCTTTTGTCAGTGTTTTTTTTTTTTTTTTTAATTAATTTATTTATTTATTATTATTTATGTGTGTGTGTTTGTTGGTGTGTGTGTGTGCATGATGCATGTCCAAAATAATAATAATTTAGATCTACCCTGGCTGGTTACATGATCCACATAACGTGCCCTCACTCTGCCCTACTTTTCCTCTCGCAGCTCCCTTCTCCGCTGCCTCGCGCTGCCTGGTCTGTCCTGCCCCTTTAAATCTGCAGCACACTTGACTGTGCTCTGTGCTGTTTAACTCCACTGTCATTGGTTATACTGCTTTAAATCCCGCCTTCACTCTTTCTGATTGGCTGTTTTCTAGTGTGTCTGTGTGGGTGCTTGCTTGGAGCGGAGATTTCAGTTTTGATTCATACAGGGATACCGCGGCCGGTTACCACAATCAATACTAGGCTACGAAACTAGTCCCATTTAAGAAACTAAATATTATCTGCAGTAAAATAGGTGAAAGCTGCTGAGTGCAGTTCTGTAAAGAAGCAGGCGGGAGAGTTTTGATTTATGGAACTTGTAAGTAACCAACATTAGCATCTCAAAATAGCATCTAATTCTGAAGTAGAATGCATTTATCAACAGAAACCTAATCTGTTTTCTAAAACTAAATATTCTGTGCCAGGCAGGAGTTCTGAAGACTGCTGGAAAGATGGAAAAGCAAAGACTGTAAGCTTAGACTATTAAAAATTCAGATTCTTAGCCACAGCTGCCTGAAAAAGAAAAGGTGAGGGTTTCCCTTTTACCAATATTTCGTTGTCATTATTGCTTTCATTTTTTGTTGACCCTTTGATGCAGTTCAGGTATAAATAGCAGGTGATATTTCTTTTACATGATATACAACACAACAAGACTATATGCTGCCTAAACAACTGCTATATTTTGTTTAGACTTTTGCTTATTTATAATAGCATAATTAGGATTTCACAAAATGATAGTGCTATTTATTTCTCTATTTTTACTTCTAGAATTAGAATTACGACAAATAATTATCGTACAAAGCTTTCCACACTGTCCATTAGTAAATTAATACAAACCAGGGTCAGAGCTAGACATTCTTATCATCAGGGGCTTAGCCCAAAAAATATTACTTCATTACGAGGGTAATTTGGTACACCAAAAAAGTAAAAATGATTTAATCTGTTGTCGTAAAATGTATTTAATATAGGCCTTAACATATCTTAACGTTTAATCTGCTGTTCTTTAATAGTCTTACTAGTATATACCAATAGTATGTTGTTCTCATTTGAGTGATGAAATGGACAACCACTCATGTAACAGATCAGTTTTAGTGTCACTAATCTTACTCAAAGTACTGTATTGGGTCCTCCATGCTCCTTATGTATAAAGGTTTACTGCACATTTAAACATTGAAATCTCACTATTGTTAGGGAAATAATTAGTTGTCTCAGAGGATGTATGTAAGGAGAAGCTGTTGTCTACACTTCAGATATATGATGTAAGAAATGTGTTTGGAATGTTAAGATAAATTACATAAAATGGGCTAAGGAGAACATCTACAACCCAGTTGTACATTTGTTGAAGTTTGAATTTAGTATTTGAAATGCTGTCAGTGTCAGTGACGCTTCTACTTCCAGTGCAGAGTAAATACAGTACATGTATTTGCAGTCCCTTGAATGTATAATTTTGCTGTTTTATGATGCAGACAGAGTATCTTAGATTAAAAAAAAAAGGGTGGGGTTTATCTCTCCACATTTCCATATCTTCAAAAGAAAATAGAGGATATATCTAGATAACAGACATATTTTGAATATATTTGGTTTAATTGATAAGTTTTTACCATCTGTCTCTGTTGCTGGTAAGTTCAAATGCAAACTTTTTCAAAAGTGGGAAAAAAGCCCCAATTCAACGTTCATCAGATCGGAAGCTGCTTTATAATTTATAATAATAATTGAACTTTATTGATCTCACAATGGAGAAATTCACTTATGCATCTTTACCCATCCCCTGGGGGAGCACTGGGCTGCCACTGTGCGGTAACCTGACTCACGGCAGATGTATGTCGCTCCGCGTAGCTTCACTCACATATGTGAGTGAACTCACGTACATCTGGCGTGAATCAGGTTACCTGTGCGGTGCCAGGGGAGCAATGGGGGGTTAAGGGTCTTGCTCAGGGACCCAGAGTGGTAGTCTGTGGGAGTTGAACTCAGAACCTCTGGGACCCAAGCTCAATGCTCTAACCACTAGGCCACCAGATTAACAAAAAGCATCTGGTGTGTGTCGTGCTTATAAAATTTGTATAAATGTAGCAAGAAATACTGCTTTTTTCTTTAGACAGAAGAAACGCGTCCTGACGCTCAAGTCAAGCATAAAGAAATAGGAGCATGCATACTGCGTAGGACCAATGATGTCAGACCAATGAAGTGTCCCTAGGGTTGAAGTTTAAATTAAACCTACACCCTTGATTCCATGTTACATTCTTCATAGTATAGGTTGGTACATTTCAGCCGGATGTATAGCAAGGTATGTTTCTGTATCGTGTTTTAAATCCGTGGCCCATGTGCCCTCTTTTAACTTTGAGCACCTGCCCCTCCAACGGTCTCTGCACGTCCCTGCTGACAATTATATTATGTTCAGCTGTCTGGAGAGTCTGACTCAGCTAAAACATATGTTCACATACTTCCAGTTCTCTATGCGTCTTGCTAGAGCCTTGTCTTAAAATTGAAGGAAAAAAAAGCTCCTGCTAGCGTTCTCAGGAGAGCACCACTAACAGACTCTCCCTGCAGGGGTGAGAGTTGTTCCCTGGAGCACTTTTTCTCCCCACTGAGCTGGCCGTTTGGGAAGTCTGCTCATGATTAACTGGAAACACACACAACTCCTACTAGCACTCAAAGCTAATACATCCAATTAAGCTGCAGAAAGATGGGGCCAAGTCCAGAGGAAACAGAAAATCAAGGAAACAAGAAGTAAGATGGCTGTCAGAAGAGATTTAGCCCCTGGGGGACAAAATCCCAGAAAACAAACATGGAGGTAGAGACCAAACAGGTAGACATGTCAACCTCTGCTCCAGTCTTTTATAGGCCTTGTAAATAAATATAAATAAATACTAAAAACATATTTTTACAATCTGCTTGAATTTATTTGTAAGAGTATTCATGGAAGTGCATTTTGGTAAGGTTTCTACGATGTTTCAAACTTAGTGTTAGAAGTTTCTTGTCAGACAGTCTTCTATCGCTTCAGTGTTTTAGGGTGGCGGGTTTAAGCTACTTTCATGTGCACAGCTCGCAAAATTGCATAACCTGCCCACACGACGTTGTTGATCCAGCAGATTTGGGTTTTCGCTAACTACTTTCATTTTCACCCTTTACATCAGGCTGCAAGAGAAACTGTGTTGGCTGCTGCAGCACTCTGTAGTTGGAGAAAACAAGCTTTGTTACCCACTGAAAAAAGTAGTTTAAAGCAGGATTTATTTACAATAAAAATAATTAGGCAGAAACAAGTCAATCAAACCAACTATTTAAAGCTTTATTTTAATTTTTATTTAAAACATATTCAGAAAAGCTAAAGTATACAAAATGTTTTGTGTTATAGTTTTGAGGTCTTCACTCTGTATCTGCAACGTAGATACAAACTTTTCACTGGTAATTTAAATCTAGAAATGACTCTTTCTAGATTTACCAGTGGTAGTTTTTCATAGACATCAGGTGAAATATCTACAGAAAAAAGATGCAAATTGTAATGTTTCTGACACATTGGGAATAAAAAACAGGTTCACACTCAGAGTATTGATTAGTGAATTATTAAAATTATTAGCGTATAATGAATTTGAATTATTCATATGTGCCAAACACCACTACCACTGTAAAGGTAAAAAAAAAAAGTATTTGCAGACAAAAATAAATATAAGAAGTGGTGAGATATAGATGTCAAGACATAGTGGCTGTATGAATTTATGGAGAAAGGGGGAGACGACTGAGAACAAAACACAGAATAAGACTGGAGGAGAGACCAAAATGATTACACAGAGACTCAGCCAGAACAAAGCCAGCAATAAAAGTAACAGCATTCTGGACCAGTAATAAATACATCTACTATGTGAACACAATTTCTCTCTTTCTTCCCCAGTCCACGGCTGGTGAAATGTTCCTGTGATTGGTCATACAGGCTTAGCAGCAGTGGGCTCCAGTAACCTGCTGGCAGCCACAGCCCACACTAAATTAGGTTTGCTGGGAGAGCAGCCTGTAAGCTGCACTCACACAGAGACAGGCGGGGGGGAATTCTATAGGAATTATGCTTACGTGTAGAGAAAACGGCGTTCCAGCACGCAACATAGACAACAGTTCATAAAAGA
Organism: Fundulus diaphanus; assembly: GCA_037039145.1. Classification (NCBI taxonomy): domain Eukaryota; kingdom Metazoa; phylum Chordata; class Actinopteri; order Cyprinodontiformes; family Fundulidae; genus Fundulus; species Fundulus diaphanus. Next base: position 20,687,431 of record CM073132.1, on the reverse strand, counting down.
CACACATAAAACTGTAGTGCGGAAGCTAAAAGTCACTGGTTTTCTGGTTTCAAACTAGACTAGACCTAATCAGCATCCTGCTGTGGGTCAATCCATGAGCTAACCCAGTCTCTCTTAAATTATATGCTAAATGAAATAAATGTATGTAGTGCTTTTTTAGTCACTCAAAGCACTTTAGACCCACATTCACGCAAACACACTTACAAACATGCAGACATTCATACACCATTAAGCGGATCAGTAGGCAACTTGAGGCGAAGTGCCTTGCCCAGTGGCGCATCAATATGTGGTAGGAGGAAACTGGAATTAAACACAAAAATTTTTATTTTTTTTTCTTCTCGCAGTAAAACTTGATGTTTTTGGTGATTTCAATGCCTGACTCAAGCGTTAAAGACTAAATCTATTTTAGATTGCTGTTATAATGTATTCCACATCATCCTCCTTCTTTGTTTATTTAAGATTCTCTCACTCAGACCTCCGTCAGGTACAACTTTTTATTGCAGTGTTCCTTTTTTCAGTGTCTTCATCGGTATCTGCGGAATAGTTCAAGATGCTACATTTTTCAGCACAAAACAACAAATAATTGTACCCATTGCATTGGAAAGCAAAACGCAAGGGAGGAAAAAGCAATATCAGGCTGTTCAAAAGAAAAAAATATCACTGTTTACAATTTTCATTGCAAAGTCAAACATTTAATGTGTATACTGAAAATACTTAAATATTTCACTTTACTGTGAATTGCTTAAATGATGATTAGCTGCTTAAACACTATCTCTGCTTCACGACTGTGTCCAAGTCGACCAACTTCTGGCCCCTTTGAACTGGTTGTGGACAACACTTATCACCTTCTCTGATTTTCTTGGTTTTGATCCAGACACAGCATGTTTGACGTAAAATAGCAGGTTTCCTACTGGATTAAGGTCCGGGGTTGGGCTTGCCACTCCAAAGCGCTAGTTTTGTTGCTCTTGAACCCAATATGCTGCCTGCTTTCTGTTACGTTTGGAGACATCGTCTTGTTGAAACACCAATTTTAAGGACATTTCAGTCCCTGCTTTCTGGGTCCAGAGTTTTACCAAAACCAGTGTACTGGTTTCTCTTTGGCAAGAGTCAGAATCAGACTCTATGGCCCCAAAAGCCCAAAACCCACAGGGGTATACAGAGGTTAGATTTTGGTTTGAATAATAACTAAATATCCTATTTCTCTGTGGATCCTTGAAAAAACACTTTTGCCTGTGTAAGACGTTAGGTCAGGTATGAGAGGAATTCCCATAATGTTTATGCTGGATTTTTTGCAGGGCAATGTAAGCTCGAGAAAGGCAAGCAAAAGAGCTGATGATTGCATTCAGCATCACAGCTGCACCAGCACATCATCGAGGCCAAAATAAATCACTTACCTAACAGAGGGAGATAGAGAGACAGGAGCTGCGTGGAGGACAGAGTGGTGCTGTTAGCCAGAGGTGCCAATTGGCCAGGTCAAACGTAATTACCGCAAATAGAGGACAAATACACACAGTAATGTTCACACACGAGCTGGAGCATTTGTCTGCAAGCTGCCACTAAAAGGATACAAATCAGAGGCAGATGAAGAGGTTTAGCCGAGGAAGAAAACACACTTGAGATAAAGATGATGATGCAAATCTCCATTCTGTGGTCTGCAAGGCTTGCCAGCACTGCTAACATAACGTAGAGTTTAATGAGTCCGCCAACTGATTTTTGGGATCACTGTCCCGTTCGGAAGCCCAATTGTGCCCGAGTACCGACCATCTGACTCAAAATGTCGGCCTTAGATAACAGGAATCAAGGCAGGATGTTTCAGAACCAACCAGAAACCACGAAGGCTCAGTTCTGACACCTGGGAGGAAGCTGGAAAGCCAGTTTAACTCCCCGCAGGAAAGTAAGTTTAGCATCAGCCAAGAAAGGAGTGTCTGCTCCAAGATCGATAAATTCATCCTTGACTGGATTTTCAGCACAATGTGAGGAAAATTTGGCGCAGGCGGCGTGAAGCTTTCAAACTTGAATACTGGGCCAACTTTCATGCATGGTGGTGGCGGCGTTATGCTGTGGGGTGCTTTGCTGCCAGGGGAACTAGTGCAAGCGTGATGGAATAATAAAGAAGAGGAATCCTGCCTCATTCTTCAAATTTTTCTCAAATGACATGATTGAATTTGGACACAACTCCGTGTTACAACAGGATCAAAATCTTACAGGAAATCAACTAACTCAAAGGACCTCTGATGTCTCTGTAATGCATTTCTTGTTGTACTATATTATGATCGTCCTCAAAAAAGAGTTGTTCAAACAAATCCTTAAATGCCCCAAGATATCATGTTAATAATGAGTGTGTATGCAAACTTCTGACCGACACGTTCCATTCATGCATCTCTGTATAGCTACCATTAATCTGTTATCGCTAGATCCTTCAAAACAAAGCCAACATTTACAATTGGTCTATGACTAATGCCACCTTAATATTGCTGAAATAAATTAGGAGTGTTTGGCGGTGGAGGCATAAAAAAAATCCCACGTATGGCTGCCTTTCAGCTGCTGATGGATGTGAAGGCTGCAGAGAATATTCAGCTGTTCTCAGCGTGTGAATGGAGACCCTGCATGTCTTCATTTAGGTCAGACGACCGCACACAATGCAGACGAGCTGGGCAGAAATCCATTCAGCTCATTCAGACAGAAGTACAATGACGGGAGCTGAATTGAGCAGAACGGTGTGTGGGTCTTTGTCAAAATAAGTCTGAGCAGTGGGCTCCTAGAGAGATTACCCAATATTGTTCAGATGAAAAGTGAGAGAAGACGGTTGCAGAGTTCTGCTCCACTCAGTACTTGGTAAGTAAGGTTGTTCTTTTTTGGCTTTAAATTTTAGAGCATCACCTAATCTTCCTTGTCGGTTATGCTCTGGTGACATTTGCAGCATTAAAAAGAAAGATTGGAACAACTGATGGCTACCAGGTTAAGTTTAGCTTGTTTTTAAGTCTTTAAAAATAATTGAGGTTCACTTCACGATTGAACTGAATCTAGGGGGAGAGACTACTGGGCCAGAATACTGACTTTGTTTTCTTAGAATTAGAGGAAAATCTGGGAAAAGGTTACCCCTCGTTAAAGACTCCGGAAGGCGACATACTTCTTTGTAATAATCATTTGAAATTATCCTTCGTGTCGGTGTTATTTCAGATCAGATGGCTTTCAGCCGTCCTTGAAAATGTTAAAAAGAAATGTTTTCCTGTCCATCTAAGTAGCTGTTTAGAGATGTATGGTATATTTAGAATTTGATGTTGTGACCTTTATGACCTTTATAACCCGTTGATATCAGCAAAGTCAGCCCTTAAGCTAACAATCAGCAACATATCAGCTGATCTAAGCAGTGAAAGCAGTGAAAGCAGCCTCACAGCGCAAACATTACAGCAGGGTTGTCTACTGGAAACCAGGAGGTTTGTGCTGATTTCATGTATTTGGATTCTTCACTAAAGCCTTAAAGGGATTTTTCAGGATATGCAAACCAAAATGTTATAAGCAGTTAATATGTTACCTGCAGTGGAAAGCTTATTTTGTGTGTTGATTTATTATAAATGCAGATCAGATCAGGATGACCATATTTTGAGTTGAATGAGATGATAACAAGCACATTTGACCCAGTCATGAAACACTTGATCCTCTGATTACCTAAAGAAGACTTCTAAATTCAGCACTTAAAGTTTGCCTCCTCTGTGTGGTTAGGAAGAAGTTCAATGACAGGCGTCCAGCATGTGGTTATGCTGAGGTGTGGTGGAAGGTCAGGTTGCTTTGATAGCAGCCCTCAGGTCGTCTGCATTGGTGGGTCTGGTGTCTCTCTTCTTCGTCTTGACAATATTCCCCATGATTGTGCCGCCTACTGATCCAGAGTGAGAGACCATTTAGAGGCTCAGGAAACCTTTGCAGGTGTTTTGAGTTCATTAACTGATCAGGGTGTGACCATATGACTTTACAGTATTTTACTTTTTCAAAATACTAAAATTTTCTGAGACACTGAATTCTGTACTTTCATTGTGTAAGCCATCATCATCATCATCATCATCATCATCAAGAAAACAAGAAATAAAAGGGTTGAAATATTCCGCCCAAATTAACCTATATAATATATGTTTTTTAGTTTCCTAAATGTTTCTTTTTCATGACATTCAAATTTATTGACTTGTACCTGTCATTGAGAATGGACTAGCTGTTAGTTTTGTCATAAGGGTCCGACTAATCTAGATTTATAGTAAATGAAGATACCAAGACAGCTATGCGCTTGCAGGTATTACCTGCTTATAACCGCTGAACAGAAACTTAGTTAAAAAAATTCCTTAAACTCATTCAAGACTAATGGTAGAATGCTTTGTAAAAACGTATTAAAAACTTTGTGGAACAGTACTGGAGTCAGTAAAAAGTCTAAAGTATCACAGCAAAAAAATACAATAGATGTAAAAAAAAACCTTTAGACCTCTGGTGTAGTGAAAATCTGGTCTTTGGCCTGACAATTTTCTTTATCATCTATGTGTTTAAGGACAAAACAAGCTCAAAACACACCAAAACTACAGGTAACGCATTGTGGACACCAATATTAATAGCGTTGCAGACACATTTTTAGCCATCAAAGACGAGGCAAATGTTCACTATCTGTCTGCAAATATTTCATTCCACTTCAGAATGAGGCTGTGAACTTCTCTGCCGCTCTGTCTTCTCTGTCTGAGGCGTAGGTGTGTTTGTGTGTGTCAGTCATCTGCTGCGCCTACACAGCGGCTCCGCTGTCAGCTGTGTCTCCGCACTGCTCCACCGCAGCCCGCGAGCACATGTGGGTTTCTGACTGCAGGACTTTGGAGCGCGCACAGTGGAGTTGAGTGCCGCAGATATGGCAAACGGAGCAGACTCAACGTCAGCCACAGTAGCGCACCTGTGTGCGCAGCAGAAAGGTGAGGGAGAGCAGGCGACGTGAAAAGTAGCTGAACTGACAATATGTTGGCAAGTTGGAGTTAGTTCAGTGAGGTGTCAGCCAAGGAGAAGAGGCCAGGCCCTGTCACCATTTCTGAGGGGGAGTGGGTAAGGTATGGAGTGAAAAACTGGCTGCTGCTGAAGAAAACCCAAAGATTTGAAACATTTTATTTTTATCAGCACACTTGATTATGCTAAACTAGCATATGTTGTAGTTGCGGGGCTTTGAAAAAAGCTTTATTTCTCTTAAACTGTTTCACACTTTCTCACGTTCTAACCACAAAGTTCAATGTATTTTTGGAGGAATTTAACTGTGAAGTGGAGGAAAATGAATTCATGATTTAAAAAAAAGAGTGGTGCGCATTTTCATTCAGTCGGTACTTTTGTCAAATAAAATTTTGCTGTAATTTGACCTGCAAGTCTGCTGGGTTATGTCGCTACCAGATGTTTTCCCCTTTCTGTTTTACCAAATAGCTCCGGCTCAGTTAAATTAGATGGAAATTGTTGGCAAACGTCCATTTGGTTTGGCCAAAAGTTATCAATAGGATTTAGGTCTGGACTTTGACTGGGCCATTTTAACACATGAATGTGCTTTGTTCTGATGTATATTTAGGCTGATTGTCGTGCTAGAAGGAGAAACCTCACCCTTCTGCAGCCTCTAACTGGTGTTCTTCAAGAATTTTCCTGCATTTACATCCGTTCATCTTCCTATCATTTTCTGGCCCGGCTTGAAACAGGCATTCCCACAGCCTGCTGCGTCACCACCGTGTTTCACTCTGGTGATGGCGTGTTCACTGTTGTGCATGGGCCGAAAATGAAGCAGAATATCCATGCTCAAGGGATATGAACACATTTGCGAGGGACTTAACATTCAGATCCACCCATTCCTTTTTTTTCCTCCTTAATTTACTGATTTGACACCACCCCATCTGCTTTTCTCTGTTTTTTCCTGAGTCTCACCAAATAAGATCAGCCGTCACCTTGATCGGCAGCTTGACGTCCGTTGCGCTCTGGAGCTCATCATGCCTTGAGCTGCTGCGCATTTAAAAGATTGTAAGTGTAAGTGAACCACGGAGGTAAGGTGAATATTGCAAAGTAGATTAAGGACATTCTGTCCTTCCCACACCCTCCTTCTCTTCTTCCTTTTCCTTTATCACCCCTAGGACTCTCTCTTCTTATTGTCTTAACACACACCTTGAATAGGCCCTGCTACTTTATGTTTCTAATGCCCTTTGTCTCTTTATTGCCACGCCTCTCTGTGTCTGCCTCTAATCTTGTGGGTGTCGCTTATAAATTTAAAGGGTGCCCGCTATCCCGATTTTCCAGAGTTTAGTTTTAAAAGAAATAGCAACCTGCAACATGCATACAGGAGCAACTAGAATACAAATCTGGTAGACCTCCTTTCATGAGCACACACAAATACACGCACACACACACACACATACACACACAAACACACACACACACATACACACACAAACACACACAAACATCTACTCTGAGCAGATGTAGCATCTAGCTATTTGTATGCTAAAATGAAGCTGACTTTGAAAGGCCACCGTGGCCAGCTGAGGATCCTGATTAAGAGAGCTGATGAGACACAGAAGGTTGGACAAACAGCCAGCGAGCTTTTCACCTCCGATGCTCACCCTCTGCACAGAAATTTTCATATAAATAACAGAGAAGCTCAAGTCATCTTACCCTTGCACAGAAAATCATTCCTGTGTGTGTAGAAAAACAAGTTTATCAGTCTGAGCGGTAGCTGCACACACTTTTTTTTTTTTTTACTTTTCTGCATAAAAAAGTATTTTCTTTGTACTTTGCCGGGCTTCATTACACCAAAAGCACAACAAATTTATTTCTAATTTATTTCCTCTAACGAGCCGAGGGAGATACCGCCCTCGTCATTTGTCTGGTACCATAAGGACGCTAATGATTATCAGTGATGCCTTCCAGACATTAATCCCTGCTGCGGACAGATAATTGCCTTCAGCCGCAGACCAAACAGGTTAAAATAAATCGACTGCCCAAATGCATAAAATGGGCATTAAAATATGCACTGTGTAGACGGAGGTGCAACGGGAGTTGCAAACAGGGTTTTTTTGCACTAGGAGCTTTCAAGTTACAGTACATGGTGCCAACAGGGTCTAAATGCTTGAGCTAAACGATAGATCGGGTATTTTATTTGTTGAGCAGGTTCAGTAGGGAGAATAGTAGGATGTGGCTATGAAGAAATGAGGTATAGAAGCAGCTTTGAAGTAAAAGCTTTTTCATGAAGAAGACTTCTCCTCTCAGCCCACTAATTAATTCATATCAACACCAGCTTATCCTTGCAGGGTCGCAGGGGAGCTGGTGCCTGTCTCCAGCTGTCACCGGGTGAGAGGTGGGGTATACCCTGGACAGGTGGCCAGTTCATCACAGGACAACAGACACACCGGGCAAACAAATAAGCACACATTTATAGTTTAAGGCAATTCAGAGAGACCTGTTGACCTAACATGTATGTTTTTGGACTGTAAGTACAGGACTGTCTCAGAAAATTAGAATATCGTGAAAAAGTATACTAGTAGGCTATTCAACTAATCACTTGAATCGTCTAATTAACTCGAAACACCTGCAAGGGTTTCCTGAGCCTTGAAAAACACTCAGCTTGGTTCAGTAAACTAAATCACAAGTATGGGGAAGACTGCTGATCTGACTGCTGTCCAGAAGACCATCATTGACACCCTCCATCAGGAGGGTAAGACACAAAAAGAAATTTCTCAAAGAGCAGGCTGTTCACAGAGTGCAGTTTCAAAGCACATTCACAAAAAGTGTGTTGGAAGGGGGAAATGTGGCAGGAAACGCTGCACAACCAAGATCTGGCACCTGCCCACAGTGCCAAAACCACCAGTAACTGGTGTACTGACCATGGCATTACTGTCCTTGATTGGCCTGCCAATTCCCCTGACCTGAACCCCATGGAGAATTTGTGGGGTATTGTGAAGAAGAAGCTGAAAGACACCAGACCCAACAATGCAAATGAGCTAAAGGCCGCTATTGAAGCATCCTGGGCATCCATAACACCTCAGCAATGCCACAGGCTGATTGCCTCCATGCCACGCCGCATTGATGCAGTAATCTGTGCAAAAGGATTCCCAACCAAGTACTGAGTGCATTAATGGACATTTTCAAATGTTTGATTTTGTTTTGCTGTTATAATTTTTTTTTTACTTGGTCTGAGGAAATATTCTAATATTTTGAGATAGGATTTTTGAGTTTTCTTCAGCTGTACGTCATAATCAGCGATATTAAAACAATAAAAGGCTTGCGATATTTCAGTTGATTTGTAATGAATCCAGAATGTATGACATTTCATGTTTTTTAATTGCATTACAGAAAATAAAGAACTTTATCACGATATTCTAATTTTCTGAGACAGTCCTGTATTTGGAAGCTGTAGTACCTGGAGACAACCCCTGCATGCATGGGGAGAACATGTAAACTCCATGCAGAAAGACCCCAGGCCAGGATTTGAACCCAGGAATTTCTTGCTAGTCAAGTATCTTGTCAGGATTTGGGTTTTGTTTTGGCTGTTTATTAATTTTGATTTATTAGTTTACTCTCCAGCTTTTAAAATCAGTTTTGGTTTTGGGTTCTTGTTTGGTTTCTATTATAGCTTGTGTTTTGTTTAGTCTTAGGTTAAGGTTCTGTTTTGGTTTATGGAATAGTTTGGATTTTATTGTGGTTTGATTTTGTTTTATCAGTTCACTTGGCCTGTTCAGTGCACTTCTCGGTATCTAGCCTTTAATCAGTCATTCAGTTCACCTGCCAGCTATCTGCCAGCTCACCTCCTAGTCAACACCCTGTCACTCCTCTTCTCCAGTCACCATCCAATCAGTTTCGGTTTACTTCCAGTCACTTCCCTGTTCCTGATAAGCTCCACCCATGCCAGTAATTAGTTTTCACTCCATTCACCTGCTCTCTCCCCTATTTATACCTGCCTCTTCCTCCTGCAATCGGCCAGATCAATTCAAACCATTTGGTGAGTCTTATCCAGCGTTGTATTTTTGATAGCCCTGTTGATACGGACCCGATTGCCTTTTTGACTCTGAGCCAGCCTGATCCCTAAACCTGATTTTCTTGCCCTGTATGATTGCTTACCTGTTTTTCTGACCTGGACCCGCCTTTTGATATTCTGAGTTTGCCTTATCCTTGTCTGTACTTCTGCCTATTTTGGACTGCCTTTAGTGTACCGGATTTTGGACTGCCCTTTTGATCATTGAGTCTGCCTGTCCCTGTTTTATTATTAAATCCCGTTTTTTGCTTAAAACCTCTCTTGTCTGGCTGAATACTGGGTCCATCTGTCTCTGGTTCGTGACATATCTTTGATAGATTACAAATAAAAATGATAATAAAATATTTAAAATCTCACAAATAACTGAATTTCATTTCTAACTTCATTTCCGAGGACCTCGTATTTCACCCATTTTCTTTTGACAGTCGTTCTGATTCCGCCATGTTTTGCGGTGGAACACCCAAATCTTGACAGGTGGCAGGCAGGATCATGGTGAACATGAAGTGCTTTAATGAGAGCCGAGTGTGCATTAGGAGGTAAAGGAGCAGGGATGGGAATCATGTGGGGAATAAAAAACAATCAAAAAAGGAACAACAGCTGGCAGGAAGCCACTGGATAACCGAAGCATCTGACAAGAGCTGAGCGAACCGGGGAGGATTATACATACAGGGACAATGAGAATAGCTGCAGGTTAAGGATTAACGGAGGGGACATGACTAAACACTGTTAACACAAGGAAAGCATTAGGATCCAGCAAACTATTACTAAACCAAACATGAATAATTATTTAAGAGACCAAATGTGTAAGCGAGTAAAAGGCATAACAGGAGCATATTACAGAAAAAACAGCAACCACAGCTAAAAACAGACAAACCAACGCAACAAAAACCTAAAGCACAAAAAACAAAACTAAATGAAAACAATATCCTTCAACTCATGACGGATTCCAGTTTATGTCAGTAAACTTTTGCAAAATATGACAGCTTGTGACAGACATAAATAACAATCAAGTGTGACATCGGCAAACACACAAAAATCAAAAACTTGCAATGGGCCGTATTGACCAGATAAACTGCATTTGTTAAAGAGGAGGCCTTGCCCATGATGAGAGCTGACTGATCCAGGTCTCAACAAAAAGAAAAACCAGAACGAGTGAAAACTGGTCCAACAAAAACCCAAGTCAAAAGCTAATATGCACAAAAACCAAAAACGAACAAGGAAAGCAAAGAACCAGACGAAACAAAAGCATTACAAACACAATTAAACACATCAACTAAACTGTAGAAGACTATATTAACAAACATCTGACTAACAACCGACACCCCGCAGACCACGACAGAGAAAGTGTTTGCTGCTTCATCCACTTTTCTTTTTACTGTATATTAGTTTCCAATGTTTTTTCAATACTTAGAGTGTTACCAGAAGCAAAATCCAACAATCCATGCTAAAACATTATATATATATATATATATATATTTTTTTCTTGCGGCTCTAGTGGCTCGCTGTTTCCGAAAGTAGGCTGACAGGAAGGGGGTAGAAGAGGGGGAGAGACATTCGGCAAAGGACCGCGGGTCGGATTCGAACCCGGGTCGACCGCGTCGAGGACTAAGGCCTCTGTATATGGGTCGCGCTACCAGCTGCGTCACATGCGCGCCCCTAAAACATTATATTTTAAAGAAAATAGCAGCTGTAACTTTATCAACGTGTGATTCTCAAAGCTTATGTTTTAAGATATTGTTATGTGTGTGACAGGGCTACACAAAGCCGTACCCTAACCAACCCAAGATACTGTCGGCAAAACTCTCTGAACATGCTCTACTCACGTCTCGGTTTTGTAGGAGGAACACCTCTCGAGAGGGATCTTCAGGACCTTGTCTTTGAGACCGACAAAGAGGGACCTGTCACTGTGAAGGATCTGAAGGCTCAAGATTGGCTCTCGGACCCCAGTCGGATGGAGCTCCATCTCCTCCAGGTAACAGCCCTGAAGGTTTTTGTTGGGCGTGGCAAGAGCCTTCAGGATGGTGCCATATTCTGATTAAAATCAAAACACAACAAGACATGTATGTTAAAATGCACGTTTCCTTCCTGAACGGCACATATAGAATGGCATGGGTTGTACTCGAGACAAACCTAACCTGTGCTGATGTACATGACATGGTAAAGGGTGTCCATGCCCTGAACAATGTCCACAACAAGGTTGGAAAAGCGGACATCATCCTGCATGACGAGAGGATCTACAGACTCCGGCTGGACCACGTCGTTCATCAGGTAAAGCCGCTGCGCATCCTGCAGGCTGCGCTCCGTCAAACCCTCGTTGGGACCTTTGTCATTTATGGTTCCACACTACAGAGGAGAAACAGAGGGCCAAGAGGGGAATGTAAAAAAGTTACGTTAAAGGTGAGATTCTAAAGCAAATAGGAAAGCATCATTTATTTAAATCATGGAATTATTACGCTATGCTCCTGGTGGTAGTTTCAATCATTTTCAAGGAAATCATACGAACCTGTAAGAGCTAAATTATAAACTAAGAAGTTTTACGGGAAACTCAGCTTTCATCCTCACTAACTTTTTGGAGTAAAAAAGAAATGAGATGTGGAGCTAAAATTGGTTTGCGGATATAACATGACCCAAGCACCACCACATGGTTCTACCGTATTTAAAAATGTTTAAAAGAAAACAATACTTTCTATACTAGTAGGAGGCAAATTCATCCAGGCTGCGAGAAGCAAGAGATACCCGACAACAGGAACGCTGAATCGAGTAGAGCATCAGTCCTTCAGAGGTTTCTACTGCTGCCTGCGATTGAACATCTTGGATTTGGAAATGTTGACTGTAAATCTGGAATAAAACTAATCCCCCTGCTGGTCTCTGAGAGAAGGTGCTGTGTCTTGTCTCATCTTTTTTAAGGTTCAATCCTCTCCTACATTGGCCACCTTTAGAAATCTCTGAGGTAAGGTAAGGATGCCATTTAACAACAGCCATGTGAATATCTGATGCTAAAGACAGCTTTAAAAGTCATTAGGTTTTGTTTGTATTAGAATGATCTAAAAAAGCTGTTTTACAGAATCTGCTCTCTCACGGTGTAAGATTTGCCTAGCTACAAACACAAATAATTAATGACATCATCATGGCAGGAACCTTAGACAGATATATTCTTAAGGTCGCTCTTATGTCTTCTATTTTAAAGAAGAGGAATAAGAATCAGAAAGCTGAAGGTTTTTAAAAAAAAACAGAGGTTGGAAATGGGCCACTGAATTCTGAGAGCCGCGTCCCTATTACAGATGCATCAACGATCGAAAAGCTAAACTTATTGCTTTATCCATTCCAATTTGAGATGCCATCTTAAATCATCACATCGACATCAAACTGATTTAGAGTGAGTGCCATGTGTGAGAATGCTTGATTATTGCCACCACTATGACCTGGAGGTTCCCGTCCTCAGAGACTGGTGTCCTGCATATTTTAGATGTGTCCCTGTATCTAGTGATCTCATTCAATCAGTGAAATTATCTCCCCAGGTTCTGCGGGAGCCTACTAATGACCCGTTGTCTGTTTGAGCAGGACTGTATCTAAAACAAGCCGCCTCGGCGAACAGGAGATGCCCACTTCTGCTGCAGCCTGACATGAACAGCTAACAACATTGTTTTGTTAGCTGTTCATGAATCGCACCAAAGCAGCTGCTTTAGTGCGATTCAATTCCACATTGCAATAAACAGTAGGGGTGTAACAACACATCCATTAACATCGATATATCCATTAAATCATTAACGATCCAGTTAAATCAATGCAAAATTAAAATATTGATCCATATTGTCATTTTTAAGATATTTAAGATAAGCTTTATTTTGAAATTCAGGAATGAGCGTATGGTGTACAGGGATTTTATTATTATTATTATTATTATTATTATTGTTATTATAAAATTAGAAGAATGGTGTTTGTGATTTAAATGCCTGATACCTGTATGAGTTTAGGAATAAAATTGTCAAAATATATTTGTTTGTTTTTTGTGAGTTGATATCAATGTAAATAATAGTGATAGATGGGCAGATAATATTGCATCATATTGATCCCATCGATATCCAACAGATCGATATAACATCACATCATGACAAAGCTGAAGATTCACACCCCTACTAAACAGGTAAAACGACATAGCCTCAAACTGCGTCCGGCCTTCTTATACAGTATTGCCGACACCATATCTAGTAATCTGTGTGCAGCCACATATATTTCTATGGCGACTACTCTGTGTGTACTTTTCCTCCCCTTTTCTTTATTGAGACAATTTCACCAAATCTGGCTACGGTACAACATGCAATTTATTGTTAACATTTTTATCAATGTGATGTTTTGTTTGCATGATGCAACGGCCATAAAATGGTTGGCAAAAATGGTTGGCTAAAATGTCAGATTTTACTTCCACAAACATGTGGTGGCCTAATGGTTAGAGTATTGTGCTTGTGTCCCAGAGGTTCTGGGTTCAACTTCCACAGGCTGCCACACTGGGTACCTGAGTAAGACCCTTAACCCCAGATTGCTCCCAGGGCGGTGCACAGTGGCAGCCCATTGCTCCCCAAGGGGATGGGTTAAATGCAGAGAACAAATTTCAGTGAAATGCACGTTTGCAATGACAATAAATATATTATTATTATTATTGTTGTTATTATTATTATTATTATGTTCATTTCATTAGATTTTATGTGATAGACCAACAATAAATTGTGCATAATTGTGAAATAGAAGGACAAAAACTATATGGTTTGCAAAACTCTTTACAAATCGATGTCTGAAAAGCGAAGCATGCATATGTATTCATTCCCCTTTAGACTGATACCCCAAAATAAAATTAAATGAAACTTAGAATTTGCCAAACATAAATAGATTTCAGGTTGTGCAATTTAATCTAAGCATAAATACAGCAGCTTTGTGAATCAGTTTTTTTTAGATAACATTAGTGAACCCACAGCATCATGAAGACTAAATAACCCACCAGCTGGGTTAGGGACAAAGTTGTGGAGACACGGTGGTGGCAGTATTATGCTGTGGTGAGGTTTTTCTTTTGTAGGGGCATGAAAGCTGTTCAGGAGGCATGGGTAATATAGAGCAATCTTGGAAGAAAACAGGCTAGAGGCTGCAAAAAAAATAGGGATTGGAGGGCATTTACCTTCCAGCATTCATCAGAGTTAAAATGGAATAGTTTAGATCAAAGCATGTTCATGTGTTGGCATGGTCTGTCAAGCTCCAGGCAGAAAGCCAAAAGAATATTTGACCAGACTAAAAAAACAGGCAGTTCACAGATGGTCTTCATCATATCTGTCAGGGTTTCAGCTAACTTGCAAAGAAGAATGGTTAAAAATGTTTCTGTATGTGGGAAACTGGTGGAGACAAAACTCTGAAAACATGCAGCAAAATATGGTTGTACAAAGTATTGAGGGGCCTCTGAATGCAGAAGCATATCACACTTGTAAGATTGTTGTTTATGAATAAACTATGAACTATGTATCCCTTCTCTCCAGCAATTATGCATTACATTGTGATACTCTATTACACAAAAGTTAGTAGTGGAAACACAACAAAATGTAAAAAGCCCCTAAAACTTGTTAGGAAGCTTACTTTTAGATCTTTTTTTAGTCTTTCCTTTTGTCACAGCTACCCAGCTGAAATGGGGATTTAGCGTGTGTGCGCCAAGCCCTGAGGAGACAGTGCGGTGAAACCAACCTGGAAGTTGTGGATGGGGTTAGCTGTGGGAAGCCAGGTGGAGCGAGGGTTCTCTTGGGAACGGAAGGGCCCGTTAAAGGCTTGGGTGATGGCGCTCAGGTTGAAGGCACACACTGCGGAGGCTGCAATGCTGTTGCTTTTATAGCCAAGGGGACAGAGAGGAGAAAAAGTAACACATTAAAGAAAATTAGATTTAGAACAGCTCATACGCTGGATGTTCGGCACATCAGAGATCAGCATTATGCAGCTGTGTAAGAAAGCAATTCTGCAATGTTTTTCTTCCGATTAATGGAAGCCCTATCTTTCATGCTTACAGTAAATAGGTGCTAGGTGTCTGGCTTGCTTTGGCTGCAGGCTAATCTATGCTAACACTGCTGCACAGTGAGGGTGGACAGTATTAAGCTGGAGGAAATTGCACAGATTATGAGCAAACACACTCTCACTCATTAGTTTAAGGATTTGCCCATTTACACAATTAGCTTAATGCACCTTTTTTTCATATTTTTTCACTGTTTTTTAGCGGGATTGCAATGATGATCTATTTTAGAATAAAAGTAAAGAATGTTTTGAAATGATTTATCATGATTTCAGATTTTTTTTTCACATATCAAACCTGTGGGATTTTAACAAATAGATCCCTATAACTGTATAGTTACAGTTTTCATTCTAGTCTCAATGATATAAATGATTAGACATGACAAAATGTAAAAAAAAATGACTAGAAAACACATTCTATATAGTTTGGAGATGGTTAGAAGACAATGTGATTGTAAAAATTGGAAGCAAGACGTTTTGTCTTATAGCAGTGATGCTGAGGACCCAAAGGAACCCTGATATGAAGACAGGAGGTGCATGATGACAGCTGATTTTAATGGTAATAGAACTCAGGAAAGCAACATAGCAGGCTGACAGTGACAACACAAGATCTGGCACAGACTGTGAAAGCCAAAAACTATTCCCAATATCTCACAAATGTGAGGACGTCCTTCACATTTTTCAAAAATACTGAGCCATCCTGTGATGTGTGGTGCTTTTTTCATACAAAATAGCTTTAGCGATCTCTTCCAAATGAGATTGTTTCAAGGATGTCACCGTCCTTCAGTCAAAACTGCACTAGTTACCATGAAACAAAACACAACTGACAACAACAACTGGTCTGAATTATATCCGTTTATGTATTTATTGTTCTCCTCCCAAACAAACAAAAAATACTTTAAATGTGTTCTTTTGTTCAATGTCTTTACACAGCTTTCCAACCTTTTTGGAAATGAAACTGCACTTACTGCAAGTGACAATCATTTTTCAAAGAATCTGACATTATAAATCCTAATGTGCCTTTGGCAGTGCAATCAAGATAGTTAACTTTTACACTTAACACCATGGAAAGTCATTCTGGCCTTTTGTACTGAAACTGATAATTAGTTACATCTGAAATACGAGCGATAAACTTTGTTCTAAGTCGGAGGCCATGGTTCTCAATCGGAAAAAAGATGGATCACTCCCTCCAGGTGATGTGCCAGTCTGTCTCAGATGGAGGAGGTCAAACATCCTGGTGTCTTGTTCAGATGAATCGAGCCTTGTTCTGCAGTAATGCTCTCAACTTTAGGACAGAGCAGGCCAAAAAACGCAAAGTTCCTGTTTTACTGGACCATCTACGTTCCAACCATGCCTATACCTATACCTATAATCATAGATTATGAGCAAAAAAATTTGATCCTGGATACAATCTGCTGAAATTAGCCCCCTCTATAGGGTGGCCGGACTCACTGTTGGAGAACAGGAGCTCTGCCATCCAGGAAGAGCTTGAAAAGGAGAATCGAATTAAAAAGAGTCAGTTAGGGTGATTTATTCATCTGATCAAGATGGCTTCTAGGGGGTCTCTCTTTGGAGATTTTCTGGGCAGATCTTCATGCTTTGCAGCGGCCCTAAGGCCCACTCAAAACCGGGTGGAGGGACTGTATAACCTCTCTGTTCTGAAAACAGCTTTGGGTGTCCCAGAAGGATCTGAGAGTGTCAGTGGATGAGAAGGATGGCTGGGATTTCCTCCTGGATCTGTTGCCTCGCTGCCCTGATAAACTGAAGACAATGGACGGACGGACAGACGGATGGATTGATAAAACATGACTGTGTATTCTGGTAATATGTGAGAAGTTTGAGAATTTCCTCTTTTACGTCTTTGAAACTAAAGATTTACAAAGATTGCCGTTCTTGTTCAGCAGCGGGAAAAAAATCTGCTTCAAGGAAAGTATTAAAACCCCTTGGAAACTAGATGCGATCTCAGCAGTGCATCCACAGCTGAGTGTAAGGGCTATGTAAGACACAAAATGTCTTTTTAATACTACGTCCCAACCTTTGGGTGTTGGTTTTACAAGCTGTTGTTGATTCTACTCGGATGTATTCTGTTGGTCTTTGAATGGGGAGGTCCTCTTCAGGTCCGTGAAGCAACGAAAGTGTTCCATTATTACCGCAGGCTAGGAAAGTGCTGTGGAGCTCTAAATGAGTTCTGGCTGAAAACAGAGGGAAGTCAAGCAGGTGGCTCATTCACTGACTCCCAGGCTATGGAGTAACACAGCCTCTAGACTTTAATAGAAAAGGAGATTTTTCACATCTTGGTCAGATGCCTCTGATAGAGACGAGGGTGTTTGAAGCCGAACGAGCGGCACAGTGAGCTGACGATAAGCAAACCCCATCAGAAGGAAACCACAGGAAAAAGAAAAAAGACTGAGCCACAAGGGGGAGAGCCGCAACATTTTGCACATTCACAAACTCAAAAAGACAGCTTGACATAATAGGAAGTGAAACTCTGGGCTTGTGGTTGAACTGTAACTGCAGTTTGCATTTCTGCCTCAGAGACTCTGACACTGTCCAGACTATTTAGGAACCCAATTCTGACAGTGGGCTGCTGTGCGTAATGTCAAGAGAGCAGAGCAAAGGGGGTGCTGAAAGAAATACAGTCAATTGCACTAATGGATGCAACCCATATGCTTGAAGTCTGCTTAAAAGCCCAGGAAAGTGATGGAAAAGCTGCTTGACATCTGCTATGCTGTTTGCTGTCGCTACACTGCTGCTCTCCGAGGCACAGCACCACAGGGATTACTGTCATCATGTGGGAGGACGCTTCGTTATCTGCTTCCTATTGGTTCAACTCACCCACTGCTTGTCCTCTCAGACACTTCTTGATTTCCCATCTTGCTTCACAGAGCCCATCTCTGTCGTCCTCTCTGAGCTTCTTTGCTGGGAACTAACATCAACATTCCTGTGGTTTTCCTGTTGCATGTTTTTTTTTTTACTTTTATGTACCAAACAGACGACGGCTCTTAGATTAGACATGGACTTAAACGTCTCCAAAATTATTTTTTTTAAAGTTGGTTTAAAAAGTTCCTTAGCAAGTTGTCTCCTAACTAATGTCTCCTAACATTACAAAACAACACAGTATCACAGCCAGCCAGCCCCAGATTGTCTTCAAGCCCTGTGTGAGTTGCTTTCCAGCGTTTGGGTTGCATCACCTGATCTTGACCCTGTTCTGGTTTTTGGATTCTTCTGTCTGCCTTGCCCTCGCTGGATACCTCATCGGCTGTCTGGTTTTGGTTCCTGTCTCGCCGTATGGACTGGTCATGTTGCACTTCTGTGCATACCTCCTGGCTGTGTCTCTGCTCCACTTTCTGCCTCCAGCCTGATCAGCCCATCATTACCTTGTTCTGCCTGTTACCCGTTCTGCCCGTCTCCTGCTCATTCTGGACACTCTCCTGCCAGTACCACTGTTTGGTTGTATCATTCTTTTCAATAATCCTTTTTAGCGCAACACCATGTCTGGTTGTCTGTCTGGGTCAGCATGACGCAAAGAAAATATGATGAACAATTAACATCAATCTACCAAAATCCACATCCTCTCAATGGTTGAAATCTTTTGAAAACAAATCTAAAGACTTACTGGCTGGAATCCTTTGGCTTTCTTAGTTTTCCTCACAGGGCGAAGCTGGTGAAAATTCTGCAAATCACTTGATAGACCCGAACCAACAGTGAACTGACCTAATTAGCAAGTACCGCAAGTGTATCTGAACTATATTATTCATCTGAGCCACAGGACTGCACCGAGCCAAACAAATCCTTTATTAAAATCCACCCACACACAAACATCTGCACACAGAGAAAAGTTTATTTTGACTCCATTCCCACACCCGCGGTCCTGCTGCCAGCAGCGGTAATTAGAGGACTTGATGAGAATCTATTCACTGATGAAAACAGGCCCGATACAGTCGCAGTTTACTTCTGTTTGAAGAAACAGCCGCTCCAGGAAATCAAATAGGAATGTTTTACAACATTTATTAAAGGTAGGGAACACACATACTTAGTCTAAAAGTAAAATAGTATTTGACTCAGCAGTGATAGGTGATCTGAACAGATTCCACAGAGGTGGAATCTCAGCGCGTCGGTAAATAGTGTTAGAAGAGGAATGAAATCCTTGTGGAGCCTTGGCAGAAATCTGCCGTGATCTGTTAACCCGAGAGATTGTTGAACAAACACAAGAGGCTGATATGCGTGGTGATTTATTGTTTCATCCTCACACCCACGTGGCCTTGCAAAAGTATTAACCTTTTTCACTTTTAGCCATGTTAAAACCACACATTTCCTAACATATTGCTTCTGATAGAAATCTGAAAAGCATGATGCACGATCAGATTCAGCTCTCCTCACTCAATACTGTGCAGAACCACGTTTTACTGCAGCTATAGCAGCCGGTTTTGGGGGGTATTTCTCTACCAGATTTTCACGTCTAGAGGCTAAAAGGTTTCCCCGTTCGCCTTTAGTAAGGTACCTCATGCTCAGTTAAACTGGACAGAGTTGTTGTGACTGCAATGTCTCCCACAGATCCTCAGGTAAATTAGGTCTGGACTTTGACTAGACCCTTCTAACAGAGGAGAGTTTATTTTACCCACTTTCTGATTCCTGTTTCATCCTTAGTTCCCTGCTCCCCTTTCGTTTCCCATCCAGTAATTACTCTGACCCGTTTTAGATATTCTAATTACACTCCCAGTTCATGAATAGCCACTCCTTCATTCAGTTGTTAGTTATCCATTTATGCTTCTTTACATTCTCAATTGTCTCTTATTTCTATTAGGTTTGGGATCAGACAGCACACATAGCATTTCTGAAGGTCAAAAAGGGGAATTGTGGTCTCACCTTGCTCCTCATTTGCTGTGTTCCCTACATGGCTTGTGGCAGAGCGCTCATGGCTTTTTTCCTGCAAGTGCTCTACAGTTATAATAATTTAAAAGTATACATGCTTCCACTTTCTGTTTTTCTGACTTTTTTATTTTTTTTTTTTATTTTGAGCGTACCGAGCCAAGACGTGGCAGAGAACATTTTCTTTGTTCTGTTGTTTTCATTGTGTCTATTGACTTTTCTAATTTCTATTCTCTTCTGGTTAGAGTTGCCTTTTTTCTTTAAAACAAGTGCTTTCACAGAGCTGAATGCACTCCGGATTTAACACATTTAAAGTCTTTTTCCGTGTTCACATGATTGCTGATAGAGTCTGGGTGTGTACCCCCGTTTTTAGCTGCTGTACCTTACATTTTGATGGGTAATAAGCAACAGCTGAAAACCACATTAAGGCCAATGTTTCAACAGAGGGAAGGAAGGAAAGGAAAGCCCACTCAGCAGAGCCACAAGGCTGCAGGGAGCAGGAATTGAAAAGCGGCTGCCAGGATTAGCCATACGTATTTTCACACTGCAACACAATATAGGTCAATATAAAGCATGACTGAGTCTGCACCATTCACACAAAACAATACAAAAAAACACCACAGCTCCTTTGGGCTGAACACAAATCTGTTCAGTTTAACGATCAACAGGAACCAAAGTGAAAGTTGTGGCTGTGATGCTGCTTTTAGTCCAAACTTGGCTTCACATCTTTACAGGTCAACTAATGAAATACCTGTTGGCCAAAATCTGAAAGAAAGAAAGGTGAAAAATAGATTTTTATTTATTGTTATATGGATAGATAATAGTTATTATTTATTATAATATTTATTATAATCTATCCATATACCTAAAAAGGTGAAATAACAGCTGTACTCAGATCAGGTCTTATGTTTAATTAAAGGCCCCCTGTTAATTTAGGCTTAGATTTAATGTCAGCAGTAGGCTATGATGTGAAGAGAATATTCTTTAAGATCAATAATTATTCAAAAATAATACATTTTTGTCCATCTGGAGTTATTTCGTTATGTATATAACTCTGATCTCATAGAGTCAATTTCAAAAGACAGGACGGACACCTCTGATACTCTGTAATTGATAGACCTTCAATTAAGAGAACATTAAGATCGATGCATTAAATGTGATTATTATTTGTAGTCAAGGCCAAAACCTTTGTCTCATGGACACAGCTGCTAACGTTGACCATTAGAGCAAGAGAAATTGATGGAAAATGTGACAGGTTGTTGAATTTCATCCATCCAAATTTGATTATGCATGTAGAAATGTCACATTGAAGAGCCTCCCGAAACAAACTAAAGTTCTGGCTATTGGTAATTCTCCTGTCCTGCCATTAAATGAGGAGATTAGAAGCTGTTTGAATGCTCTTCTTTCCATCATATGACTGGAGAACAGCAATCCGTGACTTTCATTCATGCATATTTTGTTCTCTAAGGCATCTTGTTGATACCTGTTTACATCAGCAGCAATCATAAGGCAGATGCCTGCTCTTAATCCTGCCATGAGTTCACACCAGTCATATCAAGACAACCCAAGGTTTAAAAAAAGTTGAAACCGTTAACAATTTACGTCCTGCTGTCCTTTTGATAAAATTTTTTTTTGAAATGGTGGCCATTTCAAAAATTTGGTGGCCAAGGATTGCAAGAGTGCAAAGTTTCTGGTTCAACTCCCACAGACCACAGACTACCACTTTGGGTCCCTGAGCAAGACCCTAAGCCCCAGAATCCTCCCTGGGCGCTACACAGTGGCAATGCTCCCAGACGGACGGGTTAAATGCAGAGGATCATTTTCATTAGCGTGTATGTTGTACTGACAATAAAGATGATGATTTTAACAATTATTAATAATGAGAAGCCAGACATGTGTCAGAATAATCAGATTACCCTGCAAGGAGGGTAAAGTAACATATCCACTCCCACTTGAAAAAAGACAGTTAAACTTTTTGCCTGTTGACAAAGAAGACAAACTTGAATGTTTAGAAATAATTGCAGCTGTGTAAAAACTGGGTCTCCATTCACAGGTTTCCGCTCATCACTCATATTATGTTAGCAAACTAGGAGCATCATGTTTTTTTAATAGTTGATTTCAGGATAGCTATCCGATCAATATCACTGTCTGGGTGTATTCACACCAGGGAAGTCCTGGTTCGGTCCGGACCAGGACTTCCCTGGTTTATTTTTCGTTTGGTGTGGTTTGCTTTCACATGATGCTTTTTGCTTGTGAACTACACCTTGTAACACAGCCATGCGTGAGACGATCCTTGCTCCCTTTGGACAGAAATCACTAAGGTAGGACCTAGCACAGACTCTCTGCTTTGCATATTTGTGCTGTTATTATAGCTGGTAAACCATTGTGAGTGTCAAGAGCAGCTCATTCGACGCATGTTTCCAGGCATTTCATTTTTTCTTTCGGAACCGCATCTGAGAATGGGTCCTGCAAGCCGATGATCCCACAGCGCGCTGGTAGCAGCGTTCCTGAGCAACAGGTAGGATTTCAGCACTATGTTCACTGCTTATGATGGCTCATGAAGTCTAAAGAGACGTGCGTTTTCTGTTGTTGGGTTGGAGCGAGACCATTTCATATTCACACCAGAATCAAATCGCATCAGAGTCCGTCTCCAGACTCTGGAAGTGGCCCAAGACCACCTCAAGCAGTGTGTCTCGGTGCGATTATTTGGTCCGGACCAAGGTTCGCTTGAGTGTATTCAGACCTGCACAAAACCAGAATTACAAAAAGGGATGGAACAATTAGAATAGTTTTGATTATTTTTGCAGCAGTATAAATAAATTTTGTTTCTTTTTAATTAGAGTGTTTTATACAAATTTTATAAAACCTTTAAAAAAATAATTTTTTCATTAAAATGCTTTTAGAAATATTATGATGTAGTAAAACCAAGGCATTGTATCTCAGGGTTATACCATGAAAGTCTCGAAAGGGCCCGTACCTGGCCAAAAAAGCTCATTCTTAAACAGAGAACCCAGCAGGCTGCAGCATTTGAAATATGGCGAATACACAATAAGCTAAGGTCTAATTTTCCTTTTTGATTGATCAAAGATTTGACAGCATCAGATTGTGTTGAATTAAGTTTAAACCACTCAAAGAAGAAGCAGTCACTTTCTTCTTAGCGGGATATAAAGAAACAATAAGCCAATATAAAACTGAGCCAATGCATTAATGGTCCATTTCTTGAAGCACTCCTATTTCTACTCATTGCCTCACAGATATGAAAACGTCTTACAAGTGGTGAAGCGGTGGGTCAGTGAAAGCACCAAAAAAAAGAAAGAAAAAAAAAAGAAAAGAAAAGATAAGGGGGTTCATAATTAGTCAGTAATGGCAGGTGATACACCTCCACAGGAGAATCTCGCTGCCAGGCAGAGCCCACGACACAGGGGTCCTACCAATAAGGCCCTGGAGTTAATTAAAAGACCTGGCTGAGCTCTGAAGTCTTGAGTGGGCTTTTTTTTTTACAGGTAGAAGGCTAAAACCTTTCTTATGTAATGGCTTTAAGGGCTGTGTGGCTAAAGCATTCATCATCAGTCTGTTCTCTTTTTATTTCTCTCCTCTTCCATGACAGGGTTAAAAATAAGAGCTGTTGATAAGTTTTTTTTCCATTAAGCAGATCAAATTTACATTTGCAAATTACTTTAAAATCAATTCTATTAATATTTGGCTCAGGGAAAGCATGTTTTAAGCCTGTCTTTAATTGAACTGACCATGGTAGTTTTCTTCTGCAAGGGATTAGAGTGCGTTGCAAAAGCGTAAAAAAAAAAAAAATCAAATTTAAGGGAAGACTTTAAAAACGGATCAGATCTCAATCAGGAAACAGATCCTGGTGGATATCAACAGGGACCCACCACCGAACTGATCATACTAAACAATGTTGCAGTCTGCATAACATTCACCGCAGCTTCTCCAGACCCTTTCACATCTGTCATGTGAGTTCAGCATGAACCTGTTCTCATCTTAATTTAGGATAAATTGGCGGGCAAAGTATGAACTATGGTGTGACCAAAATGTGGTTTCACTGTGATTATTGCCAGCGGGAAACAAGACATTTTAGGAGAGGACACAATACTTTGATTTGTTCTAAAGCCCTGAAGCCACCAACCTCTGTCAGTAACCCACATGTTGCAATATGGGTCACTGACAGAGGTATCATTTATGCAGATATTTCATATTCTAGTACTCTAGCATTAGAAAAAATCTGACTAGAAAGCCAAATGTCGCATCCAATCTTCCACTGGGCTTATTAGCTATTTTGAAAAATGCAAAAATACAAAGCTAAAGAAAAGCCACATAGATAAATGTTTTACATTTTTTGCTCCTTTTGAAACTTTCCTAACCTGGCTCAACAAACTAGATAATCTGGTGAAACAAAAGACAGACACTATGTCACTTATTTGCTGGACACACAAAGAGGGTCACAGACCTTGCCCGGAACGCGAACACACAGGAAAGATAACTACCCTGTTCCAACTCTTCCTCTTCTGTTTTACAGCCCAAACTCCTGGGAGCAGCTGTGAGCCTGTTCAATTTGGGCCAGACAGATGGAGGCAGTGTTTTCTGGTGATTGCATTACCATACCCAACCCCAAAGAGGAAAGCGGGTTTTGGAGAAAGGGCCGGTGAGTCCCCTCAGACAGGAAAAAAGAAACAATGGATGAAGGACAAAAGCTTGGAGCTGATGATTTTTCTCATTATATCCTCTCATCTCTCTCCTCTTTCTACACCTCCTCTCCTTTTATACCCCCTGACTTTTCATTGCATTTGTCTCTCTCTCAGTTGCTGCTGCCTCTAGCTTGTTCTATCTATCACAAAAAATGGCTGCGGGCTGATGGGAAGCAGCCATGTTGTGTCAAATACTGGCAGATTAACAGGTGAGAGAGCAGAAGGTTTAAGGCACAGTTCAGCTTCTCCCCTGACAGAGAACCGAACACATTGGAATACCAACCACAGGAGATCCTCACATATAATCACACACACACGCAGAGGAAAATCTGCAAGATGAGCAGTTTATCAGAATAGCAACGAAACGTTTTCAGAAATACTGAGCGAAAGTCCAGTTGGCTCCGATTTAAGCCTGTTTGCTGTTGCGATGACCCGGATAACTGAGAATTTGCACAGGCAATTTAACACAATGTTTGAAGTCAGGTAAACTTGCATCATAGTTTAAGATTAGTTTTTTTATTTTAAATCAAATTGAATTTAAATGAAACCCTTTCAGCTGTAATGTTTTTTTTATTGGTCATATGCACTCCTGGAGAAAATGGATGGGTGCAACAAAGAGGCAGTGCATATTCGGGTTGTTCGAGATTACAGGCCTGTGAAAAAAGAATTTACTTCCTTACAGATTTCTTCCTTTTTTGCCTCTTTGGTTAAAATTACAATGTTTCAGATCATTGAACAAACTTTAATATCAGGCGAAGATAATCGCAGTGAAAAAACATTGGCGATTTTGGGTTTTTTCAACAACAAATTATGTTAAAAAAACTGCCTTTTTGTTTTTACTCTGGTTAACTTTTTTTTGGTATTACGTTTCCAAAGCTTTAGTGTTGCAAAAAATTCAGATTAAATTTCCTTTAGTTTATATGACAAACTCTAACGATAACACAGTTTAAAAGATAGAAAATATATTTTTTTGCCCAACAGGGTGATTCCTAAGGCAAACTTGGCAACAGTAAGTGATCGGCTGATGCCTCTCTCAGGTCCTGTGTCCAATGTGTTTTCACACCTGAAGTGTTTAGCCTGTTTAAAAGGAATGAAAGTTGAGATAAAATAAGCAATGAACACAGGTATGCCATTAAAAGTTGTACAGTGTTTATAGTACTAAAACTAAATGATTTACCTGGTTAAACAAAGGTCAAATAAAACTAAGTAAGCGGGACCCAAACCGAGCCTTTGGTTTCGCCCCTCAGCAATAACTTTGCTGGCCAGGTCAGTGGGAGCACCATGACACTACGGGAAATGTCCCAATGGCCAGTCCTCCCCTGAAACCCGCATTTATTATCCTATATCAGTTTAGAAAATTCAGCTTCAAGGCCAGAAACCAATAAACTATGATAAAATAATGCAGCTTGAGCTGTTAAAAAATAAACTGACAGCATGGCAAGCTTTATAGCTCAGTATACCTGTCAACAATATAATTGCACAGTTCACACACTGCTTATGGATTTATGTTTAGGGAGAGTACATATTTTTATGCATCAACATCTGCAAATTTCTCAGCTTTAATTTGAGCCACGTTTTATAAAAAATAATTAAGGGTGCTACAACCGTTTTAGACAGATGTGTCCTTGTTCTGCATTAGAACAGCATGTTTTTGTTGACATAACTTAATGCATAGCAATGGCGCCTGTGTGCACACGTCACTGTCTATAGCGGCGAATAGTGTCCTATCCGGTAATCTATATTAATGGCTCTGACTGCACCAATGGACCAGCCAGGGTGACAGTTTCAGCAGTCTCGTTTAGGTCAGTGGGTGAAGCTTCAAAGAAAATCCAATAGGTACAGTCAAAGCAGGTCTGTAACACATGGTTTGACTCATCAGTCCTCTTCCCAACTGTCCTAACCACACGCTTAGAGGTGTTTTTAGTCGCTGCCTGTAAGTTGAGATGAGATGTAGCAGCCAGTAATAAGAGAGACCTGAAGCTGCCTGAGGATCTGCAGTATGCATCTTTTTAAAGCTGTGTAACAGTAATCGAGTGTGTTATTATCCCTGGTGGGACACTAAAAAGGTCTGTCTGTAATTCGGAAATATATTGGAGAGGTTTGCATAGTTAAAATCCCCAAGTCTGCAACCAGCTCAGCGAGGTGTTTCTCAGCCTCTGGTGTCCAGGCCCTTGGTGGGATGTAAATACCAGCCAAAACAAATCAAGAGAACTCCCTCTGGGAATGACTCCAACTGTCGGGAGTGGTGGCCTGGTGGTTCAAGGATTGCGCTTTTGTCCTGAAAGTTCTGAGAGGTTAAACTCTCACAGACTGCAACTCTGGGTCCCCGAATAAGCCTCTTAGCCCCAGAATGCTCCCTAGGCACCATTCAGTGGCCACTGCCTCTGCTTCCTATGGGATAGGTTAATGCAGAGGATAAGTTTTATTGGAATGTATATTACAATGACAAATAAATATTATTAAAATTATTTTCTGTAAAACTGACATCAGATCACATTTATGGGTAAAGCTGATTTATGATTAAAGTTTGATATGGAGTGAAAGTGAACGTCTGAGAGGATTCATGATGCAGTTTGGCTGCAATTCACCACTTTACCATCTGCATCACCAGTTTATCCTCTCTCCAAAATGAGTGTATGCCTGGGTTAGAGTTGATGTGAAGATCGCACATTTTCCTGTCAAGTTTATTTTTCATAGATCCCCGCTTTTGTGTGGAAAGCGATGTACGCAGGTTTCAGGCCCTGTTTTGTGCTTTCACAAGCTTTATAAATGAGAACCCAGGCCTTTATGGAAGAGCGGTATACGGGAAGCCAATGATGAAACAAAAACCTTTATAATTGTGCTGTACGTTTGTTTCTATCACATGAAAACCACAATTAAATACATTTAAGTTTCTGGTTGAAGAAGTAGGATAAGTTTTGCATAGCACTGACACCCCACCATGTTGCATTTAGAAACTAAATATAAGCTGCATTCAATCTTTAACTTAACTCAAAATGCAACAGAACAGTGAATAAATTGCAATCTTTGGATGTTAATTTTTTCATCTTTGGAATGAAGTGTGTGACACCCCCAGCTGTTGTGCAGCGGAGAGAGTGACTCAGTCTGTGAATCCAGCTCATGTTAGAGCTGCATACGTCCACACTGATCAATAAAAACAGGTGGGAGGCGAAAAACCCTGAACATCTCTCTCAGTATGCACTGCTGTATAGGTGGAAAAAGTACAAATCAAAAATGTAGTGGCGGTGTAAAACGGATTTGATCCACCCCATTTAAATGAGTAAATTGTCTGCATAACTGGCAGTTTGGGAGCTGCTGTGAAAAAAAGATCAAATCCTTCACATAATCTCTCCAGACCCCCAGGTTGCAAAAAAATGTTTTTAATGAATAAAGAACTTCTGCTATTAAACCTTTTCTTAGAGATAATATTAATTATTAAAACATTGAGAAAACAGTTGTATTGTTAGCAGATGTTCTGCTAAACAGAAGAAAAAACTTTTGTTTTATGCCTGAGTTTGTTAAAAAAAATATTACAGCTGACAAATCCGATTTATCCCTATTAATCACTTTTCTAGTTGTCTTGTATCCGTGACAGTGGGTCCTGTCAAATGCAACAGCTGATCTGAGCTTCTCCAGACCCTGTTACCTGAAAAACTCTGTCCGGTCATTGAATGCAATAATGATAATAACTATTTAAAAAATAAATAATATCATAGATAGATTTATCCAGGGTTTACCCCGCTTCTCACCCATTGACTGCTGGAGATAGGCACCAATCATCCCCCCCTTTATATTAGTAAATATAAGTAAGATATTTACTGTGAAATCAACCTAAATCATTCTCATTTGTCAGGATGGAAGTAATATTCCCTATAAACAATCAGTCCTTTCCATTAACAATGTCTTAGTCGCGTTTGTCTCCTTTCAAAATTAGAAGTACGGTCCAGAACGATTTCAGCGCAGTGTGTAGCTCGTGTTTACTACCTGGTTCATAAACCAATCTTTTGAAAGTTCCCAGGATTCCTAAAACAGAGCTCAGCATTTGGTATCTTACGTTGGCAAAGGAGCAGCAGCCGGCAAACATAGAAGCCAGTCAGAGAAGTGGACCAGAAATAGAACAGAAGACAACATCATATATGTATCATGTGTAAGTAAAAATTCAGTGGGGCTTCACAGTTGAGGAAACGGCAGGCTGTTGTGTACTTGTTGTTCCGATTTAAACCACTAGGTGTCAATATTACTTATTGTTCCTTTAAGTGTCTCAAAGTGCTACAAACAAAAGAAAATATAGTAAAAAGATAAAAAGAAACAAAAGCTAAATTCAAAAGATTACATATCAATCATAAAACCTGAAAAAAGCTGACTCTGTCAGCCGTCAGCTCCTCCTCGACCCCCCTCCAATTTCGGGAAGGAGCCGTACGGTCAGACTTAAAGCGAGATTCATCTCTAAACAGCTGGATTCACCTACAGCAACGCTTCACAACCCTTCCTCCCTCTCAGAGCGACTCCAGTTGCTGCGATCCAACATGGTAAAATTGTTTAGTCAGAGGATTTGACAGCCTTTATAGCCTGATGGTTGTTCTCAGGTGGCTGTTAATATTGAGCTTTGTTTGTTTATAAGTATGCCGCAATGTTTAAGACCAGGTATAGCACTTTTCGCCTTGGTTTAATTGCATGAAGATCAATACCATGTTACCACGGTCATTGGTCACTACCATATGATCTACATATTCATGAAGGCACACACATTCAGCCAAAAAGTTTACAATGAGGAAAACAAAGTCAATGTGTTGGAGTGGCCATCACAAAGCCTTGATCTCAATCCTATTGAAAATTTACAGCCAGAGCTGAAAAGCTGTGTGCAAGCAAGTCGGCCTGCAAACTTGGCTCAGTTACACCAGTTCTGTCAGTAGGAATGGGTGAAGGTTCCTGCCAAATTTTGTGACAACCTGGTTGAAAGATATCAAAACGTTTGACCCAAGTCATACAGTTTAAGGGCAAGGCCAAATATTAACAAAAATGTATGTAAACTTCTGACAGTCCAGAAAGTAATAAAATAATGTCTAAAAATGATCGCTCTCATTATTATGACATTTAGAAAATATAAATAATTTTGGTAATCCTAACAGAAGACAGGAAAGGTTTAATCGGATTTTGTGTCTCACAGTGAGGAAAAGCTTATGTCTTTACATACACTGTCTTTTTTGCATAGTGTATGTAAACTTCTGGTTTCAACTGTATGTGAAGCTTTTTAAGAAAAGTGTCCCTAGATGCTTCAAAGCGATGTGTTCTTAATAACTGTAAAAATATTTACGAGTCATTTTTTAAGCATTCAATTTTTTTAATCAGAATAGACAATTTACCTGGTTGCTGCTCCAGTTCATGCTTGCCGTGATTAATATAGGCTTTAAGAAAATATGCACATGCACATTTTGCTACAGCATAAAACAAGCAATAACTGGTAATGAAGTTTATAGCAAACTGCTGTCCACAGAGGGTTATAATCAAGGTAACAGATTTGGAAAGAAGCTACAAGTAAGGGAAGAACATGACTAATAATTAGTGAGAGGCTTGGCAGATTATAATGAACTGTCTGGGGATATGTAGCGCTGTTAAATCCCAAAAACTGACATCTTGTTGCTACAAAATTCTCATTAAATTGGTTTCCCAGGAAAGCATTTTCAGCACGCAATAAAATGCAGTGTGTGTGTGTATGGGCATGCGTGTGTGTGTGTGTGTGTGTGTGTGTGTGTGTGTGTGTATCCTTGAGTTCAGACATGAGAGCTGCATATTTATTAGAATACGTTGCACCACATTGTTAACATGACAAATAGCATAAATTCTGATGCTTCACCTTGATGTGAGCTTGTTGTGACAAGATAACTGCTTCACAGCTCAACAGCATGAAATAAATGTAGTGAATGGAGAAGAATCTGGTCAAAATGCCTGATAACATGCTTGTGACCAGAGGCTTTATAAGAAGTTCTATTAAGATTTTTGTACCTAAAAAAATGTATCTGATGGTTCAAACATACACAAAGAATGATTATCAAAACTATCTGCAATAGCCATATATGGACTGTCAGCCCAGACACACACAGAAAAAATTGGCTGTTGATTTTCAGCTTGACTAGCCCTGACTGCCATCCAGAAAATCTGAGCATTCAAAATCTTATTCTTTTCAGTGAACACACTATTATATAAACACCAACAATTGGCGATAACAACACTCTTCATGGTGAATGCTGTCACTGAATGAAGAAGACTCAAAGTTAGCCATTTTCAGTATCAGTGAGGTGTTTAAAATAAGGTTAGTGATCGTTGGAATTTCAGTTTAAAATTCTTTTTTAAGGCATAACTCAGTTTTAAGTGTACATGAGGTTGCGCAGGAATTGTGAGTCACTGCCATGTAAATTATTTTTCTCACATGCATTTTAGGCTCTAATCTCAGGTAACACTAAACATCTGTCAAAGGGGTCATGTTTCCAATGCAGCATTTAACTGAAGATGAGCTTTGACGCAACAGAGTTATTGTGGGAATCTTAAGGAAACATTTGAAAGCTGCAGACAGCTGTGTGTTTCCATTAACCAGTTGCTTTAATGAGACATTACTATTCTGTTACTCTAACCATAAAGTTGGAACTGACTGAGGTTTAAAAATAGAACCTGCTTCTTCAGGACCACGGACAGCTCTATGAACGTAATGTATCTGCTTATGGAATTGAAAACCATAGGCAGATACATGTGGAGTCATGGCCACATTTATTCACTAGAGATTTGCCTAAAGCAGGAGTGGGTTAACGTACAGCATTTGGGCAACATATGGTGAATGGTAAATGGCTTGTACTTGTATAGCGCTTTAACTAGTCCGACGACCCCAAAGCGCTTTACTCTACAATCACCCATTCACACATACATTCACACCCTGACGGTGTCAACCTGATGTGGTGAGCTATGTTAGTAGCCACAGCTGCCCCTGGGGCAGACTGACAGAGGCTGCCATCCATCGGCGCCACGGGCCCTCTAAGAACCACTAGCAATTCGGGTGAAGTGTCTTGCCTAAGAACACAACAACTGAGACAGTCGGAGTGGGGGGTTGAACCGGCAACCCAGGAAATGCAGGACGAACGCCCTAAATCCTGCGCCACTGTTGCCCCATTAATAACGCATATATCCAAGCAAGCAGGATGGTCAGTGAACACAACACGTTTGGTCTTGCATCAGCGTGAGATGAGATAGAGGGACAGGTGTTGACCATGGCAATAGTGACAAAAAGAAAAGCTGAATCTGAATGGAAGCTGAATGCTACATTTTTCAAGAGAAATGGATGAACATACAGTCTTTCATCAGAAAGTAAAGCAAACTTGTGGTTTTAGTCTTTTAGGAAAGCAACGACAGTGATGAAAAAGTGGATTCTGGAGCGGCAATACAGGAGTAAGCATGTTAAACTGGAGAAGATTATAGGGCAGGTCAGGATCAATAAAGTTACTGCGCTTTGTAGGAGTCAGTGTTCATAAGACCACAGAGCAACAGAGAAATAATGACAGCAAGTTATGCGGTGAATGAATTAATAGCTAAGAGGTAGAAGCCTTATGCAGAATGAAGGTTTATTAGGAAATGCATCATTGCTGCTGCATAGCTGCTAGCTCCCGAAAAAGGGAAATTTGAAAGTATCCTTTTTTTCAAGAACAGTTTGAGACAGGATCAGTGGAATGGGAAATAGGAAATGATATTCAGAAAATGATACAAGACACTGCAAGAGATTTTAAGTACATTTCTCTGGCCTGTGACGAGACATCAGATATCACCAACACTGCTCAGCTAGCTGTTTTTGGATCACATTAGACATTGACAAAAAGCAGGAGCTGCTGTCTTTGCTAGGGCTTCCATGAAAAAAGGAAGATCAGTTCCATCAAGTTATCCAAGCTGAGAACAAATTTGAACTGCCATTTAAGAAGCTGAGGGGCCTTTCTACAGAGGGCAGCAGCAAGGGTTGGTGACCAAAAGCGATTGACTGCATTACTTAAAAATGAAATGAGCAGTTCTTCTATAAACTGACTCTGGCCAAAGGTCGGTTAAGGTCAAGACCTACTGATTCCAATCTGCAAAATCAGCTGCAGGTTACATCAACATGTCTTCCAGCAGACATCGGATGCCTGGCTAAGGAGAAGCAGTTCCAACCATAACATTAGGTGAGTATGGTGATGAATGTAGCTTCTGCCATACAGAATGTTTATGTATTGCTTATTTTATAACTTTCAATTCTATATATATACTTTTTGTCGCACCTATAAATGGAAAATGTAGTGTGCAGTATGTACGTCATCACTTTAGTTTGCTTTAATTTTCTATTTAAATCACCTGGTGCGCCTCCATATTCCTGAATTCCATCTAAGCTGCTGCCATTTTAAATTTCTGCTTCTGTTTCTGTCACCAGATGGCAAAAAAAGTTTGAAACTGCAACTGAAACAATGTCAATGCCGTTTGGAGGCATGGCAAAGACCATTGCCATCTGGCAAATCTGGAAGCTCTATCTGCCTGAAGCCTGCTGCAGCAGTGTGCATGTACAATAAGGTGTGAAGGCAAACTTGGTTGCAATCTTTCAGTTGTGGCAGAAAAAGATGAGGAAGTAATTTCTACAGTTACATTTAAAGTTAATCTAGTTTCTCAGTTCATGTATATGTATGCTGATCAATCTAAAGTTGTATTTCAAAGAAAGCATATAGCATGTTAAAATGATTTCAAATGATGGCCTGATCTCAATGTACAGTTAATTATAGATAAGACTGATGATCCATGAAAGAGGATGACTGAACCATATCTAAAGCACATGTTATTGAATGCGTACATCTTACCAGCTTAAAGACTAAAACACATATGATTTGCTGCCTGAATACAACAAAAACTGTTACGGGACGGATTCACTCACACGTTGGTGGTGAAGATGCCATAGATGAGATCTTGCTCAGGCAGGTAGAAAGTGCTCTGGAGCTCATTGTAGTAGAAGGGGATCTCTCCGGATCGGGAGCAGTTGAGCCTCGCCTTCATGAATGTGGTCCAGGTGTCCTCCAGGAGGAACCGCCCACCGATGTCATTCTTGCAGACCCTGGCCACACGGGAATAGACTGTCTTGCCACAGTCGTGCTCCACCGCGTTCTCCCTCAGGAAAAAGAAGGTGAAGAGGCCGATGTCATAGGCCGAGATGAAGTGGGGCTCTGCAACGGGGAAGGAGGAGACAGAAGGGAGGGGAAGATCATTATGTTGACCCTGGGGAAACAGAAATATTTGCAACATTCATCTTCTGGACACTGTTGCTTTGACCTTTGTTCGCATTACTGATTTCAATAAGGACTTGGAATTGCTATGTTTGCATTCCTGTTTTGGATGATCTGAAAAAGAGCCTCAATTTCAAATGAATAAATAAGAGAGGGAGCTGCAGATGGTGAAGGAGAGTAGAAGATAGAAAAATGGTTTCAAATAAATCTGTCTGATGTTTTGATGCTCAATCCATTGAAACAGGATGCCTGTGTTGCTTTTATTGCCTTGCAGGACACGAGGAGTGATAAATGTCCTCCTGTTGCATGGGTTTCCACGTAAAAGAGACTAAAACCAGGGATGCGACTGGCATTTACTGCATGAAAAGATCCTAAGTAATTGTTGGAAGGGGCTTCAACCCATATATCCATTACTAGCAAAATAATCACGATGAATTGTCGTTAATGTCTTTATTATGTCTACCCATGCACATTTTACAGTCTTTGTGTGCAGGCAAACTGGAGTCTCTTCTTTCAGGTACATTTGCACAGGGACCTCAGAATAATCTCAGTTTCAATTCTCTTTCCGGAGCTCACGGCATTTCAATCAAACTTGGAAACTCAAAGAGTGTCTTCACAGTTTAAGGTTCGTTTTTATTTCAAGCTTGTTTAAAAGTAAAGTCGTCATTTATTTTTTTGTTTTGTTATTGTTTCGTTTTTTTGAGCTGATGAAATTTTGATCATTTGGAGATGTGCTGCTTTTAAAAGAGGAGTCTAAGAGTTTGAGCCAAAGCCAACAGACTGTCTCATCAAAAGTCTCTAACAAACTCAATGAAGTGGTTGATATTAAGCTGTTTTATAATGAATGTGAGGCAAAAACATGCAGTGCCTTAAAAAAGCGTTTATAAGCCTTGAATGTTAACATTTTGTCAGATTACAAATACAAACTGCAATATCAGCACCATTGTGAATTTGAAGGAAAGTGGTTCTCCTTCAAATTCACATAAATGTACATTTGTATTCAGCTCTGCTGGAGGGTGAACCTCTGTCCAGGTCAAAAGTTGTTTTGGTCCCTCTAGCAGGTTTTCTTCAAGGATGGATTACCCTGTATTTAGATCGATCCCGCTGCTCATCAACTAACCAACTTCCCTGTCCCTACTAAGAAAGCCATCCCCACAGCATGATAGTGCCACCACCATGTTTAACTTTGGGGATAGCTTGGATTTAGGTGTGTTACTTTTCCACCACATACAGTGTGTTGTGTATAGGGCTGAAAGTTCATCTGTTGTCTCTTCAAACAGGAGCAGCCTTCTTCCAGATATTTGCTGCATCTCCTAAATGGCTTGGGCACCCTGTTAACAAGGCTCCCTATGGATTCCCGGGTACAAGGGCTTTCTTCTTGCCACTCTTTCATAAAAATCAGAATTACAGAGTGTATAGTTAATAGCTGTCCTGTCGACAAATTGCACCACCTGAGTTATTCATCACAGCAGCTCCTCCAGAGGGCGCACCTTGGATGTCTCTCTTATTAATGCTATCTTTGCATGCCTGTCAGTTCAGGTGGATGGCCGTGTCTTAAAAGGATCGCAGTTGTGCCATATTTCCATTTTCACATGATGGATTGATTGGACTGCCTTATGAAATGTTTGAAGCTTGAGATGTTGTTTTAAAACCTAAACCTGCTTTAGACCTCTCCACAACATTAACCCTCAATTTTCTGATGTGTTCCCTGGTCTTTATGATGCTGTTTTTATACAACTATTCTTCTCTACCGCTTTTAAAGAGTTCCTTGGGCTTTATGATGCTGTTTGTTTGGTAATGTTCTCTCAACAACTCCCTGAGGCCTTCACAAAATAGCTGAATCTATGCTAAAAATAAATTACAATCAGGTGGACTTTACCCTGCCTCTCACCTAATGGCTGCTATAGATAGGCACCAGTCCTCTGACAGCCCTGCAGGGATAAGTGGCTATAGACAAAGGGAACGATGACTTTCCTTTACTAAGATGACTTTAAAAGGCAATGCACTGCATTGGATTTTATTCAGGGGTATCAGAGCAAAGGGGGCGGAATACAAATGCAAGTCACAGCCTTTAGATACTTTGTTTTAAAACAAAAACATGTACCGTTTTTATTTCACTTGACAATCACACATCACTTTGCGTTGGTCTATCACATCAAATCCCCAACCAAACAACACTGATGAAAAAAATGCAAGAACATTCAAGAGGTGTTCACACTTTTGCAAGCCGTCGTATAATTTAAAGAGTAAAGAGCATATCCCATACCCAATACCTGGTACTTAATGAGGGAGAAAAATACAGAGCTTCCCTGAAACTTTTTTTGAAAAAGCTCTTTTTAGAACGGAAACACCCACGCTGCTGTTTCGACACTGAGCTGATTGTGGGTTCAACACAGAAAATTTGTTTTGTACTTTCGTGTTTTCATCTGTCAGACAGCCCTCTGTACAAATGACAAAAAAAAGGAAAAGAAAAGACTACTCAGCTGCCGTTGCTTCATTTCACCACTGGGACCTATATTGTAAGCGATATCCCACTCAGACTCACGCAGTGCAGCACAAACACAAATGGAAATAACATAACCTTAATTTACACACACAAAAAAAACATGCATGTAATAAGCCAAATAATTATGTTGATATTGCACCACAGCCTGCCTCTCAGACGCACACACACATACAGAGAGGGAATAACCTGTTAACCACTTGGATGGAATGTGCCTAGGGGGCTAGCAAGACACTTGGTTTAAAAGAAAGTGCTGAAATTGAACAGGAGGAGACAACAGCTCTGGTTTTCTGGAGGACAGCGGCCACACAATTCCATTTCCCTTCGCCGATTTGGACCGCGGCGCTGATGAAACCACTTGTGGCGCGAAAGAGAAAGGAGAGATAATCAGCTGCAGAAGGGATGCAAATTTTTGAAGCTGTAATCAAGTTTTTTTTTTATTCTCTCCCCTTCTCTGATTACTCTGCAGAAATGGGAGCGGGCGACTTTAAGCTGCACTGGCTAATTTAGCAGGTAATCTAATCAACTTATCCAGTTTAGGTTTAATGAAGTGACGGTCCTAATCAGTTTGTTCTCAGTTTGAGTTTTAAATAATGACAAGGAGACGTGCCACTGAAAGAAAAAAACACACTGAGTAGATTTATCACTAGTGGACAAATCGGTCAACTGTATCATTTAATAACTATATCTACAGCAACACAACTATTGTAATTCACAGTGGGTTAATTAGTGTCAACAAACGTGTAGTTACCGCAACAGAAGCTGACAGGAAAATTGCTCAAAAGCATCAGTTATGTTTCTCCTGAGGCTAAAGGCTAGGTGAAACACTGCCTTCTTCTGATGCATTTATTAGCCGAGTCAAATGAGGGATATGAATGTGGATTCAACAAGCCAAACCTCCTGAGTTAGAGCCTTCGTTTTTGCCCCCCCCCCCCCCCCCCCCCCTCCCTGTGTTTATGCACGGCATACACATGTCAAACAAAGGGCAGGAGAAGACGAAATGCTCTGCATTACAATAATGAAGCTGGGTGGGTGAAAACAGGGTGCAGAGATTTGGGATTTTTTTTTTTTTTTCTAGCTTCCCGCTGAGTCGTAAACACGTTTTCTCCCATGATGGATGGGTTGGGTGTTGAGGAAAAAAAGTCATGTAATGTTGCACATCAGACACAGACACAGAGGTAAATCAAAGACTACTTAACAGTCAAATGTGGAAAAATGTTGATAGAATGCCGCACAATTGATTTATATTTGGGAGAGGAGTAATGCTTTCCAGCTTGATAGGGCGAATCAATGAGCATGACAAATAAAGCTGCTGGGTTAGTTCTTTAACCCAAATGCTGTTGAGACAGAGGTTGGGTATTTTTGACCAAACATTGGGTCAAAAAGTTGTAACCCAGTTTCTTTGACTAGAGGGTCCCTAATCCTTATTCACAGGAGGGCACTTTGAACTATACAATGGCCCAACTGGACCTCATCCACTAGATGAAAATTTGACAGCTAAATAAAATAAAAATTAAAATGGTAAAATGAAATGGTAAAATCCTAAAATGATGCTATATAATTATATAAATGTCAGTGAGTTGTGTTAATGACTTGTTTGTTCACCCTTTTACTTGCAAGCTAGTGCTAGATATGTTCAACATTCACACTTGCAATAAAGAAAGGGTCTCGGGGCCTCCTGTTTATGGTCTGAAGTTGGAATTTTTGGAGATCCCAGTTGGAAATACAACAAGAATACCCCCTGGAAACACACTGCTACATACTGCTGCTTATTTATTCAAACCTAACATCTGCACACTGTGAGCCCTAACCAAAGTCAAAGTCCTTGATTGTGCACACGATCACAGCCGACCAGGCTGATTCTGGAATCCTGACAGGGAAATCCTGACAGACAGACAGCGGCCAGGTTATTTGAAAACCTTGTGGCCAGATGATGTACAGCGTTTCCCTCCTACCGGACATTACATGATCTCACACAAAATCTTCATAGTTTTCCCCGCCTTGCCTGGACCTGTTCGGATGTTCTGCCTTCTGTTTTCTGGACACGACCTGGACTGTTGCTCATGACTGCGAACCTTGCCTGTCCCACGGATTTACCTGTCAGTTTGTGTATGACACTCGCCTGTTTATCGCAACTGATGCCAGTCTCTGCCAACCTGCCTGTACATCGCCTCTTGTTATGAGCAGCCTGCATCGCCAGGCCTGTGTTTGCTCCTCCAGATGGTTTTCCTGCTTGCACCAGGTTTCCGCTTTCTTTGATAAACCTTTTAAAGCGCAACACAGTGTCTCGCTAGAATATCGGCTTCACTGTTTTGCCAGTCATTACAGAATAATTTGGCCCCTGTCTGTCTGCTGAAATCCAGTATATATAGGCACATGATCAGGTGAAGGAGATGAGCATGATTGAGCGGCCGCAGGATGCTCACAGGTGAATCGGTTAATCTTGATTGTAATGGTGCAGGATGAATGTGGCAGCAAGTATACAGACAATATGCACCCTGGGTTAACTGGGCACTCTCAATTGGGAACATACTGCTGCTTATTTATTCAAACCTAACGTCTGCACGCTGTGAGCGCTAACCAAAGTCAAAGTCCTTCATTGTGCACATGATCATGGCCAACCAGGCTGATCGTGTTTCTGGAATTCTGACAGGGACATCCTGACATACAGATAGTGACTAGATTATTTGAAAGCCTTGGTGCCAGTAGATATCCAGGTTGGCCACCTGAACTGCCCAAACAGGATGTAAATCTGTTTGTTTCTGTGTCAACCACCTGTACAGTATACACCCCATCTCTCATGCATTGACCTCTGCTGATACCAGCAGCCACCCCACAACCCCGCAAAGATAAAGTAATGCAACAACACCAGCTATATTAGTAAAACTTATTTCTTATACCTTTCTGGTATGTTTAATATTTAATTAATAACTATTTGCTTATTGCAAGGCTCCTTAAAATGGAAAGAGGGATTTGATTTATAATTACAAATTGTCCCTTCTATAGTTCTAAGTGTTGTTGGGGTAGGAATCCATCATTATAAAAACAAAGAGAATATAAAGGCTAGCAGGAATGAACCAGTACTAGTTTCTAGCAGTGATAGAACCTGAGGATATAAATAATTACTGGATAACAGTAAGAATAATCAGATTGTAATGTGTTAGTTACACATTCTGGCAGATATTGTATGCCAGAATGAATTTACACCAATGAGCTATCCAACCACACCAACTCCCTAAAGGCATTCTGGGGAAAAAATACAACAAACCTTCCAAAATTGCAGTTAGTAAAATTTACAAGCAATAATGTGTCAGTTTTTTGTAATTAAAGATATCTTGGCTACATTTACGGGTTGTGTGGTGACAGAGAGGATTCATCACTGGCTTCATAGGGAGCTCATCAGTTATTGAGTTTTTCTGTCCTTGGGCACAAAACTGCAGAAGAAATAGCTCTCAGACAAAGAAAAAAATGTCTGCCTGAAGACTGTGAGGCTGGAAATTCTTATCTAAGAGCCAATAACAGAGGCTGTCAGTATTTTGTCTCCAAAACAGACAAAGTTCAGTTTAAAGATGAAACATCTCTTTTTCTGTAAATATTTGTCGCTTATGGAAATAAGCGACAAATAAATAATAGATGCTTATTTTATTTTAGGCAAACATGATGTTTGAATGACACCTCTTGAGCAGAGGTTGACTGTATATTACTCTAACATAAATCCATACGTTGTCACATGTAAAGTCAAATAAGGATTGTGAGAATCTTACACACAGTGCCAGGCTTGTTTAGAAAAAGTCAACCTTTAATTTGAGTACATTTCATCAGTAAGGGAAAATAAATGCCATGCTAAAAAAATATTGCTTTTCACAAAATAAAAAAAAAACTCCAACCTTTTGGAGGCTGGCATACAATATCCTTCAAACTGAAATTATACCTGATGGCTTTACCTAATTTTTGATTATTTCATTTTATCCGACCACTAGTAAACATCTGTGTCACATTACAATTTCATTCCTAGGCAGTAAGTGGACCCTTCAATATAAAAACACACATGCCTGAAGCAACTGAACACCCGATTCCACATCGCTGATCCCAAAACACATGCACTATTCAGAACAGGAACACATCAAGACTAATGCTTCAAAGACATGTCAGGGCTTCATGTTCCACATAATCCCATTCTTTTCCTCAATTTTAAACCCATGTTCCGCTCATTTGTCAATACACCTGCATACATGGAAAAACCGTTTGACCGCAGCTTAAAAGGCAACTTTTTGGCAAACAACAGTCTAGATGAGTTTGAGGTCAAATAAAGAATGAAACTGTGGAAAAATCTCCCCATGACCAATCTTATCTATGGTGGATGATATCTAAACCTGTGGGTAAGTCTCTCTTTCAAAGGTACTGGAAACTTTGAGGGAGAGTGTGGCAATAAGTTGTAATTGGCTCTTTCTGGGGAATGATCATTGATCCATCTGCCAGGTAGGAGGCCCTCAGCGCCAGCCTCAGCATCCTTCTACTGATGTTCTCATTATCCCTCCACTGTACATTTCCAAACTATCTCAGTCTGGCCTCTCTGGCTTTATCTCCAAAAGATCTAAAATGAGCTGTCCCTCTGATGCACTCATTCCTGATCCTATCCCTCCTCATCACTCCCAAAGAAAATTTCAACATCTTCATCTCTGCTACCTCCAGCTCCGCCTCCTGCCTCTCCCTGAGTCTCGCTGTCTCTAAACCGTACAACGTCGCTGGTCTCACCACCATCTTGTACACCTTTCCTTTCATTCTCGATGATACTCCTTCACATCACATAACACATCTGACACTTTTTTCCTCTCATTATAACCTGCTCAGACACATTTCTTCACCACTTTTCCCACCCACGCCGTTCCTCTGGACTGTTGACCCTAAGTACTTAAAATCCTCCACCTTCTTTCCCTCTGCTCCCTGTAAACCTCACAGCTCCACTCTGCTCCCCCTCATTCACCAACATGTATTCTGTCTTGCTACGGCTAACCTTCATTCCTCTCCTTTTCAGGGCAAACCTCCACCCTCTCTACATTTTCCTCCACTTGTTCCATGCTCTCACCGCAGATCAAAATGTCATCTGCTCAGGCGAATGTCATCTGATCATAGTCCATGGAGATTCCTGTCTAAACTTGTTGACCTGTCCATCATCACAGCAAACAAGAAGGGCCTCAGAGCTGATCCTTAATGCAGTTCCACTTCACAACCACAACACACCTCACCACCATCTTACATCTCTCATACATGTCCTGCACCACTCTACCATACTTCTCTGCAACTTCAGACTTCCTGATACAACACCACAGCTCCTTTCTTGACACCATGTCAGATGGTTTCCCTAGATCTGCAAAAACACAATGCAGCTCCCTCTGACCTGCTCTTTTCAGTGCCTTCCTTACTTCGTCCTTATTAATCTTTGCTACTTCCTGATCCAAAACGACCACTTCTTCTGCTGTTTTGTTCTCTCTCACTTTCCTTTTTCATCAACTCTTCAAAGTACTTCGTCCATCTTCCTGTCACACTTGTTGCAAGTGTCAGTACATTTTCATATTGATCCTCACCCCAACCTGCTGAACAGCCTTTCTCTCATCCTCGCCAACCAATCATACAAGTCACTCTATGCCCTTTGTTTGGCCTTTGCTACCTCTACCTTCATTTTACGCTGCATTTCTCTGTACTCCTGGCTCTCTTCAGTCCTCACAGGGTCCACTTCTTCTTAGCTGACCTCTTTCTCTGTACTTCCTTGTTCCATTACAGCTCTCCTTGTCAATTTTCCTTCCAGAAAACACACCAAGTGCTCTCCTACCTGTCTCCCTGATAGCATTAGTTGCAGTTGTCAGGTCATCTGGAAGCACCTCCTGGCCACCCAGAGCATGTCTCAACTCCTCCCTGAAAGCAACACAACTTTATTCCTTTTTCCACTTCTACCACTTTGTCTGTTGCTCTGGCTTTGTCCTCTACATCTTCCTCACCAACAGCGTCATTCTGCACACCAGCATCCCATCCTGTCTGGCAACACTCTCACCAGCCACTACCTGGTCATTGATGATTTTTGTTTAAAAAAAAACAATTATCCAAATGGCAATTATCCCCCCGCTGATTACCTGTACTCGCATGACATGTTTGAGTTTTCCAGTTTTGAAATGTGAGATTATGCTAGTACAATAAAATATGAAATCTTTTTAAGCCGTCTTACAATAAACATATTTGCCAGTGCTGCCATAAAATGTACATTGTTTAGATTTTTGACTGCAGACTCCAAAGTTCCTTGTGACATTTAGATGTATGATGGAAAACCGTCGGTCAGCACCTGGCCGGCTACCAATCCAATAAGGGAACGGATAGATTAGATCCAGGATACCCCCGACCTCCCCATCCTCCAGTTCTCCTTAATCAGAGAGAGCTTAGAGCTGGAAATGAGATTTTCATTCACACCCCAAAATCCACTGGGACCACACAACTCCATAAACCTCACAGAAGCTGCCATGAAGCGAAACAGACTTTGAGCACTCGGATGAAGGCCAACGTGTGCTTGACTGTCTGCGCAGCCAGCTGTGATTATGCTGATCGGGACGTTATCTACTTTGCTACTCGTCTTTCTCTGTGTCGCCTCATTTCACTTACTTTCTTTCTGCTTGTGGTTTTAAAGCACACACATACAGCTGCCACCCACATGCTGCTAGTGCTGCCTGCAAACTGTCTAAACACTCAGTGCCAAGCGCACACCTGCGTGCATACACAGGCAGAGGCCCTGCACGGTGTGACGCAAGCTGAGTGCTCTAATTTCACCCTCTCCGTGGGGTGAGGAATAATTACATTGCTCACTGACTCCCCCAGTCTGTCGTCTCTGCATCCAACTTTGTCATCCATCCTCTCCGACAAGCACACAAACACATAGCTTTCATCTTATCCAGCTTTGGTTGGCCTCCATCTACTATTAAAATTCACTTTTCTGCCACTCCTTTACACTGTCAATTGTGGTAGGAAAAGACAGACGGTCATTAAGACGTGCAATTTTTTTCAGGAAAGCCGGAGAAACCCTCATCTTGCCTTCTCTTCTGTTCCTTAAGCTGGCTGATGAGCATGGGGGTGGTAGCTGGGGTTATGGAAGTGGAGAGTCAAGTGGGGGGTCAAAAGATTTAAGAGTCAATTTTTGTATATCCTCCCCCCCTTGTAGGACAGGAAGTAGCAGTGCATATGATGTTCCTCTCTAGAGTCAACAATATTAAAGTATTTAAACCTAAAACCTACTGATGTGATATCGTCTCTCCTTATGGGGCTTGTCCACTTTGTTGCCTGAACCAGATTTGTTCTGTCCTGCCACTCAGTCATTAAAGCCACATATGCAACTGGCTGAATATCCTTTTTTTTTATAAAGTGCACCGCCCCACACACACACACACACACACACACACACACACACACACACACACACACCTAACCCCCCTGTCTAT
Organism: Fundulus diaphanus; assembly: GCA_037039145.1. NCBI lineage: Eukaryota > Metazoa > Chordata > Actinopteri > Cyprinodontiformes > Fundulidae > Fundulus > Fundulus diaphanus. The sequence continues at coordinate 20,643,557 of CM073132.1, read as the reverse complement.
AGAGAATATCTGACCATACAATGCAAGGCAACCAAAACCACCACAATGTTTACGTAAACTACAAGGACAGAAAACTCAGACATTCCTAAATATTAGGTATTTTCTTAATGTACTTTAACAGGCCAAAGTGACAGTTATCTAACTCACAATGCATTATATATGTACCTGAAATCTGAAAAAAAAATAGACTCCCATAAACCACAACATGAGTGCTTTCTGCTCCAAGCCACCTTATTTCTACACTCCCCCAAACCTCATCCCTCCCTCTTCTCTGAGATGATTCACACTCTGTCGATGTTAAGCTTCACAGACTACAGCACGCTCATTCTTGGAGATCTCAACATTAATGTCGATACTCCCACCAGTCATCAAGCTGCTGAATACCTTCGACTCCTGGACTGGTTGGACTTGGAACAACATGTCAAATTCCCGACACACACTTCTTGACACCCTCAGGATTTAGACATCACAAACTCTCTAACTCTGGAACATCTCTCTGAATGTCCTGTGAGTCTCCGAACACAGAGTTATTTACAAGGAGCTTCCCTTTTCTAAACAGTGCCATCAAGCCAAAGTGGCAGATTTATTTAAGAAATCTTAAAAATATCAATTCTGAACTTGTAGCAGCTGATATTCCTGTTTCCTTTCCAGTATCCATCAATGCAGAACTCTACAGCGCCAGCCACTCTAGCATGTTGGTCCACATCGTTCCTGTTAGAGGGAAGACAGGCACCTTTTCACGCTCAGCCTGGTGGTCTACCCCAGAGCAGAAGAAAATTAAGCCAACTGGTCAGGTGCTCGAGAGACGCTTTTTAACCTCTGGTCTGCTGGTCCACAAGCTAGCTTGTAAGGAGTTCCGCAAAGTGTATGTAAGGCCCCTCAAAGATGTTTGATTCCTTATTTTTGATTCTCTATTTGTTCATCCATAATGTCAGGTAACCATGGTAACTCTGACATACTTTTCCGAACCGTCATCCCTCTCCTTCATTCCTGACCGGCGTCACTCTTTAACCCTGCCAACGACCTCTGCAATGAATTAAACTCCTTCCTCCAAAATTAGGTCTGAACAATCTGATCTGCCCTCCCAACCTCAGCCCCGTCCAACAGATTCGACGCACTTCTCTTTGGGATTCCTGGCAAGAACTTACCAGAAAAAATGAAAATATGTTCAGAACAGCGCTGCCAGGATCCTGATGAGAGTGCTTTCCTGCAAACATATCACCTCCATTCTCGTTCACTTCACTGGCTCCGCGTCTCACCTCCAAAATCTCCCTGCTCACGTTCCACTGTCTGCACAGTAATGTGCCATCTTATTTAAAGGACATGCTCATGCTTCACTTGCCCTCACGCAGTCGCCGCTCCTCCAACGCCCCCCTTCCTCAAATTCCTAGGACTCGATTCCGCACCGTGTGAGTCCGGGCCTTTTCCTGTGGCGCTCCTCAGCTGTAGAGCGCTCTGCCTTCACAATCTCCGCAGACTGTGACCTACTTTAAAACAGTCCTAAATCCCTCTCATTTGTTGTTTTTAATCATCTCGTTTCAAATGTTTTGTCCTGTTTTTCTTTTTCTTTGCGTTTATACGCTCACTATTGATTTTTGGTTATTTTATTGACAGTAGCACTTTGAGATTTTTCTGTAAATGTAAAAATGTGTTATAAATAAAATCGATATTAACATTATTGTGAAGCTGTGGTTGCGAATGCTTCAGAATCCTAATCAGCTGGTCTTTCATCCTCACCATCAGCACGGGAAAACAGGAGTTCAACACAGCTTTTAGTACAATATTCATCGACACCACCTGGCGCTATTAAAAGAACCACAGTGCTAAATAACTGAGTCGGAAATGGTATTAATGGATTCAGTGCAAAATCTTCAGCTGTAAGCAGTGCATTGACCAGATAGATTTCAAATAAACTGCAGGATGTAAGGGACAGTCAGATTGTTATACTCTGATGCTAATCTGATATTTTATTACCGTTCAAGTGCAGTGTGTTTACAGGTTCTTTTTGTTTTTTATTTAACCGATGAAAAACTAAACTAAAGGCAGAAGTTTTATACATGCACCCCGGACATTTTGATTAGGCCACTGTCTCCCGTGATCCTGCCCCTAACTCCTGACAGAAGTAATTATTTCTGCTGGGATGGTACTGGTAGTTCGGTGGAAAGGCCAGAGTTTGGGCAATGGAAAGATTGAAAAAAAAAAAAAACTCGATGAGGTTTGGTGGAAAAGGCTCCTTCTGAAAATATAGAACAAACTGCCAAACCATCAGAGCCACTCCAAGCCCTCAGCATGCTAAGGTCAGTGAGTCTTCATCAGACAGACAGGGTGTCCACCTAGAAACCAGGAAATAAAGCAATACTACTATCATGAAACTTAAATTACACAAAAATTGAGCAGAAGCAGTGGATATGCGCTGTTTAAGTCAACTAAGTCATATTTTTCTTGCACCAAAGAAGAATGTGACCATTACTGTCAGAGAGAGAGAGAGAAAGGTTAAAATTTGTTAAAATACTTCCTGCCTTTAAACTGATCTGTGCACCATAAATATAATCATACTGCAGTAATGTAAGAAGGAAACTGGACAGGAATCGGACTCAGTTGAATCCACTTCTCCATTTCTGCTGGATTCAGGAACACATTTCTGCTGCAGTGTGTTCCCAGAAAAAGATCCAGTGTCAGCAGCAGGGAGATTATTGACACTAACCCCTGCAGGATAGACAGCATTCCATGTTTCTTCCATTTCGTAAATCCCACTGATTCCTGTGCCTAACCTGAGCCATGTTCCACACACAACTCGGTACCAAAACAGTCTCTCTAATTCTGTGCAAATAGCTCCGTTGGACAGGTCCACCTCTGCTATAACAAGACACAATTGTTTTGGAAGCAGAAGTGGAGACTTGGCTCTTCTGCTGCTCTGCAGAGGCCAGTAACAATGTTTAAAGAAACAACAGGAATTTTCTGAGGTTGGTAGAAACGATGTCCGTGGATATTTTGGGAATCCAGCAGGCTTTAGAAAAGGTCAGATGATATGTCTGCGGAGATTACCTTTCTCTCATGGTGTATAAAACAATCACAAAACACTGAGCTAAAGCTATTACCACCAGACCAGCTAACAGTTTCACCTGAACTTCTGGAAAATTCACATGAACTTGTAAATGAATATTTTACTTTATCAGAATGAGCAATTTTAAGGTTTGCCCCCACACAGTGGAGCCTCATAATTACTTATTTTAACACTGTGGGGCATATTTAGCAATAAGTAGCTGCCGGAGTAAAAGAACGTCAGAATGTGATACCAGAAATAATTAACTGTGGCACTAAAAATAAAAAGCATTTACAGTACTTGCAAAAGTATTCAGATCCATTTCCACCTTTTTCACATTTTATTACGTTACAACCACAAATTTTTATGTATTTTCTGGCATTCTGTCTGATAGACCAACACCTTCTTGTTCGTTATCTTTTGGCTTTTCATTTCAGGGGTCGCCACAGCGACTCCTCTGTCTCCATCTAACCCTGTGTTCTTCATCTTCTTCAGTCGCACTAACTACCTTCATGTCCTTTGGTGATAGACCAACACTGAGTACTGGATAATTGGGAAGTGAGAAAGAAAGGGATAAATGGTTTCCAAACAGGTTGCTCGTATTTAACTCCATCCATCTTCCGACCAACTCTGACCAGCTTCGCTGCCATGTCCCTGCTGAAGAAAAGCATCACGCTGCCACTACCATGTTTTACCACACTATTTTTCTATGTTTCCTGAGACAATCAAAGTTTGCATTATTCCTTCATAATGTCACCGTGCTTTGAACTTCTGCACTGACCTTTTCTTGGTCTTAGTGATGTTGATTGGACTCTATTTTGAGGTGACTTTTGAAGGCACTTTACTAGTTTGGCTTTAAAGGAGGTAAAAGATATTTTTGTTTGTTTGTCTTTCGTATAAAACCCAACTGGAGGAACACTGAAGCTTGTGAACGCAACATGTGACAAAGTTTAGGGTATATGAATACTCTTGCAAACCACTGTAATACTGCTCTTATTGACTTCTCAGTGCTGTGCAGTACTGTCAGGGTACCGTTGAGCCATTTGGAGTTGTACTGGGCAGTGCGCAGAGGGGGCATGCCGCCCAGACTCCTGTATATGACGGGGTCGCGTCCTGAGAAGTCGATGACGGTGGCGGCGTAGAGCTCCCCGCTTTCTGTCACCACTGCCGTGGAGTTGTGACGAGGGTCGTACGGGCAGCGCGCCACACCGTTGACTCGCTCCAGCACTCTGCTGATGTTCCCCACCTTCAGCGAAACAAAGATGGAGAGACAAAGGTGGAGACTGATTGAAAAGAGGAGGGGGTTGAAAGTGATGTCACTGATTTTATATAAAATTGCTTCCTCACTCTACCTCTCTGGTGATACACAGGGGCTGGAAAGCATTAGTGCCGCAGGTCATGACTTCGGTCTTGTTCACCAGCAGGACTCTGATATAATTCTGGCATTCCATCTGAAAAAAGAAGATGAAAGTGAAAGCTTACAGAAGGTAACAGCACAGCTAAATCTGTTGGTTCCCTGAAAACTATTGGACACATCATCGAGGAGAACAATAGAGCAAGGCATCTTGTTCTAAATTGGCAGGCAGCGTTTGCAGCTTTCACTCGTGGATCCATTGTGGAGAAATATGAACGCTAGCTTGGAAGAAAATGGCAACTTATTTGTGGCATTGACAAAGTCAAATAGATGTTTCGGCACAAAGAATCAAATCTTTTCGAACAAAAGAGAGGCATTGATTTATAGGTCTTTGTTGCTGAGAAGTGAGGTAATTGCTGAAAGGAAAATAGTTTTGTGCATTTAGCTTCTCTCTTCACCTTATGGGCTCTGTGGGAGATAAATGTGATTGTGCAATCCGTAATATGAAAGACATAACTGAACTCAGCAGCTGTTCTCAGACATTTTTAAAATGATGTCCCTTCTAAGTGTCCCAGTATGCCTCCCATCGGTGCTTTCCTGCACATTTCCCTCCCCTCCCGTCTGAGTTCTCTCTCATGAAGTCCAGCAAAACAATTTTTGATTGAATGTTCGGAAATAGTGTTCCTCTGCAGAGCCCTCCCTGGAGACAATCAAGCACTAAGGCAGAAGATATCAAAATTGCCTCACTGTACGGCGAGCGGCGCTGACACGGAGTGCTGTAATTGGGGGCGTGATTGAGGTTACCTCTGTTTTGCCTTTGCTCTGACATGACTTCCTGGTTTCCTCATCCGGTGCCCACTCTGTTGCCTGGGAAACAAACACAGGATGACAAAGGGGGGTGACAAAGCGGCCGAAAAAAGCAGGGTGCGGACTTCCCTGAGGTACTTCAAAAGTTACGCAACAACTGACTTCTGCTTACGCCGTAGGCAGGCTAAAAAGATGCCTGAAAGGACTTTAACCTCAGTGCTGTTTGTTTATTGTGCACACATTGCAACTGGCTTGCCAGCAAAGAGCCCATTTGAGTGAAGAGGGTGAGACACGCAACGAAGCAGCTGAAGGGCTCAGGACAGCATTAGCATGTTAATGGCTTTCTTCTTTCTCTTTCTTCTGCTCTTTCTCGAAAAGTTTGCACCACGCACCTCCTCCACCGTCACTTCGATGAGTCAATTATTTTCCTGGTGACGGTTACAGTAGGTGTCGGGCTTAATTACGGATGCAGGCAGCAGCATCTGCAGCGCAAACACACTAATGCATACATATATAGAGGGCCACCGGAGCCGCACTGCAGCCTAATAAGTGGGTTGAGAGATGGTCCTCGTTTGGCCTGAACTGTGCATGAACAGGTGCCAGAGGGCCCCCGTTGCGTGTCACTGGCCTCATTTCACCCATCCTCTCCCATCTCCTCAGCTACTCTGATCTTAGTGCCAAACAGGGAAGGGGAGCTTAAAGTGGACTTTTATGGAGTCTCATTATTATCTCGCTATTTGTATTTACAGTGCCAACCACAAGTACTAGATGTATATTTTTTTTATTGTAGCTGCTTAATCTTATACAGATTATTTTTTGGTACATGTACTGCTGAGAGCCCCAATAGCCATGCCTTTTTAGCTCCTGGAATCCAGTGGTTTTCTTTCTGACTTAACTAAAGTACAAAGTTCCAATTAAACTCCTGTTATTAGACTTAGACAGACTGTATTGTCATTCAACTGCACAGCCACAATGCACATTTGAGCAAAATTCTGTTTCGAGGCTGCGAATAATGAGACAAGGTTTAGCAGCTCCACATGTTCACCTTTATGACGATAGGACAGACAGATGGTTTCTTCTTGCTCAGCTTCTAAATAATTTCCAAAAGTTGTTATGGATCTGTGGCTGCACGGTGGTGCGGTGGGTAGCACTGTCGCATTGCAGCAAGAAGGTTCTGGGTTCAAATCCAACCCTGGGCCTTTCTGCATGGAGTTTGCATGTTCTCCCTGTGCAGGGAGAACATGCACGCCTCTCGCCTAGTGAACACTGGAGATAGGCACCAGCAACCCCCGCGACCCCATGAGGGATTAAGCGGGTCAGAAAGTGGATGGATGGATGTTATGGATCTCAATATGCCACTCTTTGCTGCATTTCTCCAGAAGCGAGTCCTGAAGGCTTTTTCTTCTTGTTACCTCTGTTACCATTGTCTTCACGTGGAGACAAGACAGACATGGGTCCTCGTTCAGCCTTGTGACCAGCAGCTAAACAAACTAGACCTCAGTGTTTCTTGGCATATTTATACTGCAGGGAAACAGCAAATCGTAGATCACTCATTAAACATCACATAAAAAAATGAAAGTATACTTAAAAAATGCTTAATTAAAATTTATTTTAGAGTCCGTCAGGGATGTGAATGACAGAAAATCTTGATTTTCTTTTTTTAAACAATTATTTCTCAACATTGGTGTTTCTCCTGACAGCATAAATGTACTCAAATTAAAGGTTGGGTTTTTCTAACGTTTGACGTGTTAGATTATGCCACAGCAATAAAAGGTGAATGCAATTTAAAGATTTTTACACATCTTTGCTAACAAAAGTGTCCCTCACTTTATTTCTAACCTAGAGAGATAAATCTCACCAACCAATCATGTTTTCAAGACAGTTTTCAAATTCAATGAAGCCTGGCCGTTAAGGGTCAACTTCAAGCACAGAAAAACACTTTTGAGTTACAGCCTTGGGCAAGTTAACTTATTCTGTGTCTTGCAGGGATATTACTCCTACTGTCTTTCTTTAGTTTTAATTAAAGCTTAGTGGAACAGACTATATCTGTACAACAATATAGTGAGAAGATCTGCAAGGGAAATGTTTGTTTAAAATCTAAATGGAAATAAATGGACTTTGAGCGGAGCAAAATCTTGGGGATAAAATTTTCAGTTTTTAATTTGCTGAGTTTATGAGCTGCTCACTTCTTGTCACAGTCAGTGGGATTTATCCACTGCCCTCACAGGAATGGATATTCCTACTTTTAGGTGATTAGCAGCTGCATACATTGTTGCTAATGAGCAAAAATGACAGACTGAACACCACAGATCCCAAATCTATGAGCCATACGAGTGCCTCTATGCGGAGCTGGGAATCTCCAGTCATCTTGATTTTAAGTTTATTTTCAGTGACATTTCATGGATGCAACTGTTTTTGTTTTTCAACACCAACACAGCTTTTTGTCATGCCAAAACACTGCATGGGGAGATAGTAATTCCATATCTTAAATGTGATTCTTGATGGTTTTAGGTGCCGCTTTCAGAGCTGCCAACTATTAGAAATGGCTGGGAGCCGTTTTTTTCTTCCTATCAGAAACATAAAAGTGACGAAAAGAGATTCTCTGAAACAGAAACTCCCAACTTCTGCTGCCACGTTTGAAGACACTGAAGCAAGAGCTCCGATTTGATCAGTCTGTGATGAACTTTAGAGTGAGCTAAACACAAGTCGTTGCATCCTGAATGCCTGCTTTGCTGAAAGTGAAGCTCGTATCATACATCTTGTCTTACATCAAGTGCTGGCGTATCTAAAAACACTTTTTATCTCACTCCAAATGTGAAGAGACGACGCACGCTTTGTGAATTAGAGGGAAGGGAGAAAACACAGACTGGATCAGCTTTAGCCGTGCAGAAAAAAAAAAAACAAGTGAAACTTTTGTCACCGTCTGAACGTGTAGGTTAAAGGTACGATTGAGACACATCCATTAGCGTAATAAAGTTATATCAGGCTACTGCAGCCATTAGAACAGTGGGCTCTGACCCATATTGATGGTTGACACTGATGTTCCTGCTACCCTAACCCTTTAATTAAGTTTTTTTATTGATTTATTTTTTTGATGCAATTGGAAGAGGATACTGGCCGTATAAGATAGAGTCTAGTTAAAATGAAACTTGGGCTCAGTAAACTTAACATAAAGAAGGGAAGAAAGCCCAAATAGCGTAAGCATCTCATGGACCCCGCCGGAGCTCAATGTTCTGTTCATATAACTGCATCAGCCAAACAGTGCGCAGGCCGTCAGCAACCCATAATCCAGTTCCCCTGAGCGCGGCGAGCAGCGTGGCACCTGCCACTCAGAGAGCGGCTCCGCCCCCTCCACAGCAGCAGTACATCAATGTGCCGGCTGAAATGAAAACACTGCTCCTGCACATCCTCCGCCTGTCAGCCCCTGTCAGCCAGGGGACTAATGGAATGACGTCATCGTAAACACGCACACACACACTCAAGGAGATGGATGCCTTTCCGATGAATCATGGCCTGGAGCATTACCATTTCTTCTACAGGGCCCCATCTACAAGAATCCCCATCGGCTTAACCCGCTGACCTTCACCAAAAACTGCCACCCTCCTCTCCCTCTCCGTCCTTCTCCCTTAGTTCATTTCTTCTTTCTTCACATTGGTTTGGGACAAAGCCACTCTCACACACAGCCTGTGAGAAAGCCGGCTCTGCCTCGGCATCCTCTCCCTCAAATTCCTTCCCCTCAGCCCCAAAACGTGAATGGCCCGACAGCCGCCAAGTGAGGGAATTGAAGCAGGGCACTAAACTGCGTGGTTTTTGTAGAAGCGCTCATTTATTTTCCATCATCTGGAATGCAGGTGGGCTTACATTACGTTTAAATAAAATAAATGAAAAAAAAACAATTAAAAAAGCTTTAGAGCCAAATCCCTCAATACCTTATCAACTAAAATTGGATACAATAAACAAAATAGGGGGAAAGATATCACAATGCTTCGTAGAATTACTCATTTTAATCCAAGGTCTAAAAGACAAGTTTTCCATCTAATTGCGTCAGACAGATTTAACTGCAAACGCTGACACATCACAGCGTGCTGCAGCGAACAAAAGCATGTAATTTAGGGTGTGAGCACTGATTTATTACAGAGAATAGCATTTAGAAATGCGCTGCATGATAAAAAAATATATATTTCAAGACATAACAAACAAAGATAGCTCAATCTCAATATTTAGTTCAGAGATTTTTCTGAGCTTCAGCAATTTTTCAAATAACAATGGGTAACAATTTAGGTCTCTGGACGTGCAAAGCTGGTAGAGACATACTCCAACAGAACTGCGGCTGTAATTGCAGCACAAAATGGTTCTATAAAATATTGACTCAGGGGGGTTGAATGGAAATGAATACCACACTTTTTAGATTATCTGTAAAGGATTTGAAAATAATTCTTTATCCACTTAACAACTATGCACTACTTGAATAATTTGAATAAGTTCTTCCACACTTTTGGTGCCGGAGCACAAACTGAAATAGCACTTTGAACTTGCCATGCCTTGCCTTAAAACATACAATTTTACATCAGTTTAACTGTACTATACGTAATATAAAAAACATGGGATAATTTAGCATCATGTATCTGGTCCCCACGTCAGTTATTTTCATCCCTTCAAAGATCTCCGCTGTCGTCTTCATCGCTCTGTTTAAGTCACTGTCATCCATGTTATATATTCCTTCATTCACACCCTTTTCTTGCAGGTTTTTGAACCGAGATCTTGTTTCGCTGTCGTGCCTATTTGCAGGTTGCTTGTTTTATTTGCATGAGTTGTTGAACCAATGTCAATTTGCTGGTGTGCATGTTTTCTTTAGCTGCACGTTGAGCTCACTCCGCCACCACATAAAGGGCCACATTCAACGTTTTTCTACCACAGTGACTCACCGAATACATCAGACACCGTCAGATTCAATTACATGAAGTAATTGTAAATGTCCCATGCATAAAACATGTATGTTTTGTACGACGAATACATGAACCAAAGGCAGCTTGTGAACAGAGGCTGCAGGCCTACATTTGCAATGATGTCAGTAAGGTGCCCACACTCGGACATTAAAGATAATATAACACGACTTTATGAAGTGTTTAGTTATGCTTTGGTTGGAAACAACCTGAGCTTCAAATGTAACAGAGTATTTATTGCATAAATAGCTCCTATCAGCTTTCTCATTAAGGGTAATACAAGGGAAATTGCGCTGCCACCCAACGCTTCTTTTGTCATCTGTTTAATTTGCCCCCATATGAAATTACAACAGTATTTCATTGGGTTATAAACGTGAAACATTGCAGACAGTTCTCTGGGATAACGTCTGCCATCTAAAACAGGATGCGTGAATGACAGAGTCACACAACTCTTTCCTCCACTTTGCCATGAGAAGACGCTTGAATAATTGCATCTGTGAGTAATGACATCTGGTTCTCTCTTTTTTTTTTGCCTTAAGAGGCATGTAGCACACGAAGAGACACCTTGCAAAAGCTTTTCAACTTTTTCGCATTTTGTCACGTTGTAAGCCGGAAACTTCAGTGAAACTTCATGGGATCGGATGTGTTGGACAAACGCAAGATAGCGCCTAAATGTGAGAGCAGCGCTTTCAAAAATAAAATCCATCGCAACCACCTGTCTTCACAAGCAGACAAGTCCAGGATAATCTGGTGGAGCAGTTTACAAAAGGCTCTGGCTGTGAAACGACATCCCAAGCTTTAGACATCTCCCTCATTAGTGATCAGGCAAGCATCTGAAATACGAACACAGCTGCAAACTGCAACGCGCAGCCTGAGCGAGGACAGCATTACTCATATAAACTGTCCTCAGGCTCACAGTACCTCTGGAGGAGCTGCAAAGATGCACAGCTCAGGTGGAAGAATCTGTTGAGGGGAGCCATTATTAGTCATGTACCTCACAGATCTGGCCTTATAAATGGAAGAGTGGCCAGAAGAAAGCCATTGTTGAGTGAAAGCAAATATGAGGTGCCACGTACATTGGCCACTTTCTATGGGAAATCAGGGAAGAAGGTACTCTGTTCAGATGAGACTGAAACTGACTTTTAATCAAAATGCTTTGTGAAAAACTACAGAAGAAAAAAAGAACTGGAACCGCATTGCAAACTGAACATGGCGATGTCAAACATGACAGCGGCAGCGTCATGCTGTGGGGATGCTTTTCTTCAGTAAAAACAGAAACCTGGTATTATTTTTTTCCAACCTCACAATTATGAGCTACCTTTCATTGGTCTATAAGATAAAATCCCTGTAAAACAGAGTGAAGATGTTGCAAAAATGTTAATATGTTTGAATGGTTGAATAATTTATCAATGCATGTTGCTTTGTTGTTTCACTGCTAACTTCCAAGATCTGAGACACAGAATGTGATCACATCCGGTACATAGAAAGTGGGCCGTTAGTTTGCCCGCTGATCATCGAAAAGGCTACAACTGTACACTAGATAACAATTACTGTAACCCGAGACTCACCTGCTCAAACGTATTACTGCCATTTTTCATTCTGAAATACAACCCCTGGCCCCAGAAGCTTCATTATTTGGACCCGATGTCTCAGAAGCAAGCAAGAGTTCATTTTCATCATTTAGTAAGGCCAACGCGAATCCACAACCCCTGCCATCAATTCCCCTCACCAAACCTAAACTTGACACCCCATTTCTCCCAATTTCACCTCTCGTTAGATGTAGTAGAACATCTTGCCCTCCAGCAACTTTCCCTAAAGGAAGGAAGACGGTGGTGCAAGATAACTATCTATCTATAGATATGTATGTATGTATATATATATATATATATATATATATATATATATATATATATATATATATATGAATTTATGGGCAAATAAAATTGCAGAAAATACAATTAGCACCATGATCGAGGATTCATCACTTTTACTGCGTAAAGATGGTCTCCTGGCTCGGAAATGAATTCTATTTTTACGAGACGTGGGGAGAGAAAGGGGGCAAATGATGGAGAGCTGGAAATACTAATGAAGTAAGAAGTCTGCGAGCAGCGGCAAATGCAAACCTGCGCGCTCCTGAAATGTGGAGCTGTGTTGATAAGGCCGCCTCTCGCTGACACACTGCTAACATCATGTGTGACAACTAATTAGAAATCATGAATATTGGCAATGACTGTGTCGGGGGAATAATGGCTGTTTGAATTGGAGCTGTCTGACACTTGTTAAAGTCAAGACAGATTTGTGTTTCAGCACGGGGATCGGCGCTAACGGTGTAAATTTAGAACATGGATGTTCTTCAAACAACAGCAAAACAAACAAAAAAACTGTATTTATCTTTTCTATGAGAAAATAATTTCTTCTTCAGTGATCCTCATCCAAACCTATGTCCCAAAACTGTTTTAAGTGTTCAGACCGAAAGGATACAATTAGTATAACCCTACACTTTCTGTTGTTTTCTCACAGTTTCCGCCTCAATTTTGATACCGACCTTCTCTCTAAATGCAGTCTGTCATTTCAGACGACAACCCACACCGGACGTAAATACAGACACTCACCACTTGACATTATGGACAAATCCGTCAGCAATTGTTGCCCAGGTAGGTCAGGAGAGCAACACTTACCCACCAACGCAGCAACACACTGAACAGCTAGTGTTCGCAGGTCTGAACCACTTGTGAATCTGCTGGTAATGTTCCAAATCCATTACTGATTTCCATCATGACACAACATGCTGAAATATCTACACTGCTAGCCGCAGATGTAAACAACGGTGTCTAAAATGTATAGTTGCTGGGAGCTGCAGCTTTTATGCAGTGACTGGGCCGAGTGCAAGCCGTTAAAACCTAACCCGGTTTCTTCTAGACATCAGAGCTGCACCATTAATCTTGCTGAGATATCTAGAAGCAAATGTATAACCTATTACATAAACGTTTTCTTATGAATGCTCGACATAACCCAGCTCAAGCTTTTAACGCAAAATAAACAGGTTTAATTCTAGCGTGATGTAAACTTTAGACAGCACATTGATCAATAGCATCCAACGGGCAAATTTAAACGCAGCAGCTTTGAGCCACGACTAGGAATGATGTCAGCCATCTGACGTAAAGTTCACATCAGGTTACAGGCAGAGGTACAAAGTCAAACTGTAGAAGATTGTTGTCAATGTTTTTTGATTTCTTCCCACTGAAAGTAAAGTTAAAATTAGTCTTTTTACAAACCCATACCTGAGGTCCTCATAGATGAGGTCTGAGAATAGGTTGATGATTCAGTTTCTTTATCATCTTTAAAGGATAACAGGTGGGAGAAATATGAGGCTCATTTCTAAAACAGTGACGGTGCAACAGCTGAAACAATGGATCACATCACACCTATGCTGAGTTGTTATTTCCCTTTGGTTTCTGGGCTCATTGTGTTCGAAACAGTTAGAAACACCTCGTCCGTGTCTCTGCAGGACAACTGAACCGCTAGTTTACTCCTGTCTATCAGATTCTGCCTGCTCTTTTTACGACTGTGAAGATAAATAATTAATAAATGACTGAATGGGACAGAAGGTCAGTAAAAACAAAACCAGTTTTAGGTTTTCCAGAAGCCTGAAACTGTTGACTGAATGAAACATGACTTTAAACCCTTTGTCTCACAGCTCCTTGTCTCTACCCACTGATCCATGCACACACCCACATTCTCTCCTTTGTGTTTCACTCTCATACACACATTCCACATGTCCACTCACAACCACTTCCACACAATGGCACACACACTTATCCGCCATGAGCTCATCTGCGGATACCTCTCTGAGTCAAGCAGAATGCAGCCAAAGGCTGAATCGGAGCAGCGGTACGTCCTCATTCACTTACTGCCGCCGACGTGGAGGAGAGCCGTCTGTTCCGGCAGAGTGTTCAGCGTGTGCAGCAATATTCAGAAAAACCGGACCACATGTGAATTTCTGACTAAATCTTCATGTCATTATGAAACACATTCAGGCGATTACCTGCCTGAAAGACGTTCAGCCATGAAATCTGCTGAATGACTGCATCGATCCAGAATAACATTGAGTTTTAAAAGTGCCACAAAGACAAATAAATAACTTAATCCTTGAACCCATTTCAGTAGATCTAGCTAACTGCTTGTAAGAATTGTTTATATTTCACTACAAGGAAGAATGAACAAAATAATTGATACTGAACATCACACTGTTACCGAGGCTCGCTGCAAAGCTGCTGCACAATCAGCAAAGCATATCTGCCAATATGTATGTATTTATGCACGTGCAAACTGTGTTTTGGTACACTATAAATCAGGAGTCAGGTCAGTGAAGCCTCTGGCGGAGCTTTTGAGATCTCCACATGCATGGATAGCCACAGTCTGCATACTGGGTATTAATAGTTGTTTACTAGCTACTTGTGTGAAGCCAAAAAAGTTAGAAAGGCACAAATCAACCGACAGATGGCTGGAATCGTTCGATGGTAAACTTGGTCAGGCCTGACCAGGAACTGGCTGGAAGGAAGCACAGAAATTAGCACAGTCGCTGGATCCCCCATGCCAGTCACTACCAGATCATGCTGATAGCAGGACTCTTTGGTGTAGATGTTGTTACTGAGTCAGGAAAAGTCAAGCTGAGCTGGGTTTACTATTAAAAACGTATTCAAATTGTGAGAGGAAGCTCATAGATGTAAGAAGTTATTTAAAAAAGGAAATCATATTTCCTAGTACTTCCATAAAGATATCTAGAATTCAAGAGAGGCAGCAGGAAGACCTTCAGCAGATAACAGAAAGGCAGGGCTGGGTCATTAAACAATGTCCCAACATTTGAACGTCTCACACATCACTGTTCAGTCCAGTATCAAAAATCAAATGAGTATGGCGCAGCAGCTAACCTGCCGAGGCATGGCAGATCTCCTACGCGGACACGCTGGGCTGGGTGAGGCTTTTTCAAACCAGCAGCTTAGCTAACTAGAGCGAGGTGTTTTATTTTAGCATCAACCTAAAAAACACTGTGGCAGAAAACCAGCACTGGAGATCATCCTGAAGAAATTCCCCCCCACTGTAAAACAAAGGGGTGGCAGCATCATGCTGTTAGGGCGCTTTTATTCAGCAAAGACAGATAAACTTGTCAGAAATGACGGGGAGATGGATGGAACTAAATACAGGTTAGCTCCTTTCCTCGAACAACAACACATTTTAGCTCCAAGTCCTTTGCAACCTATTAGAGGTTGTGAAAGATTTAATGACATTTACAAAAAAAAAAAAAGTCTGTCCCCTGTTCAATAAAATTAATCATGGCTTGGATAGGTGGAATTCTCTACAGATATCTTAGCCTGGTCATATATCGCTTATCAAGATGAATACATTGTCCTTCTTATCATACCCTATACGGATGATCCCAATGGTGTTCTCTAAAGAAGGTGATTCAAAGTATTGATGATTGTTTTAACTCTTTTTCGTGGGGAGTAAAGACAGACCCAACCTCAATATGGCTACTCTGCAGTAGCCATGACAGGTAGTCTGGGCCTGGTCTGGAAATATTAGGATATATCAGCTGTGTAGTCAGCTCACAAACATACGTGACTGGATTACGGACGATTCACATTCTATCCTGTTGGACACTGAAATTTCTCCTTGTAAGTACAGTTTAAAATATTAGCATCCCCCCCCCCCCCCCCCCCCACAGAATTAAAGATGTGAGGCTGAGTTGCAGCAATCCCTTTACACTCAGGCCTGTCGTTTGCTGTGTCGTCTGAAAGGGAGATCTAAAATTTCAGCCTGGTTTGACAGATTGAGGCTTCAGTGTATGTGACAAAGGTATTGTAATGCTGAAGGATAATTTCTCCAATATTACACTGATGTCATTATCACAACTGTCCTTGAAATATAATGCCCCAAGTCAAAACCACTTTCTTTTTTTGCAACTAAACCATACATCCAGAATAGCATGCCTTTAGATATATGTATATATATATATATATATATATATATATATATATATATATATATATATATATATATATATATATTTGGCATACAGTCCCAAAGAGGGGATATTTGTCGCTGCATCTAACCTGTTCGTTAGGGAGCAGTGTGCACAGAAACAAATCTGTGTAAACTGTGACAGATGCATGCATGTATGTACAAATATCAGAACGACCAAGTACACATGCAAATAAAGGTTTTTCATTCCCAGCAGCTTGGTCAAGCAGCAGCACTTTACATAGTGATAAGTGGCCCCCTCTCGCACCGTTCTGGGGCTCACAGATTATGCCTCTGTTCTGACAAAGGCTGCATCAATAATTAAATCTCCGGCCCAACTGCAGCACAGAAACTAATGAAGGGTGTGAATGAAATCATCTACGACTCATCAAACACGGGGCTAGAGAGAAGCTTGATACTGCTCACTAAATAAGAGAACCAATATCTCAGAGGGTCAGCTTAATGCCTGTCCTCTGGCCTTTCTCTCGTTTTGATACTCTGCTTTCTACATAAAGTCACCTTGAGTTTTGTGCATAGTGAAAATGGAAAATAAATTGCGTATGCATGTGGAACAGTTCTGTTCCACATGCAGTTCGAATGTGTTGGTGGAGAGATGGGATATAGTTGGTCATTGCATGTTTATAAGTAGACCAACTTTCCCTCAACTTCACTACCATATTCAACAAGCCTCTAGAACTGCATAAAACACTCCACCATCATCCCTGTCCCCCACGAACGGACCATCACAGGTTTAAATTACTGTAGACCTATTGCCCTGACGTCTATGGTCATGAAATCCTTTGAGCACCTGGTACTGAAACACCTGAAAGACATCACAGGCCCCCCGCTAGAGCTCCAGCAGTTTGCTTACGGGGCAAACAGAAGGGCAGATAACGCTGTCAACCTGGGTCTACACGTCATCCTGCGCCAACTGGACCATCCTGGTCAACTGGGGTTGTGTAAAGAACTTTTATTACATGCATGCTTGGAAAGGGCAATATAAATGAATACAGACTGATTATCATGTCTATAAGTTTAGTGATGCGGGACAGTTTATAACACAGTTTGATACTGCAGGAATATCTGATGGGACAACGCTTTCTTTTAGGAAAATCACAATTTTATTCCCTACATACAGAGAAAACATTGTGAAGAAAGAAACTAACAAAACACACACACACACACACACATATATATATATATATATATATATATATATATATATATATATATATATATATATATATATATATATATAATAGGAACTGTGTGTAATGCTTTAACGGTAGAATAACTTTAAAACTGTTTGATATTTTCTACAGGAAAATAAAACTAAAATGCTTTTGCAAGCTGCCAGAGGGAGAACGTTGTTGCCATTCTAAGTTCTTTCATTACTTTCCAACTATTTTTTTTCTTTTTTACTCCAACATTCCCTCACCTGCTTGTTTCTTTTATTTGTTCACATTCACTCCTGTTCAGAGTTGGATGTGTGCTGGAAAAAAAAAAAAAAAAAAGCAGAAACTCAACAGGAGGGGAGAACAGATGGGCACTCCGGCTCGAGGTAAATGCATAGACAAATGAGTCAATGGTTCAGACACGCACTTATTGCACACGTGACTCCCGTGTCAGAAACCAACCCACGTGGGAATGTGTTTTTTGACAGTGGGAGAAGGCTATGCCAAGAAAAAAAACAAAAACAGCTGGCAGCAAGGAACAAAACAATCCTGACTGGACTAAAAATTAGCGACGGTAATCACCGAAGCAATCTTCCTGCCCCCACCTCGAGGTGAAAGCCAGAATATCTGACTGGAATATAAAACCACTTGGTAGTTTTGCTTGAATGCAGACAACAGTTTTTGTTTTGTTTGTGTCACATTGGAGTAGAACCACCTGGGGGATCCGTATCATCTTCAGCTGGCTGTGGGAGCCGGAGACCGCAACTCAGCTGAAACAACGGCGAACCCAAACTCTGCGTCAAGGACAAATCCCATGACCCAAACACATGGGGGGGCCCAGTCTTGATTCAAAAGTTCTCTCATTTCACAGCGAAAATCTCTCCCACTTGGAAAATGTCTGGGGGGAAAAATACAGAGGTGACCTCAGAAAAAAAAAGCAAGTCAAGAAATTCAGGAACCTTCATACTGGAGGGATGGTGGACGGTTATTTTTTTTTCCTTCCTCCGCCCCATTTAGTGCCCCACCACCCCCTCCCCCACCATACATTTTGAGAAAGGGCAAGGCAATCAGAGGGAAATTTGCGCCCTATTTCATGGAACGCTGCGATCCAACAGCTGCACACATGAGGGATCAGAGACAACACTCAGAGAAGTCACGCTGGACTGTTTTCCCAGCTCTGCACTGAAGAATGCCTTTCAATCGCCTCTCACACACAGCCGCCCGAGATGCCGGTGTGCATGAGTGGATGTGCGGAGAAAAGGTCTGCGCATGCTTTGTTGTAAATCTGATTGCTGAAAGGGAGCCCGCAGCATAATGAACGACCACTCAGAGGCGTGAACCTGACAGAGATTTGACGGCAGTTTTACTTAGGAGCGAACGGCATGTGTTCCTGCTGCTGGGGGAACGTCAGGCAGAGAATAAGCCTTTTGATTTACTCCACTGGACATGCTGAAAAACAGAGAAAGATACGGAAAATAAGGGACAGCGAAGCATGCATGAAGGCGGACGGATGCAGACAGATATGTAAGGGTCCAGACTATAAAATGGTGTTTACATTCCACCTCTGTGTTGCCGCTGTTGCATCTATACCAGGATTATCTGATGCACTGACAAAGACCTTTCTTCTCCCTCTCCCATCACCGCCCCTCACTCCAGTGCACTCGCGGCTTGTGCCAAGGGAAGAACAAACAAATTGTGTTTACCTCTGTTGGTCTCATTGATAAACCTACTGGTGCGAGAGCATTAAACCCTCCACTTCATGTAGCTGTCAATGCTGGCTTAGATTAGGCTCGGTTCCCAACAAGACATTTGTTTAGTCTGCGCTCATATTAAACACCTTTTTAAATTAATTGTTTACCCTTTTTCAAGGTGAGTTTACATTTCTTTTTTTTCTTCTTCTTCTAGCTTTGTACAGTCATATTCAGTGAATCAGAACATGAGTTCAATGAGGCTCATTTGTTAGTTTAAAAGTACCTTTTGAAAATGGTAACCTTTAAGCAAGTATTAAACATACTTTTCATTTAGCCCACATTTCTGTATTAAAATGTATTTTTTCTATCAGTTTAATTTAATTACCTAATCTTAAATGTCGTGTTTTCATTATATGTAAGAAAAAGAAATCATCATTATTGACAGAAATAAGGGCTTTAAAACACCAGTCTGTGAATATTGAATCTATTTAATGCGTTTACCTTAGTTAACTGGGTTACTGAAACAAATTGCCGTTTTGATATTATTCTAATTTATTGAATATTACTGCATATTTCAATGTTCTGTTTAAACCCAAAAGTTTAGCTATTTTAAAATATTTGGGATTTTTTTTACATTACTGGAAATCCTAGAATAAATATTTTGTTTTTTCTGTCCAAATTCATGGTATACATTACAAAAATAATCTGCAGGCAGTGTTGACGATGAACACACAGAAACTGTTAGCTAGTTCTCACTTTTTAGAGAATTTTAAGTTAAACTTTTTTTACAACTTGAAGTAAACGCAGGTAACCCTGGCATTATTCAACAGCGCTCTATTTAGGAGTGAATAAATGACACAAATATTTTCAGTTTATGGACAAAATAGTTGCAAGATTTTCCCTCCAAGGTGAGAGTTTGGTGACTGCTATGTGTGTGTCTGCGTGCACAAGTTCAGTTTAACTGTTACGCACACACAAGCAGGTCTTTGTGGTGACCCAATACTGAAAATGTGTTATGTTAGCCTAACTTTAAAGGTGCATAGTGCAAGTTTTGAAGTTACATATTACTTATTTTTTTCCCCATACATGCCCTTACAATTGCCCTTACAATTGTTATCTTCTATTTACCGCAGTTGCCTCTATAGGCGGGATTAGTTAGTTCATGAGACAGTGTTTCAGGCCGAATCCTCTGGGCATTGGTGTGGGTGTGACACACTGCAAGCTCTTGTTCACCCTACTACTTTGTTGAGTCTCCACCGTAATCGATGCATTAGCGAGAGAACACGACCTAACTTCAATATTTATAGCTTTCTTACCTCAGAAGGCATTGCGCCTCTAAACAAAAGACCTGTGCAGTCACAGCTGCAGATGCTTTTCCTCTTCTCTCATTCACATGCACAACTCTGGTGTCATTTCAACTTGTCGCCAGAGGGGGCAGACGTCTGCAAAAATCCTGGAACCTGCGCTATGCTCCTGTAAACTTTACGAAATAAAGACTAAAGAGGAAATAAAGGACTGATACATTAACCTTAAAAGCTAATACGTTGTTTGTTTTTTGGCATCCAATGTTATTTTTATCCTGGATAGAAATCCTTAGGTGGGTTTACAGCAATGCCAGAGATGAGCAGTGGAAGTTGCAGCTAAATCTACATATGTTTAAACTTTATTTCACACAAAATATTATGAATGATGGAAAACCAGTTCTCCGTTGAAAACATTTAGGTAGGGACCTGAATTTAGAACTAGTTCACCTTTAGGTGAACTGTCACCTCTGCAAATGAATCAGAGGCTCTGTGCATCACTGATCAGCAGCAGTTCTTTTGAGCTCCATCTTTTGTGCTAAAAAATATGCCAATGTCAAAAAAGCATTATAAATACTTTTCATTTTTTCACAAATTGTTCAAAATCTAGTAAATCTCAAACAGTATTTTAAATTATTTCTTTAATGTAAAGAATCAACCAGTTCAGGTTTGACCAGTTGAGCTATTTTAGATTAATAAATGCAGTTCAGATTCCTAAAAACAGGGAATCAACTCCTTACTAAAGGGACAAATCATAAACTTCAAATCAGATAGAAATTTTAGCCCGCCGCTCGTGTACAGCCTTATTTCTTACAGTGCTTACACATGTAAATAAGCAATAAAAAGTTGTTTGGGGCGCAAAACTGCTCAATGCTCCGGTCAACCCAAAGGCTATGCTGCTCTTGGCAATGAGCCGAGTCAAAAAACTGCCGTTCCTGATCACTGATACAGAAGCCCACCAGCAAAAACTGATTTTTCCTTTCACACCTAATATGTTTGCTCTGCAGCGGTGTGAAAACACTTCCAGGACTCAGCCAAAGGATAAAACTCAGGCTGGATCAAACAGAATCGTAACTTTTTCTCTTTGTGGATCAACCTTTTGGAGTTGATCCACCAACGACAGCAAGTGACAACAAGATATAGTCTGAGAAAGACGAAGGGAAGGGTGAACAGCGGGAGCACAATGGCAGATGAGGTGGGTGAAACTTTTATGTGAAATGTCTGAAAAGTCAATGTAAAAAAAATAGTCAGGGTGAAAGAACTAAGGAGATCTTAAGTTATTTATGGAGAAAGGTGAGAAAATGACATATGAGAGCCAAGATATTTGAAGAGCACATTCTTATCTAGTTAAAAATCACAACCAATAATTGCTTCTACAATATGATTTTGGAGCAATTTATGAATTTTGCTGCATTGTTCATTCTTTGCTATTTTGTCCTGTTCTGGTTGTTTTATATTCAACTTATTGGGTTGTAAAAAAGGAGCCATCTGCCAAAGGACTGTTTGTATAATCTATGCATCAAATGGGAGGTTTTGCACCAATTTTAACAACCAGTGATTTATACAGACACGACATTTTGTAGCTGGTTATGCAGATTCGGGTGTCCGGTTGAAGCCACCTTGGGGAGAGGGGGGGGGGGGGGGGGGGGGGGGTTCACAGATTCATCTGGACGGGACCCCTAATCCTACCAAAACGTTTTTCAGATACATCCAAACCAGTCTTCGTGTGGGCGGGGCTTTAGTTCAGTCCCTTTGCCGTATGTCGAAAGAGTTGACTACCTTAAGCAGGGTTCAGAACCCCAGTCAACAGAAATAAGGAGAACTGAAATATTCAGAAAAGAACAAAATGTTATAACATCAAACATGTGGGATTTGAGTACTTTTGTGATGTGTATATGCTTGTAGACTATTCAGCTATGTTTCTCCTGACACCCACAGAAATTTTGGACTAACGTTTCAATCCCACGGATAACATTTCTATACAGTTTGGTAAAGTAGTAGGCCAAAGATAGCATGCATGTGATTTGGGAATCTTTCAGATATTACACATTTCGGTGGTGTTCCAGTAAATCAGTTGGTGACAAAATTGAAAGAAAATGTCTCTGCATAAACGTCAGCTTTACCTCAAATACCTTAAAATGTGATGAAAAGTGTTTCAGCTGCTCTTTGCACAATTTCTAAATCTATCTAAGAACTGGCAGAACAGATCACAAGACACAGAAGCACAGGAGGCTGCAGCAGCAAATACAGTCTTTTCTTCAATGTGAGCATCACTGTAGACGGTAAAAACGTGTTTTTGCAAGCCACTTACAGCAAAACGGAAAGTATCATAGAATAGAGGTGCATGGCTCAGTAATGGGGGACGTGACAGGCTTAACCACAGACAGAACAACAAAACAAGGTTGCTGTGAATTGGGTTTTGTCAGGCGTAGACGGGATCACATTAGCAACATCCCTAATCTCAATTCAATGTTAAACCTTTCCTTCTATTTTTGCCCTGCACTTTGGCCCCAGTCTCCCCATTATGTTGTTCCATCCTTCCATTTTCAGACCATCTGGCCTCTTTCTCTGACAATGCTGGTACTCAACCAAGAGCACCATCCATCGCCTCTTACCCAACAAGTGATCTGAACCAGAAATGAAACTCCTCTCCAACTTTCAACAAAAGTTGATCCCTTTGATGCTGTGAGGCTCTCACATAACCCCCTATTTGTAAGTGTGTGCAGCAAAAAAAATCTATTTCTTAGGTTCTGGTACAGACATTGTAAGATTTGCTCAGGCGAATGCACATGTATTAGGCAAGGAAGGTGCTTTATGCAATGAGAGGTTCAAGATATATCAATAATTCCCTAAAACAGATGGTAGAGAAACACTGGTAATGGTGGTGAGATAAAGCATGCATAAAAGCATGTATAAAGGCAAATTAGAGCAATTTTGCAACTCTGTGCTCATGAATGATAATGTCTGCAAGAGACAAATCAATATTCGATCTCTTGCTGGTAGGATTCAATGTGTAAAATAGAACAGCCCAGTGAAATAGGACTTGTGCTATTTTCAAGTGCTTTGAAATACCAAAAAAAAAAAAGTGAAAGACTCTAAGACTATGGTGAAGTTTGTCCATCAAAAGTTGCTATCATTCCATTATTATTTTTCTGACAGAAACAGAATTGCTTGGAGCACACATATGCTAGAACGGCCTCCTCGCACGGAGAGAAAAAAAAAGAGCACGAGAAACAGATGATAGAAAACAGAGCTCTTACTTCAGCTTTCCTTTCCTACTCCCACCCATCAAACACTCAAGCTATTCTGTCCTTCCACTGCTCTCCGCCACTCTCCCGCTCCTCTGTTTTTATCCCCCACCGCTCACACGTGTGCGCGCTGGCACATGCCTCCCACCACCTTCCTCCTGCTGCTCTGATTGCAGCAGAGATCAGGCTGACCCCCACATCAGAGAGAGGGAGTGCTGTCAGTGGGTGCTGCTTGGACAGTGCACGTGGGTGGATTGCAATCAGGCCCACCTCCAGCAATAATACCAGCACTATATCCCACAAAAAAGACGAGAGAGAGTGAAGAGTTGGAGGGAAAAAAAGAAGAGGAAAGGTGGAGACGACGGATACTGAACTCTAAGAATATGAAGCTGTCGTTCATATTTAGTAGTACACCTATGCAATCCTACGGTGGGCTGGCTGGCTGGGTGGGTGATGGTGTAGGTCAGGGGTGTCAAACATACGGCCGAACAATTTAGTCCGGCCCGGTGGCTATGTGCATTATCATTATTCAACAATGATTTCTTTTTTTTTTCAGTGTCCTGTCTGGCAATGTGGCAATAAGAGAGCTCATCAGATTTGACTTTCACAAGTGGAGCAGTACGGCTTTTGCCATAGTGCTCCGCTTCATTTATGAATGTGACTAGTTTTATTATGATTCATGCGGGGAATATCTCAAATGATATTGACACTACAATGGGAAAGTAGGAGAGGAAAGGAAGAACAAGAAGTAAAAAAGAAAAGGTGAAAGAAAGAGGAGATAAAAAGAAGAGAATGATAAAATAATTATTGAAAAAAACATGTACTTCGTTTAATTGAAAGTCTGCAGTTCCAATATTGTCCACGAGGGGCGCTGTGTTTTAATCAGCAGATGGTAGCACTGTAACCTGACCCTAGCCAGATGTATTTCGCTCCGCCTAGCTCCACTCACATCCATCTGGGACTGATCCATAGGAATGGCCTTTTTTGAAGGCTGGGCCTTATCAAAAATCCTTGCATATGATTGGATAAGCCACTTGTCTGTCATCTTTATCGACGTGCTATTTCAACCACTCTCACCGAAGCCAACCTGTGACGCTGTGAGAGCGATGCAGGAAAAAACAAAACTTATTTTTTTTTTTTTTATGTGTTTGCGGCTCTAGTGGCACGCGTTTTATTGACAGTGAGCTGACAGGAAGAGGGGGAAGACAGGCGGCAAAGGGCCACGGGTCGGAGTCGATCCCGGGCCGACCGCGTCGAGGACTAAAGGCCTCCTAACATGGTTCGCGCTAACCGCTCCGCCACGGGCGCGCCCCCACCACGGGCGCGTCCCGGAAAAAAAAACTTGCCAAATCCGGTCAGGAGAAGGGCGAAAACATCGTTTCCACCAACAAAAGCCTTCAGAGCCGTTCTCTGATGTTCTTTTAATGAAACAATATTAGGTAGATTGGACAACACGGAAGAAATAGCAGCATCAATGTTAACGCTTGCTTCCTCGATGCGAGCCGCCATTGTCTGAATCAAAACAGTCTCACGGTCGCTTCTCCACTACGTCACATCTATGAAACTCCAGCCCTGCGTCCTGATTGGCTGGACAATAAAGTTGGTTGGAGAAATCACTCTCTATGGGAGATGTCCCAGATGGAGGTGAGTGAAGCTAGGCGGAGCGATATCAATCTGGCTAGGGTCAGGTTAGTAGCACTGAGCTTCAGATGTGGAAAATTGATTTTAAATAATTTCTTAATTTTTATCTGTTTGATGTATTTTGTCATGCAGGACAGTGTTTTTAAGTTCCAAAAAATGTGAATAAATGTTTTTCAACATTGTACAATCACTGTGATCAGTTCCTATGCATAATGCACAAGTAAATGTTTAACTGAGTAAAAGTATTGTTGAAATTGCACATACTTTTCTTAAAAACGCTGAGGTTATTCATAATATATTGCGTAAAAGTGAAATTAATTTAATATAAAAATCAACAACAAGTCCACTTTTATTAGTTCTATTTAATCTTGCAATGAGTTTACTCGTGTGGCCCTCTTGAGATCAGATTAAGCTGTATGCGGCCCCTAAACCAAAATGAGTTTGACACCCCTGGTGTAGGTGGTTGTGGCAAGCACTGTTTGTAGCAACAAATGTATTTCATGTATATTAGACTTTTGACAAAACAGTTTATTCATTTATCTTCATTCACATGTTCAAAAGTAAGCATTTTCAACTAAAAATAGTCTTTAAAACACAAATCATGAACAAAGGGTCAATTTGTATGGCAATATTTATAAAAGAGTCAGATATATAAGATTTGATGGCTCAGTGGAAGAGCGTGGTTTTGTAAATGAAAAAATATATGTTGCAATGGTATGCAATATTATGGATTGTCTTCATTACTGATTCAAACCTCAAAAATTAAAATGTGCTAAATACCCAGCTTTTATCCATGTCTCCTGTTATCCAATGTTTGCACTTTTTTTTCCTAGATCTGCAGTTGTGCCATTGTTAAAGCTATACAAAATATCAAATAAAGAAATTTCTTAAGCTGGAAAAGGGTACAGTGCCTTCTCCAAGTTGTCCTGTACCAAGTGGAGGAGTTTAAGTATCTTGGGGTCTTGTTCACAAATGAGGGGAAGATGGAGCGAGAGATTGATAAGCGGAGTGGTGCTGCGTCTGCTGTGAAGCGGTCCCTGTACCGGTCCGTTGTGGTAAAGAGCGAGCTGAGCCAAAAGGCAAAGCTCCCGATTTATCAGTTGATCTACGTTCCCATCCTCATCTACGGTCATGAGCTTTAAGCTGAAAGAACAAGATCACGGATACAAGCGGCCGAAATTAGTTTTCTCCGTAGTGTGTCTGGGCTCTCGCTTAGAGATAGGGTGAGAACCTCGGTCATCCAGGAGGGACTCAGTGTAGAGCTGCTGCTTCATTCAGGCGGCTCGGGAATCTGGTTAGGATGCCTCCTGGACGCCTCCCTTGAGATTCCCCCGGAGGAGCTGGCCCAAGTAGCTGGGGAGAGGGACGTCTGGGCCTCCCTACTAAGGCAACTACTCATGTGACGCGACCCCGGATAAGCGGAAGAAAAAAAAGAAATTTCTTTCAAATTTTCAAATCACATCATATTCCTTAGCATATCTTAGGATATTTATTGAGTTAGTCTTTTTATATATAAGTGGTTACAACAGTTGTAAGATATTTTGTGTGTGTGTGTGTGTGTGTGTGTGTGTGTGTGTGTGCGTGCGCGTGTGTGTGTGTGTAAAGCCATGTCTTCTTTTTTTGTCCATTTTTGTCCAATTATTGCATTGATTTGTGTTGGTCCATCACATAAAATCCCAATAAAGTAGTTTTAAAGTTTGTGGCTGTAACCTGAAAATATTTAGAAAAGCAAAAGAGTGTGACTGACCACTGCTGCTAGATGTGATGAATTTCTTCTAGCTTCAAATGAACTGAGCTAGAAGCTCTAGGAGCCAAACATATCTGAGGCTGACCTATATGTCACCACATACAGCAACATAAAGAGGTGCAGTCTGTGAAGTCAAAAGTGTTAAAAATTGATTTGTTGAGGTTTTTGAAAAGGCACTAAGCCTTAAAAAAAATCTATTTTTGTGAATTGATTCTTTTTGCTACACCCACATCTAATAGATCTGTAGGAATGAAGACTATGGATTCCCAGAGAAGGTGCTCATAATTTTCTTCAATTTGTCTTTAGCAGCTGAATACATTTGCATAGTTACTAATGTCTCAACCCTCAACCATTTTCACAATTAAATCCGATAGAAAAGTTCTTAATGAAGGAGTTTGGGTACGAACACTGAGGAGACTATTGTGTTTGGCGCAGAGACTCTCCAAATTAAACTCGGAGCTGGAGCAAAGAGAAAGCTTGTCACCTGCCACACACCCCTCACTCATATCCACTCTCCTCCTCTCGTTTGTTCCCCTCTCAGCTCTGAAGCATGTGCGATTTTTCTCCCTTGTCCTCTCGGTCAGTGCTTGTGCTTGTCATTCCTTTCTCACCTGTTATCTTCCCTGTCTTTCATTCTCTGGCTGCTGCCCACCTTTTTATCCGCGCCGCTTCTCCCTCGTCTCCCCTCCCCTTCCTCTTGCTCTTTTTCCTCCGCTGATTACCTACGCATTCACTCTTCTACGCCTGCCTGCTCACTAATGGCAGTGGCAGGTGTTCTCCCAGGTGCCTGAACAGAATGGTCTGGGCTGAGCCTTTAAAAGCCCTGGCATCAGCACCTCGGCAGAACACCTCCACCCTTTGCCCGCTGTCCCCTGCAGGACTGACTGTCTTCAAAAGTCTTTGTCCCTGGGAAATTGCAAAAAACACATTGTTGACCTCCTCCACACTGAAAGAGCAAAAATATATACACTGTGAGAAGACTGTTCATTGCTTGTTCTCGCACAGAATAGTGCAGTTGGGTCCAGGTGAACGAGCTGTCTGTGCTGGCTTTATCATTAATAACATGCAAACAATGTGAAGTCCACAAGAATAAATGCACCCTCTAATGGGATGACACTAAAGGGAAACATGACACAGTGGTTTTTGGTTACAGGCCACGATCATGGCCTACTTAGAGAGCACCAAAAGCAACAAAAGCAGCATTGTGATCTGACTGTGTGACGGCCACCCTCTCTTCTCAATCAATCAGCAGGTAATATCTGAGCAGCCTCTGTGTGACTTTAACTGCCACATAATGGAAAACCTTCATTTCAACATAAAGACCATGATACTTTCAGTCCCACAGGATCCACAACTCAGCTGCTTACACAAAAAAAATTACTGTAAACCCAACCAGTCAGCGGAGAAGAAAATAGTTACCATTAAATTTATTGCTTTATCCAGTTTGTATAGTTTATAGTAAACAAATACAAGTAATAGTTCAATATTAAGATCATACATTCCAGTGTTGATTGTATTTCATCCACCGCCTTTCTCCCACAAAAAAATACATTAAAACTCCTCCAGACTGTCTAAAACTATGCCAAAAAGTAATTGCTGCCGATTTTTGTCAACTAACAAAAATGGAAATAAGATAATGTGCTGATGAAAGCCAGTTAGATCTAATCATAGCCATTTGGGAACACAAGAAAAAGTTGGAGAAGTAGCCAGGGAGGTGTAATCTTGCCTACAAAGTGCTATATAAGTTCAGCCCATTTACCATTTACAAAGTACACCCTATTTAAAATAGCCCTTCTTTATTTGTCTCGCTGCACTTCTTTGCACAAATTCATAAGGTCACCTCTCTGCCAACTGCATTTTAGTCTGTCCAGTGAAGAGAACAGGTAATGACTAAGGGTGGCAGTAAAAAATTTATTCTTTAATGCGTAGAGATGCAGGCATGGACAAGTCTGAATGGATGTACAAACATCAGAATTATCTTATTGTTAAGTTTTAACTTAAAACTAGTGGCTCTTGAAAATGAGATCCCATGTCTCAATGGGACTGACCTGTAAAAATAAAGGTGAAATAGATTTCAAGATTCCCCTGACTTTGAGAAACACAAAACGTGCAACAAAAAGCCAAGAGGATGGTGCCGACCAAGAATTACAAGCTGTAGCCTCTGCACCAAAGGGAAAATGACTTGGGCAAGAGCCACGCCATATGCAGGCTTTGAACAACAGTACTGAAGTGTTTCGCAACACAACAAACATGAGCAACAGTATTACATATTCCCACCTGTAGGTGGAAGAAAAACAGCTAACAGCTGCCAACCAGAGGACCATCGACTAAGCGAGGTCAAAGCTTCCCATGGCAAAGCTAACCTCAGAGTTTATTGCCGCTTTTACTCTTTTGTTGAGAGCCAGGGCAGGGCTCTATGTATCATTCTTTGGATATCAAGTATCCCACATGACAGACATTTCACTGAAATAGAATCCAAGACACACTACAATTTCACCAAAAAAAGGCTCAACATCCCTAAAAGGCAAGTAGGATAGCTGTAACACGTGATGCATGGACAGCCATTACAATGGATGTCACCACAACTGCACATTTTCTGATGCTAGTGTTGCTGTGCTCCAAGTGAAAGGAGGGTCATACAGGTGAGAATGTGACTGAGCTTTAAAAGAATGTAACAGAGGAATGGCAATTGGCCAAGAATGATTTACTTTGTGTTACTGATAAAGCTAGAGATATTGGAGTCAGAGATCTTGGAGCCTCTGACCTTATTGTGAATAAGGTCAGAGGCTTGTTAGCCCACAATGTGCAGAGGTCCACAAGCTTTCTTTTGATCCAAAAAGCCTTGGACTCAAACTTAATCAGGACATTCTGTAAAAATAGACCTTCTTTATTAATGACCTGTCTGAACATCGCAGAAGTTTGAGAGCAGCACCTTGTTGCCATGCAGAAAAATCTGATTAGATTAAATTCAAAGGATTATGGAAAATGTCACACTATTAAGTATAGGGTTCTATGACTTTGTGCTATGGTTCAAAAGCAAAGCTCTTGCAGACATAATGGTTTTAAATAAGTCAAAATGCCCAAAGTCAAGGTCACTAAAATGTTTTCCTGAACAGATTAATTTAAAGATCATAGAGTGTAGGAAAGAAAGTTTTGGATTGTAGTTTTAGGTGGGGTCTTTTAGGTAGGGTCTAAAACAGTAATTTTAGGCATGAACTGAGTTGTTTCTGTGTTTAACTCTGTACAGAAAACATGGTAAATATAGTAAATATAAATTTGAAGCCAATTAATATAATGGTGTAGGATGAACCAATTGGGGAACTAAAGTTCTAAATTCAGTTAGCATTCTTCTTAAGATATACTTCTAGCACTTATATTTTCAAATCAACATTAGGCACAACATCTTATGGACATGTAAAAAGTAGGGATGTAAATGACCAGCTTTTTTATCGCAATATAATCTTATATTGATATATATTGTTTGGATCATGATGCAATATTTGCCAATACAACAAAGTCTGTTACGATTTCCGATTGATGCGATCGATATGATGCAATCTCATCTGCCCATCTAACACTATAAATTATATTGATATTAATTCACAAAAAAACCCAAATATGATTTCACCATTTTATTTCTAAGCAGGCAGTTAAATAAAAAACATCATTCTTCTAATTTTAAAATAATAATAATGATGATAGATCACCTGTTCACTTTAGTCTCATGCCTTCTGGATTTCAAAATAAAGGCATATCTTAAAAATGACTATATAGATTGATAATTTCATTTTGCATCCATGTAATTTGATCGTTAATCATTTAATCAATATATTGATGTAGATCGATGTATTGTATACCTCTAGTAAAAAGCATACACTGTCCTGATGATGATTACAATGCAGAGAGCTGACTGAATAGACTATAACTTATTATACATACAGCATACTACTGACAGCCAGCTCTTAATTAAATGCTTTTGATTCATTATAAGAGAAAATGACTTTTGTTTTATTAGACCACAAAAGAAAGGAATTATTTTGTGATGCTTCCCTCCTCTGTCTTTTTGGACGGCTTCATGTACTGGCAAATGAGCACGGGGGTGCAGACCCTCCTCCCTGCTTCACTGGGCGGTTTGTGTAATTTTCTCATTGATTTTCGCCTTGGCATCACAAATGACAACTCTGCTCTTGCCAGGCTGACACAGGATCAACCTCATTAAGATCTTAGTTAATACGCTGCGGGTGGGCATGCAGATGTGTGTGTGTGTGTGTGTGTAAGAGAGACAGGTAAAGAAACGTTGTGGTTTGAGGTGTGTTTGAGTTGTACACCTTGCATGAGGGTGTGGGCACCCTCTGCGGATGTGCGTGCATACTTTCTAGATCTCATAAGAAGAATGCGGTTGGTGGATGCCTTTTTCAAGGACAAGAGAAACGTCTTCAGCAAGCTGAAGGGAACAACACGAGAGCAGCGAAAACAAATGAAAACCCCCTTAAGTCAACATCAATCCTCAAAAACAAGACAACCAGGACATGCAGACAAAGGGCGCATTGATATTGGCTGTGACACATGGGTGGCAGCTGTACACACTATGTCATTCAGTGGTGGCTGCCGTGAAAGGAGACTTTGTCAGACAGGTCAAGCCTGGTGATAGGCTCTGGTTTTGTATTGAAATGTTGCGTAAAATAATGTGAATGGTGCATTACACTGTAGAACTGCTGGGCAGGGGGAGCGTCGGAGTAATTAAAATTTGTCAAATCTTGGTTTGCTAGCTGATTTTACAACTCTAGCTCGTATAGAGCTGTTCAAAAATATAAATGACGTATATCCCGTGTGAACTCTTTGTCACATTTCAATCACAAACTGTGTGACACAGCAATGCAAACTAGCATTGACAAAGCCAACAATAAAAGCTTTTAGACATAGATCATTGTTCATTGTGGCTAAGCTAAAAACCTGGCAAGCCATTAGGAGTCATGGTTTAAGGCTGTTACCACCCATGTAGGGATCATGGCAAAGATGAGGCTCACTCGTCTTGGTTTTCCAAAAGACCCGGTAAGGCTAGATGGGGGTGAACAGCCAGTGGGGGTGGCTTTAGAGATTAATACTGTGAAGAAATCTGCAGGAAACGGTAAACAATAAAAAAGTAAATAAATAATTTTTAATGACAGATGCGGACAGGGGAGCCACGACTAAGAGTCTGATCTGCTCCAAAGTTTGCCTTACTGAGTTAAAATTTAGGGCTTCATGAGGATGTTTTACCTCAGCCAAGATGAGAATGGCAATACGGAATTTAAAGTGCAAAATTGCGGCCTTTAGGCCCCTGTGAAATTATTTTTAAGCGTACGTTGGATGTTGGATATTTGCGCTGCGCTGATTCGGTGAAATGGTCTTTGGCAGAGGAGCAGGCAGCTCCCATGCCTTCCCCTGCAGCAGTCCGGGGCAAACTCGGTGGTTCGATTAGGGCTGTAAACAATTTTTTCAACCGAACACTCTATAGAGCAAAAAACTTAATAGCTTTCAGTGTGTGTAAAATGAGTGAACACCTCACTAATTTCATGAATCTGATTTAGGTTATTAAATACAGCAAGCTCATCTGCATATAGAAAGCTGAAGAGTCCTTTTCGTTTCTTTTATTTCCTTCAGGCGTGATTCCTGGTTTGTAAATAGTAAAATGATATTTGGGTTTGACCCACTCCATACATGAAGGTCCTTAATACTGTATTAATGCTGTCGCTCTTCAGTTTAACTTTTTCCGGCACTTCCGCTGCAGAAACCTCGTTTCTCCTCGCCCTTGACCAACCAGCTAATAGCACTCGGCTCACGTCACATCTTGGTTCTATTCCACTCTGATAGGCCCCACTCCTAAGCAGGACCGAAAAAAAGGCAGCTTAGGGCCGAAAATGTTTTTTTTTCAAATGCTCACAAAGTTGGTGAGCCGAATAGAGCCAAGCCAAATGGAGCTGGTGTGAATAACTGGATCATGCTTCAGTTTCAACATTTATATATTAGTATTCAAGGCCATAAACATCATGAGCACCGGTCTGATCCCCCGCTCCCACCATCTCAGCTGTCGTGCACCTGCATTGCCTGCTGGTGATGGTCAGATGGTGGCGCCATTGTATGGCAGCCAGGCCTCTGTCAGTCTGCCCCAGGGCAGCTGTGGCTACAAACTCACCACCATCAGGATGTCAGTGGGTGTATGAATGGGTGACTGACTGTGGTGTAAAACGCTTTGGGGTCATCGGACTTGATGAAGCGCTATACAAGTAGAAGCCATTTACCATCATTATGTGTTTGGCATCATTAGCCGTGCAGGAAGTGAAAACCCTGATTGGTCTAAAGAAGAAACATGGGTGTATTCTATGACTAGTGTGTTGATTTTTGAGCAATGGAGTATCATCGAGGATACGCTTTACATTAGTAATTGAAATGCTTTTTTTGGACTCACTGGGGGATAGAAACCGCAGGAGGCTAAATGTGTAGTTTCGTTTAACTGTGGCAGGATTTTAAAGCAAACTATTACAGCACCTCGAAGCAATTAGATGTGTTATTGCAGTGTCATCAGCAGGTAATGGTGTTGCAAGCTGTGTCAAACGAAGCTGCGTAAACTGGAAAAAATATTTAGGTTAGATCATCAGAAACAGCTCATTAATCATGTAGTCAGTTGTAAAAGTCTTTATTTATTTTGAAAGAAACTTCTCGCATTAAACTTCTTTTATGTGATGACGATGAGCAGAAAGCATGAATACATTTTTCTTTCTTCGTAAACCACCATAAAATTATTTTCTAGCTCAAAGTTGTAGTAGGCTTTCTCAGAGTATATGGGCATAGTTTTATTTTTCATTCTCTGATTTTGCAAAACGAATGAAACTAAACAGGAAGTCATCAAATTACTGTTCCTCTGGCATCAGCTTACAAAAGCTAAATGTGTAAGGGGGAAAATACAAATCCTTCAGCAGTAGTGTGTGTACCATTTGCTTCAATATTTCTGTTTTTCAAAATATAGGTGTAGAGAAATAAGAATGTGTTCAATCTCCGAAAAATGAAAGTGCACTATGTCAGAAATTCAAGGTAAAAAAACAACAACACACAAACAAACAAACAAACACTCAAAGCCTAAAGCAGACACCTAGTCAAGAAGTTGGATCCCCCGGGAACAGCTGGATAAGAAAGCAATGTAGTTGCATTATTGGATTGCCAACTGTAACCGCTTTGATCGCAGGAAGTTACATCACAACCGCAGTGTTTCGTCTGCTCCTATTATGTCCTCTAATAAACCCTTTCATCGAGCTCAGTTATGAACAACAAAGCGTTTCGTCAAGGAAAAAAGAAAATTAAACCTGCGGAGTCAGGACAATGTTTACAGAGATATATGTCAGACACATGTATTGGTACCCCTGTTAAATAGCGGTAAAAAGCCTTAAATTAAATTGATCTTTTAATTTAGTAGCATTGTCCCACTCATTCGAGTTCATTGAGGTCAAATATTTTATGTTAAGATATACTTTTTTTTCCAACATTCCTATGCATTTCACAGGGTATGAAAATACAGAGAGCATCTCTCTACATCTTCCAGAGACCTTGATCCTCTCGCATGCAGGCTTGTCTACAGCTCAGGCCACTGCTTTTCCAAAGGAATTCAGAAGAAGGGGGATTTTGTGTCTGGTAAAACTATTTGTGTTGATTTGGCCATGTATCATAAATCATCATCATGTTGAAAGACCCAATAATGGCTTCTTTTCCATGTTCTATCAGGGAATGGTATTTCAAGGAAACCCTAACCATACCGAACATGCCAGTGTTTCTGGAAGAACACTTACATTTTATTTTCATTCAACCAAAGCACAAAGGTCCAGTTGAAGCCCCAGAAAATTCGGCTTGTTTACATTTGCGACAGTCGTGAAGAGAAGGTTCTTTTTAGCATCTCTCCTAAACAAGTGGTTGGCATGCAGACATAATCTAGCCTGGTTGCTATTAGGGTCTTGATGACCCCCAAGATGTGACTCTGTGCTTTGGGGATGTTTAGCTCCTTCACTTTCTTGCTCATTGTTCATGGTAGAGATAACTATGGTTATATGCCCCAAGAGGGCAGCAGTACAGAGAAATATGACATGTGATATTAACATATGTCACTCTCACTTTACAAAAAAATAAAGTATAAAAAAGTATAAAAAAATTGCAGTTACATTAATTGTCAAGGAATAGTTTGCGGTCTCAGTATTTGTGCCAATAGTGATTTCGTTAAAAACAATTATTCCTCAAATTAAAGGTTGGACTATTCTAAATCTTTCAGTGCGAGGTTATACAACTGGAATAAAATATGAATTTATTTTAAACAGCTTTACTGGGGGGGGGGCAATATGTAAATATATGGCCTTCTCTCATTTCCACATTGGATACAGTATCTTCAATCTAACTGGGTGGCAAACAACTATTTTCCATGATTTTCACAAAACACAATTACAGAAATATTTCTCATATCAAGAAACATGCAACCATTTTGGACACTCCACAAGTAAAGGCACAGCAGAAACTCAGTAATTTGGGTCAGATTTTAACATTTTCAAGAAGGAAGTGAATTACACATCTCTGCAATATGAGAACACCATTATCCCTGATGTTGATGTCAGAGCTATAAAAAAAATGGATAGCTCGGTGTTATGGTGAGCCAGTGTTAGAACTATCATACACTTATTCTTGAACGATTGTATTTTCAGGGCAACATTACTGAAATAACTTTATCTATGTTTATTTTTGATTTGTAAAGGCACAAAGCAGATTGTTGAGAAGCTTTTTCTCCAGTTTTAATGTACAACACACAGAAGATACTGTTAAATATGGTGGAAAAAAAAAACCCACAGCGGCCACTTTACTGAGGGCTCTGTGGCCACGGGGGCATCGGTCTCCAGTCCTTCAGGGCCGGTGTCCTGCAACATTGAGATGTGTGCCTGGTCCACAGCATCTGATTCCCACAGCTAAATTAAATCCTCAGCATGGAGTCACGTTCTTCTGAGTCCTGCTAATGACCCAATTATTTCATTCAGGTGCATTGGTGTAGAGAACCGTCGAAAGAGTGGGAAATCAGTTCAGCCTCAAAAGGGAGGGCATAATTTAAACTGTATGGACAAGAAACAACACACGAACACAGTTTATAGTTATGGTCTCCACTCAAACGTGCAAATCCTGTGGTCAAACAACACACCTCTACATTTTCCTAAAGGTTAAGGATCTCCTATAGTTTGAAATGTGTTGTCATCAGTTCCCTAACAATCTGAATAAAATCAGCACTAGGGGCAAAATGTGACTGAAATTGCTTGGAAAACTTTGGCAAACTCAAAACCAGACATCCTAAGTCATTTACAGAATGAAACCTTGCACTATTGCACACCAATTCTCTTCCCCCGGTGACAGGAATATTTCGGTTTAAATCACACAGACCCATGGAGAATCTGGGGCTTGTCATTTCTAATGTGTGATGCAACAGAAAGGCAACCTTGTGGCCCCGAGCACACACTGCTAACTACACCAAAGCTCCTTTCCTACAGCACACCAGTATTATTACCAGAGGCCCTTTACAGATTGTACAAACCATATGTGCACACACCAAATGAAGCCCTGCTGTTTAATTAAACCCTCTGAAACATGCAAAATAACAGCTAAAAATATGTACGCTTACACCTCAGCATATCATTTCCAGGTCATTTAGGCTATTACACAAATATGTTCAATTCTGGTTTCTGGATATTTTTCAAAGGTATGAATGATCATCTTTTTGGCCCTTCAGACATTAAGACATTCCTGACAGAAAATGAAACAATTACGATCTCCAATTAGTAAGATGTGAGAAATGTGGTAAGGAAATTACTCAACACATTTTCAACTATCCACTAACTCGACATGAACATTCATGTCTTGAATTTTACGCGTTTTATAATTCAGGTCAGGTCATATTTGTCACAATTTAACGAGGGAGTTAGACACCTTAGATCTAAATTCATATTTAAATTAGTGAAAATAACATCCGTAGCAGGAGGATGAAATAAAAAAGAAAGAACACAAAATATAGTGGAAAAAAGGCACAAAAAAGAAAGATTTAGTGTTGACTTTTTTGATCCAAAAAGAGTTATACAGTATCTCCTCACTTGACAGTATTTAAATTTATCAGGCTAAAGATGTAACTGCAGTAGATGACCTAATTACAATATTCTTTGCAAGTGCATGTGTGGATGACTGCAAAGCAAAAACATGAATTTACTTGTCAAATAAAAGGTGGAGGGTAAATATTGTAATCTAATTTAGTGGGGAGAGCTGTGGTTTCTGTTTGTTTAACTCACAAATTGGTGAACAGGCATTCCTATTTCTTCATGGAAAATTGTGACTTCATTTTAATATGTATATTATAGAATTAATATTATTTTGGTCTGGAGCAACTTTAATACATATTTACAGTTTAAGGTGATAGAGGTATAGCAGCAGCCAGATGCTGCTAATTAAATGCGCTGATTTAACTGGTCATTATCTGAGTGACCTTCTGCTCTGGAGGATAAAGGTCTTTGTACCCACTGATTGCCCATCGATATGGATTTTTTTAAATTTTTAATTTTTTTTTTATCTTCGCATCAATTATGCCTCACGGTCAAGAGCACTGCTAAGAGAGATTGCAAAAAAATCCAAGAGCAGCATCTCTGACTCTAAAGGTGTCAGGTAGCAGAATAAATGTGACCGGTCATGACAAGGCCATTTAAAATAGCATGCTAAACTATGTAGTCCAATGCAACAGCAGGAAAAGGCATTTCCAAGCAAACAGAAGAGCAGAAATATATCTATTTTATGCATAATCAGTGAGCCTGAAATAACAGCCTTGAGGTTTAAAAACAAATCCAGTAAAACAAAGCTCCTTTGCTTGAAAACACACATTTAAACATATGACTGAAGGGTCTGAACGACACATCAGTTATACTAAACGTGCCTTTTGTGGACTTACCCTCTCAAAAAGGTAACAAAAAGGTTGTTTAGGAAACCACAAAATAAGCACTCTTGCACTATCATCCCCATTCTCCTAATGTTTATATGCCCAAATTAGGAAGGAGGGGGGTGGGTTGGATATTTTTAAAAGTTCACCATGTGCATGTACATAACTACAACAACATGGAAAAATGGTGCAAATAACAGCAGGGCTGTAAATGCTGTTTGTAGTACAATTTTGTATGTCTCATCAGAGAAGAGTCTGCCCAGAAAAGAGCTGTGTTGTTGCTGTTAGTGCATAAAATAAGTTTAAGGTTTTGCTACAAGTCCATAATATGAAGATTATTTAAGCTTGGCACCCTGTGGTATTCATGTTTGGGGCTCTTATTTTGTATCTTAAAAGGAAATGGTTTCTGAGTTGTGTCGAAAGTTTGGCTAAAGCTTGGTTTATACTTGACATATCTGCAAGGTCCTCGCAGCCAACTTATTTTCATTTTGGCTACCGCGCCCCTACGCACGGCCAAAAGTTTCCTCTCCGCACTAGTAAAATTCTTAACTACGCGGATAGTCCCATTGTGGAAAAACAGGGCAGACAAGCAAGAGCTCCTTCTGGCGGAGGTTGGTGAAAATAGAAATCTTTATGATTCACACAACGCTGGCCCCTAGAGTCAAGGAGGATAGTGCTATTTCAGAGGGAAGCCCACATGGAGCATAAACGCAGCAGACATTGTGTCCGCACGGAACGCACGCGAGTCAAGGATAAGCTAGCCTTAATAAAGACTTCTGACCTACCACATACACACACAACACATCACATTCCTCACGCTGAAAACAAAGCCCATACTGAACGGGCTACAGGTGATCCGTTCAGCTCTCAATCTAAGTCCCACCTTCAGCAGAGCCATTTCAGCCTTTCACACAGTTTGCTGGGCCTCTGTAGTTTCTGCTGCTGTTAGCGGTTCTCCGCAGGAACGTTAACTCTTCTCACACTGAACTTATCCAAGTTAAGAGCTCTGTACTTGGTTGCAAAAAAATTGTGTGGCAGCATTTTGGACAGTCAGAATGTACATTTATTGATACTATGCATGTCATCAAGCGCTAACAGTTAGCGGCTAACAACGCTAAAGTTAGCATCTACTTCAGACCGGCTAAATATGCCAAAACAAAGCAAATTTTGAATGAGCCTGTGTGAAATTTGTTTAAGCTTTATAGTTTAATGGCTGAAACGCTTTGGCTGATCAGAGCATAACTGGATAATGCTATATTGATCACTGATTCTTTAATCTGCGGAAACACAAAACTGAACTGTTTTCAATACTTTGTTTTGGCATCAGGACCCCCTTAAGTCGAGACAAACATAAGAAAACTATGTATATATCAGTCAATTCTGGATGGACTAATTCTAAACTGATTTTTTATTACTTAAAACACAGTTTGTGATATGTGAAACTTTCCTCATCTTGTTCTCTTGGACCCAGCACAGTAATCTTGATCTATTTTCACTCCCCCGACTAGAAACCACAGAATGTCATATCTTACATTAAACTCACACAATGTAAGAATTAACAAAACTGAGCTACAAAATTTTTGCAATTTTTTTTCTCCTGAAGCCACGGACAAAACAACCTACCTGTATTAATGAGAGGTTACGGAGATCCAATCTGAAAAGGTAGTTTCTGGATTGGGAAAATGAGAAGAAAAAGAGATGTGTGAGTGATTTTGCCTCCCTACGAAGTACCTACACAACTGCTCAATAAACTATTGTTTTGAGGATTTTCACATTGATGCAATATCAGTTTCATTTTGATGTGCATGACTGTAACGTAGACAAACCAGGCGAAAGCTGAGCTCAAATCCTTTCATCAGAGAATGCACACTAACACACACACAAACACACACTATTGCAGCATGATGCATTTCTCTCAAATTCCTTCCTCCTGCCAAATCTAAAGCTTAACTTGGTCCAGAGAGGCCTTAGTAGAGCAAGTTAGAAGCATCATTATCCAAAACCACGCAGGATAAGTGAGTCAGAAAGGGTATCACTTTCTCTGTAATGTGCTCTGTGGGGAGAGAAGCTGAGTGGATTTCAGGTTTCTTACCTGGCACCAACAATAAGCTCATCCCTAGTCAGGTCAAGGGTGAGCTGTGAGTAGTCTCTCACACCAGGGTGGAAGAACGTGGAGATCCACGGGCTGAGCGCTGCAAAAGAAAGAAAGACAAAGGGTTTAGCAGGGGCTAAAGAATGTCAAGAAAGAAAATCCTGTGCAATATACAAAAAAAAATCTCTGTTTAGTTTTCTACATGGAGAGAATTAAACTCTTGGCCTTGCACAAAAAAGCCACTTACAGGATTTCTGCTATACACAAGGTGCAAGGGTTACTTATATTACCAGGGTCACAGGAGTTAGGGAGTTTGTCCTGTAATTGGTGGGTTGCCGGTTCGATCCCCCGCTCTAACCGGGCAAGACGCTGACCACCAACTTGTGGTGGTCAGAGGGCCCGGTGGCGCTGATGTATGGCAGCCTCGTCTCGGTCAGTCTGCCCCAGGGCAGCTGTGGCTACTAACAAAGCTCACCACCATCAGGGGGTGAATGGGTGAATGACTGTAGTGTAAAGTGCCTTGGCTTTGTATAGTTAAAGCACTATACAAGTACAAGTCATTTACCATTTTACATTTTTGTCACCTTACAGCCACAAACCTCAATTTATTTTATTGTGATTTTATGTAATAGATCAACAAGAATCAGTGCATAATTATAAAGTAGAAGGAAAATCAGAAAGGAATTTTTTTCACAAATAAAAATCCAAAAAAAGTGTGATGTGTGTTTGTATTCAACTCTCCAGGCAGTGCTTTATACAGCCAGCTTTCCCAGCTATTGCAGCTGCCTCTTGGCAAACGAGCTTCTTCTTAAAGAAGAGGCTCGAGCTCAGTGAGACTGGGCGGATAATATCAGAGAACATACATTTCTAAGTGTAAATTGGATTCAAGTCTGGACTTTAAATGGGCCACTCTAACACAGAACTATGCTTCAATCTAAAGCTTTCTATTGAATCTCCAGCTGTATGTTTTAGGGTTGTTTTCCTGTTGGTTTCTTCCAGGATTTCCCAGTATTTAGCTCCATGTTGCCATACAACTTTAACCAGTAAATTACCCCTTCAGCACCATGATGTTTCACATCAGCACACATTGGGTTTTGCTTGTAGACACAAAAAAAAGTGTTTGAATCTCATCTGACAAGAACATTATCTGTCACATGTTTACTGAGTCCCCGACATGGCTTGTGGGAAACTGTGAAACCGACTTTTTATGGTGGTCTTTCAACAATGGCTTTCCCTCTCAGCTGATATTCCATCCTGAGGTATGGCTCTCTCCAGCTCCCCCAGACTCACCATCAATGTTCCCCCTAATTTTTCATGTGTCTGAGCAAACACACAAACTCCCTGAGCGATCACTTGACCTCTGTGAGCAACATCACACGAGCACAATGAGGATACATTACGCCTGTCCAAAACCTGAGGTTATATCAAGTTACATGGCTTAATTAAAGAATCAAGTTACGGCAATAATTTCTTTTATGGTATTAAGTTTAGATAAAACTGAT
Source organism: Fundulus diaphanus (assembly GCA_037039145.1). NCBI lineage: Eukaryota > Metazoa > Chordata > Actinopteri > Cyprinodontiformes > Fundulidae > Fundulus > Fundulus diaphanus. Next base: position 20,602,020 of record CM073132.1, on the reverse strand, counting down.
TTAGCCCGATTACATGAAAAAGACAAAATTCTTGGATTTTTTTAAAGAGCTGTGTAGCATATTTTTATCTACGAGTAGGGGTCCTATTAAGGAAGAGTTCCAATCTTATTTCCATTAAATTATTTACATTTTCTGCAGTGAGATTTAGCTCAAACATGTGGTGTTGTGCAGCCTCTCTTCTGTCAGTCTGCTCCAGGGCAGCTGTGGCTACTAACATAGCTCACCCCCGTCAGGGTGTGAATGGGTGAATGATTGACCAATGTAAAGCACTTTGGGGTCGTCAGATGATTTATTTCAATATTCTCAGCCGCACATCGTTTTCCTAACACGAGGGAACGCTCTCAATTCTGAACAATTTCTTTGTGCTGCTCCTTTTTTTACATACCAACGACAGCTTTTTAATAACATAGGAGATGCAGAAAATCTTTCAGAGGCAGCTGTATGTCGTACTATCAGGAACGTTACTGTTGCATGTTTAAAGTTGTTCCATAGTCAAAGGGCTACGACAGATTTCTTCACTTACATGGCACCACCTTTACTTCAGCTGAAAATATACATATAGCCTATATGATTAATATAAAGTGAGGTTGGCACAGTTTAAACACCTACAAGACAATTAGTGTCAACTCATTTTAGAAGGATGGGTGAACAATGCTGGCAAAAAGATGAACATATAAGTTATTTCAATAACTCACACCATCCCAATATTAATTGCATATGTTGAATATAGCCAATTAATGATTTAGTTGAGTACGTTTAAACATAAGAAAACTTAGAACTTAACCATACCTGATTAAACTTCATCAAGATTGGCTGCCATGTCCTTTCAATGCTTTTTGTAATCAATGCACCCTCCCCACTTCCCCCTTTTGTGTTGAATTACTGAAGTGTGAGAAAAATAGCTTTAATTCTCCATCAAATAACTCTCATAGCAAGCCAACTCGCTTTTTCAGCAGCAACTGAATTATTTCTTATGGTTAAATATTCTCCATATGCCTTCATTAAAAATTTCTAATTCCACTCGCGGGAAGTGCGCACTTTAAGGCTTATTTCCTGTCGTTGCCATGGTGAAGCACGTTATCTGCGTTCCATTGATCAGGGCTTTTTTCATGCTCCTACTCGCGTTGATATCATGGTTGGTTGGACGCTAAGTTTAGTTACCTGACTGATATCACCTGTTCTGAAACCGAAAACCCGAGTATGACAGAGGGAGGAAGAACTACTCAGAGCAGCAGCTTTCTACTTAAGGTAGATTTTTTCTGAAACGGTCCTAGAACAAAGACGCACACCGCAACCTGTCCAACTATAAAGGCGTCTGCCCACCCCATCCATCAGCGGTGCGCTCTGATCAGCACCTGGCGCTCACAGAGCGGGACCGTGGAACACCATTTCACCAGAGTTGCAAAATAGTATAAACCAACTTGGTTTATTATTATTTTGTTTACAGTTCAGCTTGGATTTTATTTTCTGCGCAACATAGATTTGCTGTGCGCGCTGAATCCAGATGCCGTGCGCGATTGCGCACGCGCGCAGCTTAGAGGGAACACTGCTCACCATCCCAGTAAAAACACACGTTAGAACATGACAAAATGCCAAAAATGTTTAGGTAGTACGAACACCTTTGAATGGCATCATATATCAGCTACAGCTCTTTGTATTTGTATACTAAATTGTTTTGTATTTTGATATAAAAGCAGTTTTTGCACCAAACAGTCTCTTTTTTAAAAGGCTAATCAGTGCGCTGAGTATCAGTAAAAGACCAATAACCAGAGTAGAAAAAGCCTGCTCCAGTCTCAGGGTGTCTCCTACAGAGGAGGACAAAGCTGTCCAGGCCCCATTAGGCACAAGGATCCTGATACAACCAGACATCCATACAAACACAGCTCTGTGTGGGGCACAGAGCTGAATCCTCAGCACTGTTTGAGTACAGCATTTACAAATCTAAATTTCAAAGCAGCGAACCAGAGGGGCTGACTGGTGGGGCCTTTAATGCCACGTTGAATATTACAGGATGCACAAGTGTTCTTTTCCTCAGTCTTTCTATGTGCTCATCTCTACACGGATTTGTCCAAATGAATGTGTGTACAGCACGAAGGGATTTGCCATATTTCACGCTGCACAACAATTGTAGCACTTAGTGAGGACAAAGGTTTTTGATTTTAGCAGCTTAAACAGCTGCGTTTAAACAAACCTGAACAACAAGCGGGGGCAGAGGCAAAAACAGCAGAAATTAATCTGGGAAAGAAATCTCACTATGGAAACATTTAAAGGATAGAAAAAAACTGCTACCCACCATGAAAAAAATGCACATGTATAGCAGAGGAACTGATCATCACTCTGCCTTTAATGCCACTTCTTTCTTTTTTAACGTGTCCTGTCTGGCAGTGTAGCATTTAGAATTGCTGTCTTAATGCCAAAGAGACATCAACAGATTTACTTTGTGGGCCGTTACTGCTTTCGCTATAGTGCACAGCTTGATATATATGCAAAAAGCTTTATTTGATATTATTTTGGGGTTATTTCACATTCAATGGACACAGAAATGGTAACAAAGAAAGAAAGGAAGAGAAAAATCAAAAAAGAGAGTCCAAGATAACAAGAACTGGTGATATGTTTTCCAAAACGCGTGACTTAGAGAGAGACATTATAATCAAAACAAAACCAGGAATCTTTCCCAAAAACGAAAAGAATGACGGATCATATAGCCCCATTTGTTCACCAACAAATATTTATCAGTGATCATATGTGAAACCTTTGGCTTCAGTACAAATATTGATTAATATAAAGGTGGTCACTGTACTTTTAAAACGTTGCACAAAAGGTATTTTTTTTATCAAAGTCAGAGCCAAAAGTTAAAAGAACTTCACTATGCTGGTAGGTGGATCTCAGGATTGATGGAGCCCATATGGCGGCATCATCTGGAAACACCACTAGAGAGATGATTGATGATGCAGCAGAAGATGGCAGCAACCGTACAGGATGGCGCTTCTCATTTGGAAGATAAGACTAACAGAAACAAAACGCAAAAACAAAAACATACACATATTTCACTTCGGCCTGTTAATGCAAGCAGGCAAGGTATGTGGATTATCTGCCAGATGTGGATTTGCTCTCTGTTAGTGCTTGCTGAACAGCTGTCATGTTGAAGATGCATTTGGGGTGAGATGGGAGGAGGGTTCTATTCTAATCACTTTACGACTCCAGAAGCAAACACGGTGGTCCAGTCACATGTTTACAACCTGGAAACAGTCGAATGCTTGAAGATTCAAATGATTCCAAAAACACATCAAAACTGATCTTGCAAATGAAGCTAATATTAGGCTTCTGGAAGGGTCCAGATATCAAACTCATTGAAAATGTATAGGCTGCGCTTAAAAGCTGGCTCAGTCAACCAAGCACACTGGACACGCTCGTCTAATTTATTATCATTTCTGTTAATGCATCCAGCCAGAAGGATGCCAGACGTTGGTTCACTGTTAGAAGAAAACTTCTCTGCAACTTGATGCGTGGTGCTCAACCAAACATTATTGATGGTGGGTATACGTATGCATTTGATCCTGTATATTTAATATTGCTCATATCTCAGTTAAGAAATGTATTATTAAAGGTAAAAAAAAAAAAAAAATCGAATTATCAAAAGCCAAAAATCTTTGCCAGTCATTCTGATGACGAGTGTATTTAAACTTCGGACTGAAAAAGCACCAATATTGTCAAGTAGAAAAAAAGGAAGGCTTCTACAACTGCGTATTGATTTGAGTCCATAATGAGCAGTCTCTTTTGGCCCAAGCGGGAGGTTCAGTTGTGACCCCTATGGTCCTTTAAACTAGACCTGCTAGGTAATGCGCAGATAGACCAAAGAAAGCGCAGTGAAAGCGAAGCTGTCAAATAATCTTGCAGCAATAGAAACCTCTCAGCAGGAGGAAAATGGAGGAAAATCCCCCTCTTGTCTGCAACAAAACACAGCTTACAAGCAGTAATACTTGCCAAAGACGGTACTGCAGTGCACTGACCACACAGGGAGCAGAACCTTTCGCTCGGGGGGCCTTTTTGTTATTTTCGAGCCACAAAGGATGGAAAGAATCCCCCAAAAAAAGACCCACACTACCATGTGTACGGCTAATAACAAAATAATAGATTGGTCATTATTCTAACGACAGCTCTAATCTGATTGAGAGGATAACACAAGTCACACGAGCATCATAAGTCTGCATGGAAGCCCACCAGCCGAAAACTCCAGAGATTAATGGAGAGCCTGAAAACTGAGAAGAGACTGTAAAAGATGTTTGCAGATAAAGGAAAAATAATCTCTACTTATCACATAATTGCTCAACATGTTTTCTCTTCTTCTTGATCTAAATATTTATATCAATCCTTTGCATGCACACATAGGTCTGACCTCTCACATTTATGAATGTGTTTTTTGTCTGGTGATTAGAAATATGTAGGGTGATGTAGAGGCCAATCGAAGCAGGTGAGTAGGTCCATCTGAGCGGTGATGTGTGATTAATCGCTGCGGAGGCTAAAGCTGGAGCGTAAGGAGGCATCAGTCGGCGTGTTTTGGGCACCTTTAGCCCCACAGTCTTAAGTAAACATGCCTGAAGTTCATTTAAAGAATCCATCATGATGCAGAGAGGGAGCAGTGGCTTTCTACACGGGAGGAATAAACATGGTTCTTATCTAACACAGGGTGAAATAACTGAGAAGTGTCTTGCATTACCAAATCGCGTGTCGGAATAAATGTAACCAAAACATTTATAGCACACACTGAACCTGCTGTCTTTTTTAACAGTCGCATGCCGGCTTCTGGTTTTGTACTGAAAAACTCCTGTTTTGTTAATTGCTGTCAACACTGAGTGCGCGTGTCTTCGTCTCTTTGTGCCTTATGCATAATGTTCATCCACGGTAGCGGAAAACCCCAGATTCATTGCCGAATATGGCATCCCTCAACTCATGATCAGCCCACAGCTAGCCATTATAGCAACAGTGCAAATGCTGGGATTTCTGCTTTGATATCAATGGAAGCTTTTGCAAATTTTGGCTAATGCCAAAGACATATGCAGGATCGCAAAGCCCAGTGTCGTGTAACGAGTCCAGTGTAACTGAGGCTGGATGGCGAATGCAGATGTCACGTAGTCTCTTAGTGCCTCGGGTGATTTAACCTTGATGAAATGTGTGGGTGCCCTGAAGTATCGATTCCATCAGTGGTCTATGAGATGTCTGTATACGCAACATGAGTAATTACACCAAACAACAACTCGGCCTTATTCAAACCCACAGTGCAATCCCTATCAAACATTTTCAAGAGCTGCCAGTGCTGTACAGGGCATTGTCTAATTACCCTCTCTCACTGTTTCGGCTTACTGTCGGGTGCTCAGGAAACCGCCTGCAGCAAAACGGCTCCACCGGTTACGGCACTACTTGCACCATACCTGTTCTAGGTGTGCCAGCTTTTTGATAATCAGCTAATTTTCATTACTGTCATTGGTTTGCATGTAGGCACGGGCTGGTTACCGGCAGCAAGGCGCACCAGGAAGTGATCGGTTCAGTCGTGGCAAAATCCTCCGTCGCACCCTTCATCTGGCTTGAAGTTCTTATAGTTAGATGCCAAAGAATAGTGACCAGACCTTTCTCCGACTGTACAGAGCACGCTACTATTTAAGACTGTTCTGAATGAAAATAGAACCGATGCTTAATGGTAAATGTCGACCGCAAATTCTAAAAGCAAACTCTTGCTTGAAGGTGAACTGAAGCTGATCTAATAGCACTGGGTGAGCGGGATATATAGCACCCATCAAACCAAAATTTAAACAACCCCTCCACATTAATGCTAAATATATCCTGGAAAACATCCACAAATTCAAATAAATGGCACTTTGAGAAATGTCAGACAGCTAACACTGACTTATTCTCCCCATATAATAAGGCCATTAAAACAGAGCACATGACACAAGCCATAAAAAAGGCTGTGTGGTGAAGAAATAGATAACAAGAAAATAATTTTCACAGAGGCGTAATGCAGCTCCCCATAAAAAACAGAAGCTGTTAGTGTTCAGTTAGAGGGTTTAATGGGAAGCATAAATCTCTTGAAATCTATACTGGGAAGCACATAAAACATTTCAACACCTGCTTGTAAAAAAAGAAAAAGATAAAAAAAGAAAAAAAAAAGCAGAATTTCATTAAATGTCCTATAGGAGAGATCACGAGCTTGTTTGTCCTTTTAGAAGAGCCTAAGAGCAACCAATCAGCTTTCACTGAGTGACATTTATCTTTCTGCTTACAAGTGGATTTATGTGCCCTGCTTGCTGCTTCCCCTCCTAACCGTCTGAACCGGCGGTGGGGAAGAAAAGGGGGAAGTACTGCAGGACGAAGATGAAGGGTTTTTTCCTTACAGCTAACTTCTGGGGCATGGATGGACATGAGGAATGATCCCGTCTGTCTTTTACCTGGGCAATCAGCAGGCAGAGCGATTAATATGTTGGAGGGATGAGGAAATCCATCTCACACAGATTTAAGTCAAATTCTTCCAGTCTCCTCCTGGGTTTTTTAAACATTTACTTTATCCCTGCATGTGGGAAGAATGAAAAAGAAGAACCCCGGCCGACATAAGTTATTACGAGGCCAAGTTCGGATGAAGAGCAATCAAATCTTTAAAATGCTAACGCATTATGGAGCCAGAGAGAAAAAAAAAATCTAAAAAAAAAAAAAATAGGCTGAAAAACTAACCTTCATATGAAAACACACCGCCTGACCACAATCCCATCCATTAAATCTTAATGCTATGTGAGATTTTCCCCAAGTCTGAGTTTACAGAAAGGGTTATTTGATAAAGATCCAATCTTACCGACATCTAATCCCTGAAAATGTGAGCTTCTGGATCTTCTTCAAGCTAAGCTGTCAAACAGTGTTAGACTCTGATCCAGTAGGATGGTGTCAGCTTTTAAGGTTACGGTCCAAAGTAAGACTTCAAAGTATATTTACCATTAAGGCCATGTAATAAATCTATGTCAGATCCGAAGGTGTGGTGCATGCATCTTTAAACCTTTATATTCTCAAACCTAATTAGCTCAAGCCCAATCCCCCTTAAACTGTATGATATGTGTGTTACCACTGCAGTGCTGCAAAAAGGTCTAACGTAAATGGTTTAAAGCCCTAAAGTATTATTTTCCCAGGAGCATTCCCTCCCTGTTTCTACAGTCGAAAGTAGAAGCCTGTGATTTGCAATCTGTTACAATAAAAGACAATGTAAGCTTTAAATAAGTTTAAACAGATTCTTCAGGATTTTCAAACTGGAAATCCTGTTTAAAAGCTATAAGTCGCCAGGAGTGGGTGATTCCCTTGGCGCCTTCATATAGTTTAAATCCAGATTAGTTGGATCAGGAGGCTGAAGCTGACAGTTTTTTTTTTTTACGGAGGTTTATTAAAACACGGTGCTATGACCCTCTGGGCCTTTGCCAGGTTTGCATTAGAGTGTAATTTACACAAAAGCTGATGATAATTCACATGGGAAACGGAGGGGGAAAGTGGTGCGCTACCAACAGGCTTCCTGTGTGAAACACATACTGATAACAGTGCATGTAAATTGTTTCCAGTCAGCATAGCTATAAACCTAAGACTGAGTAAAAATCTATAAAATAACAGTTCAAATGTTACAAAGTTATGCTTTATTTCCACTTCCATCTCCATTTTCAGTGCATGTTTCATACAGGAAGATCATTGGTGGCGCAGAATGATCTCTGTGTTAATTAAAAAAATCATAAAACTGAGGTTCTCATTACCAACTATGATGATTTCAAGACTCCAGTTAAGATTTCATAAGACGGCTTCGCTCTTAGCCCACCCCTAGACGTTAGCTTCAGGCTTCAGGACAAACTAAACCAGGCTTATACTAAATGAAGATGCCAAGCGAGCTGCCAGATCTGGTTCCATAACTGCTCATCACCCTTTAGCAGAACATTACATCTCGAAATCCTAAACTGTCCCTTTAAACTGGAGGGACTGAAACATACTGGAGAGAGCATCCCTCCAGTTAGTCAGCTCCCTTCCTCCCAAAAGCTCCATCCTGAAAGTTAAGGGTAATAGCAAAATTACCACCTCCCTCCCTACCAGGGCCACTTCCTGGGGAAAATTTCAGCCAGAGTGATCCGTTTTTACCCTGTTAGAAGCAGAGGGATACACGCTATTTTACCAAAGAGGGAGCATGCCTGATACGTGGTACTAAAAAGTGGAAAGCACAATTTCATTTCAAATTAGTCTAATGGGAAAGAACAGCCCAGGGGGAAGCTAGAAGGTGATGTGTTATTGTGAAGCTACTGTAATACCTAGAATCACTGTATAAAACTAGTTATTTGCTATGTTTCCAGTTTAGGAAAACACTGGTTAATTACTTTCTGGATTAAAGCTTTATAGCTATATCCAACCTAAACGAGTCATTTATGAATCTGGATCTTAATTCCTTCCACAGTGACTATAACTTTGGCCAAAAGTGGCATAAAATTACAGCGAAAGCAAGGAGTGTTGCGAAATATAAAGTAATGTTGAAAAAGTTTTAGCATTTTCCAGATTTTATTTCTGTAAAGCTACGAATGAAGTAATTATTTTTATATTTGTCCACAAATACTACATAGTATATCAAAGAAGTTTTTTTTATTGAATTCTAGTTTAACTTTTTGTCCTTATTCTGAAAACCTGAAAGAAAAGTTACATTTTGGTTGTCTTATTAATAATCAACCAGAAACGTAGACGGAAAAACTACAACTTGGTTAGCAAATTTTTTTCAAAGATGTAGGTTTTGTAGCCGTAGACAAATGATGTTTTGTAGGAGTGAGGAAGGAATGGCTGTGTGCATTGTGAAGGTTGCTGACCCCAGATCTGCCTTAACAAAACAGAAAGACATTAAAATAAGCTTGATAGCAATGAAACAGCCCTATTTAAAAAATATATATATCTTATGCCTTGAGTATCACTCAAGTCTTGCACAGAGTACTGTATAGTCAGAATTGCTCAGAACTGTGTCTTCTGCACAATCTAAGAGGGTACACGGGTTTTTACTTGAATAGTAATTCCACTTGAAGTTGTTTTAACCCCCTCTAAATGGCTGATGCACTGCGTCTGACTCCTGAGCAGCAGGGCTTTAATCAGACGGTAATACACTGCAGTGCTGGCTCATAAGAAGTGGCTGCTGCTTTCACTCCAGATCTACAGATGTTGCTTTTGTCAATAAAATCCATTAGACTGGAGGAGGTGTTCCTGCAAACCCTTCACAGACATGGAAGGCTTTTCTGGTTTTCAGATATACGTTCAACAGGTTTGTTTAGAATTTTGTTTATACAAACCTAATTAAGAAGTGTTATGACAGTGTTTCAGATATGAGGCTACAACTGAAAAAACAAAGAACAAACCTTTACAACTATATCAGTAGAAAGCTGATACCTTATCTTCTGTCCAGATGATCAGACCGAAAAGCTCAAAGTAAAACTACTGGGCCTGGCACTGACCCTGAAATCTTTGACTCAGTTTTGAGTTACACATCAAATCTGTTCCAAATAGTTGCATCATATTTCAAGAGCATGAGCATTTCTTTCTCTGAGCCAAAACAAAGAGATTACTCAATGCTTTTATCGCATGCAAATGGGATTACTGTAATGCCTTTCTTTGTTTATATACCTGAAAATAAGAGTCGCTATTACAGTAACTCCAAACCTCTGCATGAATGCTGATGAAAACAAGTAAAAAGAAAAAAACAAAAACCTGTTTTACATCAAGTTCTCTGGTAATCTGTTTCCTTCTACCTATTGCAAGATACTTATATTTGATCACATATGTCTTAAAGTCTTTCAAACTGTTAGAGTACTAGATATTCTATTAAATAAATTGGTGAATATTTTAAATTTTTCTCAGTATTCCCAGAGGAAAACAACATATAGACTTTATATGACATAAAAAGACATGGCTTTTTTATTTCCTGTGTTTAAAACACTTCTTTAGATTGACCTACATAAAGACCAAAGAGCAACGCAAAGTGTTTAAATTTTAAAGGCTACTCTCAGAAAATGTTATTTTACAACATTTTAGCATCACAGCCACTACAAGTATATATCAAGTGTGGGCATCGAGGGCATTGGCATGCAGAATTTGAGCAGAATTTGTGGAACTTGAATTATAATAACAGTATTGCGTCCAAACAGTCCTTTGCAATATTGCAAACATTGATGTTGTGACAAAAACTGCTATTTTGTATTTTGCGCAGCTCTAGTTTATATCTGTATGAACATGCTCAGAGGAATATGCCCTGGTGACAGGGTGAGAGAGGTCTTGTACTGCTTTCATTTTTCTTATTGTTTATTATCTTGTAAAGCACTTTCGGGTTATGTGTGCTTATTAAAATGTTAAGACAGTGATTGGGGGTTTGATTATAATGTCATCCCTCTGATTAGTACAAAAATAAATAAAAAAACTGGATGGTAAAAACTAGTTAGAACTTGTCTGTGAGTCATAAAATCCTTTTAGAACAATAGATGTAGTTCAGAAAAAAGGAAAAGAGTCGACCAATGAAGTAGCCAACAAGTTAATTGGAATTAAAATGAGTCTTGACAGTATGAGTGGAGGGTGCTTCATTCAGAACTGTTAGTAAGTCAGCTTAACTGGACAAAATCCAATTAAAACCCCACTGGAAGACTAAGTTGTAAATTTCAACCAAACTGTCTTTCGATAAACTGGCTTTACGCACTTCCTATGTGAAGGCAACTCTTCATGTGAACAAAAAGCATTCACTGTGGCATTTTTAGTTCATCATTAGGATTATAATCAGGCATCATGGTTGGCTTTCCTCCTCAAGCCCTCTGCGGTTTAACGATCTATAAATGACAAGCATTGTTCTGAAGGTAGATGTCTATCATTTTACTTCGGGGGTTTCACAATAACACACTGTCTCGCTAATGGAAATAAGACAATTGCAGAAAGGAGATACTAAAACGAGGCTATCTGCAGGGCAATGTGGATGTTCCAATATTGTTAACAAAAATGGTCACATAAAGGCTGACTGTTCTGTGCCATTTGGCAGACGATTCTGTGAAAGAGAGATCACCCGAAGTGTCAATTATCACACATTTGATGGTACTCCAAACAAATTTTCCCAAAGCCATCATTAGTAAGTGTGAAAATAGCAATTGTGAAACAAATACATGGAACCAGAATGAGAAAGTCTTGCACCGCACAGACTAATATCCAATGAAAATTCTTAGAAAACATGTATTGTGCAAACAAAAGCCAAATGTATTCGTATTCCTCTAGGTTAGGATAAAGCTACTGGACAAAAACATGCTCCTGCAGTTGCAAATGATTTCACGGCTCAATCTTATCTGGTTACAGAGGCTTGCAAAAGAATTCCCACCCTTGAACATTTTTCACATGTCTCATGCCGGCTGGTGATAACATTTTCACTATCATACTTGAACGTAAATCCGTGTACGGTCACTGCTGGATTTTTAAAGGTTCTACATCATGCCTATTTTAAGCCTTCCAAAGTCAACTACAAGCTTATATACAGTATGATGAAATGTAACCTTTGGCAGTAAAGTGTATTATTCTGTTATGAAATATTAGTTGTTCTCTGGTGCTATTTTTCCAACCTGGAAGAAAGTCGCTTGCCCTTACTGTGACACCGCCTCTCCCCATGTGGGGTCGCCCTAAAGCCGCTGCAGCATGGTATAAGAAAAAAAACAAAAACAAACAAACAGCTGCTGTCGCTGTGCAGATTAGGTGCTAAAAGAGACACTTTGTCTTAACTTTGAGCAGAAATGATCGTGCTCCGCCTCACATCACCGCTCGTTGGGCGTGTTGTATCCTAGGCAGGAGCTGCGCGGTCAAAGTAGGTACTTCCTGGAGGGGGCGGGGAATAACAGCTCTACGTAGACCATGGGCACTTGTTTTCCAGGACAGGGAGGGGCTGTTGCTCGGAGAGCGAAATTCACAAAATCTGCTCAGATATGCATGAATCAAGCAAAAAAGCACTATGGGCTTGATTTTACAGGTGTAACAATGAGCCAATGTTACATGTCAGGTTGGATATTATTGTTTTAAAAATGCATTAATAGAAAACAAGACATAGTTAACATAGTTAAACAAAACATTAATTGGATTTTCCTTTTTGTTTGTTTCCTTTGGTTGGAATTTGTGTTTGTTTTCTGGGCGTGTCTTCACTTGCAGTGGAGGGACCTCATCCTGGCATGTCACTCTCAGGTGCGCAGACAAAACAGTCCCCAGGGATTTGCACACAATCTATTGGTTCCTAGTATGGCTCAAACTAAGAGGCAGATAAAAGAGGGGTGATTCTGGCCAGAGGGGATTTTTCTGTTGATACAAGTCTTCAAGTAATTATTGGAATGTGTTTAAGATAGTTTGTATTAGTTTATAAGTGTATTGTTTTGTTTGCTCTTTGTCTAAATAGTATTGTATTTTTCCATTTTCATTTGATGTGACCTTAATAATAGTTTTTCCCAATTTAGGTTCAATTGTATTTAAGCTGTTTGTCATTTGTTGTCCATTGTTGGGTGTTAGTGGTTCTGTTTGGTTACAATGCTGGCTAAAAAAATAAAAAAACAAGAGGCCCCCACAGATGTCACATTGCTTTGTTTTTTTTGATTGCCATTTGGGTCCCACTTCCATGGCCGCTCAACCAGTTTGACAAGCAGGTGACAGCTGGATGTAGGCCCTAAATCTGGTCGGTCTAGACCAACTTTTTTTTATCTGCTTTTCTTTCCTTTGGCGAAAGTCTTGTAAAATTATTATTTTGTAAATTAGTGTTGTTTCGCTGCACCTGTCCTGTCACTCTCCTGTCCTGCTGTTGCGGTTACTACCAGGGGTGTGACTCATGCGCAGGTATTGGGAATTAATCTGACTGGATGAAGAATGACACAAAAAGAGCCGATTTGCCGCACAGAGAGCTGCGCTGCAAGGAGTATCTTTAAAGTACTTCTTGATTCTGAGATCGACCAGCTCGGAAATACAATTTAGCATTAAGATCGTGATTGCGCCGTTAAAGGTTTTTTTAAGGACTTAAAATAGTCCCTCGGCGACCGCTAGGCTGAAAATCCACATTTTGGGTCGATGACGTAGTTTGTGGGCGTTGCCCAGGCTACGCTACAGAGAGTTCAATGAAGTACACCACCAAAAGTTCAGATGGCGATTCACAAAGTCGAACCGAAAGGGCTGTGGGGATAGACCCATAGCCCTTTCGGTTCGGAACCCCCATGCCGCTCACTAGTGAGCATGTTGCTTCTCAGCAGGCTGCTGTGATGACGGCGAGATTTCTCCGCTTCACTGCACGATGAGCTGCGTTTATTTATTTTTATTTTACAATTTTGTAAACAACAGCTGCCGATTAAACTGAATGTTACAATCTTGACATGATTATATGAGTTGTTTTACCGAGAAACCGATCAGAAGCGCCGTGAAACCCCGCCTCTCTGGCTGCAGCGCTCCCGACTCAGAGGGGAACAGATTTTCACAGGGGAGCGGAATTTCACACAACACCGGGACTTTTTGGGTTCGGAAATGTGTGTAAAGAGACATTATCCTTGTTGGTATTTGACCAACCATAAGCCACACATTTTTTTAGCCATGTTTAATCCGTCTATTTGTCTTTGAGAAAGCGAGTTTGCAACCAGGAAGTATCTTGTTACCATGTCAACAGATCAACGCCTATCCACATATTACGTCATCGGTCATGCAACATTTTTCATGAGCCTTGAGCTAAAAAGCCTTAAAAATCCACTTTTTCATCGAATTTTGATTTTTTTTCCCCTCAGGTCATAATAATATGTGAACTTTCTAACATTTAGCAACTTGTATGATCTCAAAATCAAGAAGTACTTTAAGTAACCAATTAGAGACCAGCATGAAGTCACATGGAAGACACATTTCTCTGGCCTTTCACGCCGTTGTAACATTAAAATTAGCAGGCCTGCACAAAATTGCACTGAATAAATCCAAAAGGGGATGGAGATGCTGAAAAATCTAAAGTCCGACACATTTTTTCAGAGAACAGATCTGATAATAACTTTTCATTTTCTAATTTATGTTTAATATGTCTACACTTTTATTCCTGGAGCTTTGATGGGAGCGTCGCCTGAGCGCTCCCTATTGACGATCTGCCATGTGTTGCCATGTTACAACCACAAGCATCAATGAGACAACGGGATTTTATGTGACAGAGCCAACACAGAGCAATGCGTAACAGTGAAGTAGAAAGTCAGTCAGTGTAGATGTACTGCAGCGTCTTGGCGGGTTTACTGTTGGGCCATATCTCCACGTTCAGACAATGGATTGAACAGTGCTCTGTGAGATGTTCAAAGCTTGGAGTATTTTCTCTTTGCACAATATCCTTTTTCCATCCATCCATCCATCCATCCATCCATTTTCTTACTCGCTTCATCCCTCATGGGGTCGCGAGGGGTGCTGGTGCCTATCTCCAGCTTTTGAATGAGCGAGAGGCGGGGTATCCTTTTTCCTCAACTCCACAATTATTACTCACTTTGTGTCGGCCATATAAAATATTAATAAAAACACCTTAAAGTTTGTGGATGTGACAAAGATGCACTGTGAAACCCCTTCAAAGAGAATTTATTTACTTCTTTAGTCTATTTCAGTCTTGTCTTTTTCATATATGCTGGTCTCTACCCAAGCTGGTCTGACCTGTTCCTTCTCAATAACCCCTATAACTTTCCATTTTCTCTGTGGCTGACTTACCGAAGGTTATATTTGAAAAGATCCTGTCTTGCCTCAGTGAAGCTCAGTTCTCCTACTACTCCCACCCCTCAACCCCCATATGACTGAACCCAGATAGAGGGTTCAGTAAAAGAGCGAAAAAGCCTGGAGAGACCAAGACCTGAGTAGCCACAGGAGGAACGTGTCGGGGTCAGGAGGCTAATAGCCTCTCAGTCAGTGACCGGTAAAGATGTCTGTCAGCGTTTCTATTCCACATCTACCGACAGGACTACTGTGCTCTAGCTGTGCCATAAAACTGACAGAATTGTGACCAATGGAGGGAAAAAAATGACACTGGCAAATGTAAAGCGGGATATTCAGTGTCATCAAAAGAATCACATTTATTGTGGTTGATAAAATACACAAACAACGTTCAAAACATGACCTGGGCTTGTTCAGTTTGGCAGTTTCTCAGTTCGCTGCCAGATTGGCAAAGACAGTATGTCCTGCTAAAACGCGGATGAGAATAAATCCGGTCTCTTTGCTTTACCTCACAGTTTCTACTACAAACCGTGCAGAGCTCACTGAACCTCTGAATCAACAAGTCAAAACCTGTTTTCTGCAATTTGTTGCTTTCCCGCTAACTGCAAACTCTCATGATCGGCCACAGATACCTTATCTTTGAGAAATTAGCCGATAATGTTTGACCAGTATTTTGTCCAAGGTCTTATTTCAAAACTAGGATATCATTTTTATTATTCTGTTACTACCTAAAAAGTTCAAAGATACTATCCCATGGTGTGTTTTTTTCTTCTAATACATTTTTTTCTCTGACATTAAGAAGTAGAGATTTTGCAGGCAAGATTTCATGAAATATTATTTTTATTAAGTGCTCAGGTGATCGATGATAGTAAATGAGCAACCTTAGTCAATTTTTACATATGTATGTTCTAAAGCACTCAAGTTTGAGTTGGATGGGGTTATATTTTATGTCGTTTAGCCAAACTTTTCCTCTGACAGCACAGGGATCCGATGGATTCTGCTGGGGCTTGTGAAGCTGAGATTTATAGAGATGATGATGATGACCATCTTTACCAAAGCAACTTCTTTTTGAATGCAGAGGTGACGGGCTTTCTGCTCTTACGTCTTTCCCCCTATTCACAATATATTGGCTCAAAATGATGATAGTAGCTGAGGATCTTTGAAAAACAAAATCTCCCCGACTCTACTCGCACTCTTCATAAATGTATTCTACGCGTATCATTCTGGTCAGATTCTCCTGCAATCTTTTCAGTGCTTCCACACGCAGCAGCTCATACAGTTTATCGCAGTGAAAAAGAATGCAGGAGAAGAAATTATTTATTTGAAAAACAAAAGAAACAAGGGGGAACAAAACAAGAAAATACAAATAAAAGTACTTACAAGAACTCTGATCAGTTACCTTATGCCTTTTGTGATTTCATCAGAGAAGTGTGATTATTAGCCTGTTTTTGACGGGCTAGGTTTTATCTTGATTTATTAACTAACTAAAACAAAACAGCAAAGGGAAAAACTGACCACGACTAGTTGTGTAGGACAGATTATATCTAAGGTGACTGCTGCAGGAACCAAAATGCAGTACACAGGCAGATTGTTTTCCTCTCCAAACAGTAAATCTGTTTAAAGTGACTGATTGAATGGTTTTCATGATATCATTTGTCATGATTCGGAAAAGTAACAGCTTCATTTGAACATGACAGGGCCATTAGGAATTGTGACACATTACATAAGAGATGGAGCACTGTTAAAGTAGAGCTGCCACGTCAGCTGAGGATGACTTGTCTTGCAAAATGTGTTAATGGTGGATTTTCAAAACCATTCTACAGAAGGAACAATTATTGGAACATGCTGGTTGCTTAATCAGTGCTGCTTTCGCGGGGTTCTTCCCAGCCTGAGAAAGCATTTATGAGAGAGCACTTACTGAAATGTCACTTCCCTGGATACAATCTTCACATATGTAGCACATTATTCTAAAGTGCTCTTTCTTTGATTATTGCTCTCATACCTGCTTGCAGTTTCTAAAAATTGCGACAGTAGTTAAGAAAACGCTCTTTGCTTAATGTATTATAAATTGTATTCAATGCAGTCCAATGGTGTCTAAATATAACAAGAACAATTAAATATTTAGTTATTAGGAGGAATTGATTTCCTTTCTGTAGCTTTGATTCAATGGGAAAAAAAACCACAAGAGAGTTAGTTTCAGCGAAATCTTAAACTATAAAATGATACTGCAGCATTTATATGGCTGAATTTTAGCTTAGATGACTTGTGTGGGGTAAATTGGTATACTTCTTTTGAATGAGCTGGTTATCAGTACACCAAATAGTTCTAGAGGTGTCTGCTTTAATGTTACAAAATAAGTTTATAATAATAAATAAATTAAGAAAATGGATGGACGGGTGGACTTAAATCAAATGTAATGCTTTTGTTTGCCTTGTTTTTTTTCAAATATCAGAATCAGCTTTATTTCCCAGGTATGTGTACACATAGAAGGAATTTGACTCTGGATTGTACAATGCTCACAATGTGCTTTCTTGTACAATAATACAACAACACAATAATGCAGTAATAAAAATTAAGTGTGCAGTATAGAGAACACATGAACACGCTATGAACAAGCAGACAGATTGAGATAATAATGCAATGGTGCAATGAGCAGAGTGCAAAAGATGCAGAAGTAAGTTAAGTCATTGTTATTATCACGTACATGTTGGAAATAGAAGTGATTTACAGGTGCACATACACATACAAATATACATGTCCATGGTGTGGGGAGTGCAGAGAATGGGAATGCTGAAATAAATGAGTATTATATGCACTGTTATGTACATATGTGAGGTAGGTGAATTTGGTTCACAGTATACAAAATGACATAATGTGCAGTATGAACAGCAATGTGTACTCAAAGCTAAAACTAGCTCCGGTACCTATTGATGCCTCCAAGAGCAAAATACTAAGTTAAGGGAAAAAAAACAGTCTGTTTTCTATTCAATTCCACAGTAAGATCACGGTTTCTGTTAATAAGAACTTTCTAAAATCAGCTAATTTATTCACTCCATGGGACTTCTGATGATTACACATGAAGACAGAATCAGTGATAAAGCCAGTCACTTTTGACAGCTCAAGTTCTCAATCTCAGGTTTAAAGTCTCCATTTTACAAGTTATCATGTGTCAAACAACAAACAACTTATAAACAAGAGCATTTATTTTCAAAGTATTGACTCAAAGCAAATGTTAATTTCTAAATTTCTGTAGCAACTAGCCTAGCTGCAATCCCAATGCTAGCTTGTATTTCAAAAGAAAAAAAGTGGAGATTCAGTTTAATTGAGATTGTCGTCTTAATTTTAGCATATGACAATATGTGTTTTTCCTGCTGCTTTTGTATAACATTACTGCTAAGCCAAGTTGCTAAAGTCTTCGATAACCAAAAGAAGCCCCAATCCCGGCTACTGGAAAGGGAAACTAGTTGTTCACTCTTCTAGAAGTGGGCAGAGGTCAATCGGTGTCAAATAAATTTAATATTTGGCCAAGCGCATGCATTTTCAATGTTTCCTGTAGGAGAGAGGAATAATGTTGTTGTAGAGACAGAAAAAAAATCATAAAGAATCCAAAGAATTTTTGGTGAATCTTCTGTCAAATTTATAAATTATGTTTTTATCTGTATCAAAAATTCCAAACCTGCTGCTTTATACACGCCTAGGACCAACAAAAGTGACCTCGGAAAAGTTATTTGGCTACTTATTTTGAATTATTTAGTAAATGTATGTATTACTCAAGTTATGTTTTTATCTACTTTTCTTGTGTCTGGTTTGGCTTTTAACCTTATGCAATTCATGAACTTACACAAACATGAAACCTTTTAATCATGACATTTTTACTGCTTCTTTATACAGTATTACATAAAAACAATGTAGATGGAACAAAAGAGAATGGAAATGAAGTCATTAATGTTCAGTGATTCTTTCTTAACAAATTTACATTTAAATTCTTGCCTGACTGTTAAGGTCAGTCATCACACGTGTGTGATTCATTTGTAATCTGGACAAGTCGGGCAAACTAGAGATGAGATTTGTTGTCCTTTAAAGGGATCCAGGCCTTGCAGATCTGTTTCTTTCAAAGAGTCATTCAGAAGACTTATTTTAGTATTTCTTTTAAAGAAAGCAAACAGGGGTAATTGATTTTTTTTTCAGAAACACTCAGCTGGTTTAAGGAGAGCAAACTTTGGATCAGAATCACCTTAACTTGAAGATCCTAACAATACTTTTGGTAGGATATCAAATTTAAATTACATTGAAAATATTGATTATAATTTCATTTTATATGTGGACTAGATATTAATGTCTGTTATTTCTTTTTTATTGTTGTTATTGATTTGTTGACTTGAAATATGTGTTTTTTTCCGCAAAATAAAAACATTTTGTTCAATGCTTTTGCCATCAGAACCTCTGTTGTTCCTTTTGAGTCGGTAATTACTCACTTGAAGCTTGTCCCCTTTAGACTGCTGTGTACTACATAATCATGTGGAATCTGTTTAGATGACTCAGCTGAATTCATGTGGTATTGTTATATCAAATAACCACTTCATATGTACTCTCTTGTTCCTCTCCTTGTACCTATTCTTCATCAGCAGAAAAAAAGACAACAAAATGCCATGACTGGAGCTCGATCGCCGTTGTTTGTGTTAAAGTAATGTTCAAAAAATGTGGTCAGTGAGTGAATGTCACAAAACAGAACTCTTCTACTTTGACAGCAGCTGGAAGGGACTGCTGCACGAGGACTAGGCCTCCTGTGACTGCCCTGGAATGGGGGAAGACATATGGTAGCACCATGCTTGTTGTGAAAAGTAAAAACGGTAGCTGCTTTCATGTCAGACTAAATGTCCTTTACTGGACACCAAAGCGCGCTACACTACATTTACACGCTGACACTGGTAAGCTACCATGGTAGCCACAGGAGTGAGGCATACATACAATCGGCACCACCGGGCCCTATGACCAGCGCTGGCAAGCAAAGCAGGTGAGATGTGTTGCCCAAGGACACAACAACTGAGACAGTTGGAGTAGGGGTTTGAACTGCCAACCCACCTTTTACAGGACAAACTCCTCCCGTGCCACTGTCGTCCAATTAGAGTCTCCAATAAAACTGTAAAACTTTGTTAAATTTGTCCCCAGTTGTTTTTTGAATGGCTTGCTAGATTGGTCGGAATATTCTCTAATTATAGTCACCAAGGTCGCAAAGTTGGGTTGCAGCCCATACAAACTCCCAAAAGTATAGTTACTTTTGACACTGAGTCATTTGATGCTAGAATAGAAATTCTAGCATCAAACCTAAAAAAATGTTTAAAGGGTTAAACACTTTCTCGTTGCAGTCATAGGCTAGTAGTAGTTAAATTGTTTCATCAAATGGTTTAAATTGAGAGGAGAAACTTGAAAAGCAATTTTTTTTCATATAAAAGGAAAAAAAAGAGATAGATAAAACAGAAAAAAAATATCCTGCTGCTCCTCACTTTTCAGCTAAAGTGGCAATAACACAGTTAAATGCTTTCTGTTCTCTGATCCACTTTGCTATCTCCCAAGGCAGCATCAGATATCCAGCCATAGCATCAGCAGGGGGACAGCCTGGCCCTTGCAGCATGCTTCGCTTGGCTCTGTTCAGCCTGATTGATGGCTTCAGACACACCCACGCCTCCAATGTCGCAGTTCCAATTAGACCTACCACTGTAATCATGAAAGAGCTAAGGAAATAGAGACAGATAAGCATTGCACATAAGATCAGAGTTCCACGGCAAGCAAGGTGATAACATTTGAGCTCCTACATTGTCATCTCCCCTTAAGATGGCAATGGGGCTCTAAAAAGTGAAGCCATTACCCAGACACAGACACAAATGGGACACCTACAAAATACCTAATTCATTTCCCGTTCATTATGTGGCAAACTAAAAGAACTGGGTGTTAGATGAAATGACACGAAAGGAAAGGGTAAAATAAACAGAAAGTTAGGTAGAGCCCAGGAAGGTGAATAAATGAAAAAGGAGAGGATTTTTACAAAAAAGAAAGAGCAGAAGATTTGAAAATGACAAAATAGGGAACAACATGTTTTCAAGCTGACTTATTTGTCTTTGGAACAAACGTAACTAGGGCTCAAGTGGCTGACCCATACTGTGACACAATTTTTAATCATCAGAAAAAGCTCCTCTTCATTCCTGGGTTTGAAAAACAGATTAAAACCTGAGCCAAAGGTCCTCCTATCCACCATCACTTTTCGACATGCTCCCTTGTGAAATGCTCTGTTCCGCTCAAAAATGCTGCTCTACTGGGTGTGATGAAGTTGCAACTTCTTTTAGGAACAAGCTGATCCTTTTGCTCATAAACAATTTATTGAGCTTTATACTGTAATCTATAACATCTCCATAAATTCTCCAAAGCAGTCTCCATATCTCGAACTCAAAGCACTCTAGTTTCGGCCCCCATGCCGTGCTCTTATCAGACACCCAGCCTCTTGCTCCGAGCCAATATCATCCATCTAAATCATGAGCTGGCGGCTCGTACAGTGTGTGCCCGTGGGTGGAGGTTACGTGAATCCAGAGCTGTTGACATGAAACACCGGCACATAGTCTGGAACAGCAGAGATACAAATAGCGAGCTACAAGTGCTTCCAGAGGAATGTTGCACTACGACCAAGTGGATTTCTGGTTTGGATCCCGTCACTGCTGACAGCAGCACCATTTACTGTACACCTAGTCATTCTTTACAGCTAATATAAATAAATGTGGTAAATGCACAAAAGAAAATAGCTTATTTCATCTATAAATAGCCCAGTTTATTGACATTGACAACTAATTACAAGCTACAAGCCTGAACAGAACAGGACATACACACAAAAATAAATAAATAAAGAAAAAGTTGTAAAAACATTGTTGTATGTATTTTATTTGCCCCAGGGTACCATTTTACAACAAGGCCCCCATTATATATGGCTAATAATTGGTTTAAAGACATGTTATTAATTAATATGTAAACACTTTATAACTCATTCATAAGTGTTTATTATGCTTTAATTAAGGGCGAGCAAAAGACAAAGATGACCGGTTTATTGCCAAACAGTGAACCTAATCTGTTAAACTATATATTTAATCTAGAGTTGCTTATATTAAACATTTCAGACTATATCACTACATTGTAAGCACAAAACAGTCTATTTTGTCTCTTGCTCACCCTTTATTTTTGCATAATAAACATCTATAAATGAGTTATTAAGTGTTTACAGAATGAAAACATATCTTTACACTATTTATTTAGCCATCTATAAAAGGAGCCTTATTGTAAAGTGGTACCTCTCCAAATTGGTATGTTTTTAAGCATACAAATTGCAGTCTGATCTCTGCATAGAAATTGAGAGTCAGCATTAAATCTCTTTGCATAAGACACCAGCTGACCCACAGCTTTAAATTAAAACAAACATAATTATATCTGATTCAACAGGGGGTGCATGAACTTTTATTGCTCAGGTACAGACCTGAGCTCGTCTAAAGATGCTTATATTCTTAGCTGCCTCCCTATAGGTTCCTCCAGGTGACTGTTGTAGCGCTCCAGCAGGCCAGAATAAAACGCTCATCAATCACAGAGGCTAATCTCAAGTTCTCGCTGGCACTTTCATTGTGCGAGCCTTTTCTATAAGGCTGCCTTCACATAATGCCCCGCTCTGCCTCGTTTGACAGGCCGGTGGCCCTGCAGCTCCCTGCCATGAGAGCCATTCTCAAGTGGCACGTCTTTGAAGTGAGGCACTGGTGGGGCTTTGGCTAATCTGGACATCTGGAGGCCCAGAGGGTGAAGCAGGACAGGGCCAAGGACATAGCATATAGGTGACCAGAGCGTGGCTTTTTGATGTTTAAATATAATCATTTGGACTTGAAACAGAAAGACTATTTCCAATGTTAATTACAGGGAAAATACTTTTAACTTAATGTCACTCAATTTAAATGCAGCTGACGTAAAACTTTATATTTGCGTCACCAAACGATCAGTCTCTTACAATAACTAACAGAGCGTGTCCATAGCATCAATGAATGGATGAGCCAAAATGTCCCCCTGTTTAATGCACAAAAATAAATCAATTTTTATATATCAAAACCGCAAGGTTAAAGATCATGTATAAAATCATTTATAAGATCATTTATGCTGCCTACCTCCAGCGGCCATTGGGCGAGAGGCAGCGTACCGCCTGGACGGGTCGGCATTCCATCCTTCCACCACATGTAACACTAAAGTTTTACTGTTATTATTATGTATTTGATGTCTTTAATTTGATTTTCTTTACCCATCTTCCTTTATTTTCCTGCACAGCGCATTGAATTGCTTGTACACCAATGGTACTGCACAAATAAAACTGCCTTCCCTCGCCTCGTATTAGCCATTAGTGAGATCTGCAGCCAAGAATGACTGGGTAAGGAGAACAAAAAGCAATTTTAAGATTCAATGGAGAATAATGTTAAAATAATGCTTAAGAGCAGGTTAGCAAAATTGGTTGGAAAGGTAGAGTGTCTTTCGAAACAGCATTCCTTTTTTTGTGTGTGTTTTTATCTTCGATCCTCACCGCTGATCTTTTTTTGTCTTTCAATCTTTGTTGCAGCTCTTGGCAGAAGAAACGCAAACAGCCCTATTCAAAAATAAACACAGCAATTTTGAGCATTTTGACATTTCATTCTACCATATCTGGTAGTCTGTGCTTCAAACCATTCCATTTCACACTGCGAGAAAATAAAAATTTAAAAAAAAGGGGGGGGGGTTCTCGGGCTGCTGTGCAGATGAACAGCACAGATAGTGGGTGTGTTTTCAACATCACAATCGCTTCTGCCTTGACGTTTTGTGCTTTCACGTTAGGTTTTATAGATGCATGCTGTCCTAAATGGATGCCAAACTGTGGGCTTGTGCTGCAGCTGACATAAGGATACCTTCATTTATCGCTGTTTGTCTTTGTTCGGCAAACGATGCCAGGTCTATATGAGGGCTAAATATGTAGCAACTACTGAAAACTATCGCCTTAATTAAAAACATAGCAGAACTCACAAATTCATTCAGTACTTCCAAAAGAAAGGAGTTCTGCTTCTTCCTAAACAAACTACGCACTGCGTCTGATTCCTCTAATGAAAGCATTTCTCTGATTATGCAGACACTGGAGGAACATAAATTGGCGCACCTCCACTCCCACCCTGAATTTGCATGCTACCACTGCTGTCTTGCTAAAGTAAAGCCATGTCATACTTGATTCATTCTTATCCATTACATGTCCCGCCCACTGAGGCTCTGTGACCACTTTCAGTCATCGATAAGGGGTGTGACAATGGAGGGAGGGTCAACGTTGATTCCCCACCAATTCTGTCCTGATAGGTTATCACAAGGTGGGGAGAACTCGTGATTAAAACTATTATCCGCAGGGGCCTACAGTTCACTGCAATCATTTGTAATGTTTAGTTACTGTTAACCAGATATTATTAGACCACCTTATATAGCAAAAATAAATAAATAAAATGAAACACACCAATGAAAAATCTAGGTATCGTCACCCTTTATAACAAATGTTGTTAAAAACAAAAATCCAGCCCTTCCTCCCAATGCATGGAGGATTTTTTCTATAGCTGTTCATATAGTTGACAGACTTTCAATGAGGATGGTGAACAGATTAAATAAAGGGATCCATTGAGACTGTGTGTGTTTTGGTCAATGCAGAGGTACAGGTTGGTCAAAGTGGAAGTTGAAAATGTAACTTTGGACCCACATTTGGACAGAAGAGGAGCTGCTGAATTTCTTCTATTGTTGGACTCAAGTTGAGTGTGAGACTGGGCTCTTCAGATTGAGGAATGTAAGTGTTTTGCTAATTGTGGATTGGAGAATGAGATTTGAGTGAAAGCAACTGGGCGGCCGACAAAAAACAAAAGCTTCCACAGCCTTTCACCACCAAGTAAAATCGCAGACTGTCTTCAGTCCTGCAGAGAAATTGCATCTCCCTATGCATCTATTAGGACCCTGGTAAGGATGGAAGAGAAACCTTGAAATGAATTCATCCTTTTTGTTATTAGAGTGATTTAGCACTGAAAAAAGAGAGCAGGTCTCTAACAAGGGGCTTTTTTTTTAGCTCTTTTAACCTTCTTTATAATCTTCTCCATTTTGCGTAATGGCAAGATAATCCTAGGTATTAGTTCAAACTTGTCTGTGACAGTTTTGTTTGATTTAAACTTGTTAAATATTATTTTGCCTGTAGATATCAGCAGGTTTAGATGAGTAGCTATTTTCTTGGAGCCATTGTCTGATTTATGAAAAATAACAGATTTGGCTTAATGGACTGAAACGTCGTCTTGTCTTTCCCACTTTAAAGAGCAGCTAGTAGAAACCAGCCTTGTTGCTACACATTTATACCTCAGCAAAATACAAAATAGGATTATTTAAACATAAAAAAGAAATATTTTAAATTGCTTTTGTTACACAGCATAGAAGCTGGTTGGTGTGCTAATATTTTCAGTTTACCTGTTCAGCTCACCAGACCTTCGAGGTATTACTAAATTAATGATGCTCTCTAACGAGGTTCCCTGGGCCTTTACAAGACAAACAGGCTCAGCACAGCATAGCTTGTCCACCATCCTAGCATCCAATAATGGGCCATGAACTGTGGTAGAGTTTTTTTGGTCACTGTGGTTTTGACAAAACAAATTAAGAGATTACAGAGACTGGGTTGCGAAAGGCAGTTACCACGGAAACAACAGATAAACAATGGACACTGGAGACACAGTTCACACTGCAGCCTGAAGTGACCCAATTCCGATTTTTTGATACTTGACAAACGTCACTAACGGTGGACCTGGTTATGCCAAAGAGGTTGGCTAATAAAAAAAAAAGAGGTTTGCTATTGTGCGGTAACAAGCACCTGTTGCAAGTCAATACAGCCCCACGGCAACGCGTTTACTCGCTGCTATGGCCGCCGAAGATGTGTGTTTTTACGTGAGAGCGCTAAAGAGATCCGTTCAGACGCACATAAAGGTTGCCTTTGTCATTCGAAAATTATGAATGAAGTCCGTATCAGTAAAGTCACTCACGTCACTAAAATTTGGCTATCTTCCTTTTTGATCTTCTTAAAAAGATTGCATTGGTAATGTGCTGGCTCCGGTTGGAGAATAACGTAAAGAACGCAAGATATGCTTCAGCATTACGATCCCTGTTTACTTCCGCAAACAATGAGCACGCTTGCTACGTGTGACGTCATCGCGTCCTCTGCTGCGCATGCGGGACACTTAGGTGTATGAATGCAGTTCACACAGGAGATCACATACAAGTCGCATATATTTGGAAATGTGAACGGACACGCAAAAAAATCCGATTTCACAAAAAAAAACCGGAATTGAGCATCAAGGCCTGCAGTGTGAACGTAGCCTTAGATTGGGCAGTATGACCGATTAGGGGAAAATGGCTCAGTTTGGTCACGTCTACATTATAGTATGATCTTCTTCACCAATGTGGTGAGCAGAACACTGATAGCATACTGTGCACACCCTTGAATGGGTGTACACAATTGGTCCTACTTAATCTACTCAACTTGCAATGTTGTGTATGAGAGTCCAGTACTGAACCTGTAAACATCCCTCTGCCTTTTAGATTAAATATGTTATGATCTAGTTTCTGTTTCAAGAGTCTTTTTATTACTACAGAAGTCTACAAATTGAGAACAGCACATTATTCAGGCAAAGAACCTGGGAGGAGCGAAACTGGATGCGGTCAATTCTTAACAAATGGTGATTCTGCCCGACCTGAGTGAGTTTTTATTTTTTTATTTTTGGTGAGGCACTACACAGAGATGACATCTCAACGAAAATAAGGTGAGATTTCCTTTTTAAATCTCTAGAGGCTGTGATGTCACATCCTATGTGAGCAGAACGTTTGTAACTTTGAGGGCAGAGGAGCGTCTCTCCTTTTATTATAGCATAAAAGCAACCAATTCATTAACAATTAAGATGCTAAGACTGAACAGAGAACTAAAAGAGGCACAAAATTAATGCCGAAGATCCTTGAAACTCCTATCAACTTCAAAAAATATTGTGAAAAAGTAGAAATGTTTTCAGTTACATTTAGCTTAAAGGGAATCTAAAGGTTACCAGTAATCTTAGCAGGCAATTTGGTAAAAAATAATAATAATTGCTTAACATGGCTTTTTTTCCCCTCCACTGAATAAATAGAAATAGTGTTACGTTGGAGTTTTCTCAAGACTTTGCTATGAGATTGCTCTTACATAAGGATTTATTATAAGACGTTTTAGAAGTCTTTATCAGGGATCCCAACAAATGCTGAGAGTGCTGTAGCTAAGAACCTTTCTTTAAAAAGTCCTCGAGTGGCCCCTGTGTCTTTACTTGAAACAAGCTGTTTAAACTGTACATGCATGCAGAAAAAAATAGTTTGAATGATGTCAGACCTTGGATGGAAACCTTTGGATGTTCTTTCTTTGTGCACTCTGGTTGGGTCAGCGGGTCGAACAAAGGCGTGCTTGGGGTTGTTGGGACAGCCGAGTTCTGCGTGTAAACAGCTGGGAAGAGGAGGAGGAGGAGGAGGAGGAAGAGGCCAGCCAGAAATGAGGGATTGGAGTCCTGTGAGGACGCTGTCATGGTGATGACCTCTCCTCTAACTGCCAAGGTGGGCCTCTGGGAAAAAGCTGGAAAGAGAGAAGACGTCAGCACCTCACTGCAACGTTTTTACACCTTGCTTCAAAGAAACCTAGCTCTCTTTGTCACTTCAAAACAATTTTCACCCTCAGACTTTCAGTTCCCTGGGGGTCTCTGCTCTGAATACGGTGCGGGAACGAACAGACAAAGCATGAAAAAGAGATGCAAAGGAATACATGTTTTGGCTGATTCACTGTAGGATGAGTAAAAATGGTCGCCAGATAATGAGAGGATGGCTGGGACAAAAGACTGACTAGACTATCAAAAATGAATGCAGGAAAATTCAAGGTACAGAGTGTATGAAGGACACCGAATTGGAAAACTTTCCTGGAAATTCTTTGGCAACGAGTGCTATCAAAGAAGTGCCTAACCTGTGATCTTGGAATATTTATTTCAAATGTGCAATTAAACTTGTGAAGTTCCTTTAATGGCTGATTAAGATTATGAAAATGAGTAGGAACAACTGACTTTTTTATGTCCTCCATTCAATGATGCAAAAACGAGCTGACTTGAAATTTCTGACTCGTGTGAAGCAAGCTGAAAAGTTGTTTGCCCAACTTATATTTCTGTCTACTCGTGGCATTTTTATAGCATCTGATACACCTAACTACATAAAATGACTTCCCATAATTCTTTCACTCCACTATTCAAATATTATGTTAGCAGAGCTACATGCACATAAATGCAGCTTATAACACACACCCACACTCAGACACTCTCTTACTTTCTGACAAAATGTAATCTCTTCCAGTCGTAACTTATGAGCCTACAGTGCTGAGCTGAGACCAGCAGTTCGTCATCTCCCATCCCACACTCCTTACAACGTTAACTTAGTGAGGTGCAATATCATTAAAGTGGATTAAAAACCGAGCGCGTCAACTTTCTGCAGCGCTTTGACTCGGTTACATCCCTGCGTTGTGTTTTCCTCACTAATGCTTCAATCAATAACAAATTATTAGCCTGGTTGAGTTGCAAATCAACCATACTGGCCTCCAATCAATTATCCCACTAATAGTAGCTGCTAACTAATTAGGCAAATGCACACAGAGCCCATGAGTGTCATTACAGCACAGGGGAGTCATCAACTCCCAGCCAATGGTAAAACAGGTGGAAGCTTTCTAAACCAGATATGAGACTTTTATGTTGGACGTACTTGAAAGTGTTAGGGTTTGTGTCCGTACTAGAGTAAAACGTTCGAATCATTTCCATGTATGCTTTATTTATTTTTCCACTGTAGATTAAGGTCGGTTTTCCCCCTTTGCCAATTTCTACCCCAATTGTTACCACTTCATTGGCTCCTACTGGTACACCACAGACTCAGCCACTGCCCCATATCCACTGAGTTGTATAAAGGTAATCCGCGTTGTGGACGGAGCATGGGAGTAGTGATTACTGACGAGCTGTGCGGCCAGCTGGCTGATTTAAGATGCACATCATTTCTTGTCATAACCACACACTAGATGAGTGGCGCTAAGTGTGCCTCGACAGAACATGTGAACAACAAGTCCATCAGTAGCAGATGCAATTAAAAATGCAACAAAACAAAAAAGGTGTCACATGGCTCAAGTTTGTTTTATCCTCTAGGATTTTACTCACACTTATTTTACGTTTGACTCTAAAAATTGAATAATCTGAGTTTCCTGTCACGTCTCTCATGGGTCTGCCATACCGGCAGGATTTATAAAGCTCATATGAGCGCGAACTGATTAGTGATTGCAGCTCACCTTTGTGGGTTCATGGCAAAACTGTGCTGTGAAAGACGTCTTAAAAAGATTGATGGATGTCGCTGCCTTAGAGTTCACGCCAGGATTGTCCTGAAAGATTTCCACATGACTAAATTTGTCTTTCTTGTAAGCAAGAAAAAGGTGAAGGCTCCTTTTTTTTCAGTCGGTTGACTCGCAGACCAAAATAAAGGTGGTGGAAGGTCAGCTCTGTTATTCAATTCTCCACACAGCTGGAGAAAACTCTCATCACTTCAGCACTTCCTCATTAAAATGACTTACAATCACAAAAACTGTATGAAAGAATATTTTGGCAGCATAACTTTTAAAGCCTTTGTGACGCTTGATACAGCCTACTGGTCCATGCCTACAGTATATATACTTTATTGTCATGATTTAGGTTTTTGTTTGTTTTGTTTTGGACTTTTCTTAATGAGCCTTCACCTCTAAGCCATCATCCAATCAGCTCAGTCTCCCTCCAGCCACCACTCTGCTCTAGATCAGCTCCACCTGTTGCTACTAATTGCAGCCACCTCGGCTCACCTGTTCACCTGCCTACATATACCTGCCTCAGCCAACTCACCCCTGCCAGAACGTCTTGTCTCATCTCATCTTGTCTAGTGTGATGTGCCCTGCCTCTACCAGTTTCTGCGTGCTCAGCCAGCTGGACTCTTCCGCTAAAAGTCGCCTGTGTCTGCCTGCTGCGCAGTTCTTCTGCCTGTTTCCCTGTGAGTCCCGGCCGCTCGATCTGCCCGTTCTGGTGGTTTCTTCGGTCCACGTCGCCTGATCTGTTCATCAATGCCAGCCTGCATCTGGTCAAGTCTGGTTCTGCTTGAACTGCCTCATCTGCCACTATTCATCCTTTTCAATAAACCTTTTAAAACGTAACTCTGTGTTTGGCTGAATATCGGGTTCACCAGCATTATCCGTTACACTTTAATGGGTAACAATGGAGCCACATTGCCTTACAGCAGACCCTGAGCAGATTAATTACTTTGATGTGTCAGTTGTCACGGCAGGTATGAAATGGTCAGTTTGAAATGTCACCATAGCAAATAGCTTCTTTTCGTGCCTGAAAAAGTCGGATACCCAATGACCAAAACGACAAAAATGCAAAATGGACAGCAAGAGAATGGCCCCCAAACACCCCAAACTTTTTTTTTTAAAGTAGGTAAGATCTTAATTTTCTGCGTCCTTCCCTAACAGGAAGGATTTTATTTTTTCCAAACTGTAGAAAATGTAAACTTTTGGTAAGTGGATTTACATTTTACATTCACAATTTACACTTAGCAGCATTCTTGACAAAAAAATAAAGAACAGTCAATGTTTCTTCTATTTTTACATTGTAGCTAATTACTCTGGTATGTTAGCAGCTACTCTGGTCTCCTTTTCCCTCCATTTCTTCATCAGCCAACTGGGTTTCAGACCCTCAACCAGCTTCCCCTTATTATTGCCTGCTTAGGCACCTTGTCCGTGTATTTCTTTGTCAAAGTGAGCCACTTACTTTAAATGCAATGACATGTTGGACCAAGTGTGACTAAATTCTGTTCAAAGAGAGTTTTGCTGGAACAGACTGAGGATGAGGAATTGCCTTTCTGGCTGGCGAGCAGAGCAGCAGTCTGACTGAGAGCTGCGGAAGTAAACAAACGTTCTCAGAGTCAATTTAAATAAAAGCCAATTGTATAGTAAAACAAAAATGTTGTTCCAGTTGTATCTATTTATTTATTTACCTTTTTTTATCAGTGCCTGCTGGTCTTATTAATATTTTTACTTTTAGCTGATAAAAACTCTGTTAATTGTTTGTGCAGGGATGTGAAAAAAAATTGCTTTCTTGCAGATTGGGCCTGGTTTTCCTCTTTTGTCACATCTAAATGTTTCAGATCAAACACCTTTTAACATAAGATAACCAAGATAGTCAACGTAAGAATAACAGTTTTAAAAAGGAAGATTTCGGTTGTAAGGGGTAAAAAAAAATCTATCTACACCAACCTAGCTCTACGTCAAATTTGTAAAAACATGGATTGAATGCGATTAATCAATTTCTTTTTGGTTCAATTTCACTAGACCATCAATATATATAGAAAAAAGGAGGATGTTTGCCAATCCATAGAAGAATATCTATACTGTGTGAAGTACGGGGATGGCACTATCATGCAGCCAGAGGCCCTTGTCCAGTTACTTGTCAAGGTTTTGAGATGTTTCTGCATCTCATAACCTCAACCGGGAAAGTTAAGACTTGGGATCAAGCAGGCTCCCAAATGGAAAACCACCCTTGGCATACCATCAAATAAGTTCCAGTTGACTTAAGGGGAAATAATGTCATTTTACTGGACTGGCCATTTCAGAGGGAAGAAAAAAGTTCACAAAGAAACGTTGTGTGCAACTGAATGGTGTTTATGAGGAAAGTGGCCTACACATCTGACTTAATTATACCCGTGCTGTTTGAAGAAATGGGACAAAATTCAAGCAGACAATTGTAAGTAGCTTAAGGAAGGACATCTGAAATGATCTATATCATAACATCTAAACAGTAGCTGTTCGAAATACCAAGGAAAAATATATAAACTTCTGAATCTCAAGAAAGCTTAACAAATCTAATTAATGTGGTATTAAGGAAACAAATTATGTTAATACTAAAGTTTAATCAAACTATAAAAGTTATATGTCTTATCAGTATATTAGGGCTTGTCTGCTTTTCCTTTAATAATTTAGGCTTTAGTATCATGCAAAATAATAGTTCATATAGGTCTGGAAAACTTCTTAAACAAATAAAATGTTCACTTTCCACTCGCCACCAGGTAAAGTGTATTTAAAAGCCTAGGGAAGTTTTTTTTTCTCGGTCTAGTGAAATGATCAAATCCCAGATGATGTCTTTAACTGGGTTATTAGGATCTGTTAGGGGAAGCAAAACTCAAGAATATATGATATTTCTTTTACTTTAGTTTAATGATACAGATATATTCCTATGTGAACTACCTTTCAGTTGTTAAGGGTGCTTAAAAAAGACTTTCCTTTATGACTGATAAGACGGTGCTGTATGTTACCATGTTCAGGACAGGCAGTTAATGTGTGTGAATGCGAAATACTATAACAGTTCAAAGGGAAGCTATTTTCATCTCTATTTTTACACGAAACTTTGGCTGGTTATTCTGAAAATATTTTCTGCTTTTACATTATTTGTCAAGCATAAGTCCTTAAAATCAATAGCAGATTATACAAAACAGTTTCTTTAGTTTAGCTAATGGACTGTAATCCATGACTTTTAGCTTAGAAAAGTAGTTCATTTTGGCTTTAACTCACAGAAGAGATCTCTCAGCGGCAAGATGGGGTTAGCGTGTGGATGTCAAAAAAAATTCATGTCAGACGTCCAAGTAAACCCAGATGCACACAAATCTCCACTCTGAAAACTGGCAGAGTCCAGCCACAGACAGCTGGTCACACTCCATGCTGGGTCACAGCATGTGGGTAGAACTGATGCATGCTGTGTGCCAACATCAACTCCTGAGAGCGAGTTTACTTTTCTTCTGCAAGCGAGTGGCTATGAGAGAAGAATGGCTACTTAAAGCCACTGCAAAGAGGCCTAATAGGGTCTATCCAATTTCCCGTCCTGCTGTGTAGAGAATTACTAATAGTTTGTCAGCAAGGAACTGGTACACTCTGTATACAACTGCCAAAGTTGTTTCAACAAACACTGAACAGCAGGTTCTTTTTAAAAAGACTCAGAGAGCCTCTGGTAGTGACTCAGTCCGATACAGCAGGTCGATGAGAGGAACTCTGTTTGCCAAGAACTTATGGGCTACCTGTATCGATCTTAGACCTTAGGATTTATATAAGACAAGGACAAACACTGGACCAACAAAACATGGGGAGATGACAGTATTTCTTTTGTATGCACCGACCAGGCACAGGATTATGACCACTGAGAGGTGAAGTAGATTTGGCACCTGCTGGAGAGTCTGGCATTGAAGGCTGTAAATAAAAATTCTACATATATACATATATATATATATATATATATATATATATATATATATATATATATATATATATATATATATATATATGTAAGTTGTTGCCCATTGTCTCATGTGATTTCAAAAGTTTAGATCTGATAGAGACAAAAAATAAATTTTTTTGAAAGAGTACACAGTGGAAAAGTTGTAATTGCCAAGGACCAATAAAAATCTTCCATAAATGTGTGTGTCGATTTGATATTGATTAAAATGTTTCAATATTGATTTATTTTGTAAAAAGTGGCATACACAATCTTTTAAGAGTACCTGTTAGTTTTTAGATATTTATTTTGTTTATTTATATTTTGTTAATCTGAACATATTAATATACTTGAGCAATTAAATATTAATATAGAGTAGAAAAGTGAAAACATGACTACTGTAGTGAAGTAAAGTGCGTGCAAACTTAAATTCTTCTCTATTCCTGGGATAATTGGGATAATTATCATAATTCTTTATCAATAATACTTCTGAAAGTAGAGCACTAGCACAGTAACCTGTGATGAATGTGAAGAGCAAAAGGTGAAATACGTATTACAGTACTCAGTGCTGGACTGGGGAGAAAAAGGAGCCTGGGAGTTACAGACTTGCCCACTTTCAACTGCTGGGTTGAAACTGCAATAAAATATATAGGTATGTATTAATTACAGCTAATGTGATGATTTTTATTCTCAGATTTCCAGTATAATATACAGCAACAACATACAGTATACAGCCAAATTTTCTTTCCTTGCAACAAAATAACATATAAACTTAACTCTAACCTGACAAAATAAAGAACTAGAAAGCTGCCGTACTTATAAAACTATGAGTCACCCCTGCTAAAATTGACTATGTTCAGCTACACTGAAATCACTCTCCAGCATTTTTATCACATCTGGCTTAAGTTCATCTTTAGTACAAATGTTTAAGTGTGTTGTTGCACTTTCCTGCAGGGCTTTCTTATTTTATCTCAGCCTTTCAGTGCCACTTCATGACGAATTCGGTTATATGTTATTCCTCCTGATCGTCAGAGAGTGGTGCTCCCAGATATCTACATGTGTGCTGCACAACGGTCGAGAATATATACCAACAAAGTCACGCCATTGGACGTGACCTGGGTGACGTGAGCGGTACCTGACGCGTCAAGCACTCGTTGCGGGTCGTTTAGGAAGTCATTCAGGAAGTCACGCACCCATTCCCACCCTAACGGTGGTGAGCTACACTGTAGCCACAGCTTCCCTGGTGCAGACTGAGAGGCTGCACAGTACCACACGCTGGTGCTAAATCTCAGTGCACAAAATATAAATAATTTAATGGCAATAAAATTTGAACTCTGAAATATGCACATTAGCAGGACCCCTACTCTGATGGGGCTAAATCAGTTGTATCTAAACTAAGTAATCTCAAATAAATTATTGCTGTAGTTTGATTCTTTCAGTAAGCCATGTAGCTTGTTATGATGTCAGGTTTTGGGCAGGCGTAATACTGGTGTAGCCTCAGTGTGCACGTGTGATGTTGCTCACGGGGGTCCAGGGAACGCTCAGACACATGAAAAATTAGGGGAAACATTGGTAGTAGCTAAACTTAATATGCTGCCACCAGACTAAAATATATAGTAAACCACCCAGATTGCTAAGTACTTCAACACAGAATAAAAATTGATTACCACATTCCTTAAGTGCCACGGCTTAATTATTCAAATAAGATGGAGTATTTGAAATGGAAATGTGCTCTCTCCCCTGTGGACATGTACACTGAGAATTTACAGTAGAAACTCAATTTGACCCTCGTGTTGGTAAAAGCTCAAGGCAGAGTATTTTCTGTTAAGGTGTGAGAATTGATAACTCTCTGGAAACAGTTTGGTGTAAACAACCCAGAGCAACACAAAGAATAAACCCCGGTTTCTTCTCTCTGTAGCTCGCAACCCAAAGAGCGCAGTACGCTGGAGTCAAGATGTTTCTGGAAAGCTCAACCTGGATAAATAAAGTAAGATATCTTCAAAGGAATATATCATAATTCAGACGGCTGTCTGTGAATCTTTACTGTTCGACCGTGCAGGCTGGAATAAATCTCTTCCAATGATAAAAGTGTAACTATGGCAACAGAGCGACAAGCTTGTCATCAGGGAACCAAGATGAGCGCATTTCAGCTCAGACACCAACAGGCTCTGAAGGAAGAGAGGATGGAGGTCTGCCCCATGATGCGGCGCACTGAGAGGAAGCGAGGCGCTTCAGACCATAAAAGGCTTAGAGGAGGTGCGTCTGAGTAATAAGAGTTTAATCACGACAGTATGAGCTGCATGTACTTGTTTTAGAATTGTTTTGAAGAATCTGCTTTTAGATTTTAAACGGTCTAGCTCCTCTTTAACATGGCAAACTTTTTACTTTCTACATCCACATATCCCTGTGGAAATCTAAGATATCGAGACCAAAAGATGTTAGTTGTTCCCAGGACCCCGGCTGGTGACCAGGGGAGAAGGAGCTTTTTCAGCTGCAGCCCCAAGGCTCGGGAACAGCCTCCCTGTGTGAGGTCAACTGGAACTTAAAATGTTTTTTTAACTAATCTTTTTTTTAAACTTGTTTCTAAACCCAGAGAGCATGACCTCTAGGCCAGTCCATGTTTCGTTTGTGCCTTTTCTTGCTAATTTTGTCAAACGTATTTGATCGCTTAATACTTGTTGTTATTTTGTTTTTATTTTCCATTTTATTTGTTACCCTCCTGCACGGCACTTTGGTTCCCTTCTCGTCTGTAAAGTGCTTCATAAATAAGTACGTAAACACTGATGATGATGTGGTGTGCAAACTCTCGCCCTCTAATCAGAACCAGCTCTAAGTTCAATGCACACAGATGAAAACTCGATTAAATCATCTTTCCTAGCTCATGAAAAATCCTTATCTAAATGCACCGATGGCAACAAAAACGTTTTTTGTTTTTTGTTTTTTGTACATGCCCATCTTTACTAATGAAGATTATTTCACGGTCTGAACACTGAAATACAAAACATTTAGTTGGCGAATACCTGTGCAGTATTCTGTTTTATTATATGTTTGGCATTGTGGTTAAGTTATTTCACAGCTTCTCAAATAAGGGCCGAATGAGTGAAGTTATTTTGATGCCATAAAAGTAGCTTTTTCAACAGGGCCGCAGTTTTTCATGTATTAATGCTAAAATAAAAAAATAGTGTTGGCTAAAATGTTCGGCTTTAGGTAAATACCAACAAAAACAGAATTTAATCTTAAAATGAATTTAAAAATTAAAATAATATTCAAATAATTGTAGTTGGAAATGTAGACTTGTTTTGGTCTTTTACCAATGAACTCTGGCAACTGTATACTTTTACTGTATACTTTACTTGGTGCAAGGTCACTTTGGAAACCTGAATTTAGACTGGCTAATTAGCCTAACCTGAATGTTTTTGGCCAGAGGAACCTGAAAGACCCAGCGAGAATTTGCACGTGCCCTGGGAGAACACGCCAACTTCACACAGAAACCACTAGCCAGGATACAATCCTCGGATCTTCCTGCCGTCAGGCTACAGTTCTGATAACTGCACTGCCATGCTCGAATACAAATGAAAACACACAACCTCACTATCCGAACAAAAGGCAGAAATTAAAACAAAATGTATTAAAAAACGTGTTATTAAAACAGCATCTGAAAATAACAAGTTAGACAAATAATTTTCAGCGAAAAAATAGTGAAATCATGACAGAAATTATTTAAAAGATTTTAAAGTGGACCTTTATTTGTCAAACTCCATTCTTTGACCCAGCTTTCCTCTCAGCAGATGTGTCCGCTCTAATTACACCAGTCATAAAACCCTCTCCTCCTCCTCTCACTCATTTGCTTTGCATGGCATGGCAGCCATTAATAGACCAGGAGCTTCCACAGACCGCAAAACCTATGCACCATGTTTGCCTCTTCATTTCCACCCATCGTGTAAGGAGGCTGCCTCTAATTACAAGTCAGCGCTGACTCCCTGAGCACAATCTCATCAGACTCTGTTTCGACAGTGATTAAATTGCTTCTGGTCCATTGGGAAGCAGTTTCCGCTCATATAAAAGAAATGCTGTTTCTATATGACTTTTATACAAGAGAAGTCTGTGTGACCAGAAGAGGGGAAAAAAGAATAGTGTGAAGCTTTTAGACAAATTTGTCACTCCCAGATAACATATGAGGAGCTTAATTGGTAATCTCAAAAGCATAGCTCCCAGATGAGGAATTTTTCCTTTTCTTCAATTTGTCAGAAGTGATTAGACGTCATTCCTAAGCATCTTTTTCTCTCATATTTGGATTTAAGTGTATGAAAAATAGTTTTTTCCCACAGAGGCCGCTATGATCCTCCCAAAGCTAATCATAAGCTTTTCATTGCACAC
The DNA here is from genome assembly GCA_037039145.1 of Fundulus diaphanus. NCBI lineage: Eukaryota > Metazoa > Chordata > Actinopteri > Cyprinodontiformes > Fundulidae > Fundulus > Fundulus diaphanus. The sequence continues at coordinate 20,564,485 of CM073132.1, read as the reverse complement.
AAATAGTGATACCTCCACACCTAAGAGCTCCCAGGAATTCTCAGTCTCGGTAAAATGAATTATAGCAGGCAGATGCAGCACCTGTTTCCTTCCCCAAACTAAAACCACGATCGATGCCTCTAACCCTGGAGAGAATAACAGATTTTTTTTAGTCTTTATCAGAATACCATTTCACACATGTCCTTTTATGTAACCTCCAAATCTTCTCACAGAAAGAAGAATAAATAAATAAAGCATGTGCATGCTAATGTGGCCCTATTAAACCAAATTGAGATTACATTGTGAGATAAGCATAGATAGCCTCACAACAGAAGCATATTGCCACCGAATTCCCCTGCATTTCAGCCAGGGGGGGCATGTCAAATTGACCACAATAGCCAAACCCCACCGATCCCCTTAACGCCAACCTTGGGGGGTGCAGGAAAATGGATCGTGGTGATGGTGAGACAATGGATCTATTTTCCTCTTTTACGACATGATAGGGTGGTGGAGGAGTCATGGCAATCACCCCTCTCTGGGTTCCTTTAACAACCCTTAGGAAAAGCCAAAACAGACAAAGAAGAGGTCTTCTACATGAATTGGAGCTGGCTGACCTCAGACTGGAGAGGCAATGTGTCTTTGGAACAACACGTAGGGACCAAGGACGAGGTGGTTAGGTCGCCAGACGCTGTCTGCATTACGTCTCATTTCAAGTTTAGTCTACAGTCCAATTACAACTTGTGGGGCCTAAAAGATTGTTGGCATCTGAGAGTCGATAGGACCTTCAACGTTCTGTGACAGGGAAAAGAATTGCTACATTAGAGGAACATTAGAAGAAGAAGAGCATACAAAGAAGAAGAAAACTGTTTTTGATTCTAAAATATTTTTATCCAATCAAGATGTTTGGTCTTACTAGAAAATGAGACTGGTAAAATGAAACAATTACATCAAACTTAAATCTGCCAGGGGTAATGTTGGGTTTAACAGTAAATGGAAGGAGACTCTTTAACAGAAGAACTTCTGTGGTAAATAGTTTACATACAGTGAACAATTTGACAGATATGGAGATTTGTTTTGAATACTAGTGAGTCAACATGTGGGATGTCGATAGACTCTGGCCAGAGAAGACTGGATGATGAAATTGATTTAAAAAGCTGATACTTCAAACTGTCAATTTAAAGGTGTGGTGGCTCTTGCTTTAGGGGTATTGGAGCTTGTTTAATTATTCTTTTCCTTACAAACTTTTGTTTATTTTTCACTTTAATTCTATAGAAAAGAAGGCAGAGCACCATGAAAAGGTTAAAATTAAATGTCACAGTCTCATTTAAAAAAAATCTAATAAACCTTGGCATTTTAATACGGGTGTGTAGGCTTCTGTGAACCATTGTTGATAAGTTTGCACTGACAGTTAATAATTATTTAATACAGAGAGCTTTATTAAGTTACAATTATGGAATTATTTTAGATGTTATGGGGCTGATGACAGCCAAATATATAAAACTATAACTAGCAATTTTACCTGAACAATGGTGCAAATTAAGCCGGATACTTCATAAAGTGGACACATGCTTACATAAAAGTAAATAAATACATCTATTATTATATTCTACAATGGAGGTTATATGCAAATAGCCTCAAAATACAATAGGAAATGGTAGCCTGGCCAACCAGACTGACTTACGCTGTATACACTGCTTATCTGTCTGGTAAGGAGTGGGTACAGTCCGATTTCAAAGGCGGGATTAACAGGATGAGCATCATTAGGTTCATTAGGTTAGAATCAGATAACTACGGATGTGTTGCAAAAGACTCCAAGCAACGCACACTATTTTTTTTCAAATTTGTAGTCCGTGAAACATGTCATGCCTTCGAGCAAACTCTCCAGTGAATAATATTTTACTGCTTTTGTCTAAGAAAAAAATCTAAGGATACATGGTGTACTCGCATGTACTTTCTTAATCTTTCAAGGCACCATGCAACAAAAATCTCAGTATGTATCTTGACTGTCCTCACTAAGACTAAGAAAGTAGAGCTCATCACCCCAGTTCAAGTCCGTACACTGCCTCCCCGTATGTCAGGGAATAGACTTTAAAATACTCCTGTTAGTCTATAAATCACTGAAGGGGTTAGCATAGACTTGTTATCAGTACGTCAACCCTCCAGACCACTAAGGTCTTAAGGGCTCAAATCTACTCTGCATACCCAGAACCAGAATCAGACACAGGAGAAGCAGCATTTAGTTCCTATGCTCCACTTATCTCAGGAGGGGGAAGCAGTGCAGTACCAACAAAGTTTACAGTGGGGGTGGTGTGCTGCTGACCTCGACTGGGGACGTCGTGTTTCGGTGGGCGGAATACTTCGAAGACCTCCTTAATCCCACCAACACGTCTTCCATTGCGGAAGCAGAGCCTGAGGACTCTGGGTCGGGTCCTCCCATCTCTGGTGCTGAGGTTGCCGAGGTTGTTAAAAAGCTCCTCGGTGGCACAGCCCCCGCTGCTCCTCCACGTCGAGAGGAGCCAGTTGAGGTGGCTCGGGCATCTGGTCAGGATGCCTCCTGGACGCCTCCCTGGTGAGGTGTTCCGGGCACGTCCCACCGGGAGGAGGCCCAGGGGAAGACCCAGGACACGCTGGAGGGACTATGTTTCCCAGCTGGCCTGGGAACGCCTTGGGATTCCTCCGGAGGAGCTGGCCCAAGTGGCTGGGGAGAGGGACGTCTGGGCCTCCCTACTGAAGCTGCTACCCCCGCGACCCGACCTCGGATAAGCGGAAGAAGACGGACGGACGGACGGACGGACGGACGGACGCTCCACTTATCTGGAACAAACTCCCAGAGGATTGTAAAGGTGCTGAAACCCTGAGTTCCTTTAGATCAAGGTTAAAAACACATTTGTTTAGAGTTACCTTTAAATGTTGATGTTGAAGTTTGTAGTCCAACTTGTCTTATACTGTATCTGACCTAATGCTACTCTTACAATGCATGTGCTTGCCTCTGCAATGTCCTCTGTCTCTGTAATACCTTATTTCCTCCTTTTTGTTGTTTTGTTTATGCACAGCACTTTGAATCGTCTTATTACTGAAAAGTGCTTTATAAATAAACTTGCCTTGTTATGGCAGCAGAAAAGCATTGCTGCATTATGGGTAATTCTGGGAGTGAATGACCCATCGTAAAGTCCCGCCTCTCGCGCTGTGATTGGTCTGGTCTGTTTTGGGCCGGAGGGAATGGAGCCTTACCAGACTGACTTACGCCCCGTGTAATTCAGTCTGGCTGGCCAGGTGAGACAATGGACAAAGTTGGTAGATGTGGATGCAGGCAGATAAAAGTGTAATTTCAGCATCAAGGTCAGAAAAAAATATCTAATCGCTCCATTCTGTTCATGATACCAAGTGTTAAAGTAGATGTAATTAATAAATAATAAAGATTGATGCTTGACAGCAGTCGCGGTTCTTTGGAAGACAATCTCTCAAGACTCAATACTGCCTTGTGAGTCTATCAAGTGTTACAATATTAAAAATACTGTATGAAAAATAAAAACATCCAACAGAGGCTTAAAGACATTAACGAAGAATGTTCTCTCTAGGGAGTTTTTTATCGCTTGTGTACATAATTTAGTAATTTGTATCCTTGAATTAATCATTAGAGACCACTAATTAGCAATTTGTTCCATTAAATTAAGAAATTGCGCCCTTGACTTTCTTAACGATGTCCTTGCATTATGTAATTTGCTCTCAAATTAGGCTAATAGCATAAAGTTACTCCATCAGTCGGGAATGATTTAGTGTGTCTGATCCGTATAAATGAGCAGACAGAGCATCCGGGTCAAAAAACCAACAGTTTTAATATAGAGGAGTCTTTTAACTGTCAAAACCACTCCCATTGGTCAAGTTGGTCAATGTGTAGAAAGTCTGCTAAGACAAGTTGTGGGATTCTGTATTGTATAATTGTATAGTTGTTACCACCTTTGTGAACTCCTTTCGATACACATGTCCGCAGCAGCTCTACACAAAGCTCCCTCTGGATGAGCTTGTGATTTCTAAGTCTGAATCCGGCCAAAGCTCGTTTCAGCAGCTTGTATCCAGGATCTCATTACTTCAGTCATGACCACAGCCTGATCAGTAATGAAACTGAGATTTGGTGCAAGCATTAGAACCTCAGCTGGAGAACGCTGAAGAGCCAGGTGGTGAGGAACTGGCTTTCAGGAGGTGACAGACAGGTTGGCAGAGGCTGGAACCAGTTCCATAAGACAGGTGTGGGTCATACATGAACAAGGCAGAGAAAGACAGACTGATCCTTAGGGTAGATGTCTGACAAGGGCTTGTCAAGGCAAGAAGATCCTTGAAACATGGACAACATCAAAACTTGAGACCAGGCAGGTAAACATACTGAACATCCACTAATTCACGGCTTTCAAAAATCTGCCATTGCCTGTCTGCTGAGACCCGGTATATAAAGGCAGATGAACAAGGGAAGGAGACGAGCTTGATTGTACTGCCGTGCGGCTCACAGGTGCATTCGATGATCTTAATACCTGCAGTGCAGGAGGAGTCACAGCACCATGGGCAGCGCTGTTCATTGGCGCTGCCCGATCGATAGAGAGACCGTGTCGCTCAATTTAATCTTGTGAATAAAACTTTCGGCCCAAATTGAATTTTCCCTCTACTGACGTAAACGACGTGAAGCGAGGCGAGAGATAGAGAGACATTTTCTGATTGCCGCTCGTTTTCTTCTCCCCGATCCGTTGCAATTCTCTCCTCTGTTGCCTCCGATTCCTCTCTCTCTCTTGGTTCCTCTCCTCCTTCATCACTAACTTTGACCTTAGATGTCTCACCTGCGTGACAGTTTCTCTGATTCCAGCCAATTGAGAATATTTGCCAAAATGAATAAAGTAGACGCCACAAGTTAGGTGCGCATCTACAACACAATGCGTAGAAGAAAATATCTTCTTCTATATTTGATCTTAAAATGAAGCATAGAAGAAGACTTTTTCTAAATAAATAGATTTTCGTGTGAATACATTTTATTTATTAATTAAATTTACAGTTTTTGATTTTAATTTTTACATAAAAAATGTTTATTTACACGTCTTTATGGTGCGGGAAAAAAACACTGTCAGACCGCCATTACATTTTTCACTTCGCGCACCCCCTAGCGGCAGCTCGCGCACCCCTGGGGTGCCCACACTTTGGGAATCCCTGCTCTACATCAATATTTGAAGTTGAAGCCAAATGAAAAAGCTTAAGTAAAACGTACAAACAGATTGGAGTTGAACTTTTTTTTAAATCAGGATTCTACAGTGTAGCATGTATGGAAATATACGTTACACTGGAAAATTCAATGGTATTGCCCTCAAAAGATAGTTTGCGACCTCATCTCTCTCCTGTTTCAAACGAGCTCACCTGCACCAGCCACCGCTTCTTTACTTCCACAGTATGTAATAATACACTGTGTCTGCCCCTCTGAAACTCTATTATGATTTCACTTGGCACTGTCAGCCACAGTTCCGTACCTTCATTCACACATACACAGAGAAACTATAATGCGATATTATTGACTGCATTTCTCACTGTGTCTACCTGATACTGTTTCATTGTGTGCGCTGGGAGCACCCATGGGCATGAATTGATTTAAACTGCCTCAGTTGGTTCTGAGAAGCTCTGGGAGTAAGAGACGGTTCAAGTTTGGCAACGGGTTTCTCATTAAGAAATTATTTCAAAGCCTCAACTGAAAGGTGAAGTACGGAAAACAGCAAATGGAATCTCAATGTATTTTTAAAATCACCATAGAAATACACAAAGTTACGCCACAAACAATGCTGGGTGCATTCACAAACGTATGAAATACATAAAAAAATAACATATTTCTGAATAAAAGCAGGGCCTTTTGCATGCAATGCAAAATGTAACTAGTAAAGCTTGGGCTGTGAATTTAAAAGAAAAATGAAGCTAAAGGCGGAAATTCAACTAAAGAAACTCTGATTACTTCCATCCAATCGGAGGCTGATCCACCTTCGATGCAACCAATCCGCTTCAAGCTACATCTTCTCGAACCCAATCAACATCCACCGTTCACCTTTAAAAGCAACTCCAAATCATCTCTCGGCCTGCTTTTCAGCAAGCGCAAGACCGTCGCTACCATGTCGGATTTCGATTCAGTCAACCCACCTCCATCCCCTTCTCCACCATCGTAGCAAGCTCATCTGACTTTTCCTCGACGCTTCTCCAACCTCGTCTTCCAGAGTATAGTTCCTCCGGACTCTCATGGAGTTCCCTGTCACTCTTAAAACGGTCCGGCAGAAGACCGCCATGTTGAGCCTGGTTCTGCCAGAGGTTTCTTCCCAAGGGGGAGTTTTTTCTCTCCACAGTCGCTTCATGCTTGCTCATCATGGACAGTTTATAGACAATTTTTTCGTAAACTTGTTTATTCAAGCTTGTCATTTAACTCAAGCAATTCACCTTGCAAACCAGCTCTATGGTTTAACCAACCTCATCTATATAAACTCCACCACCAGTTTCAGGCCCGGGGGAAAATATCCCTATTCTCATACATCTGTTATCTACATTAAAGCATAAATCTGCGTTCATGTTTCTTGCCGAGGCCTGAGCGCCAAAGTCTAAAATTATTGTACCAATAAATTCTTCTAATTGCATTTTTTCTCTTTGTGAGTTTTTCAGATTGAAATCTTTGTAATGGAATTTAAATGTTTTCATTTAACATAAACATCTAAAATAAGATAAGGTGCTGCACAAGTGCTCCATAAGCCGCCACAAAGCATGAACCAAAACCAAAGGTGAAAACGGCTTTGAATCCACTGAAGCAGCTTAAAAATATCTCTGTCTGATTAAACAATGGAAAGTTAATCTGGTCTTTTTGTTCTGTTTGAAGGAAGCTTTTTACCAGAAGAGAATTGTTTTTTCAGAGAGTGAAAAAAATGTGAAACTCAACCCCACCACCAAAAACCCCCCCTTAGTTGGCACTCCTGTTAGAGACATCTAAAAAATATTGAAGCAAACTCATCTGTTATAGCAGCAATATAATACCACTTTAAAAAATGGAGAGCAATCAAAACAGTTATTCACTAAGAAAAGAAACCTGTTAAGATGTTTTTTTTTCTAAAACAAAATCACTGGTTGCACAATAATTGGTAGCCCTATTGTTGATATTTTGAACAACCCATGTTTGCCAGCAGGACAGCTCTTTGTCCTCAGTGAAAACCTTTCACAAGGTTGGAACATACAGAGGGATCTTTGATGTTTGATTATTCCCGACCGCACACTTGTCTCAGGTCCTCTCCTGTGCTTTGTTTTTCTCTTCAGCTCACCCCACAGGTTTTCTGTGTAACTTATTATGAATCCAGGGACTGAAATGGCCACGGACAAAGTTTGATTTAGGTTCTGGTGAACCATTTCTGTGTTAATCTGTCCTGTTTTGGATTCTCATCCTGTAGCAAAACCTCACAATGTCACAGTTTTGGTGTTTTTGGCAGAGGTCAACAGACTTTTTATTTATAAAAAGAGTGCATGATGCAATTGACCCTAGCAAGGCTAGCAGGATTTTTGGCAGCAAAAAGCTCAACTTTAATGAACCTGTTAGATCTTAGCAAACTCCACTTACTGTAGTTACATCTGTGATGGAAGTACAGAAAAAAGCTTAATTCCTGACATGCCTCTGAAACGACTCGGCAAGTAAAGAGCAGAAAAAAGAGACACACCTTCGTAAGTAAAATCAAACACATACATAAAACGCCACAAGGGCATCCACCTAAAACACCAAAACACTCAAACATTAAGGTTGGTCATAAATCTAAAAAGAACTGTAAATAAAGAAACAAAGAAATGTGGTTTCAGAATCTAAACAGTGAGAATATAACCCTACATTTCAAGTAAGGACAAATTTCAGCAGCGACAAAAATGTTCCCAATATCTATGAGCTTTATACTAGGGACCCTTTATCTTTGACCAGACTGGTGGAGGATGAGCTCATCAAACAAAGGACGGGTGTCATCAGGGCAGATGGAGCCAATCAATCTCTTCAACTGTCTGGTGTACAGCAACTCCAGCCCCATCTCAGACTCCCTCATCAGCATTCGTGACCATTTAACCAGCTGTTTCAGTGAGTTCCTCTCCTTCAGGGGCAGCTTTTCTCACCATGACACTAAAGAAAAGGCGACTGAATAATAGTTTTATATAACAATGTCATCCCCGTTTTTCTCAGTTTGGATATGGGACACTTTTCACACGCATACAGTACATGGAGGCGAGATTGAAATGGGTGCTTATTCAGCCAAAAAGTCTCCGCGTCATGTCATATTTAATACTTCTTTATTCAACTATAAATTAAAGAAGCACTGAATTCATGCACACACAAAAATTGGGAGACAACCATCATTTGATGACGCTACTGCAATAGAAGAAAAATGCATTTAAAGGGAACCTATTAAGGAAAACTAATATGGAAAATAAGTAAATGTTTTGCTGGTGCCTGGAAAACAAGCTGTTTCAAATGTTCCTGGATCATTGCTTTCTTTTTTGTATAGAAATACTGAAAATGCTATTATAAACAGAGCAAAAAGTAAATTAAGATGCATATAGATTGCAAATCACATTTTTCAAATTTTAATTTAAATTCCTCTAACTCCATAGCATGTTCATTAGTCAGCTATAGGACGAGATTTCTTTTAAATTTCCAGCCATCCAGAGTCATAACCTTTTTCTTGTTTGGCAAAGTGATTTGTCGGAGGGTCAAAGGTACAGTGTCGGCATGATGGGCTGTTATAGGAACTAAAAGGCAGGGGCATGAGTAACCACTTTAGCAGAAAGGGTCTGTTCCACACATTTCCAGTTGAACACAGCCACAAAAGAGGGGCGCCAGACACTCTGAGGTTGTTAATTGAAGAGCAAAAGGCTGCAAAGAAAAGGTGGGCTTCTATGGGAAAAAGGACGTGGAACAAGCTTTTATCCTGGTTTGAGCTGCTTGTGATCTTTACTCTTTAAAATCAAGTAAAATGAGCCAGAATGTGAGCCTTTTTTAAATAAAAAATGAGATGATTTGCACCGTGCTAGAAATAAATCATCCTCTCTTACTCTTAAACTTGCTTGAATTTGCAAAACTTTAGGAAATTTAGAATTTTATACCGAGAGCATACATAGAAGAAATTATATGAGAAACACATAATGCGTTTCTCTGAGATTCTTTAGTCAAGAGATTCATTTGAGAAGCGCTCAACAACCATCCAAAGGGTGTCTCTCAACAAAAACATCTGGCATATTTCACCATCTTGCATCCAATTACATTATTTTTACAGAAAAAAGAGTGATTTAAAAGAGGACAAAGTGAGAAGATGGTCAGGAGTTATAAAAGAAAAACAGAGCATGGCCGTGCAGCACCTGACGTGATGCTGAGGGCAGTCAGGCAGGTGACCCTAGGTCACAAGTCGAACAGGAGTACAGCGAAGGACTTTAATGTCAATTACCGTACTTTGGCGTGATACTGTCAAACATTCACACCAGTGGAAATTCAGGGTCAGACAGCTATCAATTAATGTTTCATAATATTTAATTTTATTTTATGTTATTTCATATGATGCATGTGCTCCTAGAAATTCAATCTTCATAAGCTTTGCCAAAACTGCAACTCAGATGAGGAGTCTGACTCGTGAGATTTTCTTTTAGTTCTTTTGTTTGCATTGAAAGTTTAAGTGTCAGTTTCGTAATGCATGTTGCATATTATTTCATGTTATTTCATAAGTAGTAAACGTGAGTTAATGTCATTTATTCAATTAACATTAAAAAAATAACAACAAAATTCATATTGCCCTTATTTTATTGGTTGCAAAACCCCGTGTGACATCTTACCCTTTGACGGAGCAACTTGTCACATGGTGACAATCTCCATTAGATCACTTATAACTCTGCACAGAAATAAGATGTGAAATATACTCGAATACAAAATATATACCTGAGACTTTGGTCTTTCATCTGGTACATATGTTTTTTATATATGGTGTTTTGATTCCAATATTTATGTATGAGTGTAAAAAGTGTGACAACTATCCCCGGTCTCCCCTACCTTTAAATAAATGGATTGACCACAAGAAGAACAAAACATTAGAGGGCAGTTGTCAGAGTCTAGAGCTGAATGCAACAGAAGAGATGCCTTCACAGTCCAATAGATGTGGAAAACTTTTGCAAGGCAGAGAAGCATAAATGTCAGATCAAGTTGTTGGATGCTTATAGACTCCTGCCAGAGAAGACTGAATGTTGTAATTCAATGACACATTTGTTTTTTTTTTTCTTTTAGGATGAATTACACAGAGTATGTGGCATATTAGGGGTAGAATAACTTCTGACATTATTCATGATGCTCGTTTTAGGAAGTATGTTTACACTTTTTGGTCCGCTGCATATTTTAGATCTTTGTTTGGAGAAAAAAAACACTTTTCTTTCCTTGTTGAATCTTCACTGAAAAAGCCTGCCCAGTAGGGTTCACAGGGTCTCAGAGCTCTCAGAGAGTGCTGCATTTGAATCCGTCATTCCACAGGGATCAGATGGCTCAGGAGAGTCGCAAAAAGACACCTTATTGTGCCAAAGAAGAAAAGGGTATCCAGTTTGTTTGAGATAAAACGTCTTTTGATGGTATGGGTATGCTATAGTGCCTAAGGTGATGCTGACTTGCATGTGAGCGAACATACCTCCGATGCCGAGGTATGCGTTGAGATTTCAGAAAGACGCGCTGCAAACAAAAAGGCCACATCTTTTCATTTGAGGTCTACGGTTCTCACAGTGTTAAAATGTCCGATCTAACTGTGCTGAAAAACAATTGTTTTGTTTTGTGCACAGAAGCAAACGTGTCTGCAGTCTACATAGGTGCTCTGTTGAAAAATGCATGTTACGTCATAAAGAAGAAAGCAAAAAAATTACAAAGAAAACAAAACCATACAAGGTTCAGTGGCTGTAATCCTGTATTCCCACAGAAGGGACACAGATCCTGCTGGCAAAATCAGAACATTTGCATCTTTAGTCTCTGTTTTAGCTTGTTACAGACTCAAATTAACTCGCAAATTACAAATTTGTCCTAGCTTAATGGAGGCAAACTATTTCATTTGGGAAGTAATAAGGCAGTCATTACTTTAATAAAGCAAATGTAACATGCTTTAGTTCTATTCAAAAACGCTCGTTTGTTGGTAGGTGCTTTCTTTGGACCAAAGATGCTTTCACATTTCTAAGAGTGTTTTTGTGCTGGGAGAGTCTTTAAAAAATGCCTGTGATAAGATACAGACACAGCGGGGCAACAGAGGCTGGACTGATAACACCTGATAACACGAGATGAGATAGAGGAATGAGACTATCTTGTCGCTTCAAACATCAATGAGCTGGGACGGCATGAAACATCCCAAAAATCCTAACAACCGCGACGTCAACAAAAAAAAAAGAACAAGAAACTTTTCCCTAAGTGCCAGATATTCTCTCAGAGTCTGCTGCCAGCTTCCATCTGCGCATTATTTACACCCCGCCTCATCTAGATGCTTTCCCCCCTCTGTCAAGGAGAGGAAATCAGGCATTATGAGTCCAGGATTCAGACAGCTCTCTCTTATTAACTGCTATCTCAAGGACGACAAGGAACGTTCTGTTGTAATTAACTGAAGCAGACACCAAAGAAAACACACAGACAGCAGAGCCAGACAGTATAATTGATGGGCAAATTTATTACATCCCTACTTCAAAGGGAGCCGGATTCAAAACATATCCAGTGATGAGCACGGTGACAGAGGAGGAGGATGTTTGTATACAGGATGTGCATGCATATCAAACACAGACAACCAAGCATGCTTTATCAACATGAAGCTGCTGCTGTGTTTGTGTCAATGCCTGAATGACCATAGGGCAGCCCTATGTCCCCACAGCCAACCCAGAAGCGCAAACACGTTTAAAGGAGGTTGAAAGACACTGGTCCTCAAGGACTAGAGTTTGACACCCCTGCCTTAGAAGGTATGGGCTTGCCCAGCTAGGGCCCATTCAAGAAAGAACAGTTCAGGTGTTGGGCACTTTGGGCTGTTGGTTCTGGTTGCCAGCCTTGTAGTTTGACGACTGTACTTTTAAACACCATTAGCTTAATTAAACTAATGCTCCTATAATTTCCACTACATAATTCTTCATGCTCTTTGCAACCAGAAATATAAAAAAAAAAGACAAATGTGTCTTTCTTGCAAGTGAGGGAAAAGTGTTAATATCCGCTTTAATGGTTTTAAAGTCTTATGTATACTGAAGAAGCTAGAGATTAAAGGTAGGAAGACTAGCTGAAAGGTAAGGCCAGGTCAGTGGGGTGAACAGAGGCAAAACAATTGAAATAACTGTTAAAAGGCTTACAATTGTGACAAAAAAAGAAGCATGTTAATCCCTCAAACACATGTTTGAGGGATTAACACCGCCAAAGAGCTGTCTGTGGTGGAAGTACTGGAGCAGCACACCAGTACAGGTTGCATTTAAGGATAACGCCTGAATGGATTGGGTAGCTACATGTTTTGCTTCATCTTGTTGTTGTTGATAGTCTTCTCTGAAGGAATTATGGTGATCAGAACAGCTTTCTCAGGGATTAGATTACAGCTTTCAGCATGTATCATCCCAGTATACGTGTCATCAGCAGACAACATAACAACGCAGACGACTCTGTACATAACAGAATCCCGTTGTCCTGTTCTTGTCCATGCATCTATTGTATGCTAATGCTGCGTCATGGCTTTCCGGCTTGTCCTATCTTGCAAGTGATCTGTGAGTATTAAAAGGCCTGAGTAAAAATTTCACAGGATACAAGCTGTATCCAACATATTCAGACTGAGACACAAGTGGCAGTGATTGATGCTGGGTAGAGGCTCTTACTGGCTCTATTTGTAGATCTAGGACTACTGGATTCTTCCAAAATTGCAGTAGAAGCACTTCAAGAGGCTGCAGCATTACAAGCAATAGTCAAAAACATATGCTATTTGAAAAGCACATGCAATGAACAATAAAACAATAAGTAATTTTATTCGTTTGACTAAATTGTTCATATACAAATGGTATTACTGCGAGGAAAAGCCCTGAAAGAAGCAATACGTTCTCGTGTCCTTTCATCATTGCTGATGATGGAGCCTGCCTGCCTTGACAAGGCAATTAAACACCGTGTTTGCGAGGGTGACGCAGGCAGTACCCTCTGCCAATTAAAACGACGGGAGGAGGCGAGTGTTATTAGCGGAAGTGATCCACAGCCATGATCCCATCAGCAGCCGCCATGTTCAGGGACGGACACGGGGGCAATGAAGGAGCCCTCAGCCAACAACAGACAAGGCTGGATTCAATCTGCTGGCTGCCCTGCTCACTCACCCCGGGCGCTGGGCAGGAGAGCATTAAAGGAAACGTGTATAACAAACACACACCATAACACACATATTCGCAGTGCCGTGCTAATACAACTATGACAAAAGTCCTTTGTGCACTGAAGGTAACACAAAGTTATTCCACTTCTTTAGACTGGCTAACCAGTTCAAACTAACAGAGTTCTTAAAGTATTGTAACTATTTTGTTGTCTCACATGATGAGAAATTACATGGTGATCTTAAGGGACTCAGTTTTGTCCAAAGCATATGTTTGAGGAACTTTGCATCATTGCTATTTTTATGGTGTAATACCACTACAGTTTAGTCGGACACAATCAAAGAATTGAAACGTGAAAAAAACAAAACACAGAATTACTATTTTTTGTTTAACAGCAAACCCCCTCCCCGGTAGGGCTGGGATGCGGATCTGGTGGTAAGCACTGACGCCTTAGACCTGGAAGGTCGGCAGTTCAGTTTCAGAGTCTTCTTGGTTTATTTACAGCCACTCTGGATTCCACCCAAAGTCCACAAACATGCATTTTAAATGAACTGGCAACTCTGAATTGCCTTTAGGTCTGAATGTGTGCAAGGCTTAGTAGTCAGCCTTGTTTGTCTGGTACCTTGTCCAGGGCATACAACCGCCCAACCCCCAACCGAGGTGGATGCCAAGTCAAAATAAATGTAAATACATAGCAAAACGTTTATCTTGGCTGAGGTAGATAACAAAACTTTTTTTGTGGGATGATCACCTGTCCATTTTAAGGTGTCATCTCAATGATGCCCTGGGGAGGTCAAATAATTATCAATCAAATTATTCCAAAAAATAAAGCCTAGTCCCCAAATAATTGGTCAGTTCAGTATGTTGATCAGAGTGAATCTTCATCAGTGCAGACAGAGCATCAGCATAAGGTACTGTATGAAAAGGGAACGTAATTAGTGGGTCAGTGATGAAACATTGCTTGGACATTTCAATTCAATTCATATAACGCCACTTCACAACACATGTCATCTCAAGGCACTTTACAAAGTCAAGTTCAATCAAGTCATACATATTAGTCAAAAAGTTTCCTATCTAAGGAAACCCAGCAGATTGCGTCGACAGTGGAGAGGAAAACTCCCCTTTAACAGGAAGGAAAAAAAACGGTCAGCTGCCTCGACCGACTGGGGGTTAGAGAAGACACAAAAAGCACACACTGATTCAGGAATCCTTTCTATGTTATATGGTAATCGCGGATGATCTGCTGTACTTATGTAAATTTCAGAACTGTGGTGTATAATTTCCATATATACATTTTCAAAAATAAAAAAACACTACTGTATAGTCATAAACAGCGCAAGTATTAAATTTTAGGAAACACCTTGAAGAAACAGAGACAAAAATACACTGAAGGAGACGGCAGACAGGAAGAAGATCACGTTCTTTTCTTTTTCATTCGTTTGTTTTGAAATGTTTGCTTTTGAGATATACTTTTGTGATCTTTTTGTGTATTTGCATGTTATGTCACGTTTATAATGTTTTTTAATAAAATATTTGTTCCTCGGCTGTTTTTAAGAATGGGGTTGGACTTAGCATTGTTGTTGCCGTTTTCTGAAATTATTTATGTATTTTACCACAAAGTTCTATTAAGACTTTGGGTTTGATGGATTTCTGGAGCTTTAGTGTGGAGCCTTTGTGTTCAATCATTGACATCACTTTTAGCCACAGTTTCGTATTCGTTCAAAAGCATAAAGTGTGACAGTAGCTAAGAGGACAGCAATATATATCTACTGGCTTCTGTGGTGCCTGCTGGAATATTATTTGTAACTTTAGGTTTGTTTTTCTTTTAAGAATATTGGGTAGCAGCAGTGCTCTTCCTCTCTCTGTTCTCTTTCTTTGACACTGAGCTGAGAGAGGAGCACTAATGAACCCTTCTGCTCCTCGGATGTTGCCTTCCTTTCTCCACTGATGGATCTGAATTGTAAATTCCTATCGCTACACTCTTCCTTTCCTTACTCAAGCAGCTTTAATCACTGTGAGGCAGAAGAGGAACCCACAGGGATTAATGCACCATGAACACTTACTGTAGGTTTTTATCACCGGGCTTGGGTTTTGTCCAGTTTTGTTTCTGATGGGTTATTCCTGAAAGCAAGAGAGCTTGAAGAATTCACCGCGGGGTGAGGCGGTGATGATGACTGGGTGCTTTTTGCAAGCATGTCTCATTATTAATTCTATTATGGATAGCCTCCGCACATGGTGCCCCATTAGCCCGCTGAAGCACAGCAGACCTGAAGTTTAATTGACACCACGACACACACGGGAACATTGAAGAAGCCACGATCTGAGTGCATGACTGATCAATGCAAATGCCAGCCCCTCTCTCACAGGAGTCTTAATTTAAAGGAGAAATCGAGCAAATGTTTGAATACATATTCCAACAGGAAGAATCATTTCCAGGAGGAAAACCTTACAGCCCCAGTCAATTTTTGAAATTCAGCTAATGCACAGCGGTTTCATTCCGTGTCCTTTTGCAAAGGCCCCTTTCAGTTTCTAAATGAATTACAGCTATCTTCAGTAATATTTAATTAGGAAAGAACGTTTATTTGAGCGAGACACATCATCAAGGTCTCTCACAGTAGTGACAGAGAACTGTGCCAAAGTGATCAATTTGAGGCAGGCTGATGACAAGCTTGAGCCAAATGTTTAAAGAGCTCTTTGTGTATGAGCACCACGCTCCGTGAGTGTCGGGATGGCGGCGTTAAATTCAGAGCTCTGGTCATTCAAACTCAGCACACACACTCTTTCTGCCTCTTTCGAGCATGCTTTTATTTTTTCCATCCATCTGTGGGCATAGGTGGCCTGGATTATAAGCCAAAAGACATAACAAGTTATTCATACCCCATATTTCTTTTCTAAATGTTGTGCTTTTACAACAACAAACTTTAATATTATTTTCTTCTTTTTTTTTTGGGGGGGGGGGGTTATCCGATAGACCAATACAAAGCAGCACAATACTATGAAGCAGAAGGAAATTGGTACATTCTTTTCCAACGTATTTACAATTAAGTAGCACAATGACAACCCACAAACACACAACATAGGTGAGGGATGGCGTTGTGGAAGGGTTTAAGGTGTGAACATCTCAGAGGGCAGCATCTATATGTATGGCCTCTAAATACATTGCCTTTCATCTAAACTCAGAGACTGGGAAAGGAAAGCATCAACAGCAAACAGGCTTAAATCGGAGGCAACCGGACTTTTGCTTGTTTTTTCCGAAAACGTTTCGACACCTATCCAGGAGTCTTTGTCAGTTCTGCCGGCTCGCACTTATCGAAAGTCCGGTTGCATCTGATTTAAGCCTGTTTGCTGTTGCGATGACCCGGATAACTGAGAATTCGCACAGGCACGAAAGCATCAATGAGCAAAGCACTCCACAGGCCCACGGGAACTCTGGAGGAGCTGTACATCAGCCTGAAATCTCCATGGTGAAACATGATGGTTGCAGGATCATGCGGTGGGAAGGCTTTTCACCATCAGGGACAAGGTGTTCGGAGTCATTAGAAAGATCGATGGAGCTAAATACAGGCCTGTTAGACGCTGCAAGAGACCTGAGACCGGGTAAGTCCAGACATAAAACAATTTAAAATCTGTGGTAAGACTTGATGTTCACAGACTTCTTCCATCCAATGTGGCAGAGCATTTACCTCGTTGGTCTAAAATCCAGAGGAAACACATTAGAATTTGTAACTGAAATGTGATAAAATGGGAAGGATATAAGGATTAGGGTTACATTTGCAAGGTGATGTTGCTTTTGTTTGTTTTATGTAGGAAAGAGCACTTCACCTAGTAGTACACTGTTCACCTGTGGTGAGATCCAACATATGTACAACATATGTAAATAAATTCAAAGAAAGCAGCGCCACAGATAAGGTCAGGGGAGATTTACTCGCTGCAGTTTTAAAGCATGAATACTATGACGTTTGTTTTGGTTGTTTGTTTTTTTTCTCTGCTTTGAGCATCTCTCAGTTTTTATTCAGGCTCAGAAGTGAAGGCCAATTGAATATTTATCATCCCAGAAGGATGAGTTGTTGCACAGCTGAGGTTAAATACAAACATTAGCATATCTCACAAGGACCTTTAAGAGACCTTATGATCGTGATACAAACGGATCAGGAGCATCAGAGACCAAAGAGTTTCTAAATTAATGATCTGCTTTTTGTGTGATGGAAACATATAATCTTGGTTAAACTTATGGCATCTTTCTCATACCGTAAATTCTTTAAAAAGTTGCTTTTTAGAGTAATGACGTGGATTATTCCACCAATTAAAAACTGTGGAACATCTCACATTACCAAGGGAGGGAAAGGAGCATCTGCTACGATAAGTGATGTGACAACCTCAGAGAATCATACCTGAGCAGCAGACAAGCTCAGAGCACCTATGAGCTGTCACGCAGCAGGAGTAGAAAAAGGGCATCCAGCGCACTGGTTCGTTTAGATTTTTGACTTAGTAACAGTGATACACGTTGTAGGAGGATAGAAACCTTTACAGCATGGCTTTTTTTCACTTGTGACGGGAGTTTTGAATTGCTGCTGCTCTGATAAAGATGCACTTCCTGTAGTTTTTTTGCAAATGTTTTCAGAGCTTATCTGTTGATACCGGGTCTCAGGTGGTCTAAGCAGAAAACCCAAAACATGGATGGATCCATGAATTCTGCTTTCTAGCAGAAAATCCTTAAGGTGAACGTCGAATCAGTTTGTGACCTTTAGCTAAAACACGTATCCAGCAGGACAACGATTCAAAGCAAACCACCTGGTCTGCCTCTGAAAGGCTTTAAAAAGAAAGCCTAAAGGAAAGTTTTGGAGTGGCCTATTCCAAGTCTGAACTTAAATCCAACTGAGACGAGGCAGCAAGATCTTAAACAGGCCATTAATGATCATAACCCCTCCAGTTTGGTTCAATTAAAATAACTCTGCAAAGACAATGTAAAACAATTATCCCCATATCTCACAAAGGGTTGATGGCTGTTGATATCAAGGGAAATTAGCTTTCCACGTACGGCCGGGTTGGTTTGCATATTTGTTTTCTCTTAAAAAATAAAGCCACTTTTTGAAAACAGCCTTTGACATTTATTTATTTTTTTCATGACAGTGCCTACTTTTTGTCATTCTTGCAGTTAATGTTTTAATACAACAAAGCACCTTTTAATGTACTGCCTTTCCGGCAGCAACAAAGGAATCTAACAGAAATCTTGAGCGCCAGTAATAAAGTGCAGGTTTATTGCATTCTCACGGCTGTTCCTCCAAGCTGTTGAAGTGTTCTGTGCAGCAGCCTGCAGCCTTTCAGCGCTCAAAGGTTGCGCAGAGAGGAGACGACAGCACAGAGCCAATGTGTCTGTCGCTGTTGATAACCGACTGCTGCGCTGAACCCACTTCAGACTTGGAGCTGAGACTTGGCGAGACAGGCCACACAGGTGGCGTTCCATTAAAGAGCAGCAATGTGTCTTCCCTGTTGATTACAGAGTGCTGAATAAATGAGTAATTTGGAGCCACACTGCCGGATGAACGGCTGAGAGGGTGTATTAAGACAGAAAGTGAAAGAGGAAGAGGGGGTGAGTAAACGAATGCTGCTGTTCCAAAGCCGTCTTATTGGATTTTTGTGGTGGGCATTCATCACTCCCAAACATTGTGCTATTTTGAGATTGGCTGCAGAACTTCAATAAGAGCTCAAAACACAAACTGACTACACATAAACACACACTCTGTCAGGAGCCTTTGTGCCTCCAAAAAAAAGTATTTCAGCTGGAGCATTATTTTTTGCTGAAGAAATGCCATATAACAACAACTGAACAATGATTTTTCAGAACCCCGCAAATATTGGCCGCACCCTCGCTGTGTACGTTCAAGAGACAAAGATAAAGGTGCAGTCTGAAACTGAAAGGGCCATCACCCGAGGATAACTGTGTAGCTACATAGAATGATGTGTGTGTGTGTGTGTGTGTGTGTGTGTGTGTGTGTGTGTGTGTGTGTGTGTGTGTGTGTGTGTGTGTGTGTGTGTGTGTCTGTGCATGTGTGTGCGTGGGTCTTGTGTCGCTCTCCATACGAAGATCAATTTTAGATGATCCATCACCCTGAAAAGCAGCTCTTTGCTTCTTAACAAGTCTCCTTAGACACTCAGACAAAATGAAGGCAACAGGTCAGCAGCAGCTCTGCCTCAGGAAAGTACAAATCGTGTCATTTTCCTGTCGATTGCTCTGATCTGTGGTATAACAAGCTTCAGTCTCATTTTCAGACATAACACAGATGCTTTACTACCCCAACGCAGCTCATTATTTTCACTTGCAGCGAAATTTCTGATTACCTCCTAAAACTGTTTCAAAAAACACCATCTGCAGCCTCCACTTATCTCCCTCAGAATGGTCTGGTGCATCATCTGCTGTTCATTTTTTTTCTCTCCTTGTGTATGGCTTTACATTCTATCAAACTGTTTACTGTTTGTCATAAATTCAGATGAGATATTCCAAATTGCACCCAGTACTTTTTCAAATCTGCTCTTTTTGAAAATCCCAACTCTTCCGTTATATTCAACACATTTGCATTTTTAACTTGTGGTGAGTCAGTTTCCAACACACTGGGTCCCTCTTTTCTGTCACTTCTTTGACTCATAAAATTACCAAATATAAAAATGTCCAATGAAATGAAATTGTGTTTCTTTGGTCCAGTGGAGACTAAACAAGGTGGGATTGGGAGAAGCGTCTGTCTCATCTCTTGCCCAAGTTGCAGGACGGGTTGCTTAAGAAAGCGGCAACAACTGTCCATCACTGTCTAGTCTCCACTGCAACCACCAGCTGTACTAACTGATGGGTGGTGGTAGTCTCCACTACTTTAACTGCTACATCAGCTTTTACCCAAAAGGTTCACCACAGCGTCAGGACACCTGGCAGCAGACCCACCCCTTTGTCTTTTGGAGGAAAGGCTAAAGATAGCCGAAAACAAAAAGACAGCAGTCCCACGCTTTCAGGTTTACATGTCGCATGTTTACTTGTATGCAGGAAGAAGTAATGTAGTTGTTTCATGTAGGGCAGCTCTGAGCAATGGCCTACCTCAGTCACCAAGAACACCCAATTCTATGTCCTCACTCAGTCAGCTGGCAAAGCAGTTACCTCCCTATTATTTTCCATACCTTATTGAAAACCCCTCCATGGCTGTAGCCAAAAATCAGAAAGACCTTACCAAGAAATAAATACCCCTCCCCAGTCGGTGGTGCCTTTTTTACAGGCCTGTATTCAGGCTCCATGGTGACAAAGTGCTGCGCTTAACCCAGTCCCTATAGTTCATAAACAGTCAAATCATCCAAAAACAGTCTAAGTTATCCTTTTTCTTTAAAAAAAAACGTCTTCTTTCTTTCTTTCTTTCCTTCTTTCAAGCCATTGTCTACTGTCTTGCTTAAAAATAAATTTTAGATTATTTTTGTAAAAATGTCCCAGTAAATAAATTTCTACCTTTGTCCTTCATTCAATAATATGAATTCTGCCGGTACCACATGCTGTAAGCCATCCCATACAATCCCAAAATGAGGAATGAATAAAAATGTCTGTTGCCTCCACCTGGAAGACCAGTCATATTTCTTCTTTTTACATGTGCAGCACTTTGTTGCAGCTGTGGTTGTTTTAAAGTGCTTTAGAAATAAAGTAAGTAAGTAAGCAAGTACAACGATCTTTTCAGCGCGTGCTTAATTCACTGTTCCATTCTACTTATTTACACATATTTTATTTATGTACACGTGCAGTTCGATTTTTTTATGTGCGGATTACTGACATGCAGTAAGATTTTTATATGAAAAGAAATGTTAGAAGTATCCTTGAGAAAAGGTTGAGGCGTATGATACTAATTATACCAGAGCATATGACCAAAGTGCCCTAGCACTGAATATTTCCAATTGTTAAGAGTACATGAAGTAAGCATAGAGAAACCTGATTTTTTTTTTAAAAACAGAATCCCAGCCATCAGTATCCTGTCATCTATTTTTACCAGACTGAAGTTATTTGTTTTTTATTGGCTTAATATATGAAAATAGAAATAAAGTTTTCTTTTAAAACTTGTTTTATTGCAACATCCTTTGAGTGCAGTTGTCAAGCGTATACAGACTATAACGTCACCAGCTGAGAATGATGAACAAGTTAAGAACAATAATAGTTAGCTCATGAGTTGCAAAACAGATTGTAAAAAAATTATTTGCATCCTTAAAGGGACAAGAAAACTGACAAAATAAGAGTGCCGATCCATATTCTGCTCAATTTAATACCCTCTATAATGTCTCACATTTATAACAACAAACAAAAAACTATTTAGAGAGATATTGCTTGAAATAGAAAAGCAGACTGTGAAGACATCATATCAGAAACGACCCCAGACAGAGAATATAATTATATCGTATCTGCGGATCTTGAGTGCCTCTTAGTTTGACAGTATTTGTTGTCAAATCTGACAGGAGCCACAATGCAGATGCATTTTTCTCCTGTAAACTTGGCATCAGAATTAATCTCATGAGATCTAGTGACAACTAGACAGCTAAGAATATGACTGTCAACACATATGAGTTCACCCATTTCAATTCTTTTGTCAGACAGGGTGCTTGTCTTGGTGGAGTGGTTTCTAAATTACTTAGCATAAATTTTTACTTATGAGTTCCTGAGCCCACTTCCTTCAGAAAATCAGGTTATGGTTTTGTCTCTGCTCTAGAGAATACTCTTCTACAGCTACAATATCTTTTAGTCAATTCTTCTTTGCAAAATAGCCCAGGCTCAGTCAGACCTGATGCAGACCATGTATAAATATCAATTTTAAATCCTGCCACATATTCTCACGATGCTTTGGACTTTGAGTGGGACATTGTGACACGTGGGTATGTTAAACCACTCCATTGTACCCTTGGCTGTATCTTTAGATTGGTTGACTGCCAGAAGCTAAACCTCCACCACTGTCTCATGTCTTTTTCAGTCCCTAAAGGTTTTACTCCACTATTGCCCCATATTATCTCCATTTATCTTTATGTAAACACTGAGCAGCTTCCCTTTCCTTGCTAAAAAAAAAGAAATGCCCATGATGATGCTGTCACACCCACATTTCACCATGGCAATTGTTTGTTTAGCATAATCTATTATTCTCTAATCTATTATTTCCCTGCCAGACAGCATTTTACACGTACACCAAAAAGTTCAGTTACGGTCTCTTCTGACCATGCCACCGTCTTCACCGTTTCCTCCTGGATGACTTAGTAATAATAGTAATAGTAATAGTAATTACTATTGTTAATGTTACCCACATTAACAAGTTAAAGAAGTTACCCACAACAGCTTTCCTTCTTCCATTCTATTGTAAAGACCTTCAATTTTCAGACGATGAATTGAACAGTGATCCCTGAAGTTTTGAAACCATGGGATTTTATTGTATCCTCAAAAACTGCTTTAGATGTCTCCCTGACCTCATCACTGACCTGCCTCATGTGTCCCTAGGTCATCATGAAGCGGTTTGTTCGCTGATGTTCTCTAACAAACTTCTCAGGCATTTAAAGAACAGCGGTTCAACGTGCTGAGATTTAACGACGCAGTTGGACTCCATTTAGTATTTAGGTGAAACATCGCAACTAAAGAAATTAGTTGCATTGGATATTTTTTTAGAGGTAAAGGGCAATGAAAACACATTTTTGTTTAAAAAATATATATAATTTTCCTTCCACTACACTGTATGGGTAAACTTTGCAGAAAACAAAATCTGTATCTTTAATTATAACATCGAAATATTTGGCCTAGGTGCTCTCACTATCTTTCTCTGTGCAGTCTTAAAAGACAGTGCCGTCTTTACCCATCGATCAGTAATATTTTAAAGTTCAATTGAAAAATCATTCTTTTTTAAGACCGTTAAATAGAGAAGTCAGATGAGGTTGAAGAAGAAAAAAATAAAACAAAAAGGATGGTTAGTTTTGTGAAATTCTGATCTCCCTCACGGCACCAGTGCTAAGCTTTAGTATCACTTTCTTTTCAACGACTGATTACAGACCAGTGAGCGAAGTAGAATCCAGTTTATAACAAAAGACAAAAGATCTTGCCTGAAGCCTTTAGCAGGGCTGTTGCTCTGCAAAGCGCGCGGCCGTAATTAAATCCATTGTGATGTAATTAGGGAAAAAAAGAAAAAAATACATCTTGTATCCTGGTTTAATTGCTATGTGGTCTCACAACACAGTTTCTCATTATGGTCTTCTTGATGCATGACCCAGGCATAATGCCAGGAAATTTGGTGATTAATATGAAAACAGGACTGATCAATAGCGGCATTGTTTACAGGCGTGGCGCACAGCACACCTCAGAAGCTACGGTTACACTGTGGGGTATAAAAACAGGCTCCTGAAGGAACTGTGTTGTGCCAGGGTTTTAAAATGATCAGCAGGAAAAGAAATTGGGCTCTTTCTTGATGTTATGCATCAGCCTAATGATTCCTTAATTTTTGTTTCTATTCCCATTAGTTCTGGAAATGAGCATTCTGATCAAGTGGGGCTGTAAATTGTGGGCTGCAGCGGAAAAAGCTTCATCAGAAATTGTGTGCGGATGGCTTTATAATCTCTAAGCTCCTAAAACCCAATTAAAGAACAGCATGGCTAAGTTCAGCTGTCTGTTACCTTCCCAAGTTTTCGAAGGATTTCAAGTTATCTCATACAATGATCGATGCTGGGCATTAATGTTTGCTCATTAAATCTCAATTTTTATTTCTGAAATCATTGGATTTTTGTCTTTGAATCCTTTCCCACAATTCTGATTATAATATTGGATGAAAGCGAGACAGTAGGTCAGGAAATCTACAAAAATATTATGTAATCTCCTCAGCGCCAAAGCTCACAGCAATTAGCTCTGTAAAGACTTTTAATTATATCAAAAGAGGAGGTCGTTCATTTAAAGGACATAATCCTACTTTGAAACATTGACTCGAATGTCTTTTAAAGTTAACATGCACTCTAGGTGAAAGACTGAAGAAAAAAAAGAATGCTTTGTGTCCATATTGGATAGAGTTTTACCTGAAAGCCACAACTCTAGAGGGAAAAATATTTGAAAAATAAAGTAATTCTGTATGTCTGCAATAACTAGATAACTGAGAAAAAATGGGGAACTGACTGTTATTCTAGCTCCCTGGTGCTAACACCTGGGCACTATTTGTTTATACATGGCAGTAAAAAGCTTTGCTGGCCATCTGGAGCCCACCCAAATTGAACTCCTGGTTTAGTTTCCCTGTCTCCTCATACCTTTAGCTTATGCTGATGTTAAGACGTTATCCAGTCTGTAGTTGCTGTTTGCTTCCGTTTAACAGCCATAAGAGCCAAGCTGGAGAAGCAGCGTAAAAAGCCTTAAAATAGATTTATATTTTATTGCAGTTGCCTATTCTCACACAAAACAATTGGAAAAATCCAGCGTTTGATTGAAGTACTTTTTTCAATGGGAGGGGGTCGTACCACCTGTACGACCATTACTAATAGTTCCCACAAAATAAATGCAACTTTGGCTTATTTGACTTAAACCTCAACTTTTAACATTGCTCAGTGTCTTTCAGATTTATATATATTAATACTTTGTTTCCTGGCATAGAAATGTGAGAAAACACAGCTTACCAACTCATGTCACTCAAGTGTGTTGATCTTAAATAAAAATACCTACTCCCTTGAAGTCACCAATATTTACAGTCAAAGCAATAATAACAAGTTTAAAACATCTCCAACTGTGGCAAACATGACTGATCAAAGACCCAAGTTTTTCTTGACAACATGCAAAGGTAGATGGCAAGAGAAGTAAAAAAAAAAAAAAGTGAATTATTAAATAACTACGGCAAGGAGTGGCATCTTGGGATCGCCTAGTCTTCATAGAAACCATTAGACACATTAAACATACATGCCACCTTTTCTGTCCTGCCATCAATGATAGAAACCTGGAACCACTGGGTCTTTAATTGGGATAGTCGGATCGGACAAAGTTTGACCTTTTTAGAAGTTACCACTGTCGATGGGGTGGAGCGAAAGAAAGGATAATTATGTGGGAGGTCATCTCATATCAGCTGTTTAGTATGGTGTAGGATCAGTGATGCCATGGCACAGTTTCTCTTGTAAATGCCAAAGGACCCTAATCTGGCCAGCCAGATTGATCATATGTAACATTCTGCTCATTATCAAACTGGGACTGCTCACATTGAATACATTGGGGAAAGGAGGGACATTCAGCAGAACTCTCTGAGCTGATTGGACACCTAGTGCCCGTCTACCAAAGGTTTGTTTTTAGCCAATAACGGTATCAAATTGAAACATAAGCAACAGGAGTTATGAGAGACCACAGCAAGGTAAGCTAGTCAAGGCACTTCTTACTGTTCTACTTTCAAAAAAGGAATCGTGGATTCTTACAAAACAGATTTGATAGCAGCAGCTACGCGTACGTCCTCCTGTGCTGACATGTTTAAACTTTATACTGCAACGTGGTTGGCCTGAACCGTTTTTGGTTCGGACACAAACGGTTGAAGCCAAAGCGGTTTCAAGCTGGACTCTTGTGTGTTTGTGAACGCACAAATACCGCGAGAATTTAGCTTGCACGCAAGGGTACAAGAAACACTAGGATTTTTACTAGGAATAATCTTTTAAACTCAAGCCCAGAAGATTTAAAATAAAGATCACGTAACCTTCTCTGTAATAATTAGGTGTCATTATTGGACTTTTCAGCAGGATGATGATTCAAAACATAAGGCCATATCAATACAGAAATAGTCCAGAAAATAAACCAACCTTCTTACGTGTTCTTCTCAGTCAGATCTCACCCTAGAGAAAACCTGAGCTGAAGAAAGAGCATCAGATAGAAAAACTAAGTTCTGCCCTGGTAAACAAAATGTGGGTTGTACCAATTTGTGTGGCACCAATGAATTCGTTCCCATCTGAATAAATGTACTAAATTAAAGGTTGAATTTTTTTCAAACGTTTTCAGTGTGATATTGTGCTTTGGTAGTAAAAGATTACTTAATTTTAGGGATTTTTTTTGGTTGGCCTGCAGCAGTGAGACCACTGTTTAGTTCTGCTGCGGAGGCCATAAGACCAGATATGAAACGAGGTTTACAGACTGACGGTAGAAACCGCAGACCTATTGGCCTTTATTGAGGATAAACTCAAAATTGACTTTGCGCTAAACTAACTTGGTAAGATCTATTCAGGTACACCGGGTAGTCCATTTAAGTTCAAGATAAAGCTTTTTTTAAAGTGCAGAAAAAGTTATTAAAACCTAACTGTCGTTACATACTTCACAGCGTGAATAAATTATTCTGAGCTTTTTTTAGGGGGGGATGTTATCATGATATATCATACTTCATTATGCTCCCAGCCACATGTGGTTTTTACATGATAGCCCCATCAAGTGACTAATGGCAAAGCCGACCCGCTAATCTTAACTCCGGTCTAATAGGGGTCTTTGATTAAAAATGGATTGAGCCATTAACAAGGTGTCTCCTTGTGAAATTGATTTGGCTCAGCGCTAGAGCTCCCGGAAGTTCTCGACAGACTGAGTAAACTCATACATCCATAATTCAATCCTCTCTGCAGCTGCCCACTTCATCCATGTGAAGTGGCACAGCGAAATGTGATAAATTCAGCTGAGGAAAAGGCTAGGAAAGAAAAACAGTTTAGTCGCAGTGTTCAAAAATATTTGCAGGCATTGATTCGGAACACCCATCAGGGATCGTTTGGATTGGCAGCCATCATTTTTTATTTTTTTTCCTTTTAGCACTTTTATAATGCCTTTCATCTTTTTTTTCTCAAACATTTCAAATCTGAGTGTCTTCCAAACATCTTTGTGATGGAAATGGTTAATGAGCTTTCCCAGAGGCCTTTATAAGACCTATTGTTTGCCAAAGAGGAAAAGACGTGAAAAGGAACTGATTGATTGTGTTGCTGGGGTAAAAGAATTGCTGTCGTTTTCTTTTTAGGCAATTCCTTGTTTCCTCCTTGATTTAGAAAGTGATTTATTCAGGCAGCTACATCATTGAGCTTTATTTGATTCCAATGAAGTCTTTGTCAAGTTCTTACCAAAAGTGACAGGAGAGGCAGACACCAGTAGATAGAAGAGAGAGAGAGAGAGAGAGAGAGAGAGAGAGAGAGAGAGAGAGAGAGAGAGAGAGAGAGAGAGAGAGAGAGAGAGAGAGAGAGAGAGAGAGAGAGAGAGAGATGAGTAGTAAAAATAAAGGGCAGCAACAAGAAGATGGCAATTAGAAATGCACACAGGAATAAACACGTGAAAGCAGTAGCTGAGAGTCGCTGCGAGTGAGCCGCTGGCTGAGAGCCTGGTGGGCTAGATTTGACCCCTCAGAGAAGAAGAGTGCACAGGCCTGGTCTATAATTAGAAAAACACACTGCGCCTCTAATCCTTACCGAGCGATTAAACAGCAAACAGCAGGTTTACAGCCAGGAATCACTCATGTGAAGAGCGAAAGTTGTTGTGAAAGTGGTTTTCCGCTGAGTTAGAAACCTAACCCGACACAATTAAACTCAGATTGCGGTCAGACTTGTTTGAGGTTGATTAACCCAAAATAAACCAAGGAGTTCTAAAAGGATTTAACAGGTATTAACACACCAAAGGAGTATATTAAGGGCTAGGGGGGAAAAAATTCAAAAATCAAGTAGCAACAAAGCACATGTGAAGTGAAAAGATTGTGATGAATCTTCTGGAACAGGTTTCTTAAAAACACATAGAAATAATTAATAGCGATGCACTAATCAGAGATATGAAGCCAATTTCGATATGTGCTTTTTGCAAAGCTCTAGGCGGCCAATACAGATTTTAGGCTTTTTAATTACTCTTTAAAAATGTTTAATTAACAGCCTGAAAATATCCTTTTTCCAGCCATCCTGCTGTTAGTGGTCAGTTAAATCTGTATTAGGAATGAAGGCAACATCCCACAATGTGTGTCAGAAGGCATACGCATTAAAGCAATGTCAAACTATTACAAAGACAAAATGATCACAAGGTTGATATTTTACACTGTCTTTGGCGTCTTATATTGACAATTAGAACTGTTAAAGCTGTTAGGATGGTGAGCATGAAGTAAACGACTATCTCTCTGTGCGTTCTCAAAATGAAAGCTTTGTCTTTAATCTGAGATTTCTAAATGACTGCCAATATTTAAAATCAAACATGATCCATGACAGACAGATTTATAGCTTAAAAGGCTAAAACAGAGTATCTTTGCTGCAATGTGTTCAGGAACCCAGGGATACACAAATAGATGTCTTATGGCAGGTGGCTCTTTTTGAATAATCAAAACATGAAAGGGCAAAGGAGTGAAAAGACCAGCACCTGCCCAAGTCTAGTTTTCAGTGTTGTAGACCGCGTTGTGTGGTGTAATCTGGGGTCAGGCACGCAGTGGAAGACATGGAGTCGTGCCGCTGTGATTCATACCGTACTTTAAGACCTGAACACACACAAGGTTCATTATTGTCTGCTCACATTGCATTTAGCAAAAGGCCCACAGGCCATGGGGCCTGGGGGCTTTCTGCATGCCGTTTGCACGTTGTTCCTGTGCATTCGGTCCAAAAACGTGACTTAGATTGAGCAGTTACGCTAAAAAGCCTTCAGACTGAGTGTGTTTGTCCTGTGTTCCTTTGTGTAGCCATGTGATGGACTGGAAAAGCCTTCCACGTTTACACCCCCCAATTCTCACTCGTTGATCGATGGAGGTAGACACAAGCTCCCCCATAACCCTGCAGGGATAAGCATGTATAGACAATAGATAAATAGTTGTAGTCAAAATGAAGAAATGTAAAAATCTCAAAATGAATGTGCACCGCTCGACAACCAGTTCTCCATCTGAGACAGCCGTCTCAGACAAACTGGGAGAAAGTGCAGTGAGAGGGATGGATGAGGCATATAACCAATATTCACCAGAGCTTCAAATAGTTACGCAACAGATCTCCCTTTAAACTGCTGCCATCCACACCTTTATATTCTTTATGTCATGTTATGACCAGGGAATTCAAATCAGTAAACAGCAGCCTTCGGCCATCCAGACATTTCGCTGAAGCCATCGCCATCAATATGCAAAAACACGTTCATATTATTAAGATGGATAACACCCTATTGTAAGAGATAACAGGATGTAAAGGGAGCTTTTTTTATTCAAAAGAGGTCTATACATTGGTTCTGTCAATTTCTTTTAAGTACCTGCATGTGACATTAGGAAACGCTGCAAAACGAGGTTGACTCATATAAATAGCATCCTGCTGTCGGAAAAGTTGAAAATAAAATAAATTTGACCTTGAAATGTACCTTTAGGCTTGGAACACCCTTCCTACCATGAGTTCAAAGAAGATGATTTCCTTTGAAGTTGTTGATTTTTTTTTCTGTGGTGGCCTAGTGGTTAGAGCATTGTGCTTGGGTCCTGGAGGTTCTGGGTTCAACTGCCACTGTGAGTCCCTGAGCAAGACCCAAACCCCGTCCACAGTTGTGCTGCATTCAGTTGTAGTAGAAAAGCACCCGTAGCAAACTGAATCAAACTGACCCCTCGCAAACCGCTCCAAGTTGATACTACTGGAAAAGCGAGCATTAGCCCCAGAATGCTCCCCAGGCACTGCACAGTGGCTGCCCACTGCTCCCCGAGGCGATCGCTTAAATGCAGAGAACAAATTTCACTGGAATGTATGTTGCAATGATAATAAATATGATCATTATTTAAGTGTCCTTCTTACATTTACAACATTTGCACCAAAGAAAGTTTCTGTTAGTGATTTTATGGTTTGTTCACTAAGTGGGAGAAAGATCACATTTTCTAGCTTCAAGCTGGTCATAGAATAAATATGAGGTCATGAAAAGTAAAGGATATTTACAGATGGGTAAGGAAGTGAAATTTGTAGCCTAACGCAGACGAAATTGGAGCTTGAACCTGCTAAACTTTTTTGTAATCACCTGCAAGTTTTTATTTATTTTACTTTAAACCAACAACTAAAGAAAAATTTTATCCTAGAGCTTTTTATCAGAGGGGTGAAAAGCTGAAAACAACTGTGGCGTAATCAGAGACCGTGGCAGAGTCAAAAAGAAAGTGAACTTTTCAGTTTACAAAACGTGTTTTACCACTTATTGTTCAACTGAACGTGTAGCAGTAAAGTTATTGTCTATATCTGCAAATGCTTTAGGGTTCTATGCATTGTGAAAAATGTTTGCTCATCATCGCCTTAAGGGTTTATTGAGCAAGTTTCAGAGTTTTTGCACAAGTCTGCCCCCTCTAGCGAAAAGTTGAAATGACACCAGTGTTGTGCACGTGCATGGGAGAAGAGGAAAAGCATCTGCCACTGTGACTGCGCAGGTTGAGTTAGCCCGTGTTCTCCCGCTTATACAACGATTATGGTGGAGACTCAATAAAGTAGCCAGGTGAAGAAGAGCGCGCAGCAAGCACGCCCAGAGGATTGATCCTGAATTGCTCCGTCATGAACTGACTAATCCAGCCTATAGAGGCAACTGCAGTAAATAGAGCAAAATTCATTTTATATCTCAGACAATTGTAAGGGCATGTATGGATAAGAAAAATAATATTTAAACTTGTGCAATGCTCCTTTAAGCAGAACCCTGTCAGCATGTAAAATACTAGAAAAGGAATGTTGATTAGTTGATATGCCTCAAAAAAAGTCTTAGTGGAAACATTGCGACGCTTTAATTTCAATCTGGCCTTATCTTTGCATGATAATCACACTGTCCTTCCACAAGCTCTCTCTTTAAGACTAGTTCTTTCACATTTAGCCTGTTTTCTTATTTCATGTGTTTGTGTTGTGTTCATGTGTTTGAAATACATAACAAGGTGCTATCTTTTCATAGAGCATATGCAAATATTTAGTTTCAACCAAATACAGTATAAATAATAGTTAAATCAATAGAATTTTCAACAAGAATGAGAAATAACCTCCACAGTCGGGAAAAAGGAAAGCAAAAAGTGCGAGATATTAAGAAATAGAGCCTGACAAGCATAAACAGAAGCAGGATTTATATGTTATCAAAGCTTCCTCCCTTTTAGCCTGGCAGCAGCAGCGCTCAGGTCTGCAGGAGCTGCAGAAGACAGCTAATCATTAGCCAGTTAGGCTCCATTATGGCCTGGGATCCAAGCCTGGTGATAAAGAACCAAAGGACTTGGGGCTCGCTGCTTAATGATCCAAAGATCAGTGGGAGATTTACAGGCTCAGGATTTCTGCCACGGCCTCACTGGACAAAAGCCTCCTCCCTTTCTTTCATCCACTTCAGCAGCGGGGACTGACTTCATAAAAAACAGGAAACAATGTTGGAAAGTAATGAAATCTCCCTCCTATTGCGGACTGAAAAATAAAATGAGGGCGACATCAATCCCTGAAGTAATGCTTCCAGTTGATTCGATGATAAATAAAGGCGACGTGCCAAGAACAAGTATTTCACACACTAGGAGTTTCACAGGGTTTTCAGCAGCTCTCTTGTTTAGTTTGCACTGCAGAGTTTGACATTATAGCTTGCAGCTCTCCTGGAATTTGGTGGTACTTGGTGAAAACTTGATTGAACTCTTTCTCGTCCAGTGGATCAACTTTTGATGTCTCTATAGAGACTCTGAAAGGTAATAAACTTCTGCATGATGGGTGACTAAAATGACTCCAGTATGATTTTTTTTACTGAAAGTACGGCGCCCACCTATCCTTATCAAACGTGTTCTGTTCAGAAGCGTCAACCCCGTGAAACTGTCCAGCGAAATGCACACCTCACCAGGACATGGTCAACCGGTACTAATCTTGCCACCTGATGTCTGTTGATTGCCAAACGTGATTCACTAATAAGAAATCTGTGTTTACTGCAGACAGCCTGAGAAAACTCAACTCCTTTGCACACATTGAGTGCATCTACTCTTTATCACAGATCACCTTGTGCAGGAAATGAAAACAGAGAAATTAATCCATCTAGACAACTTGTACTGTTTTTCGTTGTGTGCTAATGGAGACAAAGGCAAATACATGGAGGAATCTGTAAGGTTCTTTGACTCTCCAGCAAAACAATAGAGTTTACTGTTTACACTTTACAGGTTGCTTGGTTGAGGCCACACATGAAAGTCTACGATGGTGTTTAAAGTATCATAAAAGTTGCATGAAATCTAATTTTCTGTTGTCAGAAGAACAATTCTCCTGTACTAGTCAAACACATTAAGTTAATGAATTAAGGTGCATTGTGCTACTGTTAAGAATGGGCTTGTTATCAGTATGAAGGCAAAGGTTATTATAAAGTTAAGGTTTTAAAACAGCTAACTGGTCTTGCTGCAGTTTAAAGGGCTTTAATGATATGGCAGAGAAAGTCCTGGAGTGACTGAATGGAGCACAGAGTAAAGCAGTGCTGCCCCTGCCCCACTTGCTACCAGGCAGTGTCAGTACGCAGGTCAAATAAAGGCTACTGCACTTTTACAGCATCAAGAATCAACCAGCTTGACTATCACTGTGTTACCATAATGACATTTTGATGAGACACCGGCTCAAAATGCACACAGATTACACATAGCACGCAGACACAGCAAGGCATAATGTTTTCAGACCTTTTCTTTTTCCAAGAAATTAGCTGATTGCGCTAACAACACTTCCTGATTAGCTTAAAACGTGTAAATAGTCCTTAGCCTTTTTGACTCATCGAGTCAAAACGACATATAGTAGTTCCTTTACCGATGATGTACATTATGTTGTGTTGATGCAGATGCATGAGAGGTATCAGAAGAACGTTCATTGAGTAGTTAAAAAGTGTGCAGATAGTCATTAGAAAAAAATGTAATGTTCAAGTTGAAACATTCAAGTTAACTGAGGCTCAGGAAAAAAGATCCGTAGCAGTCAGTTTACAGGATAATGTAAAGGAATGTCGTCCATCCCTCTTATTAAAGTAACACTGTTTTAAAACGTTGACAAGCTACGAGCAGCGAACTGGCTGACTGGCTACTGAAGCAGAGAACCTGACTAACTGACCAGCTAACGTCAGCCAATTATACTTGTGTTACTTTATAAAGAGCAGAACGGCAAAGAGATAAAATATTCTGAGATGCACTTGAAAGCTATAACTAGACTCGCTATGTGTTTATTTATATTTTTGCTTAAGTTTATATTTCAATATAAGAAAAAAAAATAATGTTAGAACAGAATTATGCCAGTTATAATGAAAAATACCTGAATTTAATTTACACTGGTTAAGAAAACTGCTTTTTACGCAATGTCTTATGAGTTAAAAGACATAATTTAATAATAACAATTGACTAATTGACTGTTCGAGCGAGTCCAGGCTTTTTAGTAGGAATGAGCAGCGAGATGGGGACAACCTGGGACGACTTTCTCTGCCAATGGCACAATGAGGGGCGGAGCCATAGCTAAGCAGCAGCTCCTCCAGACCGTGCATGGCAGGGTATGTAAACAGAACAGCATGCCATGCATGTAAGTGTTGACCATTCACATAAGAAAATATCATTTACCCAAGACATAGCCATTTATGTCAAAGAAAACAAAGAAAAGTCCCTCGATGAAGTTATGTTTCCTCTGGAGGATTGTGCACGAGCTTTAGGCACGTGTTTAGTCTCGTGACTGTCGAGGGTTTCTCATTGGAGGGAAAATGGATGGGGGCGGGGCATACTGTCCAAACTAAACTGTCCTGTTTAAATTTGTGCAGGATCAGGTATAATTCCTTTAACATCTTCTATTTTAGCCACAGCAGGAGTAGTGTTTGCTTTAAGAGTATGCCAGATATCTTTGCTCAAAATCCTGTGTAACTATCTGAAACTGTGTAACAAAGACACTTAAGAGAAAGGTAATCTCATGAGGATCTCATACCAGTCCTATCACCCATAGGGTGGTGGTAGAGACTATGCTGCTAAGTCATAGAGTCGACTTCATAGTGGCGACTGTGTTCTAATACTAAAAACTGGGAGCAGTTAGATATTAACCAGGGCTCAACATAAATGAAGAGAGCTCAGAGATGTAATCAGTCTCTGTGGATACTTGCATGAAATCTTGGCTACATCTAAGAAGGAGCTGCAATCATGTCAGTGTGCTTCATGCTGGCTCAGTACAGCTAGTGAGGATGGCCTTAAGTCATTGCTAGGTCAAAAGCAATCAAAACAAGACTATTTTGTCTCACTCATGGAATAAGAAGTCTTCTTAAAGACAATACAAGTCATTTCGATTCGCTTTTGCTGATGTTAAACTTTAAAACGCAACCACAAAGCAGCAATGAAAACCTAACCGAGCAACATCAACATATAATGGTGAAGATTCTCCGTCATCCAGGTCATGATCAATTAAAATAAAAAAGGTAAAAAAAGAAAACAACTGCACTTCTATTCTGAAGCTGGATCAATATATAATTTATCAGGAAATATGGACTTCTACAAAAACTGACGCAGTGATTCAAGGTATCCTAACAAAAAAGGAAAAAGACTGCATGGATTCTGTATTCAAATAGGTTTCAAAGTTCATTATAAGGTAAAAAAGAGAAACGACTTGCTTCAGTGACTTTTGCGGGATTTTATGATTCACACCTTAAAGCAAGACTAGAGGTGCCATGTCTGATTAAATCTACCAATGACAAATACAACCAAATATCAATCACATTAGTTTAACACCATGTCCAAAGGGTTTATACGAGTCAACTGTGATCTCGGTACTCTCTGGTGTTTGCGAAATTATCAGTAAGTTACATCATCATGTTTGGTCAAGGATATTATAAAAAAAAGGATAGTAATTTGAATAAAAAAAAAGTTTAAATTTAATAAAATTTTTATGGAAAGGGATTCATGCACTGACTGGCTAATTCTCTGTTAATCTGTTTGACATTAAACAGCCTACTTTATTTGGCACCCTGTAAATCTGACATCAAGATTAGTTATACAAAGATTCTTCTTTTGCTCCTATTCCTGCCAGAATCTCTGCAGCTGCAGGAGGCCTATCTTCTAGTATTTCACAGAAAATTGAACACACTTACACAGTATTAGAAGTAAAAACATGCAGTGGTTGTAGCTGGTAAGGTTTTAATCCATTTATTTGTGCATTACTTGGATTTTTGGTATTTTACACAAGTTTCAGCTGTGAAGACAGTACATTGCAAAAGTGCTAATATTTCTGGGATTTTTACTAATTATAACAACAAACCTGATCATCCACCTGAACTGAGAGAATCTCTGAATAGAACAGTTATTAGATGATCACTCAACAAATCCAACCTTCATTGACGATTGGCAAGAAGAAAAGCATTGTTAAAAGAATCAACTACAATTTTATGACACTTTGGTCTACATGCAAAACAGCATGAAAAATGACTGAAAAGTGATGCTTCCAGACACTTGAGCTGTTTTCTAAAGGAGAATGGGCAAAAAAATAATCAGTCTCTAGACGTGCAAAACTGATACAGAGATATACTCCAAAAGACTTGCAGCTGTAATTGCACTGAAGGCGGCTCTACAAAGGACTGATTTGGTGAAGCTGGCCACAAACGCTGTTCAAGATTTATTTGGAAAAAATAAATAATTAAAAATCTTGTATCCTTTTCCTTTCACTGTATAATAATCCACTATTTTGTATTGGTCTATCACAAAGAACCTCACAAAAACACACCGTTTTGTGTTGCGAATGAACGCTTTTTCTATGTATATCGCAAATTATTTACACGTCTAAACACTAGAGCCAAATCATTTGGATAAACACTTGTTGGACAACAGAACATGACCGTGGGGATGTCCATGAGTCTTTAGGTGGGATCTGGTTTTCAATATAAAGCCAGCTGATATACCATACATTTAGCCTTAACAACATCTACTCATCTCAGGGTTGCCTCTCTGCTACCATCACTGCCGTCACCACCTCCTCACCCCACCCCCAGTGTAGCGTGAATGAATCTTCTGTGAGCAAGGCCAGGGTTCTGCCAGTGGCCCCCTCTATTTGTAAGCTGAATGAGCCATGGCTCGACCACGTTTTAAGGCGTCCTAATGTGCCATGGCTGGGCCACAAAGGCAGCATGGGATAATGACGCTTCCTTAATTTGGCCCAAGAGGCCAAAAACAGAATGCACTAAAGAGAAGCCTTTTCCAGGGATGAGTCCCCCCCCCCCCCCACACATCCATTTTTTTTTCTAAATCAGTCTCTCTCTCTGTCCCCCAGTTCTTTCTCTCATTGGCCTGGAAGAGGTCTGTTTTCTTCCGGCTTATTGTCATCCCAAACTAAATATCAACAACAGTGTGGGCGAATGAGACAAGGTGCCAACGTTGTGTGGAGCCCCTGATCTTCTCCCAGAGGACCAGAGGGAACTAGCACAAATAGTGTGGAGTGGAGCTTTTTCAGAGCGGCCAGAGAGGAGGGAGCACGGCTGCTCTACTCCAAAGACACATATTAGATAAATACATTTAGGCCATAAATTGAACTGAGCAGGGATAAGTAAGAGAGAGGAGAGATCTGAGGAAGGGGAGGATAGCAATGGTAAACGCGCAAATACCAGCACTAGCCTTGAGGGACGTTAAATACAGATATGTAGTTGAGATTGGAACAATCCAAAAGAGGTTAAAAATAAAACACAACTGGACTTCTATTTTGAAGCTGAAGACGTTTAGCTTCCCATCCAGGAAGCTTTCTCAATTCAAAATGTCTGGAGTCATGTGGAGTTCCAAGCTTTATAGACCTGCAGGAAAGGCCTCGTTAGAGCTTAGATTCACATGTATACCCCGTTTACACTACCCTTTTTTAACCATGCCAAGACCGGTCCAAGCTTGGTAACTGAGATAACTATTGAGTGTAAATGGATCGCAAACTGAACTGGACCGTGCCAGACACAACTGAACCGCGCTAAATCTAGTACCAGTTCGATGGGTGGGCTCAGCACGGTTTTTCAGTGGCACGGTTCTCTGATAACAAAGAGCGCATGAGCAGACCGCGTCATCTCCTTACAGTCAGAAATTTCAGACATTCATAAAAATACTAGCTTCCTTACCGTGACACACGGTTTCCAGTTATAATTCTGCTTAGCAGTGTGATCAACCTCAACGTCTGTCGTTGTTTCCTGCGTCTGTAAATCCTCATTAGACTTTTGTTTGTCTTATCCACTTCCCAAAAGCCGACTCAGTCAAGTAAATTCACCAAAGTTTGCCTTCTTCGCCTGACTCTCCGCAAACAATGAAATATCACAATTATAACGAAACATAACTTCCTGAATGTTACGGGCGCCGCCATTTTGATTTGCTTGAGTCCCTCCTTCAATCCTAGAGAGCAGTAGTACCGCAGATCGTCACTAGGAGGCGAGGAAACCAAGGAACTGCTCGGTCCGAGCTCGGCATGTATCGGTTTAACAAGGGTAGTGTAAATGGGGCTTTAGATTCATCTGGAACTGGTCGCCCCAACAATGGAGAGTCGTTAGGCTCATCGTTTGCCTGGCTCACAGGAGAAATGTTGTGGTCACATGCATGGAGGAGTCGGCCGGCTGGCGGGCTTCGCGCACTGCAGCGGTGCCAGCCGGCCAGCTGGCCAGCGGGGTTG
Organism: Fundulus diaphanus; assembly: GCA_037039145.1. Classification (NCBI taxonomy): domain Eukaryota; kingdom Metazoa; phylum Chordata; class Actinopteri; order Cyprinodontiformes; family Fundulidae; genus Fundulus; species Fundulus diaphanus. Next base: position 20,526,634 of record CM073132.1, on the reverse strand, counting down.
GCGCACCGCCGGCCGCCCCCCACCGCAGTTGCTGTCACGCATTTTCCCGGCCTGTCCACCGGGCGATTCACACGAACGCGTTCGGCAGCCCTCCCCCATGACTCACAACAAATCTGGTGCAGACCGGTCGATGCAGCGAGGAGATACAGCCATTGGATAATGATAATGCATGGCCACCGGACCGGACTAAATTGTTCGGCGGGCCGGACAATTTATACCGATTCCTGGACGGTGACTACAAACAGAAAAAAAACGGCCGATGACGCCATGAACGCCGAGCAGGAGAAAAACATCGACTTACTGTTCTATCAACTCGGCCCGTTTTCCAGTCTTTCTAAGCCCTCGACACTCAAGCCATCGTTTGAGCTGAACGTTGGTATGTTGTTCCACAGTTCTACCAGTAAACCGGGCGCCTGGGACATCCTCTTGTGATAGTTTAACAGCTGAAAAGTCGGTCATATCATTGTATCTGTTGCATGTGTAATGGCTGGTTGCTACGTGCGCTCTCACACTGTTTGCCCTACCTTAGCGGCAAGGGGCGTTGCTCATGAGATGGTGACGTCACGTGCGCGGTACGCCATTGGGGTGAAACTTGGCAGGAATCAAACCTATTGCTGTGTTGTAAGTTTTTGAAAGTTGAAAGCTGAGCCCTCCTCTTCTGTTCAAAGTTGTTTTTTTCTCGCTTTACATAAGCGCCTTCTCCGCTCTCAAACCATCTGTCTCCTCTGTCCAAAAAGTGAACAAATTGGTCCTCAAAAGAGTGGGTCTGGCATTTCTGCTCTCCCCAAGATTATGGAGGGCAGGGTGTGGGGGAGACAGCGTCTCAGTGTTCATGGGGTGGGCTCTGGTTGGCCGGCCCGTTCGGTTCATGTTGGCCCCATCTCCGGGTGGATGGGCCCGTGGGTCATCCGTGTTGGGATCGGACTGGGGGATTAGGGCTGGAGCATGGACCGGGTAGGTTGGAGTTTGATGATGGTGCCCAGGTCTGGGGGCTGGATACCCCTCTGGGGTGCCTGGACCTGGACCTGGGAGTATAGGATGTGGTGTGTGTGAGTGTGTACTACGTCACAACCACTATTGAGCATTTTTCTTTTGGATAAACCTTACATAAACAAGTGCACTCTCACCAACGCCTACAGGTGCCTGGATATATACTGTATATTCTTCAGTGATGTTATCAAGGCGTTTGTACCTGTAATACTTTATCTTGATTATATATAACTGGAGCACTACAGGGAAAGCAGTAATGCTCCACTTGTGAAAGTAAAATCTATTGGGCTCTCTTTGACATTTAAACAGCAATCTTTAATGCCACACTGCCAGATAGGACACGTTAAAAAAAGAAAAGAAAAGAAAAAGTGTCCTTTATCCTTGAGGTGCAGGTGGATGGCTGAGTCTTGTCTGTGTTGAGCCATGCATCTGTGGAGAGGTTGTTTGGTTTCTCCGATATAAAGATGAGAACATTCCTCACTGCACTGAACAGCATACACCACTCTGCTTATCTTAGGTTTGGGTTAAACAGAGGTGGAGGGCTCAGGTTTCAACTTTCAACACAGCAATAGGTTTGATTCTTGCTAAGTGCTGGTGCAAATACCCATGCAGATTAATGTTAATATTAAAACATGTAAATGTGTCTTAATAAGTAGCTGCCCATCAGAAAATGTTAACAGGGTATTCCACTCATATGCTCTTGCTGTTTGGTGCATTCCACCTTTGTTGAACTTAAAAGAGTGCAGGAGACTCCCTTCACAAACCGTCCTGGTCAAGCATTAGAATTCCACAAGATTGCACCACTAATTGCATATTCATTTATTCAAGTTTCCCATTAAGGAAAAACAAACTTAAGACAAGACAGAATTAAAAAAATCATTATAGTCAGAAAGCGGCTGCTGCAGATCCCTGTCTGCGCCATCTAACCTGCTCAGATTTACACACGGACAGATCTGTAGTCACAATCTCCAGAGATTGCTTTTCTATCGTCTATGTGTTTGACTAGTTCTTTAAAGCTCCTACACCGTGCTTTTGTTAAGTTAATTATCCTTTAGTGTTTGTTTAGATTTTAGTTCTTACTCTTGAGGATTAGTTACTGGTCCTTGTTCAGAACAATTTGTTCTGTTTAAATTTGATGCATTAAGGATAATCTCTGGTGTCTTTTACATATAAAACAACTAGTGCAACATCTTTTGCACCGGAACCTGTTGCATGATTATGGACACATCACAGTTTTTCCTTGCCTTATTTTTCGCCTACACTGTTACTGAGTACTAAAAGGATTATAATATAATTTTAAAAGTAGAAAATTAGCATAGAGATTTCCAGGCAGAGGAAGATGCTCTGGTGCCCTAATATGGATCATTGGCGATAAAATCAGCTGCATTTCTTCGTTAATTGTGAAGAAAAAGAAAATGATCCCGTTACTTCAAGGAAACTTCGAACCTCAGGTGTTGAGTTTTTTGTTTTTTTCCGTTTGTTTTTTTGGTGCGGCTAAAGTCAAACAAAACAGCATACAAATGAACAAATGCTGGCTCCAGTCTGTTCTGCTAGAGGTGATTTCACAAGGTGAGTGCACACCCATGTCTCATGAATAATGATTTCACTGTCAAATCGGCTCAAGGCTGTCTGCAACTGGAATGATTCGCTTATTAATTTTCAAACACACACATAAGGGAACACAAGTAACTAAAACCCACACAGAGAATAAAAGAGGTAGGTGAGAGATAGAGAGATAGCGAGATAGACTTATCATTGAGTAGCGTGCGTGAAGCCCCTCTACCCATACGCTTAGTCTCCACCCGTCCAGTACCTCATTTTCTGCGCTGCTTTTCAAATGACCTCACTCAATGAAAAAAGGGGTTTTCACCAACAAAGATGGTCTATCACTATCACAGTGGCCTCTGAAACTTTTCATTCAGGGACAAATACAGATTTGCATAAAAGAGAAGGATGGAGAAAAAAAAAACAGAATAATTTTTTTAAACCGAATACACAAAAGCCATGGAGAGAAGTTTGGTGTTTAAAGGCAAACTTCAAGTAAAAGGGAAAAAGTCAGCGGAATAGCTAAAGAAATTGAAGGTAGAAATTCAAGCAGAAAGTGTAAGAATGCATTATAGTAACGGGAAAGTTCTGAGTGCAAACGACTAGAAAGTACTCACCAGCTAAGCATCACTGGGATGAGGGGACGGGGCTGAGAGGTCCGTCTGTCCTTTTCAGATGGATTCTGGAAGGAGGGAGAGAAAGAAGGGGGGAGGGTGAGTCTTCAATGCGCTGTTCGCCTCCTTCTCATAAGCAGAGCGCAAAGCCACAAAGAAGCTGCCGCTCTCGTAAACAAACCGCCAACTTTTCAATGGAGCAGAGAAGGCGGAGCGGGAATGGTCTTTAAACTCAGCAGCCTTCCCCGAGTTGAGGGGGCTGGAGGGGAAGAGCGGACCAGTGAGTAGCCTTTACATCAAGCGCAAATGCCTGAGAGGATAATAACAAACCAGAAAGTTCAAAACCATTTATTAAAGCCTGTAAAACGTTGGGAGGCCTTGCATTGCACCAAACTGTAAGAAAACAATATAGATGTAAATGAGGTGAACAGATGCCCCACTGTGTTTTTGCAAACACAGATGCTAATATGTGGAGTGCATATTAGCATTGGTTCCAAGCTTTTTGATCTCAATGCCACAGAGCAAATTGGAACAAATAGCCCTGCTCGGTTTCTACAGCAACCTGAAGGAGCCGCTCAGCCACGCGATCCCTCTTGTGCCATCAGCTGCTGCGATATGGCGGCTGTTTCCCTAACCTCCACGAGGAGCAACAAATGGGAATAAAGGACGGATCAATTATTGTCAACTGTTCCCTCAGTAAGGCTTGTGTTGGGTTAGAGAAAAGATACTGTGGCACTGCTGAGGGTTTTGCCTCTATTTAATTTAAAAAGTAAAAGTAATGCGCACAAAAAAAGCCTATGTAAGGGGTCAGCTTTCTGCAAAACCTTGGAAAATATATTTTCATTTATCTCCCAGACTCTAAATAAACTCTAAACATTTCACTAAACGCCAACTGGCTGGCTGCTTAAAACTACAATTTGTATCGTCGATTGTTGCCTCCATGATTATTTATCATGCATACAAAATCTCATCAGACTTTAAAGGAAGAAGCACTCTAAAAGGAGCTATACGGTGCCAAGCAAAACCTTTCCTCATTTTTGCCACATTTAAACTATCTACTAAATGTTACGTTTATTATATTGGAAATCTATGTGACAGAACAACGCAAAGCAGGACACACGTGAAGTTGGAGGAAACAAATGCATTGTTTTACAAATCAAACTCTGAAAGGTATACTTTGTAGAGGCATTAAGCCACTCCTGGTTAATGTCCCATTGAAACAGCTTTTGCTGCAATTAGCGCTGCGTGTTTGGGGTCTCTACCTGTTTAGTCTTTACAGAGAGCATCTATGGATATAGAATTTCCTGTTTTGCTCAACTACTCAACTGCTCTTAATTCTGGACTTTTGACAAGACCTTTTTTAGCAGACTACCTTGCACTGTTTAACGGTACTTTGATCTAAACTCTTAAATTAAGGCTTCAGGTCTATATCTAGCATTATTGCCCTGCTAGAACGTGAACCTCGGCCCCAGTCTCAAGTCCTGTGCAGCCTCTAACAAGTTTTCCTCCAGGATTCCTCTGCATTAAGCTCCTGCTAGAGCAAAGCACCCCCGCAGCATAATGCTGCCACTGCCATGCGTTATGGCGGAGATGTGTAATGCGGCAGCCAAAACACAGAGCCCAATATTCGTGCCAGACACGATGTTGTACTTTAAAAGGTTTATGAATGAAAACCAGATCCCTGGAATAGGAGCGAGCAGAAGCCTGACGATGCCGATATCGGCATGATGACCGATTTATGCAGATCACCAGATGCTTGAGTCAGTACCACAAGACAGGCATGGGTCAAAACCAGGAAGGCAGAGAAGATGTCCAACAAGAGCTTGGCAGGGTTGGAAAATCCGTAGAAACACGGTCAAAACTTCAAACAAGCAGGGAAAACGCTGGACATCTACAGGCACAAGGCTTTCAATAATCTGGTAATGCCTATCTGCTAAAGTATGATACATATAGGCAGGTGAAGAGGGGAACATGAGCTTGATTGAGCTGCCAAGGGAGGAGGATCACGGGTGCATCACATGGTAGCAATTGCAGAGGTGCAGGATGGGTGTGGAAGCAAGCAAACAGACATGCCAGAAACATGAAAGGATGTTTTGTTCAGGGCAATGTGCAGCACATGAACCTCTTAGACCTTAATAGAACAGCATAAAATACATTAATATTAGTGTTTACATTCACATTTTAGCCTGGGTTAACATAAGGACAAGGGACAATCCAGTGAATCAGAAACAATTGCGCACTAGTGAATACTCAAATTAAACATCCAGTGTTCCATCCTAATGATCCGACCCAGTGCCGAAACGCCAACAGTCTGAGGTATCAAAATGAAGTAAAGCGGCTTTTCTCCGGAGTTAAGCTGAGAGTTTAAGGGTGAGCAGCGGGAAGTGACCACTTAAACAAAAAAGGAAAAAAACTGCCCATAATCGCCAGTGTTAGTGTGAGATCAGGCTTTATCCACTGCAACAAGGCTAATCTGACACACACACACATGCACACATATGCAGACATCTAGACAAAAACACACCAGTCTTCTACAGTGACAGGCATGTGTTAGATTTCTCAACCCCATTTCAGGAAAAGCTTTTTCCCATAACTGACAGCATTGTGACATTGATTTGTAATACTATTTGCCTAAGACTGATAGGTAACAGCAAGACATGCTTCAATGTGCTTGGAATACACCCAGAAGGACAGGTATATGTCAGGGATGAGAATTTGGTATCATCTTGCTTTTTCTGAAAATTTGCATTAAGAGTGACTGACAAAAAAAAACATTCAGGTAACATTGTCAGGTCATTAAAAATAGCAAAAGGCAAACATCAACTGTCATAGCTAAGTGGAACACCAAATGTGAGTTACCAAAAAAAAAAATGAATTGACAAAAACTTGATCGCTGCTAAGCCGAGGATGGTAGACAGGTTGCACAATCAGCCAGACATCTTTTTTTTTCTGTGACCATGATGTGGATGAAGCAGGATGACTGCTGAATCCATGAGGAGGAGAGTAGAACCACCGGAGGAGGCAAAAATTACCGCAATCTTTATTCAGTGTGCAAATAAGCGAGGAAACATGAAGCTCCAATGGCTATGCTAGAGTTGTAGCAGCAACTTATGAGGACAGTTGCGTCAATGGGGGTACATATGTAAAATCTATACAGATTTCAGGATTAACTAAAGTAACAGGTAATCTAATGTTTAGTGAACAGTGGAACCAATCACCTTTCAAGCTTTGGTTCTTGGAGAGTTTTGATATGTGCAACATGGCACTCCATTCAGGGCGCCATGGTTTATGGGGCACATAGAATGTGCCCCATAAACCATGGCGCCCTGAATGGAGTGCCAGTACTGCATCCTGAATTACCTTTCGGTTTATTATGAGTGTTTATTTAGTAGAAATGGGGATTCCTCTGCATTGTGCGGTTAGTCCACTGTAAAGAAAAATAGACCAGCTGGTAAAACCAATTTGTGTAATCTTGAATACGACCTTGTCTGCTTCGTCACCTGGGACATTAAGTGTGAGTTTGTCTATGATAATGTCATAATACAACTATAACACATTATGTTGATACATCATATTATACAATATTATGATTGTGCTTGGTACTGAAATTTTGTTCGGCCTGTGTTTGGTTTTCAGTGGACGCTTTCAGATCCAGAACTGAAACCCTCCAAGTAACACTCCCCATTCAGGCAAAAGAAGCACAAACTCTAATGAAGACATAGGAGGAAGTAGGTGAAGAGGCGAGTTATAAAACAACGGGAGTTGAGCTCGCGGTTCTCATATAAAAGATGCATGCAGGGAACACACAAACATTCAGACATGTACTCCCGCTTTCCGTGTTTGTGGGCAGGAAAGGAAACATGTCTAATTAGCGGGAAAAGATCCTGCTCACAGCTTTCCAGCATGAGACTGCAGCAGAGAGCTCTTGCTACACAAAATTTTTATCATAAAGTCAAACCAAAAACACAAAGAACACACAAAGGGAGGTTGATTTTGAACGTTGAAACCAAAAGTGACATTAATTAGAAACCCCTTTCCTGCAGTCTGTTTAGGACAAATTCTGTTGCATCATTACTCAGCCTAGTCCGTTTTTATATGAACTGGAACAGTGAAGTGGGGCGGTGCAGTCTTATTTAATCATTAAACAGAAAGTGGAAGCAGTCACACACATTTATCAATATTTGTGTAAAAGGAAGATACTTTATGTTGGATGAGGATGTAAGGTACCATCAGGGATTTACAAATCTGTACAGGAACAGCTTGCATTCACAATAACATTCTTCAATGTAGAAGTTGTCACTGAAAGAAGAGATTTACCTTCTTTCAAGAACACTGATATTTAAAACTGGGGTGAGATGTAGCACAGAGATGTACATGTTGACTGTTCCTTTGGGCACCTTCAAAAGGGAAAGGAGACCTTAGTGTATAACAGGAGGCCTGTATTAGAGCAACCCACTAAACATAGTATACAACAATATTCTAATATAATATAATCATCTTTATTTGTCATTGCATAAATTCCAATTAAATTTCTCCACTGGATTTAACAAAGCCCACTGCTCACTTATGGAGCTCACTTTGTCCCCCTCAATAAATATACTACGGCACGGAGGAGAAAAATACTTGATTTTGAAATCTGTACCTCACATGCTTTTATTTTGAAAGCGCAATGCAGCGTGATGTCACTGGCTCCCCCTCCCTTAGCTGCTCTGAGTGTTTGGGAAGTGGGGCAGACGGGGGAGGCTGCTGCTACCAGCAACAGTCTGACCAGAGACGTCATAACAAGATAAAACACTATGCAGGCACTGGCGCCGCAATAGGGGGGACCAGGGGGCCATTGCCCCCCCTCTACTTTACGGCCCTGCCGGAGCAGGCCCCACCAGACATTCCCCCATGCCAGATCAGATTGTGCCGAGAGGCTGTGACAGATCTCTCTCTGAGATCTGAAAGTGAACATTTTTAAAATAATAGAAGAAAATATAACCAGGACCTGTGGTTATCGTTTCATTTTATGAAGGCAATCTAAGTCATAAATGGCCATCACATAATCTCTCCAGGAACCCAGCATGCACAAAACCGTTTTAATGGAGAACTTCTGCTTTTTGACTTTTTCTTTTACTCAAGACAATATTTGTTATTAGAAGTTAAATAAGAAAATGTTACAGCTGCCAAATCCAATTTACATCGGCAATGAAAACACCCTGTTTATCATTATTCTACCGACTCATGTGTCAGTTACGGTACTCATGTCAAACCCTCTGTTCACCAATGTCCAAACAGCATCTTAATCTTCCAAAAACTCCTGTCTGACAGCCTGGGGCTGAAAAAAGTGCACCGCAGCTACTGCTTTGCCAGAGAGGGAAAGAAGAGGAAAGATTCTGAGGAAATCTGGACTTGGTAATAGTTCACAAATTTAGGACTCAATTTCCCACATTAATTAATAGGCCACATACTTGCAAATGATATAAATGTTACGTTTGCACATGTATAACTGTGCAAACTGGCTGATGATTAATAGGAAATCAGCAATTGAAATGAATAAACGCTTGTGTTCATTTCCTTGTTTTTTCCATGAAAGTAAACTTTGTTGTTAACCACTTTACTTGAATTTGGGGTGTCTGCAGGATTTTATTTGGAGGTGACACACCAACCATCATGGCACCTGACCCAAACCAACACTCCTACGACATCATGCACGTGGCACACAAAAACGGCAACACCGTATCACAAACCTGCATGTCAGGTCAACCACACAAATATACCACATTAGTCCGATGCGCATGGCGCACAGAAACAGCGCATCAATTCACACAATGGCCCAAGTGCGCACAACGTGACGCATGCTCTCACAAAGAAACATTGAGATATTCCCACGTAGCCTATTTCTAACAAATTACAATAATGAAAGTCCTATCCCTACACACCAAGGTTTAAATTTTAGTAAGGATGTATGTATGTTTTTCCACAAAAGACTATTTCTAATATTAGTTTCTTGACAGTTTTGAAAAAAATAAATAAAAAGTTAAATAGTTATGCTAAGACTTTTTTTTTTACATCAAAGCAAAATAAGGTACACTAGGCATGATCTGTAACAGCTGTACAGCTCCAGGCACAACTCAATAATTTTCTCTACTCACCATTTCCCGTGTCAGAAGACAAGGCAAGTTTGTTTCAGCATCAAACTGTGTCCTTGCACCAGTGTCGATTATTTACTTTTGTCGATTATTTACTTTGGTCAGTATTTACATATCAGTTGCTTTTCACGATTCTTAATAAATGACCTGGATAACAATAACAGGTGCATTTTCAGCACCACAGATGTGTGAACAGCGACGACGAGACAGCGACACAGAGAAGCGATTTATTTCACTAATAACACACTTTACCGCTGATAAACACAGAGAAACACATTTCCACTCCTTTCTGTGGAAAAAAGAGCATCTTCATTCCTGAGCTCTGCAGTTTGTTACATAATGTCTATTTTTATTTTTTTATATATTTTTGTAAGCTACTTCTTTTGATGATTAAAAGGCTACACATGGACATTACTGTGTGACAACTATGAGCACGTGCGCTTTTGGACCTATTTTTTTTTTTTTCAGAATTAACATATTCAGATGGAGAATAGAGCGTCTGTGATTTGGGTTCTCTAAGGCTTCATAATTCAGGTTTCAAATGTAATAACGGGTATATATACCCATTGCCCTAGGGTGGTAAGTATTGATCTACAGGCAGTGTGACATTTTTATCTTACCTGCTGTATCGATGAAAAACACAGAAGCTGATTGTCCACCAGCTAGGTAGCCTAACTATTCTAGTTGGAGAGAGCCATCCTTAGCAAAAGCTCTTCAGCATGCTGAATGACATCCACAATTGTCTGGAACATGTACAACCCACCTCTTCAGCCGTCCCAATTGAGAAGATGGAGACCATGGAAGAATTCGAGAGAGAGGAGGAGCACCTCTGCAATTCGAAAGCCTTTGAAACCCTGGTAGGTTTTAAAGGGGAAGTCCGGTCAACAAGGAAAAATCAGGGTATCATTAGCTATAACTAAAACTAATACATTTGTGGTTATTTAATGAACTTATCTTTAATCAATAAGAAAATAAAAACATAAATTGTCGTCTGAATCACTGTGTATGGGGGCTGACATGACTGCCCAAATATGGGCAGTAAGGGGCGTTTGACATCACATCCTGCGACGTGGAAGAGCGGAAGCGGCGACAGCATTTCTCTCCGCTTTCCATGCAAAGTCAATAGGAGCCGTTCTACACAGCTGCGATCATCAATAATTATTTCGGATTTCCAGAGGACTTCACCGCTGACATTCCCAAGAGCTATTGCTGAAGCAACAATGCCCACGTGCATGGCCATCGGATGTTCCAACACAACTGGTAAAAGTGGAAAAAACATTGCTTATTTCAACACAGTCACTTCAGCGATCTCTCCTCCGCTGTGTGTGTGTGTGTGTGTGTGTGTGTGCGCGCTCAGCTGCAGCGCTGGTGCAAAGCCGTGATCAGCCCAGCATGTGCTGGAATGCTCTTATATTTTAATACTTATACTATAATAATCAGCTAACTTAAGTCACTTCAGCGATCTCTCCTCCGCTGTGTGTCTGTGTGTGTGTGCGCGCGCTCTGCTGCAAACTGAAACTGAAACCCCGTCTGTTAGATGCAAAGCCGTGCTGCGCGGAGCGCGCACACACACACACACACACACACACACACACACACACGCGTGTATAGATATATACTGTAGGACCCGACTGAGTTTGATCTTGGAAAATAGTGCGCCGTGACAAACAGAGCGTTGAAACTTGCTCAACAGCGGGTCCGCCGAGTGACGTAAAAAAATGGGAGGTGACAGTACTATTCTTGACCAAGATGGATTCCTCCACATAAACATGATTAAATGAGAATTATTATTAATTAAAAAAACTTATAATTTTTTGCACAGTATGTAGTAGTTTTATATTTAAAGTACTTTCAGCAGTTTGAATTCTGATTTTGACCGGACTTCTCCTTTAATAGTCTGGAGGAAATGGATAGCCCAGCATAATGTAGTGCAGTGCAATCAAACACTGTTAGGCTCTCTTGGGAGTGTCAGTCAACTGAATTCTGGATTTATTACAACAGGTGCTGCAAATTTCCAGAATTGGTGGGAAGAACACCAAGGACTGTGTCCACAAATCTTTGGAAAAAACAAAGATTTATAGAGCAATAAAAGGTAAGCCCATATGTTATGTTGGCTAAGCGAATGATTAGCTCCAGCTAAATAACATATTTTACCTATCATTTCCTTCATGATAGGTCAAATATTTCTTTCCTGTTGACATTCAGTGTTTGCCAAACATTTTCACACTTGTCTCAATGCAACGTCTCCTTTTCTGAAACCACGTAACGCCTTTACAACAACCATAGACTAGGGAACTAACGTTAATCTCTATTACTCATTGTTCTCTGTCAAAATCTGTTCATGATTTTCTGAGTTCTGCTCCTAGTAAATTGTTCACAGACAAACATGTTATGTTCAACAACTGTAAATCATCCAGATTATTATATATTCTGAACAAAACGGTTAACCTTATGATCAAAACAATTAAACTCAAGATCAAAATCATAGAGGAAAAGCGTGCTGTAGTTGTGGCAGCATGAGTAATTGTGGCTGAAGTATGAAGTCTTGGTAGCTCTGGTGCATTCTGCAGCAAATGTCAACAGTTTTGTATTGCTAGCCATAATTATTGTCGTTTGTTCTTATGTTCCTATAAAATGAGGCCTCAGCAAAGCAGCTTTGTGTATTTTCCTGATTGCCTTTGCATATTACTAATTTGTTTTCTGCAAATGCAGATGGAATCATGACTTGTGATGAGGCAGTGACAGAAGACTTTATAAGACTACACACTGCAGAGCATCTAAGACATGCACCACAGAGAAGTGGAGCTGGAGGACACAAACTCAGGACCGATGAGCCACTTTTTTATTACCAGTGACGTTTAGAGGATTTTTGCAACACTTTCTTGGGTCTATTTGTGGTTGAGGGCTCTGTACTGTTACATAGGTTTTTTTATATATTTTTCATTTTCACCACCAGCATTACGCTATGAATCCAGAAAGAGAAATAAAAATGGAAAGACATGTTTTGTTGTGTTTTTTTGCTTGAGTCTGTATAGACTCAAGCAAGATGGGTTTTGTAATTTTATATATTTTTGAGTGCATTTTTGTTTTGTTTTACCACCTGTTCTGTTAATCCAATTAAAACGAAGATAAAAACGTAAATGAGTGGTGATCTGTAAACCTTATCATTACTAACAATGATGTTAGGTTTCTCGAGGGCGGAGAACCAGTTTCCTGTAGCACACAGGTCAAACAGGTACTACTCAGCTGCAGGTTTGGACTGGAAATGCATTACACCTTTAGTACACATTTCTGGTTATCGCCATCTGGGACAATCAAACAAAGCCATTGCGGGGGAAAAATAACCATCAGGAACCCTATGGACCTTCTGATTTGCGATAGCAATTATGCACAGTCTAAAAGAGGCATTGAACGATCTAAAACCAGTATAAATTTGACGTAGGAAAGTCGTCTACAGCGACCACATTTGCACTATATCAAGCAGTCCTCTAGAGGACAAAACTAGACAGTCCGTAGATGTTGGAGACAGTGACTTTGTAGAAAAGTAGGAAAAAAATCTTTAAAGCATTGAGAAACAAAAAGAGACTGACCCAATGGAGACATGCATGTCTGGTGTTTCATTCTGCACCTTCAGGGGGACAAAATTAGACGAGAAACGACGTTGCATAGGCGTGTCTGCGCAGTGGGAAAGAGTTCTGTTTTTTATCATGTTTGAAGAGTCCAATTCTGTGTCACTGATTAGGAGATTAGCAATCTATTAAAAACCTCACAAGTATGTGGGTAGGGTCTGCATTCCCTACTAAACCCAAAGTCTGGTTTACTGACAATTTTCATTGAAAAGGCCTAAACTCTTCTGTTAGCGGATCAAAAGGAGAAACAATGACTACTGCTCAGGGGTGCCATGTAGGTGGGAAAAGTCAGGACATTTCAAAAAATATAACACTTTTATATATGTAAATATGAGATTTGGGATGAGTTAGGATTTTTTTTTGTCATGGTGCTCAAAATCTCTGGCGGAACCCCTGCCCCTGCTCAAACAAAGCTACCCAAAACCTGAACTCTTCAAACACTTAAACTGAATCTTTGGGACTTACAGCCTCAGGATAAATACAGCATGGGCCATGAAAAGGAAAAACTAAATGTGGAGCATAATGCTCAGGAGCTGTCACTGCGATAAAAGGCAGGAATTTGGATAAATGTGGACGGAAAACGTGCCAATTGAAGAAGTGAGGCTGCAGATATGGATAAACTGCACTATTCTCGTGCAACATGTTCAAAGGATTTACAATTTCACAAAAAGACTAGCAAGTCTCAATAAGACAGGATTTATTCTGACAGGTGCAATCATTGGATGTTAACAGCTATTCAATAGGCTTTAGAATCACATTAGCACCAATGAATTTTGGGGGAAGGGGGGTTAGCTTTGTTTTTTTTACAATTATCGGTCTCTCACACCGTTTTGGCACACACTTCCTTCCAGCATCACTACGCTGACGTTGGCAGACGTTGATTTCAGCAGTTTTTAAACTGCATTTCAATCAGTTTGGTCTAGACTTTGACTGGGCCACTGCAACAATTTAAATCTGTTTCATCTCTACTGTACATTTGCTGCCAAATTTGAAATCATTGTCCCGTTGATGACCCAGTTTGTTTGTTTTTATGTCAGACTTCAGGCATTTGCTTCATAGAGATAGCTGGCCTTATCTTTGGCTCTGGTATATTTTTGTATGCAGAGAAATTCAAAGGTAGTACACGATGACTGCAAGGAGCCCCAGGCTTGTTGCTGCAAAACAAGACCGAAATATCATCCTTCACAATTCCTCCAACATCTAGCTGCTGCAAGGTGTTGATTTATGATAAAACTTTAGTCTTTAGTCTCATGGCTTCTGGAAGAAGGTGCATATAGATGCAAGTTGTCATGTTGCTTTTTAGACCTAGTGGCCTAACTCCCAGCTTGTGTTATTCTTTTTTTCTAATTGTGATATCATGGACCTTACTATCCAAAATGCTTGCTGAGGTCTGAAGAAACTGAGAAGGAGCCTGTGCATTTTCCAGCCATTTCTGAGAGCATTTCAAAGTTTGACCTGTGGGTGAACTTTGTGGAAAGATCATTTCATTAGGAGACTGCCAATTGATTTTAATTGTGAAAACACTGATCTTGATGTTGTTTAGAAATGACTTGACAGATTGATGGGCAGCAACAGTTGTTTCTCTCGTGGCATTGTTTTAACACACATCTGTATGTCCCAGAGCAACAAACTACCTCTGCTTTTATAGAGGTGCTCCCACTTACTAATGATCAATTAACCCGACGCTTGGACTAGCATCAATAACCTGCTATTTCCATCTCAAATCATGTGGAAGCAGCAAGGGAGCATTTTGTTTTTCCTATAACTATACTGATGGACACAGAAGCTTCTTTGTTCCCCCTTGACTGTAACTGAGCATTGCTTAAGGTAACTTAAACCTTTTATTTTGAGTGAATCAATCTTTCCATAAACATGATAGCTGGTGGCTCGTTGCAAGAAAAAGTAAAAGCTGGTCCCAGGGACCCTGGTTTGCATACTGCTGAGTTTTGCCTAGGTGAATAATGATGTAGGCAGATCTTTAAGCTATCTGATTAATTTCGTTTTACATGCAACACTTGTTGAATTTGTTTTTTCTCATTAGGTGTCTTTTTAACAAATTAGCTATTTCACAGCGTTATATTAGAGTATTAACAAGCACCTTTTCCTCCCACAAAATAAATGTAAGAGCTACAAGGACATTGCAGTGTTCAAATCTCAATCAAATTACTTCAGTCAGGTAAGATCTCGGTAATTAGACAGCACAGAGCCCCTTATGGGAAAGAATCCCCCCAAAAAGCCGAATTTTGCAATGCTGATATTATAATGAATGAAAACCAGGAAGATAGAGACGGTTACACTGGTTCAATAATTTAAATAATTTAGCGCATACACAAAGACCTGTGGCCATGATCTCACGGAAGCACACATATCTGCTTCTGGAAAAGGTCAACTCTTCCATGCAAGGGGGTTTCATTTGCACAACCCGAAACCATGGCATCACATTGACAGGCAAAGTCATCTGTTACCTTTCTTCTCCTGAAGCAGCCCTGGCAGCTTGGCTGGGTTTCCAGCCCAGTCTCATATGTCCACGGCTCTCCATCATGGCACTTGACACCTGTTTATATACGGCCTAACCTCTGACCCCAAGCGCATGGTTCTCAGAGACGACCTCTCTCAGGTAGCGGAGAGGTCACCTGTGCTACTGAGGAAGCGGTGACAATTTGCTAAAAGGCCATAGACATGAGAGGAGAATAAAAGCATCTCTAATGACATGCTGAGTGGTTCTACCCGTACTCCCACACACCTACTCCTTCATACTGGTAATGTAAATGTGCTTCCCTGCAATTCTGTTTTAATGAAAACAAATTCAAGATTTTGAGTTATGCTTATGTGTTTCTATCTGATTGCTCACCGGGCTTAAGTGGGCCTCTTTAGTAATTAGGTGGGACCTCCATTAAAGAAGCCTTGGGCTGATAATACATCATTGTAAGCCATAACACTACAAACTGCACGGTAAACTAAATAGATTAAAGAGATGATGGAGAGCTCACCATGGCTTTGAAACACATTTTAAAGGTGACATCTGCACCAACAAACTGTATGTTGTCATGACAGAGTGTAGGGGCAAAAACATACATTGCTGCCATTGGCATATTCTTAACCATTAACAATCAATAAGCTTTATTTGCCATTATGTGTTACCATAATTCAATTTTGATGAGGCAGACACTGGCTCAGAATGCACATAAATACACATAACAGGCAGAGACAAGACATGATCTTTCCATTTTTTTATTTTTTACCGTTGATTGTACTGCCCAACAACAACACTCCCTAAGGGGCGTAAGCATGCATACAGTCCTTGTGCGACAAACAGTGTATTCCCCGGATGGGTTGGATCTGTGGTTACAAGTCTGGCCCTTTTCTGGACTCATGCAGTATAGATTGTGTCTAGGTCCTGTAGACGGCATCCCACAATCCTCTGTGCTGTCCTCACCACCCATGCTAAATGTTTCCTCATCTGTAGTGTGCAGCTCCCATACCACACTGTTACGCTGAGACACAAAATTCTTTCTATTGTAGCTCTGTAAAAGTTTTTTTTAAAGTGGAGTAGAAACTCCAGTCTGGTTCAGTTTCCTGAGGAAGAAGAGCTGTTGTTTGACATTCTTCACCAAGTGGGAGGTGTTTGCGGACAACACCACACAGTGGTGTTGTCCGCAAAGTTCACAACCATGTTTGTGGGGTGGGTGGCAGAGCAGTCGTGGGTGAAGAAGGTGAAGTGAGCAGGGCTAAGGACACAACCCTGCGGAGTTCCATTGTTGAGGATCAGTGGGGCAGATGATTTCCCTATTCTAACCACCTGAGGCTTGTTGGTGAGGAAGTCACTGATCCAGGAGCAGAGCGGTGTGGATAATCCTAGGTTGTGGAGCTTCAGGGCCAGCATATATGAGAGCATGATGCTGAATGCTGATCTGAAGTCTATGAAGAGCATCCTAACATAGGTGTTGGGATGCAGAAGATGAGTCGGAGCCGTGTGAAGTGCCAAAGAGACAGCATCCTCTGTAGAGCTGTTAAATATACATTTAAAGATGACAAGTTTTATCATGTAAAACATACAGGTGGTTCTGTAAACTGGTTGACATTTTTACTTAATTTTTTACTGAAACATTCTGGTAACCACAGCTGCCAATGTTTTTCTGTTAAAAAAAAAAACATATATTTATTTTTTACCCTGTAAGGTGGCTGCAGTTTTATCAGCTGAACAACATATGTTGTGCTTCTGTGCTCAAGCTCCGTGCACAATTGGCAATTGCTAGGTCAGTGGGATCATTTCCAAACAGAAATAAGACATAGAGAAGAACAGGGATGTAACATCTCCGAAGCCGTTCCACAGACTGACAGCCTGTTGCAAAAGCCTAGTGCTTACTCCACTCTTGGACTGAGAAGTCATTGAGGTGTCCCAGCCGAAAAGGGACGTTGATTCACCCAATTGACTAGTACCATGGATGTTGTTTGGCTGAGAAAACAACTGGCCAATATTCCCCAGTATAATGTTGTATCCCAGGATATGAATATGTTGAGTTTGACTTTTTAAAAATATCGAAATTTATTTAAAATGGGGTCAGTCTCTTTTTGTTTCTCAACGCTTTAAAGATTTTTTTCCTACTTTTCTACAAAGGCACTGTGACTTTCTCCTATAGGTAACGAAAGTATTACTACTAACTTCACAGAATCCTACTTTTATAAAACTCTGATCTACCCCTTCAATAACTTAATATTTCCTCAGTTTCCTGCCTTACATTACTACTGTGAACATTAAACTGATAATGAAAATTGGCTTGCTTTGAGTGACAATTTCTCTTCCTGTGCATTTGTCTACAGTCCAGCTAACTCGTTTGGGTAATGCACAGAAGTAATGCCACATTTCTCAAACTGGGATTGTTCATTAAATATTGACTTTTTCCTCTTTAAAACTCTAGCATGACTTGGCCAACACCAGGCATTTGTCCTTATTTCCACTCTCAAAAACTAGATTAGAGGCCGCTAACTCGGAGGATGTACCCAACAGTCTTATTTTCAGAGTTGTTTTGCTGATTGGAGTCTTGCTTTTCATATTTAGTCAATTGTGTCTCTTTGATTAAGCTTTTTTTCTGTTGCTCAATGAACAGTGTGTGATTTGTTGATCTTCTGATGGTGTCCTAAGGTCAGGAGACAATGGATTTAATTTTTTGCACACTAAATGATTATACAGAACTCTGCATTGTGCCATTAGAAACGCTTCAGCCTATGTAATGACAAACAATAAATCCCTGATTTGTTTTGGTAGGAAAATCTTATTTGTATCACCTTTGGTCTAATTCTGATGGACTTTTTCCATCTCTCTCAAGTTTTGTGTGACACTGCTGTTCATTGTTAGTAATGCTAACCAGGCTCATGGCTAATAAAAGATGCTTTAGACAGCTTAAAATTTTCCATTCATATTTCATTATTGTTTTAAAATATTAGTGAACCCTATTTGACATCCACTGCTCGCTACAACAATTAATAACTGCTCATGCAAGGAAAGAAAGAAATAATTTTTTTTGTTTATATCTCTCGTATGTTACTTCTTTAAAAGAAATCAGAAATGGCTAAAGCCAGCATCAGGAGATCTAAATTTGTCTAAATCCAGACACCAGAAACTGGCCACAACGCTGATCGGTACATATCGGCAATGAGTTGCCCAATTTTTGTTCCTAAATGATTCAGACACAAAAATTGGGTCACGATCATTCAGAATGATCTCTTTTTATGTCCCAACATGACGGTGGAGAAAATGGCAGTCTGGCACTTCTGGTGTGATTCAGCTGATTTCTAATCTATATCCAACCATCGGCATACAGCAACCACAGCCTTGCTGCTGCGTAACCAGCAAAGAGACTTCTGCACCTAATTTATGCTCTGAATCTTAACATCATACATTGTTGCGCTTCACAAGATAAGTTCTATGTGATGCCACTTAATCTTGTCGCACAGTAAATTGGTCTCCAACATTAAATGTTTTATTTTTTAATCCACATTTCATTCGGCTCATTCTACTTGTGTACACCTCAAATCCTGTTAGCAAAAGGAACAAACACCTCGAGACTCCTTGTTGTGGTTTAAGTGGATAACTGTATCTGTGCCAATGTTTTGGCTTGATAAACAGACGGCATATGCTTGAGAATAATTTTGTGCGACAAAGTCAGCCTGTCATGAACAGGAGGGGGAACAAGAGTGCTAAAAACAAACTAGAGCAGAACATCAGTGAAACGTGTTTAAAATGTTTAAAGAAGTGTAATCCTCCATGCTTGCTGGAGCAAAATTAATCTTGGCTTTTCATTTATTTTATGTTTAAACATAAAAAAAACGGACCAGTCAAACAAGAAAGTACATTAAAATATCAATTCCTATTTGGAGTTAATTTAAATTTCAAGCCTGAATACAGCATGTCTTAAAGAAAATTTTCTTTTTTTTTCTTCCTTCCGTGCGAAGGAAGAAAAAAAAAAAAAAAAATGTTCAAACCTTTCTTAACAGATGATGATGTGGTTATACACACAAGAGCTGCATTTCCCATTAATAAATCTTTACAGTAAAGCCCAACTCATCAATTGGGCAGAAATCTAAAAGGGATAGATCAAGATTAGTGAAGTGAGTTTTGCAACAAAAAAACAAAAAACTCCAAACAGCAATTATTTATTCCTGAAAGCTGAAGCTTAGGGCTTGTCTGGGAACCCAAGAGCAAAGTGGACATCTAACATTTTAAAAAACCCCAGATTACAAAAATGCCAAAGAATATGCAAACACAATTTTTTCCACTCCCCTGCCGTCACATTTGCATTGTTATTTACAAAGTTATCAAAAGCTGATAATTATTTACTCAGGAATTTGAGTCAGGAGGCAGCACGCCATGAATGAGCTTCAGAAAATATAAAGCAATTACTGTCAGAGTAACCATCTGATATGAAAAGAAGGTCGAGTTTTTAAGGGGAGGTGGACCTAAATGTGGCGCTGATGACAGGATAATGAAAATGCCCAATTATATTTATTGAAAGAACTTAGAACACAAGGGGAAAGAACCACAGGAACTAAACAGCTGTTGACTGGAAGCAAAGAAGCGAACGGCCAATTGGACCAGGAGGACAGGCAAACGGCATGAAAGGATACAGAACAAGTACAACAGTATGATCTGGCAAGAAGGTAATCAAACAAACTTGCCTTTAATTGCTGGGGAGGTGATTAAGCGACATGAGAACCAGGATAGTGTAATCAGTAGAATGCAGAGAGGGTCAGAGCAAACGTGACTAATAAACACAAAAAATGAAACAAAGGGATCTTACTGAACCAAAAGCTAAAAACTAAAACTAAAGAAATAATCTGAAGAATAGAAGGAAAGAGAATAAGCAGTATTGCCACACAAATGAATGAACTACAATAAAATAGAGTTTACATCAACTGTTTTAAAATTTACTCAAAATAGAAGGTGATAAAATCACTAAATATTGGCTGAAACACAAAGAAAACATCAAGCCAGCAAGGAACACAAAAAGAAACAAATAAGTACTGATGTGGCTGGACATGGGACAAGTGCCTGAAAACTGGAAGATTAAACACAGGAGGTGATTACGGCCATGAAAATCAGGTGAGTCCAATTAACTGAATGTACTGGAGCTGACTATGAGGAGCTGAAGGGAAAAGCATAATAAACACATAATGAATACTCTGGGATCTTTTAAACCTGACGCCCAGAATATAAAAAAGTGTACAAAGCCAAAGCAGAAACAACCCAACAGAGGAATAAAAAAAGATGTTACTCAGAAACAAGAGTAATGGGAAAAAATGTAAAGTGCACTAAAATAACAAAATAAAACAGGAAATACTCCTTTAAACAGAATTCAAGGTCAAATGTACACAGAACCACAACATGATCTAAAAAAAAATACAAACCCAAAGTGCCATGGGAAATCAATCTTTCACACAGGAATTTAGTCTAAAGATTAATGTGAATAATCACACTAAGCAAAAGTACTTCCATTTTCAAAGTTTATAAAATAGCTTATGTGCAATCTGCTGTGATGTTTTTAGAATGAAGTTCTTTTAAGACAGTAGAAGTGGCCCCTCTTGGACTACCTGTGAGCTTCATTCTCCAGAACCAACTAACCCAGATTTACACTAATCGAAGGCACCAAGAGAGTTAGCTACTAAGATATTAAGCACTTATAATGGTCACACAGGACCTCACTAAAAATAATTCTCAACAATAACTTTAATTTGTAACAGAGCTTTGTCAGAATATGACAAAAGAGGAAAGCAGAGGAAAGCAATGACAGTAGTAATGTCATTAAAATATGCTGTAATAAAATCAGGCTGAACCCCCCCCCCCCCCCCCACTTTGGTGGGTGGGTAGAATACAGGAGAGCAGAGCTGATTGCCTCACACGCTTACATACACAACATACAGCACGTGCTATTAGGATGAAAGCCTTTGTTTCCTGCCACTCAAGCATTTACACCAACTGACACTAAATAAACTCTGAGGTGTAGGCTGTAGATAAGCAGAGGATGTGCCGGGGATTAGGAATGATTAATTAGGCCACATGACAGCAGTTTGAGGAGAAAAGAAGAAATACCCCCCACCAACGTATCTCTGTTGGTCAGATGCCATAAAGCGGAGAAGTGTGCAGAGATGAGCAGAGTACATGTAGGCATCAGTGCTATTGAGGAAGAAAGAAAGCTGGTGGGCGATGAGGAGGAGGAAACAAGAGGGATGAAAGGGATATAGCAGCAATGCAGTGCCCTGTGAATCCAAAGGAAGGCACATCTTTTGGGAAAACTATCTGTGAAAAAAATAAAAGTAAAATTCTTGACTGTACATATACAGTAACACGAAGGGGGATCAGCTGCATTGTGGCAAAAGCATGCCTTTCAGCTGCCGCAGCTTTGTGGCACGTCTGCTTTTATACTCTCCAATATGTAAATTAGAAGCAGAACATTAAGTAAAATCTCCCCATCATCCTAATGCATTATGTGCATTAGGCAAACACAGTTTTTAGCTTGCAGCACTAAAATAAACAGGGCGTATGAGAGAAAAAAAGACTCTCCCTCCCTTTGGAAAAGCAAAATTGAACAGAAAGACCACACAGGTAGTCTTCTCTCTTATGACTTTACCAAATCACGCTCAATCAAAATGAATGGCTCTGGATACGTGAATATAAATGCCTTATATCAGTAATTTATCCTATTTCTAATAAAGGCAATACTCATCCTATTTAGGCTTTCAGGACATGCATGATTACTTATAACTGCGCCCTTCAGCTGCAGTTGCAAGATGTCCAATGCTAATACTCAATATAAGATCATATCACATTTGGGATCCAAATCTTCTTAACCTAAATCTCTGGTCTTTTAAGATCAGAGCTAGAATGAAAGAACACTGCTTTTAAAAATACCACTGAAACCCAGGGGCTTTGGCGTACCCTGATAAGAACTTCCCCCAATATTAGATTGTTTGTTCCTTGAAAAAACTTAGATAAATAGATGGGAGTATTTCTATAGGTCCAATCTGTCTAACATAAACTAAAATGAGAGAACATCTTTGAGAAACATTAAGACACTCAACCAGGAATCTGATCAATCTTAAAATTTCCATTTTTTATGTCAGTTCAAAAGTAAAAAATGGAATCTAAACACAACAATAGATATAAAATTGTGGGACAACATGCAGTCTTCCTTCTAAGATCTAAATTCTGAAACAGTTCAGAATTTAGATCTGAACTGTGCCTTTTAGAGAAGAAAATTATGAATGTTTGATGAGTTTGACATTAAACAAAATCTGCTGAGTCAGCATGTCCCCTTTGCCTGCACTTGTTATGTTTTGTTTTTTGAGTAAAAATAACTGTATATTTTGCAACATCAATTTGTCCACACAACAAAGGTCAATTATTAATGTACATATTGGACCATGTATAAGGCCCTGTGAGATATCTTTGAAAAACACAGGAACCTGGATTTACAATTTCCAACATAAACAGTTTGAGAACAACACAAAAGAAAATATTAATAATATTAAATGTATATTATTAAAATGTAACAAAAATATTAGCTTTCCAAACTCAACTTGATAATCCTTTTAAATAATCAGGATTCCAGTATAGACCAAAAATAATTGTAGTTATATGTATTTTCCCACAATCAAGAAGCCCAAGTTCAACACAAGCCTTCACTTCTCTGAACATATTTCCAAATTTGTAACATTGCAGATGTAGAAGTTGAGGATATGAGCAAAAAAGAAAGCATCAAACTCTGTGTTGCAAAATTCAGTGTGTGTGGAAAACAAAGAGGATACCACTGGGATTCTTTCAAGATTGTTTCTGCTGTTGCACGATGTTGGGTCTGCATGAAAATCGATTCGAAGTGCTGGGAGCCCGGGCTGACTACCAAGGTAGGCATGAGGATAGCACACAGTGATCAAATGACATATTTTCCTTTAAATAAAACACCAAATTTAGAAAAAAAAAAGGAAAAAAAAGGGGTGGGGGGGCTAAAACATTGTGCACCAGCGCTGATCGACTGTTGTAAAAATTATCACCACAATTATTCTCACCAATTTTAAAATTATACTTTTTAACACAGTTACTCATTCACTCTCAAAGCACACTGCATATACTGCGCCAAAAACAACCAGAAAAGAAACTCGCTTTGCAAAGTAAGATGTGGTCAAATCTTATTAAACATTTTTTTTTTGTTAATTACATCTCTATGAAGGATTGAAAATTGAAATACAAGTCGTAATAAGCCCTACTGCACACTCCAATAATGTAAATAATATCTAAATTATGCAATAAGAATGATTAAGCCAACAATGGTTGTTAATTAGTATGTAAATTCAAGCATGTGAACACCAGGTGCATGCACTCAGTTTGAACAGCAAGGCCTGTTTACCACGGAGGCCTCCTCATCCGCATTCACAAGCAGCTCTGTGAGCACAGGGTCGGAACGAACATGTGCTTGTCCCTCCCAGTGTGCACACAACTGCCTCCGTTTATTTTGGAGTAGTTCTGGGGCTGAAAACAGGCTGAAGTCTTTTGTGTTTTGATTGACAACGCTTCCATTTTTATTTCAAGGATCCCCGAAAACCTCTAGACTTGTCAGTAAAAAGACAGCCCCAGCTTCTCCTTATTGTATGAATTTAGAAATGAACGATTTTCTTGACGCTGGAGGCGCAGTGGGTATCAGAAACAAAATCCCAAATATCTATGTTTCTAACATCCCTTCTAATAACTACAGCAAAACCTTATACAAACTACAAATACAATGTTATATAATCACTCATGAGCAAAAGTCTTGACAGTTACGGCACCATTAGCGGATTGAGTCCATGCTCATTGATTCACCGTAGAGAGCTCCATCTACTGAATAAGTTGGTTTAATCATATGGAGGAGGGCTTTAGAACATAGAAGA
This sequence comes from Fundulus diaphanus, assembly GCA_037039145.1. Taxonomy (NCBI): domain Eukaryota; kingdom Metazoa; phylum Chordata; class Actinopteri; order Cyprinodontiformes; family Fundulidae; genus Fundulus; species Fundulus diaphanus. The sequence goes on along the minus strand of CM073132.1, from coordinate 20,502,304 downwards.
GTCTCAAGGAAATGATAGAACCATCCACCAGTTTGGAACTGGAACAACCCTGGCAGCATATGGATGTGAGGGCATCTGCTTTGGGACGATAGCTTTGAGACAAGACGGACAGCGAAGATGTCATCCACATCTAGACAGACCGAGATTCTGTGAGACATGTTGGACAGGTGAGCCTGGTGTATGATTTCAGGGGCGAAAACTGGAATATTCTTTGTCCAAAGAAGAAAAGTTGATTGCCACCATGAGATTTATTATATTCCAACAATAAAGCATTTCTGACACGATCCTTGTGTGGGTTGCTTTTCCTCCAAGAAAGAAAAAAATGGGCATACTCACAGCTCTGAAAAGGAAAACTGCTGCGAACAGAGATGACTCGAGTCATCCCTTAGAGCAACAATTTCTAAACATCCAGTTACAATTTGGAGACAATGTATGTGTGTGTCTGCGACAGACTGGCGACCTGTCCAGGGTGTACCCCGCCTCTCGACCGGTGAAGGCTGGAGATAGACACCAGCAACCCCTGCGACCCCATTAGGGATTAAGCGGGTCAGAAAATGGATGGATGGATGTATGTGTGTGTCTTCCAGAATAATTGGAGAAAAGGCGAGATGAGGCGGCGCGAAGATCATGACACGGTCAAGAAACTCTCCACATCTTGACTCCACTGAAGCACTGTGGGCGAGGAATCTCTGCCGATGTCCTCTTTGAGCCCAGATTTTCTTTTAAGAGGGCTGGCTGTGTGCAATGACAGCAACAACAGTGCTCTTAGTTAAAGGGTAGCTTCTTCCATACCATATATATTTAAAAAAGAATGGCAAGTCACACCACAAGCAAAAAAAAAAAAAAAAAAAAAAAGTGTAAACCAATGTGTTATCACCTTCTTTCAGGCTATAGTGACGACTGTTTACCTCTACATAGATAGCTGTGGTTCAGCAGAGCTAAAACATAATACGAACACTGGTGTTGTCCTGTCCAGTCAAAGGTGCCTGTAGATGAAGCTGTGAAGAGGTATGGCGAGGCTCCGTCAGGTCAGGTCCTGCCACTGTTGTAACACTCCAGACAAACTTTTGATGCCATTACCCCTGCTGTGGCTGAATCCAGCGGCTTGCAGCATTAACCGTAATGAGGAGGGTTTAAGTGTTATCACACGTTCTAAAAGTTTAATCTCTCCAGGCTCAGGAGTAACATGGTGATTTAACACGTTTTTCATGAATGAAGCCAGCTTTGTTCCCTATTCATGCCCGTCGCGTTAGAACACACACCCAGAGGCAGCCTTGGTTCTGTTCTGTTCAGTGTACACATTCTGAAGGAGCCGTCGCTGTTTACGGATGTGCCTCAGAACAACAGTGTAGAGTTTTATTGGTCTAAGCCACAGTTTTGTCGTGCCAACGGGAGCGCTGTCTCTCACCGCTGCCACATGCACAGCTGAACACTCAGGGTTTTTTTTTAAGGTAATTCATTGCAGGTATTCTCAAAGCGTGCTCACATTTACACTTAACAGCCATAAAAATATTCAATTCTGATGGCTTAATTGTCTGAATTCACTGCTTTCTTGCCCGGCTCCGTGGCTCACCCTGCTGCTGCCGCTTCACATCGCGTCGTCTCTGCACAGCTGACCCAAAACCGTGTCGATGAACGAGTTTCAGTGACTTAAAGGGGAAGTCCGGTCAACAAGGAAAAATCAGGGGACCATTAGCAATAACTAAAACTAATACGTTCGTGGTTATTTAATGAACTTATCTTTAATCAATGAGAAAATAAAAACATAAATTGTCGTCTGGATCGCTGTGTATGGAGGCCGCCCTTACTGCCCAAATATGGGCAGTATGGGCCGTCTGACATCACATCTTGCGACGTGGAAAAGCGGAAGCGGCGACAGCATTTCTCTGCTCTTTCAATGCAAAGTCAATAGGAGCCGTTCTACACAGCTGCGATCATCAACAATTATTTCGGATTTTCCAGAGGACTTCACCACTGACATTCACAACAGCTATTGTTACAGCAACAATGCCCACGTGCATGGCCATCGGATGTTCCAACACAACTGGTAAAAGTGGAAAAAACATTGCTTATTTCAACTTTCCAATTCATGAGCCACCGGGCTCGTCGCTGGATTGCCAACTTGAAGAGAGCGGATTTGCCATCTAACTTCTGGTTAGATGGCATAGCTCCACGGAACTCCCATCACTGTCACTAAGTACTTCATCACTCTCTGCTTAGTACAGAGCACCAGTTGTCGCCATCTTGGAAAATAGTGCGTCGTGACAAACAACAGAGCGTTGGGACTTGCTAAACAGCAGGTCCGCTGAGTGACGTCACAAAATGGGAGGTGACAGTACTATTCTTAAACAAGATGGGTTCCTCCACATAAACATGATTAAATGAAAATTATTCTTAATTAAAAAAACGTATAATTTATTGCACAGTATGTAGTAGTTTTATATTTAAAGTACTTTCAGCAGTTTGATTTCTGATTTTGACCGGACTTCTCCTTTAAACATATCGGTTTTTGAAAACATGCAAACTGAAGATGAGGCAGTAGTGGAGACCAAGCCAACGTGACTGACACTGAGGGTTAAAAAAACGGGCTGCTAATATGTGCGTTTCAACTGCAATTGCCTTTCCTGTGTATCAGTAGTTTTCTGGAGCCATTCTTTTTCTGTTATATCTCCAACTGCAGGAACCAGAACCGAATCAAATGACCTGCTTTTAAAAACTACCCTGAGCCTTTCAGCGTAGGGTTTTGTGGTTGTGTAATAATTCAGACATTATGGTTGCATCACATTCCAGTTGAATTTCCTCTACAGCCCATATTTTCCCACAACTTTAAATTGCACAACAAGGGTAAATGGTATTTTTGTTTGCAAACACAACTCTCAAAGTGAGTCACTCGTGTTGAACATCGCAGCGTTTTACAGGGCTGACACTTCCATGCGACATTAGATGGCGCTGAAATTGTCTGAACTGGTCACGCAGATTGTAATGTATATTGCTTTTCACAGTCAATGGTCTTTTTCTGCCAGTCGCAACTTTTAATGTGCTAACCTGAAAGCACCCTTGTCTTTTCACTTCTTTCATTTCAGTTTCCTTTTTTTTCCTTCACTGCCAGCTTCATAAAATGTGAAACATGTAGAAGAGGCATCCAGGCAGATTCTAGATTGAATTAACGCTGGCAAAAAAAAAAATACTCAACCTAAAGTCAGGAAACAAAGAAATATTGTTCCAAGGAATTAGTTTACTCTCATGGGGAGACATTAGATGAAGATACTCTCCTCAGGGTGCAGACAATATATTTTATCTTCAGTCAATTTGAGTAAAATGTAAATACCTTACTATATTGTTGAAGCTTTTTTATTAAACTTCTTAGTGATTTTTTTTTTTGTGGACTTTAAGCTCTGGGGTAACACATACTCCCCAGCTTCCAAACTGAAATGCAGTAAATAATTGATACTCAGATGATTGATTTCCAGCATTGCAATAATATTTGCGAGGTGTTAAACAGAAATCGCCGCCAAGAGATGAGAGAACCACAAAAACAGCATAGATTGCATAATTTATGACCTGTAGACACAAACACAAAACCAGTTTAGTGTTAACAACACATAACCAGTCAGACTGGGGTCATTTTCTATTAGCAACAACAGATAACGGTGCAATATATGCTTGTGTAAGGGCTGTGGACTGATAGATTAGGCTGCAAGTTATTTATCCTGAAGAAGAGGGCTTGGTCTGGATTGGATCAATGGAAACCCTGACTGAAGCTGAGACCGAAGGAGTCGAAGAATTTAACGGCTTAGCGAAAAGCCGAATACTTCGGAGAGAGAGACGTCGGGTTAAATTGTAAAGTCCGCTCCTGAGGAAGCCTGAATGGTAGAGATGGGTGTTGTAAATTAAAAAGCCCTTCTGATGATAAAGAGAATGCAGAGTGAGTACAGTAGAGAGAAGATGAAAGTGATTAATGTCGGATGGGCGACAAGAAGAAGGGGCACGAGACAGCGAGATGTTACCCATTTGGGTCTGGAAATCAAGCTCCCAATCAATCTTTTAAAGTGCAGATATGAAACACGCATTCATCACTTTGGAGGGAGAACATAACGAAGGAAAGGAAAGCGGCAGGTAAGCACTGCCCCAGCCTTTTCATTAAATTCCTCTGCCGGGACGGCAGCGGAGACTTCTTGGCATCCTCGAGGCACACAGAAACAGCATTTGATCAAATAATTTGCTGTTTACTGCCGCGGACTCATCCCTCATGCACGCGGTTTGCTTAACAACTCTTGAAATGGAAGCACTTCGCAATTAAGATCGAATTTCAGAATGAAGAGACAGGTTCAAATCATACGCAAGGCAGCAAGGAAGGCTATTAATTTAGGTTCAAAGAGAGCATGGCCTGAGGGGGGAAGAAAGGAATAACTGAAGTGTGTTACACCGTCTGAATTTTGGATGTGCTCAGGTACCGTGCTCATTCTCGATCTGAACATCTACTAGCAGCTGCATTCCAATTCACCTAGGCGTGATGTTTGGGTCAACACCAGGTAATTAGCGTGCATGTGACAACTCATTAAATAAAGTTGATGCGACCTTTATAGAACCTCTACAAGTCAACACAAACTAGTTGGCAGGTGATAAATTATTAAGTCAAGTTTCATCAGTCAGGCAGGGACTAAGCGTTTTTTCACACAGCCCTATATATGTGAGGTAATCAGAGTTGGGATTCAGTATTTGCTCTTCTCTTACCCTTTCAGAGCAGCAGATCAAGGCTTGCTGGAATACAACGTGGCATGAATGAGACCAATGTTGCTCCCATATTCAACAGCATTGTTATTTAATTTGTGTCTCATTTCATTCTACAGTCCCAAGGAGCCTGCAAAAACCCAAGCCCAAATTTAATTAACACTAAAAAGTTTCCAGCTAAATCTGATGTAACAATAAGTTTAGGTGTCATGATGTCAGCGGTGCAATAATTCGTCAGAATGTGATTCTAATGTTTGAATATGAACAAAACAGAAGAGGAAAGTTATTATCAAGTACTGAAAAAGTTAAAGAAATAAGTGAGGTTTAAAGCATTTATGACGGTGACCTTTTCTTATTGAATTATAGTGCCAAAGTGATTCCTACACAAGCCTTTTTTATTTTAAAACAGCGTTCCTTTTTGTGGTCTTGCATTTACTTGTTATCTCATTTTTCAGACTATAAAAAGCCAAAGTCCTACTTGAAAAAAACATTCATAGTGTGTTGTATTCAGTCTACTGACAGTAAAACTAAGTCATAACTTATCTTATCAGATGTCTTGGTGTATCTAAAGATGCATTTTACAGCAAAGCATATTTTGTACAACATCAAGTCATTTCACATTTTCTAACTATTTGTGTTGCTCATGATTTTTCAGGTTTTGCTTCATGTGTGCGTATTGGGATAAAGACCTTTAAAAGTAGCTACTGTGTCAGGACAGGGTATATTTCTGTGTGTAAGTTTACCAGCTCTTTATTTATGGTTATCTATCCTGTTCTTGTCATGTTGCAATACCAAGCATTCAGAGGTGAGTATCTCTTCATCAGGGCAGACAGAGCATCTGCATAGAGTAGTATGTAAATAAGTAACGTTAGATCATTGCTTAGCCATTTGAATAAACTTGCAAAAATCATGTAGCAATGTGGTTTATAAATGTCATATCTGAGTTGCAATGCTTCTACCTAGTTTTTTTCCCTTTGCTAAAATGTGTGTCATCATAAGCCATTGAGAAACAAGGCGAATACAGAATACTCTGATAGATGTATGAAATGACGCACAGCAACGGGTGTCAGTGCATGGTGGCTAATTCGGTCTTTCAACTGCCTGGATCTCTGCAAATTTGGTCTCCTTGCAGTTGACTTTTGTGAGGGCAATTTGGTAACATTACCAATAGTCTTAGAACAAAACACGGGTCTTTTCATGGACACTTTCAGTTCTCCTAGTAAATCCTTCAACAACTGAGGATTTAAAGCAATATACTATGATTTACACACTTTCTATTGTATGGAAATGGGTTTGCATGACAAGAATCACTGTGCAAATAGGCCTAAAAGTGAAGTATTAAAAACTATTTTAGTTTGACTTTAAGGCAGGTAGAGCAGCCAATCTGTAATGCTTGTATGACCTGAACCTGATATTCAAGCCAGACACAGAGATGCATCTTTAAAAAAAAGGTTTATTCTAGAGTAGGAGATGTTACAGGCAAAACAGGCAGGAGGTGACAGACACAGGCAGACAAGATGATGACTGAGGCAGGAGTTGTCCAAAAGGGGAAAAGCGGAAATCACTAACCATAAGGCAGTCCAGGTCGTGACCAGATTAAGCAGCCAAAGAATCCTGAAAGAGGGCAGCGCAAGAACTCAGGAACACAATGAAGCCAGCGGTGCACACAAGTACGAGTAAGACCAACTAGTGAGGGCAGGGCGAGCACAGGAACACAGGATAAGCCGGCTGAGCACACAAGCACTGAGGAATCATCATGCATGCAGAGAGAAGAGACAATCTGGGAGGAAGTGGTTGTGTGAGGCAGGTATAAGGAGGTGGAGTCCCAGGTGGAATGGCTTGGTGATAATGAGCAGCAGGTACGGAATGGAGAAGAAATCAACCAATTCGCCCCAAAAACACAAACAAAGGCCCAAATCATGACATAATCTTAAACAGCTCTCACTTATGTAACAAGTGCCCTTTATAAGGAATATGTTTTGTTTAAAGAAACAAAAGAAGAAAAAGGGAGGAACAGAACACCTATTTTCCATAAATGCTTTTCATTGATGCAAAAAAAACATTTGAAAGTGACACTTTCATCTTCAGTCGAGCCATGCGTCTCTAAATAATTTGAACCACTTTTATATTACTTCCCCCATATCTACAGAGTATTTGAATATATTTTCAACTTTCAAACCCAAGCACAGAATCTTTGACGTCAGCATGTAAAAGAGACCAGACTCTAACGTGCGAAGGAAAAGATGGTCTCTGTTTGGCTGAAGTTTGTTTTCTGTCTTCTTTACATTCCTGAGCCAGCTATCTCTGTGTGTCCCCGGAGGCCGGTGCCACCACACTAGATCACAGAAACACACACACACACACACACACACACACACACACACACACACACACACACACACACACACACACACACACACACACACACACACACACACACACACACACACACACACACGGAGCAGCAGCAGCAGAGGGAATTATCCTGTCCCCTGTCCTCAGTTTCAAATAGCTGCTGTCAGCAAGACGCAGGGCCGCTTTGCTGAATTCAGACAAGGTGTATTTATTTCAACGTGTTTTAAAGCAGTGAGGTCCTTTCGCTGCAACAGAAGACTGTGCTCCCTTAGTCATCAAAAAGTCAGCATCATGATTTTTTTTTTTATTTATGTTGTCTGTTCTAGACCTGCTTAGGCGAATAAGAAAATCAAACAGAGGAAAGAGTTACTGAAACTCAAGGGCAGAATTTATTTGATCATATTTCCACATTAGTGACTCATAAGCGCTCTGGGCTTGAAGATCAAGGCAATTTACCCTGTGTGACTCATTTTACATCAGTCTTGGTTTTCACCTCCGAATAGGCATGAAAACGTCACAGTACTTTAAGACAGTGTCTTACAGAAGTCTTCATATCCCTTGAACCTTTGCTCATTTTAGTGCATTTCTAAATATATAGTTGTAGAAGAACTCCAGTGCAACCACCTGGCTTCAGAAGAAACAGAGTCCACCTGTGTGTCACTTACTCTCTGCAAAAAAATGGAGCTATTTTGAGAAGGCCTCAGAGGTTTGTTAGAGAACATGGCTGAACAAACAGCATCATGAAGAAAAAGGAACACAACAGAAATATATGAATTAATGGAAGACCAAAGGCCAATGGTTACTCTGAAGGTGGAAGAATCTCTCAACAAGATGACTAATAATTATGCCATTCATAAACCCGGCCTTTGTGGCCTATAGTCAAACAGGGGAGACGCATTTATGCAAAAGTGTATGTGTTACACGCCATCGCCACCGGGCAACATGGCGGTGGCCGCATCATGCTGTGGGAAGGGTTTCAACAGCAGGACCACGGAAGTTGCTAAGAGCTGCTGGAATGATAGGCGAAGTTAAACAGTGGGTAATCCTAAAATCCTGTTAGTGGGTAGAGAATAAAATACACTGAAGTTTCTGATTCCCACGTGGCAAAATATGAAAAGGTGAAGAGGTGTGACTACCTGTAACTACTTATTTCATACGTCCACCAATAGTCAGTATGGGACAATTAGATTTCATCTGCATTACACAGAAAATGTGTTAAATCAATCCTGTGTTGGGTTTTCATTTTGTAAGTGACGACAATCACATGAAAAACTTTGTTAAAAATGAATTTAAAGCTACAGCATAGATGCGGTGGAAATTACAGGTCTATTTTTAATTCAGTGCCTCTTCTGAAAACTAGTTGAATCCACTCATACCACACGTGTTCACTCTGAATGACTATATTAGCTCTTAGCACATGCGATCTGCTGTGTCAACAAAATGCTAAAACATAATAGCAGCCACATTGCATCGGCAACACCAGCGGAGCGGTGCGAGCTCATGGAAATTACATAATGAAACAAAAGTTCAATATTTCTGCATCCCAAATGCATTACATGCTGAAGAATGCAAAAATCATTCTAAATGAAACCAAAATGAGACCAAAGGGAGGAAACAACTCATAGAACAAGGCGAGGAAATACAAGAACCTGCCTGCATGAAGTGTAAAAACTAAATCAAATTAAACGTAACCCATTTATGATTGCAGAAAAACTCCATGAGAGAAATATGCAATCAATAAAAATAAAATTAAAGAACAAAGAGAGCTGATCTCTTTAATGAATGTATAAGCACATAAACCCAGGCTGTCTTGCCCCGAGCAAACAGCACTGTGGTTTTATGTTAGTTATCCGTCTGGTGCTGGATCCCGAGTAGCCCTGTGTCATACTCACTGCCCTAATGAATAGGAGCACATCTCCAGTTAAGTAAAAAGACGTGTGGGCACAGCCGCCATCACTCCTGGTTTGTAAATTGCTAAGGGTGCCTGGGCTTCCTGCCAGCAACGGCATGCTGTCGAAGCAGCAGGAGGGCATCAGGACTTGTTAAAGCCAGCTGCTGTTTGTAGAACTAAAACTCACAGAAACAGAGTTCTACCTCCGCCGGCCTGCCTGCCTGGGCTGGAAGCGAATGCATCGAAGAGCGAACCCGCGCTCCGGGGAGGGAAGTAACAAGGAGATGTTTTCCTTTCGACGGTTTCCAAATGAGATAAATCATCTAAATGTGATTAGAGTAATGAGATTTGCCTCAAGTCACCAGGTACGTCTAATGGAGAGCAAACTGAACCAAAAACAAGTTGCTTACTTCTTCAATGATAAAATGAAAGTAGCTTATTCTACGTTTTAAGGCCCCGGCGAGTCTGGAGCGGAACTCCTTTGTTGTGAAGCAGCAGCGTGTTGCAAAGTGCTGCTTGAACTCCATCAGGACCTAACAGTGGGATTAAGCTGTATACCTGTCGACACAATGTGAATAAGATTGGCAGACTCCACAGGGGTCCCTCTAAAAAAATAACCTAATATGGGTTAGAAGGATCTGAAAAACCATTTTACAAGAAAACGTCTTATTCTGAGAGAGGTCATGGTTGCGGCGGCATGCTGACTCCAGTCTTTCAGTCAGCTTGCCTTGGTCTTTTTATTACCGGGGAAAGCAGCTTAACAGTTTGCAAACTACACCTCACGGCTGCAGAATAAACACCTGTACCTCGGCGACTGTCACTCACAGAGCACAATTTACACCATACTCAAATAAACTCTTCACTTTTCACAGCCTTCCATCCTCCTACATTTTTGAAGCTCGACTTTCAAAATCAATACACCACTTCTTGGTCTTTTTAAAAATAAAGTAACAAGCATTTCATGAATTGTACAAAACCGAAGGGCATTATTGAGCTATGGACGGATACAAATTATATATATAAATAAACGACCTAAAGCTAATTAAAAAGTGTGCCCTCAGTACATCAGGTAAACAGAAATAATGGCAAAATCAACAGCGACCGGGGACTGCAATGATTTTCGGCGTCCCACACAGAAACGTCAAGCGGAAAAGCAGATAATTCAAGTTGAGGAGCAAATGGAGAACAGGAAGTCCACGCTTCTCAACGCTATGAGACAAATGGTCCACCTGGGAATGAAGACAAAAGATGTGGAAAAAACCGAGGCCGTGAAGAAGGACGGTTATTGCTGGAGTTTATCCAGGGAGGTGTAACGTTACATGCTGCTCATCAGATGAGGCAATACACATTATTGGGCTCCTGAGAACAAGAGAAGACCAGATCTAACCACCTCTGAGTAATCCATTAGGCTTTTTGCATTCAAGAAAAAAAGTCCTAGAATCAAAAGAGGAAGTGGTATAAAAAGAAATGATCTAAGCGACACAATGGAGAAGGTAAAAAAAATAGGGAAAATGCTTGTACTGTACATGGCAGCTTGGAAAAAAAAGATGGTACTGACCGATGTGCTTCTTTTCATCTGTGGCTGTGGCATACACTCCTGTTCTGAGATCATTTTAGGTAAAACGAAGGATCCCCTTGTTGTTTTTTAGAAATCAAGTAAAGATTTCACAAATCACAAACTGAGTTTAGAACACTTGATATTCGAGCTTTGACTCGTCCATACATTGGGGGTTTTATGCTGATACGAAGATGCTGGCAACATGGGAACACATTAAAACTACTTCCTTGCACACTTCAAAATAAAGGTCTCAAACCTTCACATCTGGGGCTCATATGAACAGCTTAGACTTGTTCGCTGGGCAAATATTCCTCTGTTCCATTGTGTACTTCTGAATGAGACTACAGTCGGCACAATTGACCTTATGTTTTATCCGGCAGAACAAAAGTGTATCTTAAAACCACAAAGTCCTTGACAAATGTGCCTGTCTGAAGTGAGAATCTATTTTATCTATAGCTAATCCATAGAAATGGCTCTGGTCACATCTAAAACGACACGCTCCCTGGTGTCTGTAGGGTACAAAGATTCTTACTTTGATCGTTAACCACATGCAAGTCCAACCATCTCACTCTGGACATGAACAACATTGTTAAGTCTGGGCAGCAACACACCAACAGTTCATGATTGACGAGCGACAGAGAGCGAGAGAGAGAGAGAGTGAGAGCGAGAAAGAGAGAGAGAGAGAGAGAGAGAGAGAGATCCGAACCTCAAAGCTAGAAACATCTCATCAGACGGCACTTTCTGACCGCAATACTTCAAAGGTCTCCCATAAGATTTTGAAAACCTTCTAAACTGTAGCCATAAAAACATCTATGTGCTGTAAACATCAATGCCGTGCACTGCACTTTGATATTTGTTTTCTATTCGGCGGCTGTAAACCCCAGCAAAAAGAGGTCTATCTAGCAGAAACCATCCCTATAACCACCACACAAGTGAGTAATAATTAAAATCATTACAGGTGATCCATAGTTTATCAGTAGATGTGGCTTTCGTCTGCAGTTTTGTACCGTTTTATGTTCTACACAGTACGCCTACTTTTAAATAAAAAAATGAGACAGGGTTTTTTTAGAGGAATGATAAAAAAAAAAGATCTCCTATTTCTCTCCCTTGTGAAAAAAAAATTCTCATTTCACTTTTGTGTCGCTTTGTATGAGCTAAAAAAGTGAATGTACTTGTTCACACTGCCTGAGAGCGGTATTTGCCGCTCTCAGGCATACGTAAACTCTCGTTTTAGTTTACGTATTAAAAATGGCACAAAGTTTTTAGCCTCCAAAAAAACTTTTTGTCTGCAGCCCAAAAAGCCATTAGTGTGAGCTGCGGGAAAAGTATTTTTCTCCTGTTGTCTTCTCACTGCTCCCAGGGAGCTTCGTAATTCACTCGGACCAAAATGAGAAGCGAGAGAGCCATGCAGAAAATGAGAGAGCAGCATGCGTCTAAATAACACACACAGAGGCCCCTCTGACCCCTTGGTAATTGTCGGCGCTGGTGCGTTGATGTGACAAAAGTATTCATCCATCCGTCTTGATCATCCGGCCAGGTGTTCATGAACCGACCAGCCCGGTGTAGTTTAATCAGATAAGCAAAGCCCTGAGGGTTGCATTCAAATAAGATTTAGTGCTGCTGAGAGGAGGCAGGGAAACAAGGTCAGATCTCTGCAATCGGTTACAATTCAGAAGACGACAGAGACGCAGCATCAAGAGAAGCAATATTCTCCCAGTGAAAAGTTTGTTCGTGACCATGAGATATGCAATGCTTTTGTCAAAGCTATTCCTTTGTGTGTTTTTTGTTTGTTTGTTTGTTAGTTGTTGTTGTTTTTTTTTTTTTGGGGGGGGGGGGGGGGGTTGTAGCATATGTAGGATTAAATGTGAGCATACATTAAAACTATCGTACTATTATACTACATTTTCAAACTCCTTTAAATCTAAAGTCAGTCAACATCAATAAGTTACAATATTACTGAAAAGTCCATTTATTGCAGTGACTCAATTAACTAAGTGTACAGATTAATTACACACAGATTGACGGTTTCAAGTGTTTATGTCTGTTAATTACGACAATTTTCTACTTACAGCTAATGAAAACACATTTTATATTAGAGTATTGCATATCTCTCTCTCTCGCCACCCCCCCCCCCCCCCCCCCCCAGCCACAAACGTTGCTTGCTGTCTTTATTTTTCTTACTATAGAAGGTACTCCTGGCTTTGTGCTACCATGTTTATCTGTGTCGCTCTCCTGGACAGAGTCTTTAATAGAGTTATTGCTGCCATTAACAATTGGCACGTCCTTTGCTTTGTCCTACCCATAGAAAGCAATCACAATGAATTCACAGAAACCTAATTTTTCCAACATCAGCCATCACTGACACCCTCCTGTTCCTCCACCACAAATGCTTCTGGGAGCCAATTGAAAACCTAGGAATCGGGACAAAGTCTGCTGCCACCAATGGACAGTACTGTCAATTAGTTGAAAAAAAAAAGTCATTCACAATCCAAGGAACAAATTGCATCTTAGAAATGCAAATCCACACTGTTATCCAGAGTAACCTTACCAAACACACACACACACGTAACTTGATGTCAATTTTGTAAACCTAATCCTCTTAACATGTTCCTACTATGTGCAATAATTGCAATACATTGAACTGTATTTTCCTATGTTTTATTAAATACTCAGTGTGTCTTATAGGGTTTGTCATTCTTTTCTATAAACAAAAAATATATAAATCATTACCGAGGAATAGTGGATAGTGATATTTTACATCTTCAGATATCTCAAGACATCTTCATATTTCCAAGACATCTTGAGACATCTCAAGTCATCTCAAGACATCTTAAGACCCATGTCTATAGACACGTCTTATAGACACGTCTTGACTTACCAAGACATCTTAAGACATCTGAAGACATCTCAACAAATGTGTCTTGAGACACATCTTAAGGCGTCTTGAGATGCGGTGATGGCTGGGTATGTATGACTACAAGAAAAGAGTTGATGTGTGTAGTTCTACAAGGTTTGAATTTATAGAGAACTAATTGCACCTTTGTAGAAATTATCACTCCACAAAAGTTGCAGAACAGTCAGTGGCACGTCTGTGATGGGATGTAGACCTTGAGACGCCTTGTTGTGTTAACAGATTTAACCAATAAAGACTTCCTGTGGGGCTGGCTGACTGCGCTCAGGTACATAAGGAGTCCGACGAGATATGGACCTATGGCTAACACAGCAGCCTTTACAGTCCAAGGGCCATTTTGCCCTCAGTCATGCTAAATAAATAAAAAATCTATGGCTGTTTGATTAAAAACATTTTTTTTTATAAGTACACATCTTACAACATTTCAAAAGCTGAGAAAACAACCTTGTGTGTAACCTTGTGGCGAATAAAAGAAATTAAAAATATTAAAAATACTGTATGAAAACACTGTAAAAAGATAACCTTAAAACTGGCTTTGATTTTATTACCTTCATATATAAAAGCATTATTCAGTTCTTTATCATTTTTGGCCAGAGTAACTGGGAGCCACATGCTGCTCCAGAGACACGGGTTGCTTACAGAAGGACTAACCATGATGAGGCTGAATTTACATCTACCCTGAAGCTCAACTAAAGGGTGTTTTCACAGGGTTTTTTTTAAAGGAAATCTGGACAGCACTGAATCAATAGTTTAAAATGTAGTTCTTTAGAACCAAGTTTTTGTTTCACGGAGGATTTTTTTCATCACTCTCTTAGCATTAGGAACACGACAGATTGAAAAAAGCATGAAAACTACAGCGCGGTCAAACTTGGACGGGGTTGTTGGAAATTAATTACAGATCCTTTAAAACACAGTTTCTTTGGGTTTTCACCTAAATATTGGTAAATAATCCCTCATCCCATTTTTTTTTTTAACCCAATACTTCGTATCATCTCATCTCGTGATGTGGTTGTACACGCGTCAGATCGTGAATATAGTCCTATCACTCTCTGCTAAATAACCTACTCTGGGAGGTCTGGTCTGTTCTACTCAGAAGTGTAAAAGTTTCCACAGCGAAAGAAGGGAATCTCTTCTGTCTCTGCATCTTCAGCAAGTTGCCAACATTGGCTCCCACTGTTGCTCTCCCAGTGGGCATTCCCCTCCTCAACTCTAGCAGTAAGGTTGTGTGTAAATCAGGTCAGTTTTTATTGAGCCTTTCCAGTCTATACATCAAAGCGCCCTGGCGTATGACGCTAAACCCTACACTGCCCTCCGACGTGAGACGGCTAGATGAATAAACAGAAGACCTCCCTGGTGTAGGATGCTCAAAACGTCACGTCATTTGAGGAAAAAAAAAGCATTTGGAAGCCAAAACCGATACAGGGTTTTCGCCATTGTAATCTAAAAAGAGGCCATATCCAAAACTAATTTGACGAATCCGTTACGTTTTCCCAACGCATGACATCTCAGCGCCAGGGGCAGCAAGTTCGCCAATGTTTTTCGCCATCTAGAGAAACACTATACGTTCAGCACCACTACTGGGACCCGAGCCACAGTTTAACAAAGAAGTTAAAGCTGCTCGTCGGGGCTGATGAATGGGGCCGCCGGCCAAGACTAGCGAGGGCATTCGACTGAGAGTGTGTGTGTGTACGTGTTGGGGGTGGGCAGGGTTACACATTCCCTCTGTAATCAGGCTCCCAGCGGCCGATTTACATGTGGCTGAGAACCGCCTCTTTTCTACTCACAGTACCTGCGGACATAAACAGACGAGAGGACCCCCACGCCGACGTACCCCTGCGAAGAAGACAGACAGGGGTGGAAAACTGGCGAGGTGATGTGACCTACAGTGAAGAATGAGCGCACAAAGTAATCTGTATATGTCTGCACATTCTTCAAAAACTTTGCAAAGTTCTACAGCCGCACTGGATAGTTTGTGTGCTCTGGGCTACTCTACGCTCTTATTAACATATGATAGCAAGACAGCGGGTCAGACCATGGAAGCAAAAAAAAAAAAAAGAGCCTTTGAAAGTGTTGGAAGAGGATTTCAGGTGTGGAGGCAGAAGAAAAAAAGCTTTTATTCCCTTGTTAACTCACACTCACACACTACGCAACATGGCGCCTTGACCGAGGTTCCTTTCAGCTGCTGTGTTATGGAGGAAAGGAGGAGGCAACGGAAGGGAAAGAGCCACGATGTGCAAAAAAACGAACTCTTTAAAAGAGGGTCTAACAAAGTGAGATCCAGGTGGCTAACATGAAAGAAAGAAAAAAGAGACAGCAGCAGAGCTTTGAGGCCGATTCTTTCCATTAAAGTCAGAATAAGGTGTGAATCTGTATTTGCATAATAAATGTAATAGGTGATGTTCATGATTTGAATACCAAACTCCTCAATCATCTATCGCTGGCTCTTTAAATATCAGCGTGTGAGTGTTGGTGCACAGTTGGCTGCTTATCTCCACCATGCAGATGTTTGGCCCCTGGTCTCCCATCACTTTACTTCCTTGTTAACAGGCTGCATGCTAACCAGGGTGTCATGTGACACATTACACCGCCGGCTCCTCTCCCCCCCCGGTAGAAACCACCGAGACCGGTTTGATGTTTCATTACGCGATGCATTTATACCACGGGAAAACGCTGACGCGAATATTTTGCTTTTGTTGTCAGCGGGGTGTAGAGGATTGATATTCAGAAGACACACAGGTGAATCTCATTTCCTCCTGTGTCCTCATCCAAAATTTCTACCCACCCCTGCTTCAATCCACCAAGTGGGAAAAGTAATAGATTTTTTTTCCTCATAATAAATAATTTACATGATTGCGATTAAAAACTTATTTCCACTCTCCGTGCTGGTGAGATGAGGCCCGACGCGTTCCGACGGTGACTCGCGGGGCTCTGAGAGCTGACTGTCTCTGGTTCTGCCAAGACATTAATCACTGTCACGCTCCTCTCTTTCTGTGTCTGCCTGAGTCTAAAACAAACCCCCCACCGCTGCCCACAACCACCTTCATCCCCATAGCAACCAAAGCCAACCGCACACCAACCCGGGCGGCTGTGCGGAGGTAGTGGGCTACAACAAATGTGTTAACAATTGAACTTTTGCCGCGTGAGGGCGCAGGACCTGCTAGTCGGACTCGTCGGTTGTGAAGGATGGCCCAATTTGGCTCGCAGCTGATCCCCGTGTCAAATATAAGACCACGTTCCCGCTCTTGAGCCTCGACACTCAGACAAGCCGTTATCTTAAATTCATATTTTCGTACACCCTCCTTGCCTAGCGCCCCTTGAGCTGTTAATTAGGGCCGCTCTTGCAGCAGCCTCGGCTACAAGCCTCAAGCCCAAAAATGAGCGTCTTAAGATGTAACATGAATCACAAATCCGCCATTTTGGCAGAGAAAAGCAAATTCCCACCAGTTCATTGGCTTCACACCAAGAGGGTTCTGGCAAGGACCGAAGGAAAAGGTCAACACATGCAGCAGAGTAATTTCTCCCGAACGTCTGGCAGGTTAGGCTCGGGCACAGCTTGATACTGCTCATTGGTACACAGGTCAAAGCATCGCAGACGAAGAAAAAAGAAGAAGAAGCAGACAATAAATAATAGGCTGGTTTGATTCTGTGCGAAATGCTGAGATGTTTTGACATCTGATAGGGGAGCCACGTCAGTAGCTGTCACATGAAATAATATCTGTTCTCTGTTATCGCCTCAGTTCTGTCACCAGAATAAAATGTTGTCATTTTGAGTGTCAGCAAAGATACATACATACATATATATTTATATATTTAATCTCGGCGTTTCTGAACCAAAAGAATCCCGTCTCAGTCCTGCCCCATTTCTTCCTGATGTTATGTCGCGGATATGAAAGGCTGTATTTTCACCCATTAAGACCTAAAGCTCCCTTTAAAAGCATTTTAAAGGCTTTTCTGTGTCTGAAAATACCCCCCTGTTAATGGCACGCGCTGAAGAAATCCTGACAGAATTGTCTCCCTAAGCCTTTATTTCTTCACCCTCTGATGCAAACAAAAATACAAATAACACTTCAAATGGTTTCCTCGCGTGGCTGGCACCCTTTCACCAAACTTTGGGAACTGTAGAAATGAATGAAAACTCTCGTTTAGATCATGCGAATTACACTCATATGAGCCGTGAAGCTTTTCGGCTACATTTTTTACCACAGTGCAAACGTAAATTAATGTGAAATAAACGCGTAGCTAACTTTTTCATTTGCTTGGACGAGGACACATATTTCACAAGCGCATTTTATCATCCCTGCCATATAAGAAAAATGATGTGGCAACATCACAGAGCCAACTCAGGGCAAGGTGACGTGAGGTTCTGCTGGAATTATTTTTATTATTATTATTATTATTATTATTATTATTATTATTATTATTATTATTCATTCACAAATAAAATCAACATTTGATGTAATAAAAAAAAACACAATAAATGAATAAAAAGGAGTAGAAAGAAGGACATTTCCTAAATAGCTATCCCCCATTCCCCAAACAAACAAAAAAATATCCATGAAATTAATATATTAATGCAAACGGTTTATCATCCATCCACAGACCAACAATACAGAAAAGAAAGAGCAAAACCTGCTTACATTTTCAATCTGTAATACCAGAGTCTCATCACCAAGTTAAGCTGATTCCTTAGAACTAAGCAGCCCATTTGATTTGTTTAGTTTATGAAATATGAAAATGTAAAATTGAATTCATTGGCCTCCACCAAAACCACTTTTGATTGGATACTTGTTTTTTGTTTTGCTTTTAAAAAACTATGCAAAAACATTTCTGCGTCGCAAAGTTTGGTGGAAACACGCCCGCTCTGGATGGCGGTAATGAAGCGAGCAGTCACGTCGCCTGAAGCCCAAGCAGCAGCCTTTGGCTTCCAGCGCCCGTTCTAGCATTAGCTCAGAGATGCGCCACAAGCAGACCTGCAGTTGTAAACGAGAGGTGAATTGACCCGCAGCCTCGGTGGCAGGAAAAAGCTGTGCCGCAGTTCTTCTGGGCTCTAAGCTGCGCCTGGCTAACATCGAAGTTATCCAGTAGACTTCTTCACGTTCATTTCATACAACCGTATTATTCAGCTGATAAACAACAAATCACTCTCACACCACTTTTGTTTGATTTGTAGCTATGGGCTTTTTCTTGTATATATTATTTTACCTTGTTATATGGCGCTTTGGTCCAATTGGTGTGGTTTTTAATGTGCCTTGTAAATAAATAAACAGCGGTCAGGAGCCTCCTGTAAATGCTATCGCTCAGTTGGAAAACATAAACGTAAATGATCGATTAGAAATATAACGAAGTCTGTCAATACACACAGTCACCACAGAAAATGAATCATGAGTCATCTTATTTCACAATTTGACCAGGTTTATCACACAGGATTCATAGCATACCACTAAGAAAATATATACTTTATACCTTATTGATATCACAGTGGAGAAATTCACCTGTCACATCGGCTCAATAATCAAAAAAAGGTGCCAAAAGGTAGCCAAGGCGGACACGCGGGTGATCTTCCCATTGTTTCTGTGTCTCATACACTTACAGCTGCGCTTTTCATACGTCTTCTCTTCGTGGCTCTGTTGAATCTCTGTGTAAATTCTTCCAGCATTCTGAATTAACGCTGCTGTAATCCTCCTCCTCGCCATCTTGACCTCAGGTTGTCACTGGGCTGTAATTTTGACCTCTGGGCCTCTTTTCACCACGCTACGCTGCCCTGACAAGGTGACCTTAGGAAAGTGCTCTGCAATTTCTACATCAATTTCAAACTTTCGGGGGTTTTTTTTCAAAACCAGTGCACTGACTGCTGAACAAGTACCAAAGCTGTACTCTGTGGGTAAAAAAGGGGTGCTTTGTTGAGATAAGGATTGAAAAAAGAAAAAAGAAAAAAAGAAATGGTCACATGTAACCCAGTCAAACAAATTTCAGCATGCTGTTTTAGACAGTATGCTTATTTTCCAAGAGGCAGTCTTTGTTTCTTGGCGCTAAGTACAGACACTCAGAAAAGCGAACACAGCAGTCAACATAAGCTCATAAATAGTTCTTGTGAAAACAGCATGTTAACTGAGAGATGCAATTATGCTCGACTTGCACTCCTTGAGATGCAAGGTTGGTCCTCTCATAAGACGTGCGCAAGAAAACATTTAGAGGTTCTTTGTTCTACCAGGCAAAAAAAGGAGAGTCTGAGAAGACAATGACAACAATATAGTCACAGAACACTACGGTGAATTTTAAATTGCAGGTCTGGCATCTGGTTCTGTCTGGTTTGTGAGCGTCGCATCATTTCTGAATCGTACCTTTTTAGGGAATAATGTGTTGGCTAAGATCAATTCATTGTTTTTAAAGAAAGGTTACTTCAGTCCCAGTTCTTTCTCACAAAAGTTCCTCAAAACAACACACACACAAAAAAAAATGCTTTTCAACAGGATGAGCATCCATCCATGCGGGGCACCTATATCCAGCAGTCATTGGACAAGAAGTGTCCCACATCCTAGACAGGTTGCCAGTACATCACAGGGCAACATAGAGAAACACGTGGCAAACAACCATCCACTCATCATTATGATCCTTCATGACTGTGGAAGAAGCTGGAGTACAGGGAGAAAACCCACACATGCACAAGGAGGACATGCTCAACGCAGACTTACCCATGGTTGAACCTGGGATTTGAACCCAGGACCTTCTTGCAACAAAACAGCAGTGCTACAAACCGCAGAACTGGGGCTCCACATTATATTGCAAATATATCGTCATGACAACATTAGAGTGTACAATATTTTTTCCGCAAAGCAGTGTTTGGGGTGAAACTTGCGTTTTCCATAATAACGTAACATTTAACCAGATGAGAAAGAAGAAAGTAGCCATATATCGCAACTATCATCATTTTAATATGTACCTATGCTATCAGGAACGCCATTTTTTTAGTTTTATTTCGTGTAGTCCTATTCTCCGATCAAGGAAATGGCAAAGAAAACCGAGATTACCGTATGGAGGGGCCAGCTGGCTGTTTCCGCTAACCGTCGCTATCCAATCCTATTAAGCAAAGAAAAAAAAAATCACACAAAACCACACATATTCACAGCTGTAAACACAGACATTCAAACAAACAGCCACATTCACCGACAGCAGCTTGTTGACCAGCAGAGATGCATTTGCTGTGTTCTCTAATGAGCCAGCTTTGCCACCAGAAACAGCTAATCACAATCTGACACTGACAACAAGACCAAAGTTGATGAAACTTTGGGTAAGCACATCCACAACTCTGGCCTGCATTTTCTAATAGCCTTCAAAACCTCTTGCACTGATGCAATATTAAACAAAACGTACAACGCTTTATAATGGGGTGAGGCGTGCAGCCTATTTTAAGGTCGCTCTGCTTCTTTTCAGAGCATGAATTCATAACCGGATAAGTGCCCTGGGAGTTTCAAGTGTATCTGCATCCTATCCTGGTATAAAGGGCTTACAACAAACCTATTATCACAAACTGAGTGATTCTGTTCAGAAGCGGCAGAGCCATTTCAGAGTATGTCGGGGTAAAAATTAAACCCTATTCCACAATGAGAGCGTTTAAGGTAGCACACAGAACAGTGAAAGGCGAGGGATCCTTGAGAGAAATGCTGGAGCTCGAATGCAAAAGTACAACACTGGTAGATTTTCAGTTAATATTGAAAAGGCCTAGTTATAAGGTGTATTAAAGGGCAACTTTACGTTTATGTGAAAACCATGCTCTCTTGTGTTCCTAAAATATATATATTGGCTTTCCGCTTGTGACCATGGGGAAAGTCTTGACTTGAACTACAGAAGGTTATTCAGAATAATCCCCCTTACATTTGTTTATATGTCTAGCTGATGGAGGGGAGCTCTTTGTAGACATCCAAACGCAGGGCATCACAGCTGACTTGAACTTCAGCTGACATTGATGACGTCAGCACCTACCGGATCTCGGCTCAACTCAACACCTGTGCTAGATGATGGACCCAGCATCCCCCCCCCCCCCCCCCCCCCCCCCCCCCAGCCAACACCGGCTTCTGGAGTCAACATTGGGAGAAGCTGTTCTGGCATAACATCGGCTCTCTGTCAGCCCCTTGCCTTGTGCTGTTTTTTTCTTGGATTTATTAGCTTTCTGAAGGTATGTGACTATTAGGACAAATAAAAATGCCTTCATTCATTGATGACGGAAAAGCAAGATGCAAGCTTCTTCAAAACGAAAACAGTCGATTCTCCGTAGAACCTCGTGTTCCTTAATTTCCTCAGTGACTTCTAATGCAAAAAGACCACTCCAGTGCCTTTAAAACCATCCTGCGGCCCATCCAGCTCACAGAAACCAGGAGTTAAAGGGGTATTCTAGCAGCGGAACGAGAACAATGTTCCCACCGTCCCCACAATGAGCACAACACCCATCTTCCAACCCAATCCTCCGGGTCACATCAAGCATTGAATAAGTTCCCTTCCTAAAGCTTCTGGGGGTTTCAGCCGTGCATCCTGCGCATCAATGGAAACAGTGTGTACCCCCGGCCACCCCCACCTCCACCCCTACAATGGCCAAATCAACTGTGGGAGCACTCTCTATTCCTTTCGCACCTCTTTTATTCTCATCCTGCTCAGACCATGCCAAGGTTCAACAGAGGAGGGACGGGAGAAGGAAAAAAAAAAAGGCACATGCCTTCACGTCCTGGTCGCATGCACACAAAGGAGAAGAATCCTCAGATCGCTCAGACATGCACGCATGCGTACATGCACGTGTACGCACCTCGAATAAAAGCGAGAGAATGAGACAGAGATCACGGAAAAGTTTACGTTAAAGGATGTGCTGCCACAAATAACGTTCTATAACGTTCCAGTTGTTTTTTTTCTCTGTTGCTCATTTTGACAATATAAGATAAAAGAGTGAGGATCTTCAACGGTTTGGTTGGACTCTGACATCTTTTAGGAATTTGTCCTTCCTAATCAGAAAGAAAACATTTGCAAGGCCAAAAAAAAAAAAAAAAGGATCGGCAGCATTTTTTATGGCCTAATAAGTGCCTTCTACTTCAGCCCGTACCTTTCTTTGTGCAGATGCCTGAATAACGAGAGGTAAAATGGAAGTGAAACAAACAGGATAATGTTGAAGCGACAAATTGAGACTGCTGGGTCGGATCAGGCGTTAATTAGCAGAGTTGCAGACAGAATGCAGGAACGCTGCTTCCATATCGGATTTCACAGACAGCGAGGTTGTGTGTCGGAGCAGAGAAAGGCCAGGTTACAGACAGAAGGAGGCCTGTGAGTGAAGGCCACGCCGAGTGCACTCTGCATTCAGGAACAATGAGATCCTGGGAGACTGACGGGACTCAGACAGACATGTTGGAATTATTCATTTCAACCCTCCCACTCAGATCACCGGCTTCCTGCTCTAATTGTCCGCTCATTACGAGTCCACTTTCTCCCTCAGCGCACAAAGATCGCGTGCAAAATTCTCATCAGGTTGTCGTTGAGGCGTCCACGATTTCTCTACCAACAGTAAAACTGACTAGAGGAAAATACAATAGAAGTTAAGCAGCATGCGGATACAAGCATCCCCCCCCCCCCCCCCGCAAACAGCCGAGGAGTGATTTCATTTAGAATAAAACGAGGGCCGCTCAGGTACAGGACCTCAATCAGGGTTTGGAGTGCACGCGAATGGAAAATGGCAACATTTGTGGCGGCGTTGTGGGACAACATAATCACATTCAGGTGACGAGGCAGCGCGGCTCTGCCTTCCCGCATGTAAGGAACACGGGGGATATTGAGGTGAAAAGCTGCCGTCTCAAATCACAGGGCCAGAAGGTATGATTTCAGATCTGGTGTCATAATTACATAAGAGTGAGCAACACAGCCTTCGATGTGGTCCTGAATACACAGCAAAGAGGCATCTCGCTGTGTGTGAAGGTCTTCCTTCTCCTTGAGGAGGATGTTTCCTAACTCTGACTGACTACTCTGTTTTGTTTTTGTTCCTCCTGACCTGATTAACATAAGAATCCTATGTGAGAAAACCACATTTAAGTATAATAAACAGCATCCTGTAAAAGTATTCACATCCTTTTTCTAATATATATATATATATATATATATATATATATATATATATATATATATATATATATATATATATATATATATATATATATATATATATATAAACATATATATATATAAACATCTCTGCTCCGATACCAAAAATTAAATCTAATGCAACCAGTTGTCTTCAGAAGGTGCTACTTTTAAAAAAAAGTTAACCTCAGCATCAAGATTCTGTGAAGGCCTCAGATGTTTTCTTTCAGCGCACATGAAAGAACCAACAGCCTCGCTGAGACCCAGGGACACAGCAGGCAGGTCAGGAACAAAGGTGTAGAGAAGTTTAAACCAGGGATTGATCATGAAACCATGTTCTAAGCCGTGCGGATCTCACAGAGATCTGTTCAATCCATCGTCTAAAAAAACCCAAAGAAAGTCACAGTCGCGAGTCAACCAACACTCAGTTGTCCTAAACCAGCAAACCGAGCAAGGAGTCCATGGCAACACAGGAGGAGCTGGAGAAACCCACAACTCAAGTGGTACAAATAACTATCCGTAGGACGACCATTAGTTGTTTCCTCCACAAGTCTGGCTTTTTAATCACAGAAAACTAAGGCTCCATCCGAATACCCTTAATAATAGCTTCTAGCTACTGTTCCTAGAGCCTGGTCCTTGACCTTTCATGGGGTCAACAGTAAGAACTCTATTGTGGGGAGGAAAGGAGCCACGGACTGTTGTGCCGAATTTGGACTGCCTTTACCTCCGACGCCATTACGTGACAGAAATGCACATGGATGATGCCAGTCAAATCCAGGCCTACAGCCTTCCAAATATAAAGTACAAAGTGCTCCCTTTCTGGACATTTTCGTTGATTTCTGTGAGGGGGCTGTGCTGATACGTCATGTCACGCAAAGGATTGTGGGATGCCTAAAGGGTTCTTAGCACCGGTGAGGGAAGTAATGGGTTCCCTAGGCAAAACTAGCCGCTGGAGGGACTATACAGGCTACTTTTCCTAATGCCTTCCTTACTGACTGCACTATTCGGACAGCACTCATCATGGTGACAGCTGACGCACTTCTGCTTTTGCTAAAGAGTCCTTACTCTATACGGGTATTCGGATTGAACCTAACAATGCACATCACTGCCTCTGGGAAAATGGTAGTGGGGGTTCTTATCCTTCAGCGGGGACAGGGAACCCAGTCAGAGTTGATGGAAGGATGTTTGGAAATGAAGACAAGGAACTCCTGGAGCAAAAGCTGGCCCAGAGATTCAACTACCTGCAGAACAATGGCCTGAAACATAAAGCCAGAGCTGCTATACGACATGTTATATCACAGCATATAGATGTGTTAAAATAGCCTGTTGGATTCAGGACCTAAATCCAATTAGAATCCGTGGCAAGAAGAAAATGACTGTTTGCAGACGCAGTGTGTGTAAGCCGACTGAGCCTGAGCTATTTTGCAAAAGAGGAATTGGTAAATATTCCTGTCTGCAGATGGGTGAACCTGGTAGAGACACAACCCCAGAGACTTGCAGCTGTAACTGCTTCCAAGTGGTGGTTCTGCAAAGTACTGAGTCCCAGTCAGCATGGTGATTTGTCCCTAACTACCCAAAAAAAAAAAAAAAAACTGAAGCCCGGTCCACTTGAAAAGCAGATGTTCTGAAGAGCTGATTTGACACAGTTGAAAGGTTTCCTAATAGCTTGAGAAATACCACGCTGTAAGAGCTGCCTGCTTCAACTTTGTGACTCACTTTGGCTCGATGAAAAGCTACTGCTCACGATGAAAAAACAAAGCTCTCCAAGGAGTGGGGAAAACATTATTCTTTCATCAAAGTTCTCACTATGGTCGAAAGAGCTGTTGATAAGGTCTGTGAGAGGAAATTACACAGAGCATGGCACTAGACTAGACTTAATCGTACGTCTTATCTGTGTCTGTCAGTTATCTCTTTAGACGGACAGATTCGCAGCAACACCCACACGCTTCGTGGAGGTCAGACGCGCCGTATCCTTGGCATCCTCCTTTTGTTTTCAGAGGTAATATCAGACGGACGAGGGGACAGATCGAGTTCCTCTGGCATTAAACTTTCACAACCATTTGTCCCTCGCAAATCAGGCCTGACAACAAAACAACTCAAATGGCACGGTTTGCAAATGCATCATTAAATTTCTGATAAAGAGGCCGCCGCCTCGTCTGCTCAACACTTATCATATTTGTTAATGGGGATGAATTATTCATATCTCCATCAGACGACATGAAGATACGGGCTCCTGGTGTCAGTGAAACAAAAACGCTCCTGCACGCCGCACGGCAGGGACAAAAAGAACTGGAAAGAAGGTGAAAGTAAACAAAGAAGTGATCCGGGAGGCTGAGGAAAAGGGGAGAGCGTAAGGGTGTGTTTTGGGGTGCCGGTCTGGTACCCCTCTCACCCGCCTGCCCTCCCAGCCTGGACCTGTCAAGAGCCCCTCATAAGTTCATCAACGATGAAAACCTGCTTTCCATTTGAAAGGACGGAACCGGGAAACTAAAGGCGGCTCCTTGGCTTACAAAGGCGTAAATCATCCATTGGACAAGAATGTGGGCCTGACAAAAACCTGTTGGAATAAATGAATATCAATCAAAAAGTTAGAGGGGGATGGATGGCATTCATCGCACGTGTTGATGAATGAACAAAGCAACAAAAACTGAAGCCAAGCCAACTCCACAGGGTATGAACGAGGCTGTTGAAATGTATGGCTGAATATGGATGAGGAATGATGATGATATGATTTGTCACTAAGTCAGGATTAATTGATTGATTTCATGCAGCTAAATATTTTTGTCTGAGGTCTTATGCAGCAAAAGGATGGTTGTTCCCAAACATTCTCAAAGGATCAGCCACTAATAGCTATAGACGCCCCAGAATTAAAAGCTATAGCAGAATTCAATGAGTTTTATGGTGCAGTGCCCATATTTGCTACAAGTCAGATTTTTCCATAAAATGAATCAAATTCACTTCACATTTTAATTGTCATTCTTAGGGAAAAGGGGGGAAAAAACATGCGAGGGTTAGTTAACCTTTCTGTTTTGCCATTTTATTTTTACTATCAAGGTTTTTAAAACGTTTAAGACGAGCATCCCTCTGGTGATACAACACAAGTAATGAGGCAGCTGACCCAAGTTCGTTTTTAGAAAGCCTGTCCGTGTTTTTCTATTTGTGTTTTGTCCTTTCAATCACAACTTCTATATTCCTTCTTAAGAGATGTTGACGTTTATTCTGCACAGCTGTGCGAAAATTGAATTTGAAATGTATCTGGGAATGCAGCATGGAAAAAAATAGCAAAAATAAAACAGACAGAGGCGTCCTGCGAAGACGACCGGGGTGGACAGGAGTGGAACTCTAATGCCTTAAAATTTGCGCCGTAATTTGTCAAAAGTCACCTGTCTGCCATATTTGACTAATCCCAGATAATCAGCTCGATTCCTTGCGTCTCTGCGATGTCATCGACCCAAATACAAACAAAGCAGGATTAGCAGGGGATTTTTTTCCCCAGTGACTTTTGAAAACTGCGTACACATTTTGTTCAGTCCTGCAGTGGAAATCTTTATTCCATCACCCATCTCCATCTTATTTTTAATGTATATTTGTTGGTGAAATGAAAAAAGAACTCACTACTGCATATTATCTTTAAGCATGGCCTTGAGTAAAAGACAAAAAAACTTAAATACATGCAGAAAACAATCAAAATAAGCGTTCTCCTATGATGAATTCATATTAATAAACAATACTGGCCATATAGGACTGGGGCCCCAGTTGTGGTGGCCAGCAAATTTACAGGGGGGCCATTGCCTCCAAACCACCCCACCTCACTCTGGCATCACTGGGAGCCAATTCCAAGAACAAACTTATCAACCTTTGCCAAACCAAACTCCAGCCGTGCTTGGCAGGATTTTGGAGCTATTCTATTCCTAATGAATGCAACATCAATTTATGATGTTGACACTGAACTGCAGCTCAATACAATTCTGCACAGACGAAGAGAGAATACGGCAACAGCTTCGGACTGCTGTCATGACAGTGGCGGAGACACACAGCATTCAAGTGGAAAGAGCAGCTTGATTCATGCGGTGGCAACGGTTGTGATGTTTTCAGCAATGAAGATAGCCAGCAGGTAGAGCCAATCTGTCTAACAGCCGCCTGCAGACAAAAGCCTGTTCAAAGGTGACTGAAATGCAAGCTGAAAAACAGTCAACCGAGCGACAATCCATTAAAAGCAACGAACTTTATGCATTTTTCTCTTCGTTAATTTCCTGGAGCTTTGTTTCACCACAGACGAGCCTTGCCCTTGTCTGCTTCTGTGCCAGTGAACTTCACCTGGGTAAGGTGTTGCACAGTGCTGCTCAACACTGCCATCTGTCGGGCTTTCACAGAACAGCGCCGACGAGTCAACTCCCCAACAATCAGCCTAACACAACACACAAGGACAGCTTCTTCTACCTTTTTTCCCCCCGCCCACAGCCTTTCTTTTTTGCATCATTTACAGTCCAGGGAGCACTGCGTTGGACATTTATCCTCGTTTAAGGATTCAAGATTAAAACAAATCGGGACTGGATCAAGGAGAAACGGAGCGGCAATTCATCCCCAGTGACAAGCTCATGAATACAGACTCTCTGGGCTAAAGTTGTAGCGATATCAGCCTAAAAAAAGTGTGGTGGTGGTAGAATGTGAAACACTATAATGTTTCACAACCCGCGCGTAAAAGTCGTTGATCGCCAGGAATAAGGTTGTTGTTATTATTCACCATCCTTAACTGGAAGACAATGGCAACGTCATTAAACAAGAGCTTTGATTTTGTTTTTAAAGTTCGTGCCGCAAATTAAGTTTCAGCCGCCAAGTGAAAGCACGCCCACATCTTGCAACACGTCTGGTAAGTTTTCCCTTAACCCCCCATGTCCAAAACGCAATTCTCAGCGGACTTAAAAAAAAGCGCAAAGTAAGTTTTAGACAGTGCTACTGTGGGCAGGCTGAGGCAGCTCCTGCAGCCCACAAATGCGCCTCTGATCCTGGGATGAAACGTGAGTAGAAAGTAAAACTGGCAACAAGGCACACAAAAAAAAGCTGCCCTTAACAACACCTTGATACAGAGGAAACAAAACGTTCAAGCCCAAACAAAGTAAGTAATAAAAACTGTTAGTGAGTTTTTGAATTTCTCTATTAATAAAAAAAAAAGAAGTAAAAATCTGTAATTGTGCACAAATGGTATTGTGTTGGGGAGGAAACGGTCCCGAGAGAGATGGTCCCCTCCGCATGCCTGAGTAGGGCTCCAAAAGTAGCCAGACCATTACTGATGGTGGATGTTATGCACGCCGAAGGCGGCAGGTTGACTGGATAAATTAAAACCCCCGAATCAATGTGTGATTACATTATTATCGCGAGTAAAAGCACAATTGACGCAGAATCCGATCTGAAAACCGGCCATCAACACACCCAAAAAAGTGCTTTGTTGTTTTTTTTTTTATCATCCCAGGCATTTTTTTTCTTCCCCAAAAGAAAACAAAAGAAAAGTGATTTTTCTCCCCTTACCTCTAATCCGGATTGTATTCCTCCAGATGATGAGAAAGCCAGTCGGATGAAAAAAAAAGGGGTGGGGGATCTTAAAAGACAGTCAACCTCACACTTTTCTGCAGCGGAGCCAGAATAGAAACAGGTTCTGTGTTGTTTCCTCGGCAAATGCGCGTTCCTCTCCGAGAGACCTGCAGCCGACAACTGCGCTCTCTGCTCCTCCGCCGGGCGATACCACCGGGTTGAAGAGGGGAGGAGGAGGAGTGCGAGCCGCGCGAAGGAAAAGGAGGGAGGAGGATGTGGGGGAGTAAAGAGAGATGGAGGCCGATTTGCAGACGTGGTGGGGACCAAACACGCACGGAAAAACCTGGGAGAGCTGGAGGTTCTTGTTGCTGCTGCGAGATTCTCGCGTACAGACTGGATTAGAACCAAGAGCGTCCGGGGCTTCAGGGATTTAAGGTTGGGCCCTCATGTTGATCGCTGGGGGCCGCTACATCATACCTGCTGTGTGTCTGTGCAGGGCGGTAACCTGGCAATTTAACTCCCACGGTATCAGGGAACCCTTAACAACGACAAACAGGTTATGTCTCAGCACAGAAAAAGGCAAAAAAAAAAGCCTATTCTGTTGTAGGGGAGGGGGGTAGATTTCCATTGAGCCATTACCAAATGTGGACGATGCATAGATGAATAATAAGAAAAATAGAACGTTGCACACAATTTGAATTCATCGTAGAATTTTTCCTGTCGTCACAGAGTGTGAAACCATACACACAGTATGTACATTCATCCTGCTAACTAATGCTTATGTATCTTGCCAAGTTGAACAGAACCTACCTGCTTTTGAGCGTCACCTATAAAGTTTCAACAACACTAAAGTCTGGGTTACAGGGGTTTAATATAGGCCACTGCTAAATGATGGCTGTTTGGGATTATTGTCCCTCTGGAACA
The DNA here is from genome assembly GCA_037039145.1 of Fundulus diaphanus. Lineage (NCBI taxonomy): Eukaryota > Metazoa > Chordata > Actinopteri > Cyprinodontiformes > Fundulidae > Fundulus > Fundulus diaphanus. The sequence continues at coordinate 20,472,295 of CM073132.1, read as the reverse complement.
TCTGCGTCAGATGGGTTGATTTGATGTGAAGCTCACTTTGGATAATGCACCAGCATCTTTGGGCAGCACAACAGTCCCTCCGCGTGATGCTACCAATTGTCACGCAGCGCTCTTAGCGCTGAAGGCCTTGCCTTGCGGGCCAATTGTGGCCTGAGCACAAACAAAATCGACCATTTCTGATGACAAGCGTGCTCAAACATTTAGGCAGAACTATGACTAAAATTTATTGATGGCTTCTCTTCAGATTGGTAAGAGACATTCAGATTGGTAAGAGACATTTAACCAAGTATTACATGATACATGTTATTACATATATACATGAACACCAGTGGGGGTGTTCATGTATCTATTTGAGTTTGCAAATATCAGAATATCCAACCCAAAAATTGTCACTGGTTATGAAATCTCTACAACTGTGAATACAAACAATTCAAATGCATAAACAACAAAACAAGCACATGGCTGTTGTGATATATACCAGTGGGGGGGATCTTCATCACAAGAGGGAAGGTGCAAAGATACAGATACTGATTATATATGTTGCATAATCTAGATTATAAACTTTTATTCTAATTTTAATATATTTTGTTTTATTCTACTCTGACAAGTGGATACAATTTCCATAAAGGTTTTGAAAATGATGATAGATAGATAGATAGATAGATAGATAGATAGATAGATAGATAGATAGATAGATAGATAGATAGATAGATAGATATTTGGCCATATAGCATAAAATTAATTGCATTTATTCTATTCAGCATTTTTCATGTCCACAGTTTTCATTTTGGTCTTATTTGACCCTATTAGATGAAGCATTGCAAAACTATAATTCCACTGAGAAATTCTCATCAAGAATAAAAGGGACAGTTCAAATTAATGAAAAGATGAAAAGTTCCAGTCTATTATGGGGTTATTTGCTAATTACCCTGTAGTCTAATTATCTCCCAGTACGTTTTGGCATACTCTGATAAAAAGCTAAATCATGTAGTCTGTCCCCACCAATATGGAAGTGAATGTATCCCAAATAATTCTAATTAAAAAGCATAAATAGAAATGCTTTTCCATGTTCAAAATGCAGCTGCATTTTTGATTCCTAAATAAAATTAAGAATAATTCATCCAAACTGAATTTTCATTTTTCATTTTCTTCTCCAAGACTGCTCAATTTGTAAATTAATTAAAAAAATATTAATAAAATAAAATTTAATATTTCATAGTCAAAAGATGTCTCAGCAAAAAGTGACCAGAATTCATATACCAAGACTGATTGGAAAGACAGAACGGAAGGGGATTTGGGCAGACTGAAGGTAGAATAAACTGGCAGGTGCAATGTCACGCCCTCCGTCAGCACGGACAAAAACCCCATTTCCCAGGGTGCTTTGCCTCTCACCCGACAAGCCGTGGAAGTCTGACTGCGCCTGCGTATCCAGACGTGGCAACGGCATCATGGCCTCCTGGATCCACTTCAGGAGAAAGATGAGAGTGGCAACGATGTTCGCGCTGGCGCTGCTGGTGAGTGCTGCTGGACGTCAGTCTTGTCTTGTTTTGGGGGAGAGGGAGCTGCACGAGCGTTGCGTGGCCCCCCGGCGCGCGCGGGGAAGGGGAGTTATTGTTCGGGGTTGTTTTTGGTGGCTGGGACGGAGGGGAGAGAGAACATCTGATTCGTCTCTTTAGCCTGTTCTGCGCGCCGGGGGCTGCGGACAGGGGAAGTTGACAGCCTCGCGGAGTGAAGTCGCTGCCCCCGCATACCCAGCCACCGTTATCAGACGGTGGCCGTAGGCACCGGTGTTATTACACACCTGCGGACGAGGGGCGGGTTTCGACTCTGCTGTGCTGCCTCAGCGGCGCCTGAAGCTGCTCACTGGAAACGGCGGAGAGAGAGGAAGCTGAAGGACTGGGATAGGGAACCTGGAAGTTAGTTCTCCATGCCTGTTGTCGAGTAAAACGAGCCGTTCTGTTCAGCTTGTCGGGAGCGGTTCATAACTTTCTCACTGGCAGACTGCAGTCTGTCAGTGTTTAACAGAGGCGGCCCTTGGCCCCAGTAAAGGGGGGGGGGGGGACTTGATTGATTGGGTGACTGGCAAGGCTTCTCACACTGCAGGACCTGAGGTGGAAAAAAGCCTTTAATATAAATTAAACAATTAGTGAAAACAACGGAAATTGGATGGATCTGTTTCTCCCTGATGGTCATAACTCTTTAGACTGCTGCTTAATATGCAACAGTACCCCCAGATCCAGACAGGTATTGATCAAGAATAAAGGTGGATGATAATTCAATAACAATATATAAAGATCCATAAACTTATTTCGATGATAGAAAAAAGGGTCAGTAAAAAGTTCAATAGAATAACAGTTTTCCTTCCTTTTTCATTCTAGCCTATCATGTAGGTTAATGCTACAGTCTTACATCCTCCCAACCAATCACAAACGCAGACCCAGGAACGCTCCACCCCCTTCAAAGAGTTCAGAGAGCACGTGTGTTCTTTCTCATTTTTTAAATACTTGCAGTTTTGGTAAAAAGTTGATTGAATAAACGGTAGAGTTTAATTCAGTGTTTGTGTGTTCTGTGTTTGTTGATAATTATCGATATTGATCAATATGATTTCTACTTTATCAATATGCTTTTTTTTTCTATATCGGCCAGCCCTAATCAAGAATATCCCTATTTAGCACCATCCATCTTTCCCTCGACTCCGACCAGCTTCCCAGTCCCTGTTACTCAAAAACGTCCCCATAGCATGTTGCTGCCACCACCATGTTTCACTTATGGGGAAGGTGTTCTTTTGCATCCCATCTGATTAGTTCTAACCTGTTGACGCTGACCTGTTGATGATTGCACTCCAGGGCAACATGAAGGGTTTGGATATTTTTATAACCTCACTCAGACTTGTACTTCTGAGCAACTTTGTCCCCGACTTGTTTGGAGAGCTCCTTGGTCTCCATGGTGATTGGACGGATGCTTCGTGGGGCTGCAGCCTCTGGGGCCTTTCAGAAAAGCTGTGTTTATTCCGACTGATCATGTGACACTTAGGCTACGTTCACACTGCAGCCTGAAGTGACCCAATTCCGATTTTTTTGCCCATATGCGACCTGAATCTGATCTTTTCATGACAGTCTGAACAACACAGATCGGATTTTTTCAAATGCGACCCAGGCCACTTGGATATGTGGTCCTGAATCCGATACGTATCTGATCTTTTCAAATACGACCTGTGTCTGAACGGCCAGGTCGCATTCATCCGACCTACACGTCATTGATACATATTATTGATACGGTAACAAGCACCTGTTGCAAGTCCATACAGCCCCACGGCAACGCGTTTACTCGCTGCTATAGCCCGCCGAAGATGTGTGTTTTTACGTGAGAGCGCTAAAGAGATCAGTTCAGACGCACATAAAGGTTGCCTTTGTCATTAGAAAATTGTGAATGAAATCCGTATCAGTAAAGCCGCTCACCTCGCTATCCCACCATTTCTGGCTTCGACTCCGCACCCACACGTTTCTCTGTACGGACGACGTTACTGCCGCACAAAACGCCATTGCCAAAAATTTGGCTCTTTCGTTTTGATCTTCTTAAAAAGCTTGCGGCGGTAATGTGCTGGCTTCGGCTGGAGAAGAACTTAAAGAACGTAATATACGCTGCAGCATTACGAACCTTGTTTACTTCCGCAAACACTGAGCACGCTTGCTATGTGTGACGTCATTGCGTCCTCTACAGCGCATGCGGGACACTTAAGTAGCATGAATGCAGTTCACACAGAGATCACATACAAGTCGCATATATTTGGAAGTGTGAACGGACACGCAAAAAAATCCGATTTCACAAAAAAATCGGAATTGAGCATCAAGGCCTGCAGTGTGAACGTAGCCTTAGATTGCACACAGGTGGACTTCGTTTCACTATTTATGGGACCTTTGAAGGTAACATTTTAGGGGCTACATTTATACATTTTCTTTTTAAATTTATAGATTTTTCTCATTTTACCAATTTCGACTATTATGTGCAAATCCATCAGATAAAATACAATTTAAAAGCATCTAAATTACAGGTTGGCACATAACAAACTAGGTTTAAAGCCCGGGGGTGGGTCATTGTAGATTTTTTCCGGCTCTGCTTCCTGTAGTGCAGCAGAATTGACAAACGGTTGATGCACGGATGTTACTGTACACTCAGCTCTGTGTGCTTTTGGGCAGTGGCAGTGTTTGTTATCTTGGGGATGGGCCACTGCTCTTTGGAACTGAAAGTCAGTCATTTGTATAAAGTTAGAACGCTCAGCTTCAATTGGCAGCATTTGTATCAGCATTAAACGGTGCAGGAGAGACACTTAGGCAACAGAAAACAAGGTAAAGGAAAAAATATTTGGTTCTGAAATCTTTCCCGTTTACTGACGGACATCTGTGTCTCTGTCTGGCGCTGAAGGATCATGTAACCCTTCTTTAGGGCAAAGAATAGGAAGGTTCATCTTTATGCAGAAACGTGGCTATATCTTTACACATCTTAGAGACAAATGCTTGGGTTAATGAAATGAAACATCACATTGAAATGGTAACTTTAAATTGCTTTCTGACTCCTTGAAAGCGTGCCTGTTTGTCTTAATCCATTGTGAGTGCAGCTGTCCGGGGCATAGACAATTTTATCATAACGTAAACCACAGTCTAGCCACTAATCTCAAACCATTTTCTCGCTGTCAATGATGCGTGTTTTCTAGACCAAAATAATCAATATGTGCTCTCAGCCTGGTTCTGTAACATTTTACTTGCATATGAATGAAATCACAGGAATAGGGCTACATGAGGCTTTGGGCTCCTATTGATTTTTTTTTCTCTTTCTCCAACAAAAAGAGATTTCTGCCATTTGCAGGTATTTGTTTAAGCCAGGGGTTCCCAAAGTGGGAGTCGAGACCCCGTGGGTGGTCAAGATGATTTAATGCTGATGTGCTAAAAAGATTAGCATTTGCGTATTTGTGAAACTGATATCAAAGTATAACTTTACAAGATCCTCCACATTTCTCATTTTAACGCAGGGGGAACACTGCACTTTCTTGTAAGAGTTCTTACAAAAGTATAACTTTATTCTCCTAATTTCCACCAAAAAAGTCCTACTCACCAACATGTGGGCACCAGTCTCTGGCACTGTTATTTTGGGGATCACAGGCTGAAAAGTTTGTGAACTCCTGGTTTAAACACACCCAGGTAGTAGAACTCCAGTCTACAATACCACTGCACTGTCAAAGGTGAGCATTGGTCAAAGATGATACTTTTCCACGTACTGCGCAGAAGAAAGCAGAATGTTTGAATTCATCAAATGCATTCCTTCACTTTACCAGATTCCTTTTGTTTTTGGTGCGGGTGGCTTTCCCACCTGCCTTACGCTAGAGATCCAGTTCTCTTTGGACAGATGTCCCATCCATCTATCTATCCATCCATCTAGGCTAATGAACCTCTAAGTAGATGTGAAATCAAAAAATAATGACACGCATAAGTTAATAATAGTGGAATTCTACTAATTCCTGCATGAATACATGGGCAAATGCCAGACTAGATTGGTCTGAACAGTTTTTTTAAAAGGATCCAATAAATCAACTACTAGTTGATTTGGGATGCAAGTTATCTTTTGTAGGAACTAACTGTACAATGCTTCAGTTCTCCCAGGTTCTTTTCCTGTAAAAGTGGTCTTCTCTATTTTAGACTTCTTTAGTAATAAAATGACTCTTGAGACAGAAAGCATACTTTATCATATTTAAACTAACAAGCCAGAGGGATGTTACAGCTTCAGTATTGGACTCTCATGCATAAAACAGTGCGGTACGGGAATAATCCGGAAGCGAGAGTGCCAAACTCTCGGTTATGTCAGTTTATATGGATCAGCAAGAACCTGCTCCAGGATTGGTTGATCCTTCCCGCGTTGTCTTTGGGATACGTGTTATACTGTGAAATGGCCTCGGTCCAGGGATACCCACGTGTCCATTCTGCCCTGAGATAACTGTCCATTTGTTTATGCATGCCACATCTTTCTGCACGTCCAGCCTCTGTAATCCCATAATCCTTAACACTGTTATTGAGTTAATCTAAAATCGATTGAGTTTATCAATTGACTAACAATTAATTGATAGGCAGCCATTTTCTTAAAGGAGCTGTAAGTAAGATATTTGCTGTAGAATCAATCTAATTCATTCTCATTTCTCATCCAAGATGGAAGTAACATTCCCTATAAACAATTGGTCCTCTCTAGAGACAATGTATTTGTCACGTTTTCCTCATTTCAAACCCAGAGGTACGGTCCGGAACAACTTCGGTTCAGAGTGTAGCCCGTATTTACTTCCTGGTCCCTCAGCCAATCATGAGATTTCCCAGGGTTCCCAAAACTGAGAGCTGCATTTGGAATTTTATCTTGGCAAAGGAGCAGCATCCTGCAAATATGGAAACCAGTAAGAGAAGTGGACCAGAAATAGAGGAGAATACAACATCATAGACCTGTCCTGTAAAAGTAAAACTTCAGTGCAAAAACACACGGTTTAAAAACGGCATATTAGATTGAGATTGGCAAACTGTTGTACCAATTAGAGCCTCAAGGTGTCAGCATTACTTATAGCTCCTTTAAAAAGAGTGTTCTCTAGTGGAATTTTACAGCATACATACATTTTCTCCATTTCCTTTTGCACTTTATATGAAATATGGCAGATTATGAGCCCTGATTAAACCACAATAATCCAAAGTGACCTTTTGTTGTCATATAACTACACCCTTCCTGTGGACCATGAATAGGTGAGAAAAGAGTACTTTAAATCACCTGAAACGTCTCCTGTCGGGTATTCAATACTCCACAAGTTTAATTTGACTCGATACTATACTCTGATAAAAAAAAAAATGCTCTTTTAAGTTTTTGAGCTATATGTAATATATGATTCCGGCTCTTTAAGCAGTTTTGTCAGAAGTTAGTGTCTTACAAAGATGGCGAGTCTTGACAAACAACACTATGGTGATTTGTGCTGATTCAGTTCCGGCCCTAAACTCAATGTCGTTTGGTGCAGAAGATAGATTATGAGAGCTTTCAGGCAGATGCTGGTTATCTTCTCTTAATGTGGCATCACTTTCTTTTTTGCTTTTTATATTGCAGAGCATGCAGCAAACTTTTTATAGCTGATAAGACTATGAAAGAAATGGTCCATTCAGTTCAAAAAGGAAATTTTAATAAAGGATGTCTTGAGATGAAAGGATCCGTTTTTGGATGCCAGATGACATTTAACATTCTGTCGCACTGGGTCTGATTGCAAGCTAGTTTTTTAAACAGATGACAGTGCCCTGGAACAGGGGTTCAGTCATATCTCTTTTTTTAAATACTTTTATTGTGTGACAGAAAAAGGAACAAGTCAAATTGTTTGGAGAGCAGTGCAACAGCGTTTCTGAAATAATCCATCAATGGGAAAAACAAAACTAAATGTGGCATAAACTTGTGATGTTGGGGGTTTTATGTGCAAGAGTTTTCTACTGCGCTTTAGTGCTCCCACGTGTCTTATAGAGGGTAACAATGTGAAAAATTACTTTAACAGTTATACGAAATTGTGCTGCTCTCCTTATCTTTTCAGCATTGATCTGCTTCACAGAAATCAATTTGCCCACTGGCAGCCTGTGTTAAGCAGTGTGGCGATAATGAGGAGAGATATTGTAAAGAAAGAACATCCACGTAAACAGCACTGTAATGCCTCTCACAGCAGGAGTTGTGCTGGATTTCCCCGTTATTGGAAGCAGCACATCTAGAAACTAAAACTTGGTTCGTTCCCCTCTGCAAAGTGGCTCAAGCATTACACAGAGAGCATCTGTAAACCCCAAATTTCAACCCTTGCTACAGATTCGAAATTGGATCAGTCTGGACTTTGACTAGGCCATTGTAACACACCAATATGATTTGACGGCACCTATTCCAGTTCAGTTCTAGCTGTGTGTTAAGGGTGGTCGTTTTGCTGGGAGACAAACTTCCGTCCAAGTCTCAAGTCTTCTGTGGCCTCTAATGGGTTTCCTTCCAGGATTACCCTCCATCCGTCTTCCTGTCAATTGTGACCAGCTTCCCTGAAGAAAAGCTTCCCCTGCCTCACGATGCCCCCACCAATCTTGTTCGCTGGTAGCGATGCTGTGCTCAAGCTGATTAGCAATGTTTGGTCACTCATAACATCTTGTATGCAGACCAGAATATTTTATTTACCAACAGGAGTTCTTATTGCTTTTAAAAAATATATTTTCATTTATGGCTCCCCTTTTTGCCAGTCATCCATAAAGGCCAAATTTAATACAAGTAACTTACAACTGATGGCTGTTGTTTTTGGACTTTTCTTAAATGTCTGTCTTGTAATGCTAGGTACATCGAAAAGCTGTGAATTGACTTATCATAAATCCAATATACATTTAGTTTTGTTGTTAAGTAATAAACTCACTCTATTAAGTATTAATCATTAAAACATCTAATATTATATTTACCCTACTTTATTAATTTCTGAAAGTTGAGACATAAAACAACACAGGTCGACCAGTACATCAGCCGGCGGATATTTTTGGCCGATATTTGTCTTTTTTCCCTGATTCAGCATCAGCCAATACATGCATGAGTTCGCCAATCCATCAGCGCATTTAGCAGCCATGCCTTTGAAATCACGTGAAACGCATACATTGGTGCTCTCTCCCTGGCGGAGAGCGGCCGGTAATGTTGTAAGACTGAGTGCAAACAGCAATAAAGGTAGGTTTTCAACTTGTAATGTAGTTTTAACTCTGATTTAGCTGTATCAGGCCTTTGAGAATCCCTCTGTCTCACTGTGAGCGGCAGGAAACAGCGGTGCGTGTCTGTTCCGGTGTCTAAAAACCCACATCTGATCTCCAGCCTTGGAGCTGCCACCGCTTGTGTCTGTTCCCATGGAGGATCATGTATGCACAAGAATTACCAATCACTAGGCGTACAGCATCTAACTTTACATAACATAATGTCCCTACACTGCACTGGTGGTCAGTGTTTTTTCTCCTCCTTCTCCCCACTGACCTAAAGAAGCTGTTTTCTCGCTGTGACACGTTCATTAATTGCAACGTTGGTTTTTCAGTGTACGTTTCAAACTGCGGCCTGAAGCTGATTATTAATATTAGCTGGTTTAAACGCAAGTTTTGAGACTTGTGTAAACATTTTTTATCATTGTGTCATTTCTGTAATGTAAATGGGAGAAGAAAAAGCAATACTGGCTTCAAGACTCAAGCCCCCAAAAAATTGGCAGCACATATCGGGTATCTGTTAATCTAATGTCAAAATAATCGGTATCGTCATCGGCCTAAATGAACCCGTATCGGTCGATATCTGAAAAAACAACATACCTGCACAGGTGTGTATATATAATCCTTCAGAGCTAAGGGGTGATTATCTTGTCACTTTCTGCGTTGAATCCATAGAAACAGACCTCCAGTAGAAAAGTGAAGAAAACCAATCCTGAATCAACACCGCGTCATTTGGAGCCACTCTTACAGTAGTAGATGTGAGGTGGTGAACAAAGATTCATCAGTGACTTTTTGGCATGTTGCATGAATTTAATTTAGAGGTTTTGAAAATAACGTAAAAAAAATCAATGAATTATTGGGCCTTAAATGTTGTCACTTTAAAAATGTGTCCAGGATGACAGTTCTCGTCTTATAAATCAAGTCACATATAACAAGAGGGCTTCGCAGTCAATATCGCTGTCTGATGCATTAATTTCAGCAGTGCATTAATCCGTCCTGGCTCCCTGTGCGTGCCCTTCTTTGAAATAAAGCCTTAGCTGAAATCATGAGCATTGCAGTAATTCTGCTTCTGTATTGGCCTGTCACTTACCATGCATAATAGAGAAACTGTCAGCCACATTTTTAAAAATCATTCTACATCTGTCACTGAAGGATGACACACAATTCAGCTGGTGGAAGACACATTTTATCACAGCCATCAGCAACGCTGGCTTGACGACAGCAACGCCGTTGTTCTGTGGTTCCTCCGTATTAGGAGGAGGCGCCGCTCTGAATATTTCATGGCACAGTGTTTAGAGCTGTTCCACACTAATATAACAAGACACTTTAGCTGCATGCTGTTTACCTCTCCCCCAACCTTTGAACACGTTGGACTAAGTAGTTCATAATGGGTTAAATAAAAAAGGCTGCTTGGATTAACATGTTCTAATTAGTGTTTATTATTAATAATCTTTTTTGAGTGGTTTGATATAAAGCTGGTCTCCTAATAATCAAATGCACACACCTGGGGTAAAGAGGTTTGAAAATGTTTTCTGTGTTGAATTTGCTCCTGAATGGATGAAAAAAAGCAGCAGATTTTAGTAATTTATTATGAATTCTGATGGTGAGCTAATCATAAAATTTTTAAAATATCTAAAGAAACATTTTTCAAACCACTTTTCTAGAACATTGGCTCTTTTTTATTAGAAACACCCGATTGTTTTCTTTTAATAAAAGTTATTTAAAGTGTTCTTTCATTTGCTCCTGTGAAATTCAAGTATTACTCCCTATCAAGTGTGCTAGTGGCTGTGGTTAAGGTGGGAAAAGGAAAGGTTGTGCATTTTTTTTGACAAGGGCTGGTATGAGAGTCTCCATGTAAAATAAACTTGAATAAAGATACCAAGGTTTCATGGTATACAGACAGATTTAAGACAAAAATGTAAGGCATAATCTTGACTGCATTTGCTTAAAACTGAATTTATAAATGGATTATACAACAATGGCTTTATTCCTGCCGTTGCTCAGATATTGAAAAAATATTATTACACTCATGTTAATGCTCTCTTTAACATTTATCTGTCTTTATGTTTTGAATCGACTTCAGCTAAACTGTAGAAGACGTGCGACATCCAATATTACTCAGGAAACCAGCCCAGACCTTGTTACCACTATAAAGGTATCTTGAGTTGTTGAAAAGACACGGTGTCAAAACTGCCTGAATCATCTGCCCTTTATTTACTCTTAAGTTTGTTTTCCTTTTAATTAAATGGCCGAGAAAGGATCGGAGGAACTAGAATTTAGCTCACCTGTGTGGAGCCTAGAGTTATGGAGTGTCTGTTGCTGACTAGTGACTACCACCAGTCGGTCGGCTGGAAGCAGGCTCCAACCCTTTTCCATCACTTACACGCTGGACACATTCTGTTGTCTGGAAACACGTCGGCTTACTATAAACACAGACACTCGTGGTATGGAAACAGGAGGAGGTAAGATGAAAACTCCAGCAACACTTGAAGACCTGAGGTCCCAACTTGATTTTTTTAGACCCCAGCATACCCGTGTCCCTGTCCATGCACCCTGGGCGTGGGCGAAGGTGAGGAAACATTTGTAAAATGGAGGAGGACCCCTCATTGCTGTTATTAAGGTTACACTATTTTTAAACTAAAGCACATAGTGCAGGTCACCTGAGCAGAAACCCTAATAATAAAAATGTATTGTGCTACTCCATGCTAAAAAGAAAAATGGTCACAAGGGTAATATTAGATTTAGCAGGTGTTTAGTCTATATTTTTGCTTATCACAATACCAACACATTTCTCAATAAAAATGTTTAGCGTATTTTCGCAGCAGTGGATATGATTGCAGTTTTTCTGGTTTGGAAACAACAACAGTTGGAGCACGTTATGTATTTTTGTTAAGAAATGATGTTCAATACTAATATATGGGCCCCGCCTACTGACATATAACAGGATCATACTTTCTATCGTCCTATGTAATTAAACTGTAAAAACAAGATGGTTAAAAGCAGTACTGTAAGTTAATATTTTAAATTGTATTCCTGCTGCATCTTTTAGTTAACGGCATCTGCAGCTTTAATGCATTGTGTTGTTTTCGTCTAAAATCATTTTGCAACTAAGATAATGTAAGCACCTCTTGGAACCAAGCTGTCGGATATCTCTGTATAACTTGCTGTAGACTTCAGATTGCCTTCTGTATGGGACCAAAGTATGTAAACGAGTGAAGCCTCTGCTTGCGTCTGAATGATCAAGGCTGCCGTGAAAAGTCATCATTTTGCACTATAAGGGTAAACTTACATAATGCATTTCCTTTTGATTTCAATATTGGGCTGAAACATTAAATAGTTAAGAAACAAGAGTGTTCCTGACTGAAATTCAAGTCAAAATGAAATCGGCTTATTTCCTGTGGGAGCTGGATAAACTGGGTGATGTGCCTTCCTCTTCTTATCGCATTCTAATCTAGCCGGTAGTGCCGTTGACTGACAACGAGAGACTGATCTCCTCTGAAAACATGTCACCTAGCCAGCCACTAATGAGGCCACTCTTTGCCAGCTGCTTCCCCTGGGCCCCATACAAAAACTGAAGCATCTTATGTTTACTTTGTTGGCACATCTACTTCATCACTTTCACGCAGGTGACAAAAACCCCACACCTAAACACAAATTATACTTACTAAGAGTAATCGTGTGCCTATCATGGTGCCATATGGCTGGATACTGTGGTTGGCGCTGTCTCCTAAAAGCAAACCATTTATTGCTGAACAGAGCTGCTTTGTATTCAGGCCCCGTGGAATCAGATGCACATAAATAAAACACAGTGCGACTAGTTGGCTTCAATATTCACCTGAATATTGAAATTCTTAGACACCTGGATTCATAAAATTTGGGAGCAAACAGTTTCACGAAGACCCAAGAACACAGCAGACTGCTTAGGGATAAAGTTGTTGAAAAGGTCTATACCAGGGGTTTTCAAATTCGTTGAAGGTGAGCCTCCCCTTGGAATAGGTAAAGATAACCACGCCCCCCCCCCCCCCCCCCCCCAACCACAAACACAGGTCCCTCCTGTGTGGGGTAGGTATATGCATCTTTCTTTTGTGTTCCTAGAATGCTGTGTTTCAAAAACAACTGATAGCCCAATACATGTTTTTTTTATTGTATTTCTTTTAACAAAGTACATTCATAAAAAAGTCCTATTCATAAAATATCCATCCAAATATTTCCATCTTACAGGCTACTTTTACTGAAACAGACATGGACAGAGGGCCTACTTTTAAAATTGAACTGTCATTAGACCAAATTCATAAACGATTGTTTTCAACAGCAGACAAACTGAACTAAACAGCCGCTAATGTTAAACTGAACTCACGTCAACAGGAGACGTCAACTGAAATAATAATAATAATAAAAAAGATAACATGAATTTAACAGACGTCAACATATTACATATTCCGATTTACATTTTTAGGCTACTTATACACAATTTAAACCTATTGCATTTTATTAGATATTATTTCTTATCTGATGGATTTCTGATGTTTGGCACTTTGTTTTACCTTTTGTTAAAGTGCTCTTTAAATAATGATGACAATGATAATGATTATGATCAGAATAAACTTTTGCATCACCTCCCAGAAGCTGGAAAGAAAAGAGACATCTGGTGTTAAGCGTTCAATGAGCAGGTCCTGCGCGCGAGGTGCGCAGGTCCAGCGCGTGCGCAAGCAGAGATGGAGCTGAGCGCGAGGACAGAGCGTGGGTTGAGAAGAGTTTTTCAGAGTTGAGTGCGCGCCAGACCGGTTTTGAGCGGGCGCGTGTTGTCTCAATGCGCGCTTGGATTGGTTTCTGCGCGCTCAAACAAAAGGCACAAATATCTTCTTCTCCAGCACATTCTTCGCGCCTCCCCTGTGACTCTTTGTCGCCCCTCAGGGGAGGCGCGCCTCACCTATTGAAAACCCCTGGTCTATACCAAGTTTGGGTTATAAAGCAGTTTGCCCAGCTTTGTGTATTTCATGGACCACAGCTCAGTCCATCATCCTAAATGGAAAGAATATGTTACACCTGCAAACTTAGAACAATGTGGCCATCAACCGACACTGACAACCAATCAGCGAAGCAGCCAGGAGGCCCATGGGAACTCTAGTGGAGCTGCACATTGGCCTGAAAACACCATCGCCACGGCTAAACATGGTGGCACCAACATGCTTTTAGTTATGAGGAACAGGGAAGCTGGTCAGCGTTGAGAGCTGGATGGAGCTAAACACAGGGCAAACCTGGAAGAAAGCCTGATAGAGGCTGCACAAGACTTGGGGCTGTGGCAGGGGTTCACCCTCTAGCACAGTTGTCCCCAACCTGGGGCCGCAAACTGGTACTCGTCTGTAGGTCATGTGGTACCGGGCCCCACAGAGAGAATAAATAATTCACTTTATTTCCATTTTATTTATTAGGACTCAACTTGGATCAATAGTGACTCGATTCGGACTTGACTCGGATGAGTAGTGGACTTGACTCGGACTCGACTCGGATTTATTTTTAATGACTTGGACTTGACTCGGACTTGAACACTGGAGACTCGAACCTGGACTCGGACTCGAGGCATAGTGACTTGACTACAACACTGGTATGAAATCTAACTCCATTGACGAGATGCAACGCAAGCCTGGCTTCTGAGAATGGCGGTGGGCGGCAGCAGGTCGTGTTGATCCCTTTGTCCAGTTATCGTGCTCACACGGATCAATCCCATTGATTCTAGAGATTCTTTTCGAGATTGCGAACCTTCGCTACAGGGTCTAGCTTGTCTCGGTACAGTCCATCACCTATCTCTTTAGTACCGTCCATTTTTCAACTACTTTGCGTCTCTATCTCTCACAGCGCGGAATCTGAATTAGCAATGTATAACTATAGCCGTTGCCCCGGTAAATGGCGTCCGCATTCCACAATGGAACGCAAAATAATGTGCCCTTTTGAGTCCCGTTAAGCATTTTAGTTAGTTTCTGTTTTGTTTCTTTGGATGTTATCTGCATTATCGTGTGGTCCGTTGTCGGGGCAGTGCATCCTGCTGCTGGATGCTGTTGCACCACTCGTATGGTCTTGCACGTGACTTTTCTGTGGATATGGGGGTCTTTTTTTGGTTTACTCATTTTATCATATTTCTCTTCTGTTTTTTACTCTGAAATTTGCAACGAAATATCTCTCAAATGTACATTGTAAATGTATAGTTGAATGACAATAAAATCGGTCTATGTCTAAGCCATGTTTTATTTTCTCCCTTCTTTGAAAGTATGTGCTACTTTGTTTTAATTTGTAACATTAAATTAACCAAAATGACATTGATATTTGTGGTTGTAATGTGGCAGAATGTCGGGAAAAAAATAATGGGTTCAAAAGTGAGAATGCTTGTTTTTTAGTTTCTTTGTTTTGGTGTTTAGAGAAGTGATAACTTGTAAAGGGGTAGTACCACCTGTCGTCAGGTATGGAATAATGTCCCATTGCTGATTTTTCTGTAGAACCGTGACGTAGCTGCACCACAAATATAAACCAACAGACAGGTTCACTTTCTTTTCTGCATTTTTCTGGGCCCTTCAAATTTGTGTTAATTTCTACATTTACTTGTATGCAAATTTCCACTTATTTTAAGATTCACAGCACTCGCACCTCGGAGGAAAATCTCGTTAGAAATTAAAACAGAAAACGAGCCTGACAGGTGCTTGTTTTCATTCCAGGCAATATAACTCATCAGACTGGATCCGCTGAGCGCGCAGACAATGTTTGGTGTCTAATTTAGTTCTCTGTGGGCAGAAATGAGGCACTGTTTAATGAATGGTGATGCTGTACAGAGGATTAGAATGAAATAGCGTTATGTGGCTGGAGTGTAATCATTCTTCTTTTCTTTAGTCATCTTTGATTAAAGTCCAAGCCACACAGTATGGGCTTTGTTTCCAATATTAGAAGTTTGCTCTATTTGCTCATCTGCTGTTAATTGCAGTGCCACAGCAGCACGCATACCCGCCTGTTGCTGTTTTTGAAGTCACTATTTTTCTGCTTGTTATCATTACAACCAGCATCCTGTCTTGGTTAGAAAGTTGCTGATTATGTTCTTCAAACATAAAAGTTGTGTGAAATGGAAGTTTAAAGCTTTTCTTTCATAGAAACACGTTGCTTGGCTTTCATTTCTTAAAAATCCTCAGTTTCATGGCTGCATTCTAAAAACATTGCTACAGAGTCCTGCTTAGCACGTTGTATTTGTCTTAGTCCTTAAATGTGTGTGAATTTTATAGACTTGAAATTTTGTCACATTATTACCATATGATCAGCAGCACAAGTAGATTTTTATATTTCAACATACACAGACTATTTTTACTGCAAATCCATCCTGTTCTAACAGCTCCATATTTGCCTTGGCATTGTCTTGCTGAAATATGAATGGCCTTGTCTTAAGAATACAGCAAATGAGTGGATACTGTGGCAAAACAAGTATTGAAAACGTCACACATTTTAGTAAATGCGTTTCTAAGAAAAGGTGCAGTTAACAACCAATTTAGGCCACATTAGTAAAAATAAAAATAAATCTGATCATAGAAGTCCCTAAGATAAGTTAGAAATGGAATGAAACAGGGGAAAAGCGTTGAACACATGAAAAAAGGCAGGTGCAAAAAGGCCTGGTTATCACGAGCATTTTAAAATAAAGACAGCATGATTATGAAGTTGACCTGTCTTTGACGTCAGAAATCTGTAGTTTCTGTGTGGTTGTTCTGAAAGACAGTAGATCTTTATACCTAAAATTTCCAGAAGGCAGCAAACATCTCCATATCACCTTTGCTGTGATATGTTCGACCTTCATGTTAGTTGCTTAAAGTCATCCTCTCTCACAGCTGGATCAAGCACAGACATGGTTCCACGTGTAAAACAACAACAACAACAAAAAACACTTTTTAAACTTCTCTCAGCATCTCTGATTTGTCTTGGTTCACTTTAAAACTTGTCTTCATTACTCAACCTCTACACAGAAGAATTGGCGTTAGTTTGGTCAGACAGTGGTGAGCTATGGTACATTTACAGAAAGAAAGTGGATTATTGAGTTTTCCACAACCAGTCAGAGCAAGTCTCCCCAATGATAGCAGCTTCACCTTCAGCCCATAGATAAGGTGATACCTCCGTAACTTGAGGGACAGAGGGGGGTGAGAGCAGGACCAAAACTCTGACCAATCTTCTGATCAATCCCTGCCATTCGGTCCGAATGAAAGGATTGGTTAGAGTTTTTACAGGCCTGCAGCTCTCACAGAGATCTAATTTTTCACCTCCTTTTTCTGAATACAGACTGTATTAACTACTGTCAGTCTGGAAAGACTGTTTCACCCAGTATAACAAAAGGTGTTTCTGAACAGGATTACCAACTATAGCTTTTAGAATCAGTTTTAAAACGTATGTAGGAACTTTAATCTTACGAACGGGTGGAAAAATTGGACAGAAACCAAAATATTGTAGTGTTGCGATTGAACAAGCAAGATAAACGGTAAATTCAACTTCATTATTGGTTGCAAACATTACAGGATCAATGAAAAATACACTTTTCTGCCATTTCAATTCAATCCACTGAAAACCTCACAGGGTGAGAAATTGTCCCCATACCGAAGAAATAAGAATATGGATTAAATTAGGAGAAAATGGTAGAATAGGAATTTTGTTTTGGGGTTCTGAACATTTTGTGCCGTTAACAAGTATAAAACGAAATGACCAATTATGTCAGCTATGTGTTGAAAATGTATGTTTTTTTTGGTATGCTTCTCCAGATGCTGATGCTGTCGTCGCTGGAAGGCGTGAAGGTGTCTCCTCTCATAGAGAAAGTCAGCGACCACAAAGACTTCAAGAAGCTGCTCAGGACAAGAACCAATGTTCTGGTGCTCTACACTAAGACAGGTTAGAAGCAGCAGCCATCCTATTCAAATCAATAACAAATTGGTTCAGCCTACAGATTGTTGTCTCTGCATCCAGTGCATTTGCTGGATCAGTTGATGCAGATTTTATTAACTGATTTAAAAAAAAAACAATGGACCAGTTCAGGGTTACTTTCTCTTTGCTGCCTACATGCCAGCATTTTTGGTCAGAATCTGAAGTATGAGGCAGGAAAAGAAGCCTTTGGAAAGTCTCGTGGGTAAAACCTGTAGCTAAAAAAAAACGTTTTCTGTACTGAATATTAGAAATACTGGATGCATTTAGCTAGATTTAGAAACACACAAAATTAGAATATTGTTTTTTTTAACTTAAATTTAATTAAGTTTAAATTTCCTGGCCAAAGGTTTGTTTCATTTCAATAACAGCTGTTTAACTTTATTGATAACAATTTCACACACATTCTGGGTATATGCAGCTCAAATAACACAATATAAGGTCTCACGCTACACAGCGAGGATCTACAGGAAACTGTGGATCAAGGTGATGGACTGTAGCTGCTCTGTCACTTTTCATCTGATGGATACAGTTCATATGAAAGGGAATTATGATGAAGATCACACAGAGCACATGTTCAGGTTGCAAGGTGGCCTATGCGCCAGTTTGATTCAGACTGTTCCCAAGACTTGACGGAGGCAGGCTGCCTTGTTTGGAGAAGCAGAAGAAAACTGGCAGGAAGAAACTGATTCGAAGTTTAAGTCCGTATCAGATTAACTATGTGACAAGACTTCACAGCAGCCCAGCATGCAATTGTGAAGGACATAAATTCCCATGTAGTAAACAGAGCAGGAGAAAATCCCCTCTCTGAACAAGTCCTCTCTTTCTGGCTGCAAGGAGATGTTTTTTTTTCTGATTTCTTTTACCTCTCTGGCATTTCCTGCAATGATAGTGATTACACGTGCAGATGTAGTGGGGCCAACTAGTGGCACTGGGCTGGTCCAAACTTCTTTCTGTTCAATACTCTGTTCCTGACATCCCATCTCAGTAATGATGATGTATCTGAACTCGGCCCCGAATTGCAACTTCCAGGTCTGTACTTGAGTCAAAGACTTACCTCACAGTTTAAAAAAATGTGATTTCAAACATCTAAAACACTTGGATGGGTCCATTTGATTTAAAGGACAGAAAGGTTAAATTAACTTTCATGTTTTCATTTTATTGCATTGTTACCTGAATATGCTGCAGCTTGATTTTTAAAATTTAGCTCTTTTTTTTCATATTAATCTAGTATGTGAGTCTGGTATCTTCTGTCTGGGTTTTTGTCGCTGTCATGCCCTCGTTTCCCCATTGTGGTAAAATAAAGGTATTTCTAGTCTATTCATTCTTTTTTTGTGTCCTGTCTGGCAATGCAGCATTAAGAATTGTTGTCGTAATGCCAAAGAGAGCCCAACAGATTTTACTTTCACAAGTGAAACCTTACTGTTTTCGCCATAGTGCTCTGCTTGATTTATATATGCAGGAAGCTTTATTAGATTTTATGCTGGGACTATTTCATGTTTAATGGACAAGAGGTAAAAGAGGAAAAAAATAAGAGAAACAGATGAGACAAAATGCTAAAAGGGAGAAAAGGTGGCAGAAAAAGAGGAGAGGAAAGGGATAGAGCAACATTGTCTGAGTCTGCTTCTACACCTGTAAAGAGAGATATAAAAAGAACAACAAAACAAACCGATAAAGTATTACAGGTCCAAACAACCAACGCCTTGATACTATCACTGAAGAATATACAATATTAAAGTGACAGCTATAGAGAATAATAGATGTTTTCTGTATAGAAGTGAATCCAAGCACCTGTAGGTGTTTGTGAGAGTGCACCCCCCCAGAGCACTGAGGCAGATGCCAGGGGAACCAGAACCCCAAATGCCTGAAGGGACCTCCAGAGCAAAGGTGCTCAAGAGGGACCAGCACAGCAATAGCGGCCTCCCCCATTCTGAGGCAAGAACAGAGAGGAGCCCCAGGAAACCCCCCAACAACCACAGCGCTGAAGCCGAAGCTCTGCCGACGGATCCAGCCATGGGCCCAGAGACTTGAGGCTCAGGGGTGCTCCACCCCCCAGCGAGGCCCCGACAGAACCGCGCCCGCCCGAACACCCTGCCCCTGACACAGAGGACCACCAACGCACCAGCGGGTACAGGCGCCAGGCACCAGCACCCAAGAGCGGTATCCAGCCCCCAGACCCGGGAGGTGAACCCCAACATCAAGATGGGGTGGGGGGACCACCACTGCCGCCACAACCCAACCTACCTGGTCCATACTCCGGTCCTAACTCCCCACCCCAATCCTAGCCTAGACAACCCACAGGGCCATCCAGTCGGAGATGGGGCCAACATGAATCGAACGGGCCAGTCTATTCATTTTGGGTCTGTTAGCAGCAGTCATCTTCAAAAGGCTTTTTTTTTTAAACACAAATAAACCTCAGTTAAGTTTTAAAGAGTCTGTGTGGAAATGAACTTTAATGTGTGCCGGACCTACTGGGACATCTTGGCCAGAATTTCTCACGCTTTTGCCTCTGATCCAGTTAAAATTTCTGGTTATCAGGATCGGCGGCATCACCTACATCCGTACCTGAAGCCTCGGCTCTGTTTCAGGGTATTTCAGCGTCTGGCCGTGGGCATTTATTCACCACAAGCCTTTATCCCAACCATGACCAGATTAGCACTCGTCAAGACCAAGGTTGCCACCAGCAACTAATCGAATAATCTGTGAGAAAGCTTTCAAAAATGAAGCAACAGAAGTTTTATTTAATTATATTATTTACAGTTAATTTAGGTAATTATTGCATACCACAAAATAAAATGCCAGCAAAGAATTTACCACCATGCTACCTCCAGCACGATAAAAAGTAAAATAAACGATTATTATTTAGATATTTAGAAATAAAAAGGGTTAATTATAATTCACCAGTGAAACTTCAAAAGGAAAAAAGTATCTGTTTCTATTAAACCTTTTAAGATTCTGTTAAAGTAAAATAGATTGTAAAATTACTGTATATAGATGGAAAAATTACTGCATATCCTTTGATTTTCAATTTGGTTAATTTTAAATTTCACTTCTCTGAAATGAAATGAAATTAGAGCAGGAAGAAGTGACACACATTTAAATCAGCTACATGAAAGCTGCAGATTAACGCACAGAGGTTCAGCGTTGATCAACCAGACCTGGATCTAAAGGTTTCCTCAAGCATTTATTCTGTGGCAAATGTAGCCGACAGACAACGTGTCTAACTCCATCAGCATCTGGAGACGCAACAGGGTGCTTTCAGCGGCTTGGTTTTTTAATGTCTACTTAATAATTACCCTCTGGGTTTCGTCTCCTCAGCTGTTGATCATCATCGTGCAAAATCTCAGTTTATTACCCAACTTCAAATCCTTTTATACTTCAGACCCTTTAAGCCTTTGAAAGCTAAAAAAACCAACCTTACTTTTTATAAATATGACTCATTTGAGACCAAATCAGATGGTTTGTGTTTGTTTTGTAGCAGTAGGTCAGGATCAGAGCTTGGCTGGCCCATGCTGCACGTGCCGTCATACATGAAGACGAGCAGGGCCTCTCTGCACGTACAGCGGTGGGGAGGCAATCTGTCACTTTGGTGAAAACGTTTAAGACATGGAAAAAGGTTAATTAGCCTTCCCACTGCCGTGGCATCCAGCAGGGCAGTCTGTTGGGAATCCTTTACCAGTCGTCAGAGAAAACCTCCATTGGACCCTTCAACGCAGTTTGCTTAAACCGTGGAAGTATTTATCCTGCAGAATTTAAGATTAGCTGTTAAATTGAAATAAAGGTGCCAAGGTATTATGTTGTGCAAATGTGATGCACCCTTAAAGTTATAAATTGTATTTCCATTTGCAGATATCCAAAAAAAGGGGAAATACATTCCTAAATGTCATAGAATGAGTGAGCCTCAGCACTAGAGGTTCTCAGAGGCCACAGTGGGGTGTTTGCCTTATGATTCATGGCGCATACCGGCAGCGTACGTTCCCTGGATTTGGCTTCGGCTTTGATTGAGCAGCAGCTATGGCTTCACACAGATGTTCTTATTTTGAGGACATCAGAGAATGCACTCATGCGTGTTATGGTCGCTCCTCGTTCAGCCCCTTCACATTACTTTTCCGTCTTCAGTTAATTCAGTCGTTCCTACGTCCCTACTCCCCGCCAGCACACGAACCTCTGCATTCAGGCCTCGTTGTCATTTCCCTGACTAAATGTAAAACTCGACACCCAACGTGCTATGAACAGTTTTACATGTCTCCTGATCCATAACTACATTAGTATCATTCATTTTTTTTTTTTTTTTTTTTTTTTCTTTTTTATAGAATCCCATTTTATTGAGGCTTGGGACCACTCTTTTTCTTTGTTGTTGTTGTACAGTTGTCATTGAGTGACATTTTAATTAGGTTAATGCCTGTACTATGCTGATTAGTGTTGAGCTTAGATATATTATCCTAATGCCCACATGCATGAAGTAAAAACTATAAGAGTATCTACAGACTACAGTACCTTGCTAAAGTAGTTATATCCTTTGAACTTGTTCATATTTTGTTTGAGTAAACCCACAAAATGTATTTTGTTGTAATTTTATGATAGATCATTACAAACTAGTAAAGAATGTTGGCTTTATTTCAAAAGGGAAGATGTACAATTCAAACAACTACTGTAACCAGTTAATGCTTTGTACCATATTGTAGCTTTTAGCAAATTAACAACAGTGGTCCTGTCCCCTGAAGGGAAAATGCAAATTGTATGATTTTCAGCATTTTCTTTTACAGCTACTTGTGTAAAACTTAATCATATAAATTTGTGAAAGAAAACGCACCATAAAAACCAAGAAACAAAGCAGTCAGGTCGAGGAGAAAGTTGTGGAGGCGTTTTAAGCGGGTATTGGTTATAGAAGCAAGCCATTGTTGATAGAAAGCACAGGTCAAAGAACCTTTGAGCCTGCATGCGCAGCACACCCTCCTACTGGTGAAGCATGGTGGTGGAAGCATGATGCTGTGGGGACGCTTTTCTTCTGCAGCTACAGGAAAGCTTCTCAGAGTTTATGGAAAGATGGATGAAGCTAAACAGGGCAAGGTATTGACTCAGGATGGTTAAATATAAATCCATGCCTCCCTTTTCACATTATTTGTAAAAAAAAAATGCTTTCTATCCCTTTCACAAATGTACTACTTTTTGTTCACATATCACGTACAATCCAGATGAGACGCCATGACGTTTGTGGTTTTGGCTCAATGGATGTGGCTGCTTTGCAAGCACCGCAAGTTTTCTAGTGCTTAGCACAATGAATTGAAATTGTTTAAAACGTGGAAACGAAAGGAGGTTCGAACCTCAAAGAAAGAAGAACATCGGTTTTCACAGGTTCAAGCCTGATTGATGCAGCTCTACTTCTATAGCCAATAATAACCAGGGCTTCTAACTAGTCAGCATCTTCATACATGCTCATAAACAGATGATGAATTACTATTTTTTTTTTTTTTTTTTTTTACCTGAAGTTTTCTTTGAGGGTGGTAACCTGGAGAATGCATCTAAAAATAGTACTGGTCTGAACCATTCAAATAAATTAAAATAAAAGGCTCAGCTTATACATAAAAAAAACACATTGCTTTCAGGGGAGTATAAAAATGATAAATTACATTAAGGAGTAGAATATCTCTTTGTTTAAAGGAATCCACTTTGCTTGCCATAGCTGATAAAGGACTGATGTAATAGAGTGTGTATTGCTGGAGCTGATACGCATTGTTTTCTTTTTCCTATCACAGAAAGCAAAATGTACATCTCAGCTGTGTTTTATCACTGACAAGAGATTGAGCAAGTCTAGAGCGGCCATAGACTGTTTTGATTGAATTTATGCATGAAAATCCTAATATGGTGAGACTAGCTGGTGAGACATATAGCTCCTATAAACCTGCCCGTTTTTCATCCTCACATCCCAAAAAGTCGGTGTGGCTAATCAGTTTCCGCCTTTGAGCCAGAGTATTATCTTCTCATCTTCTGGACATTGACACTATTGTACGATGATGAAAGAGGATGTAACTTAAGCCCCTTGTGTGGAGCCGTCCCCTGAAAGGTATGAGAGAATCCTCTTCCATCGTCGCTCGAACCCAAACCCTATGAACTCTCTTCTTTCTCACCTTGCGCTTGAGCGAAACCCTGATCTGCGCTGTAATCCAACTCGTTTTCTTTTTGTTAGACTTGACAGTATTGTCCGTGCCTTTTTCTGGGCCGTCGAAGTGTTTTGGTAAGGCGACTGATCATTCTATTCTCTGTCCACAGCTACATCGGGGGACTCTTATCTGAAACTGCTGTCTGATGTTGCCCAAACAGTAAAGGGCCAGGGGACCATTGCCTGGGTCAACTGTGGGTAAGCAGTTAGATGAGTTTACTCCTCTGAACAATTGTGCATCTAATCCTAAAAGGCATTGTATGCTTCTGAGCAGCTGTTATTGGTGTCTGCTGTTTTACAATATTTGGTCTTTTTTCCTTGTTTTGTTTTACTGCTGGGTGTTATAAAAAAAAATAACTATTGATGCAAGTGCTTCAAATCATCATCCTGACATGTGAACAATTGGATGTTTCAAAATTCTGTGAAGCCATAACTGAAAGTGACAAAACAGTCAGAAAACACATCAATTATTTTGTAAAAAGATACTTGTGAGAGTCCAATGGTTTCAGCTATTTTCTTATCGTTTCAAAATGGATATAAAGCTGCAGTGCCACTCAGAGCTTTACATACACTAATCAATGGCAGAAATTATTGAAAGTTATAAATGATTGTGAATTTTCTCAAATCCAAACCAGGTCAGAATTATGCATACAGGCTCAAGTACATAAAAACTGTTATTTTAGCTTTGTTTTTATCTAATTTGATTTTACATCTCATTTTTTTGCCCTTCTTGTCTGATTGTTTAAAATGATGAATGGTCTCGACATGTATAAGCGCTTTATAAAGTCCTGAGGAACCCAAAGCACTTCACACTACATTCATTCACACGTTGTTGAGCTACATTGTAGCCACAGCTGCCCTGGGGCAGACTGGATTTGTTTCACCTTGCTATACAGCACTTTTGTTTAACCAGCATGGTTTTAAATGTGCTTTATTGATAAATTGAGATTGGCGTACACACACCCCCACATATCTGGACAACTGTGCCTTATTAAGTTACAGAGGAACTGGACTCTTTATACAAATTAATGGATTTTGTTTGGTTTCTCTCCCAACATTGTCCTGGCTTTTGAGTGTAGTTCAAAGATTTGAGATCGGGTTATTCCAAAGCAACAGCAGTTTTTCATACCAAGACCAGTTTTGACGTGTGTTTGGGATCATTATCCTCTTAGAACACACAGTGTTGTCCATGTTTCAACCATGTTCAAGTTGAAGAATTGGTTGAGTTGTCTTCTTTATTATTCCACCAATGTTATTGCAATGCACGGTTACCTCAGGCAGGGTCAGCATGATGCCACCACCACCATGCTTTACAGTCTGCAGCTGGTTTTAGCATTGTTTCCTTATTTGTGGAACCTACTGAAAATAAGAAATGACTACTAATCAAGCAGATTCAAGGGAAAACCATTTCTACTCCAATACCAGCAATGTTGTAAAAATCTAGAAATTGAAGTCTAGAAAGTATGGACATTTAAAATGACAGTTCAGTAGTAGCCCAGGAAATGGTTAAATGTTGCTTTAACAGGAACATACAGAAGGGCTCACACCACACCGGCTTCATCCTCTTTACATTGGCTACCTGTCAAATTAACAATTGATTTTAAAATTTTAGCTTTGACTTTTAGAGATTTTAATGGACTGGCCCCCCAATACGTCTCAGACCTTTTAACTCTCTAGTCCCCAGGATAATACGGCCTGAAGGGCCCTAAGACCCGGTTTAAAACTCAAGGGGATCTGTCCTTGCAAGCTTCCAAGACTGTGGAATACCCTGCCCCTGTCTTTCTGTGAAGCCGACTCTTTTGAATCTTTTAAAAAGCAGTTGAAAACACTTTTATTTAGACAAGCGTCTAAATAAAATGACGCTTACTTAAATGTATGTTTTTTTAATGTTATCCTTGTAAGCTGTTCTTGTGATATTTCTATTTGATATTTATTACACTCTGTAAAGCCCTTTGTGATTTTTATCTCTGAAAGGTGCTATATAAATAAAGTTTATTTACTTACTTAAATGATAACCAGTACCAGCACCCCTAGTTACCTGCAGAATGTTAATTTTAAGTCTACACAATGTTTAGTGAAAGGAAAAACGTTACATGCTTAGTAAACCTGTTTCAAACCCCTCTGTTGAAAATCCCCAATACTAAACAACACAGACACTGACAAGAATAGTTTTCTCTAAGCACATCTTGCTCTGCTCCCCACTGATCCGACTGTGGCTTTTTTTGTTCTTTCTGCCCTTCTGATGTTCAGTTTCACCATCCTCTTTTCCATACCTGTCAACCCATCAACTGAGTAAACTCTGTTTCCCAGTAGAGAGGAAAGAATGTATAATAACACCGGAAACAATGAGGAAGGGAGTAAGGCCCCTTTGACACCTAGAGCTCATTCCAGCATTCACAATCTCTCTCAAGCTTATCCGGGATTGAAGACAAGACGGATGGTAAAAAGAACTAAATTCCAAACAGTTTGAAGGACCTGTCAAAAGTGCTGGTGTCCATGTATCAGTACAAAGGCACTCCATGATGCATGTCCGTCTTTAGTGTATACTTTCTGCCTCACTCACTCTTTTTCACTCTTGACTCTCCCCTATCCAGTAACTTCAGAATGTTAAAGCCATTGCTAATGCTAAACTGAATTTTGTGCTGGCTCAGATACCCACAAGGGAAGTTAGAGTGAACCGGGTTTATCACCGTAGGACACGGGGATCCACTGCCAGGCTCTATAGCAAAGCATTGTACTGTTTGGCATAATTCGCCATCATCTCAAATGGGCTGGCTCCGTATCAAAGCTCCAGCTGAGAGCTCATGGCGGACAGAGGGAGAAGGAGAGGAGAGTGCATCTCACAGCGTGAGAACTGATGGCGCTGCCAAGGAAGACGGCTACCGAGGCCAGAATGACACACTTTGAACAGATGACAGCGACCTAAGTGTTGGCCAACTGGGTTCCACCAGTGGGATGGGTGATCTCATACAGGAAGGAAATGGAGAACTGGGCTGCCCCTTTCCCATTCCTCTGGAATTTTGGAAGAGACCAATGAACACATAGAAAGATGTACGATTTTTGGCTGTTGCAGTGGGAATAGTAGAGCGAAACGAACCAAAGGTTTTAGAGCCAAATTCATCTTTTTTTCAAATACTAATGATTACATACCATACCTTGTTGGCCTTTAAATCCTTTAAAGTCATTTACAAAGGGGCTCTTTTTGATTTGTGTCCTCTCTTTCCCATTTTTGTCCCCTTTATGCACCATACTGATGGAGAGAGGTTTTACTTTTTGAAGTGCGCTAGGGATGTGAATTAGATGCCTTTCAAAATTAATTGTTGCAAAACAGTTTGTCATTGTTGCAAGACCAATTAAAATATACAGCTCTTCAGTATGTGCTATTCCCAACTGTTGAATTTATATTTAATCATTTCATTTCAGAAGCAATTCAGACATCATTCCTGATTTCTAGTATGACAGCAGTAATTATTTCCATTATCCCCAAAAAGCAGAGATGAGACCTAGACAAAGAGGCACCCTACAGTAGGCATAGGGCGACGCCATTTTTTTACAATCCATGCCAGAAGTTCACATCGAAAGGTTTGGACATTATATGTGGAAACCAAAAGCTAAACCTAAGGTCAGTGGATTTAATACCTAAACCTAATTTAATACCTGGGGTTTTTCCCCTCCCCTAAGAGCTAACCCTAACATTGGGGGATGAGAAAACTAAACCGAAGGTCAGTGGATTTAATGCGAATTCATCAACTTCCGGTTGGAACCGACTTTCAGCGGTTCAACTTATTTTTTATTTTTGTTTTTACTCAAGTCCTGAACAACATGAATTATAGTTAGGCGATCATGCATATCAAACATTTCGGGAGTGACTTGCTGCAATTTCGCTAGACTTCTGGTGTGCACCATTTGGTATTAGAATTGAAACGCCAGCGCCCTGCCGCTGCAGTAAGGTGCTCTTGACCAAACGGCCTCATCTCAAAGTACCCCTTGAAGTGGATTATAGAAACACACCAAAAACAGAATCAGTGAGAAAATTTGCAATCCATTTCTTCTTTGTTGAACCTACCTTTTTCTATTTAAGGTATATTAGTCTAATACAGAGATTTAATCAATATTTATCCGATAATTTTTGCACCACACATGTTTGTGATACAAACCTTTTACGTTAACAGTGCCACTTGTTACAAACAGGGGGTATAATGTATCCCTTTTAGCAAAGATCCTTTGCAAATTACGCAAACAGAGCAATAATCTTCTGCTTTGTCATGTTCACTCAATCCTCAAAGCTAAATCGCTGACCATCCTGGGGTGCTGTCTAAACCAAAGTTGAAAAGGATTTTATTCAGGATGACTAACATCTTGTGAAACTGACTCACCATTCACAGGTCTGCTGCTTCGTACAGTGTTTGGCCAATGATGCATGGACTGCTGTCATTGCAGGGGTGAATGCTAAATGACGCGCATCTATAGAGCAAAAGCTGGTTGCAGTGGCATTCACTGCCTTTGTTGTACTGAGTGACCAACAGCCATGGGATCATTGTACTTTTCAGTTTCATTCGACCTGTTTTTCTTAGCTTATTGACTTGGACAGCAGTTCGGAGACGAAATAATGTGCTGTTTTTTCTCTCCCTATGAGTCACTTGTAGAGCGATGCTAAGCAGGTATGTGCTTTACCCAGTTATTGGGGGTGATTCACGCTCTAGTTTCGGAGTACGTGCTGATATTTGATTCAGATACTGTAGCTCAGAACATACTAGAACATACCATCTGCCCGTGGTTTTAAAATCTCTTGTCTCGATTTTAGATAAAATAATTAGAACTTTTACGATTTTCCTAAAGGCAAATGTTTCATTTTAGTACCATGTTGTAGACATTTTGTTTCGGACTAGCTATTGATTATACTAAAAATAAACCAATTACACACACGGATGTCATTTCTTTCTAAACCAACACATCGTGAAGTATAAATCATTTGAAACATTTTCAAGTCTTACTGTAAAGGACCTAACAATTTCACCACGCCTTAAATATTGAACCAATGTCCAACGCAAAGTTTTAGCAAAAAAGCAAATGGATGTAATGAATTTTGCATTTCTACCCACCTTAGCGGATAAATAATAGTGTAATGTTAAAAATGTGTCTGTTTTGAAAGGTTTAATACAATCTACTAACAGTAAACTACGATTTTGCCCTCTGGCTGAGTGTATGAGTAATTTTTCTAAGATATTAGTCTGTGGGGACCAAAATAAAAAGAGAAAGAGAATGTGTCCAACACTTTGGGCTATTGTCTGACAGTGATTTAGCGTTTTTGTTAGCCTCAAATTTTTCCTGCATTCAGCAGATTCCAGTGGCAGGAAAAGAAGTCTTGGTTTCATATCTAATATTCAGATGTCCCTAGGCTAGAGTAGAGTTTACAGATTTGCATTGCTGCCTCGAAATATATGAATAGTATTGTAAGCACAATGCTGATTCTTTTCAGAAGTAGTTATTTTTTAAGAAATACGTTGACGAAAAGGTAACAAGCAATATAGAAGAAAAATTATACAATTTTGCTAATTTTTTTTTAAATCTCAATCTCCTCTTTGAGCAAGGTCACCTGTGTAAAAATGCCCCTTCTAAGGAACATTTCAAATGGCTTCCTCGCAGCGTTTCTCTCCTGTGGCAGTTTTCAAGCTGTTGGAAGCGGCAGAGCGATCTTGAATCAGGTGACTACACGTCATCTCCAAATGCGGTATGTGTCAGGGTTACATCTGCTCCTGTTGTGCCCTTACTGCTGCCATCTGCCATCAGAAGTCAGCCTTGTGTGCCATTGTTTACATGCTCCTTATCTGAACTGCAGCCTTGCTATACGTACTGTTACACAGATTTTATCTTAATGAAAAACAACACTGAGTATACGCTGCAATTGTGTTGCAGCAGGTCTGGCAGCCATAACTGAATTCTCCCTTTCTGAATTTGGTTGCCATCGACTTTTTCTCCATTTCCAAATACTTTGTCTATCTACAACACAAATTTCCAGTTATGATGAAGGAAGAGGAGTACTGCATGCCCGCTAACGCTGTTAAAACAAGTGTGAAGTACGTGTAGGTGGCCAGATGCATTTCTATTTCCACTCCAATTACAGATGTAAGTCTCATTGAATGTTTTGATGCTGGCAAGGGGAATGTTGTCATCGACATTTATCCCCACTGATGGCTGTAGTTCAGTGTTTATACATCAGCTATTAATACAGTACATTAGGTAAGGAGAGAGTTGTTTACTGCATAACAAACAGCAGATTGAAATTCAGTGTAGTGCAATTCTGTCGTAATAGCATACCTTTATCCATTATAAACATTTCTCAAAGTACATCGTACATAGTCTTAAAAAATATATTTTTATACAATACATAACACATAACCTTTTTTCTTACTATGTGTTATTAAATAAGACTAAAGTTTTCCTGTCTGTCAGTGAGGATCAACATTTTACATTTTTGCTGAAGGACAAAAAATGAGAAGTTTACATATTTCTTTCTTTACCTTTCAGACTGTATTACATTTTTTGTGTCCTTTCACAAGATTCTCACAATAGTTTGTTGCACTTTTGGTCCATTCCTCCTGAAAGACCTAGTGGAACGAGATCAAGATTGTTGTTTCATATTTGCAAAGGTGTTATCAGGCTTGTAAACTTCCCCCTCTTTTGCTCTAATGTAACAA
Organism: Fundulus diaphanus; assembly: GCA_037039145.1. Taxonomy (NCBI): domain Eukaryota; kingdom Metazoa; phylum Chordata; class Actinopteri; order Cyprinodontiformes; family Fundulidae; genus Fundulus; species Fundulus diaphanus. The sequence continues at coordinate 20,441,756 of CM073132.1, read as the reverse complement.
TGGGTCATTATGGCCAAACACTTACATTTTTGCTTCATCAGATCACAGAACAGGCCTCAGGAATACATATTCTGGCCCTGTGTGCCTTTAGAAACTGTAAACTGCCTTTTTATGTTACACTTTGAGCTGTGACTTCTTCCTCTCTGAGTGGCATTTCAGTCCAGGTCATTATAATTCTTGTGTCACTGAAAATAATGGCATAAAGGCTCTTCAGTGTTAGTTTCAGAACACATGACCTGGTTCAAAAAAATTGGTGTTTCTCCCTGACTGAATTTGCAAGCTGTTGTCTGGCTTTTTATGTTGCTTTTGGTGTAATGGCTTCTTCGTCTCTGAGTGGTCTTTCAGTTCATGTGGGTACAGTGCTCTCATCAGCGTCAGCCATTCATCTCTGGCACACAGCACTGGACATTCCCCTAGTGTTTTGTGTTTGCATATAGTTCTTTGAACAGATGAATGTGGCACCTTAAGGCATCTGCTGTTGTAGCCAAGGAGGTCCAGATCTTTGTGGAGGTCCACATTTCTCTTTCTGGTATCTTTCTTTTGATTTTCTCATGATGGAAAGGCATGTCTTTGAGGTGCATTTAACTTAGATGTTGCAAAATAAAATCTTACACAGTTATTTATATATTTATCTGGGTCTTCCTAAATCCTGTACAGTTATAGTAATCCTAGTGTTTGTAAAGTTCTGACTTAGCTGAAAGTAATAAACAGTCACATCTCATTCTTCTGGCATTTAGTGAACAACAATAATTCTGGTAACTCTGACTTAGAACAGGAAACATTTAAGCTGATTTAATGTCAAACAGTGGGGGGAAAAGTTGTTTTTATAAACAGTGTACGGTAAATGCCAGGTTTCAGTATATGTGGGCAGCGAGAGAAAAAAATAAAACGAGAAAAGAAAAAGTCTCTTTCTGTTGAGTGGGACTGTGATAGAGGGACTTTGTAACGGATCAAATTATACTGCAGCAGGAATTACACTAAGGTGAGGATCGGAAAGGGCTCCCATTTTTATGGCTTTTTGGTTCTATTTGCAAAGCAACATTTTGAAACCTCTATTGTAAAACTGTATTGTTTCTGTTCTGTATTTTTGACATTTTCCAGAGATTCAGAGGGCCGTAAGCTTTGTAAAAAAGTGAAGGTGGACCCAAGCTCCAAACATGAGGGAGCAGAGCTGCTGCATTACAAGTGAGTCACCAGACACTCTGCTGGATGTCTGACACCTCTTCACACCTCGGTGCATTTTGGAAAGTAATGTCACTTTTGCAGCTAAAGAAAATACATCATTCACCACTTACTTGTGGTGCGGTGTGCCTTGTGCCTTTTTGTGTTTTCCAGAGATGGGACATTCCACACAGAGTACAACAGACCTGCTACATTTAAGGTTGGGCTTATCCCATTTTATATTTTCTGCATGCACACAGGCTGTTTTATATTGGATAATTCTAATATTATTTTCTACTCCTATTCTGTAAATTTTCTGTATTTTTGTATGTATTTGGTTAGATTGTTTTAGTAGAATATTGAGCCAATATTTAATATGTATCTGAACAAGACACTAACACTTATATGGCAATATTTCAGAATCATTGTGTTTGTATTATTGCAATTTTGCATTATTTGTATGGCTTAAGCTAATAATTAGATATTGTATGCACAAACAAATACTACTTGTTGGTTCTTCTTAAACCAGCTAAACATAATGAGTATAAATGGTGGGAAAAGGATCAGGTTTATTTGGCTTTGTTGTGAGTTTAGGTCGAGAAAGACATAGTTTCAATATTCAAAGCAGAATATGATCAAAATGTCAGTTTGTTTCAGTAATCCAGTAAACTAAGGTAAATACAATATATATAGATTAATTACTCGCAGACTGATGTTTTAACGTCATTATTTCTGTTAATAACAAGGATTCAAATCAATTTAAAGAAAAAAATCTTTAATACAGAAATGTGAGCTTAATGAAAAGTATTTTTCATACTGGCTTAAAGGTTGTTATTTTCAAAAAGTACTTTTAATCTGACAAATGAGCCTCATTGGAACCCATATTAAAATTTTTTGAATGTGATGGTATAAGATCCAGCTCCTAGTCATGCAAACTTCATCTGCAAACATTTGTGAAAGAGTCACTCTGAGGAGCTTAGTGAATACCAGTGTGATAACATCACAGGATGCTACTTGTGCTCGCCGTTAAGCGCTTAATAACTATTACAGAAGCCGTTGGGTGTCATAAATGTGACAATGTCAACAAGTATGTCCTTCTTGTAACTTGTACCAAGCTACTGCTAATAGCTACGATCGTGTGAAATAGATTTTGGTGACCTGCAGACTCAGAGATCATTTGATGAAGTGGCAGCCCTGTTTCTAACAAAAAGCCTAAATAAACTTCACTTTTATATTGAATTAACTTACCTGGTGTCCAGCAGAAAGCTGCAACCTCCGCATCCATTTTGAAGTCGCGCTCCCTCATGAATTGTCTTCACTTGGTAACGCCTGGCTACGCCAATATAGACTCTCGTTTTTCCCCTTGCTATTACTTCTTTTTCTTTTCTTTGTTACTTTCTTTTCCTCTCGCTGGGCAAAAACTGTGAATATACCTTGGTTTCAACAGAAAACGACAAGTACAATGATCTACGGTCGTCTTTGCTTTTTTTATACTCCTCCACCGACAAAACATCTTCATAAACAAGTAAACCGCGTAAGGCTAACAAGTTTGTCCCCTTTCGGCTACTGTAATTAAAAATGGCAATGCAACATGGTGTCTTCCAGTGGGTGCCCCTATGTATTTAGAAACTACTAGTTCTAAGCTATGAGAACGCTTTCATTTTTCATGCAATTGCTATTAGACTTTGCCAGAGTATGTATTTCTAAAAGCAATACTTGATTTTTGCTAGTAAAAAGCCAAATTAGTTACACACCGTCCCTTTAAGATTTGCTTAAGAACAGTGTATATAGAGCCTCATGTAATTGGGGTCCCTGGCCGAGTAGCTGCATCCAACCCATATGTCACTTGTAATTCAATGGAGCAGAGGAGACAGGTTCTCTGGATTCACAAAGCACGACTTTCTGTCTGGTAATCCAGCAAACCGGTGTGGGTTTGGCAGTTGCCAGTATAACGGCACCTTCCTGGCCCCAATGTGTAAAGTTTGGTGCATAGGATGTTATGATGTGGAACCGTTCTTCAGGAGATAGGCTCAGCTCCTTAGTTCCAGCGAAAAATCCTTAATACTTCAGCAAACCAAATCACGTTGGAAAGGTTCATTCTCCTAATTCATTGGAACAGTTTGGAGATGGCGCCTTTCCTGTTACAAAATGACTGCCTCCCAGTTAACAAAGGAAAGTCCGTGGAGATGAGAAGGTTTTGTGTGGAATAACTTTATCGGCATGCAAAGAATGTCAACTTCAACCTGACAGAGCCCATTTAGGATGAATCCACTGGGAGCCAGGCTTCCTCTTCCAACGTCAGTGTGTGACCTCACAAATGCACCTTTGGAATAATATTTAAAAATCCTGTTTACACACTCCTAAAGTGTATGAAAAGCTTTTTCAGGCCTTCAAGCTGTTATAGCTGCAAGCGGTGAGCAGACATCATATAAAAAAACAGGACTCAAGGTCACTTAAGTTCATATGCGTGTCGGCGGATGAGCAAAACCTTTTGGCAATTTAGTGTGTTTTCACGTAGACGCTCAAACAAAAACCCTGTTGCCAGCTCAAATTCACAAAGCCACTTTCCAGCCCAACAATCAAGATGCATTAAGACATTACTGCTAAGATGATCACACAGCACAAGTAAAAATATCCAATAATACCAGAGTAGAACTTGGATGAATGCTGTTAGTATTTTATCTTTAGTTAAATAAGAGTTAATAGATTTTTTTAAAAAGTTAACATTTAATCTTCATGGCAGTCAAAAAGAAACAAAAACGTTTAGACTGTAGTTATAAATTCTGAAATGTTTAAATAGCTTAAAAACTGTAGCAGTTTACGAAATATTTTTTTTTTTATAAATGCTCATCTTAAACTTTCTCCTCTTTCATGCAGGGTATCCGTGAGTCATCGAAATGGAGGCCTTTCTTTAATTTTTGGATTTACTTTGAATATATTAGAATGAAACCAGCTCTGATAAATAAGCAGGACCAAGACTATTACAAAGTCTCAGAAACCGCTAAACTAATTTCTAATAAAAAAAAATAAAAAAACAAGCAGGCAGTACAGAGACTTGGAAATTGATGCAATACTTTCTAGATTTAATCAACATTGCAGCAGATGCGACTCTTGTTTTTATCTTTGGAGCACCGGAATAAATAAATAGCAACACAATAATTCAACCTGCATTTAATAATGTTTGGATTAGCGTTATTGTGCCAGCTCCAGACACAACCACATGCACCACAGAAATGTTGTTCAAGTTAAAAATCTTATGTAACAGATTTTATTTGGATCTCTAAACTGAGATATGTGAAGGAACCCTGGTCCGTTTTGACATCTTGATATCTTGGGTTTAGTGCAAGGATTTCCCAAGAGGAGGTATGATTCAAACCACTTAAGAGCATTCCATAGGGGCTAAACACAAGGTGAAGCCACTCTGAAAGAATGCAGCTTAATGGGAAATTTGACAGAACTGTTTAATAAAATTGTTGAAAGACTCAATTCTGTCGCTGATTTAAAGAACTATTTGAGATGCTTGTAATCGCAGGCTTCATAGAAAAACACATGGAGCTGGTTCCATTCCAGAGATGACTGAAACATGTTTCACGTATTTTCATACATTACCTTTTAAAAATATTAAAATCCCTTTGTCACAATAAAACCACACACTTAACTGCATTTTCTTAGACACAGGCCCTGTCCACATGTAGCCAGATATCCTGGAAAGTTGATACATTTTTATGCGGTTATGCCTTTCATCCACACGTAAACGGCGTTTTACACCCCTAAAAACAAATTATTTGAAAAACTCCGGCCAAAGTGCAGATTTCTAAATACTCCGGTTTTGAGCCTGCATGTGTACATGAAAAGATGTAGTTTTAGGGTCCGGCGTATCACTGTGCTGACGTCACATACGAGCAGCCATTGTTATATTATATAGACTTGGTCAGACAGTTGAGTAAAAAAATTACTGCTGTCAAAGAGGTGCTGATTTCTACGTTTTTGTTGTGATTGACTGTTAACAACATGGGTCTAATCAATGTTAAACTGAACTAATTCACTAACCTTCAGCATCTCTGGTTGTTTAGTTCCAACTGATGTTACCTCCACACGCACAGCATTTCCTGTTTTCACCTCAGTATCGAGACTTCAAAGTACAAGCATGGAACGTTATAAACATTACAATTGGTTCAGAGGCCTTTTGTCTGTTTTTACACGCCCAGCTGCTCCAATATGTTGAAGTGCGACGGAGAAAAGGCGCTTGAAGGTCAGATGTTTTACACAGGAGCAATGCTGTTCACCGTTGCTTTTATTTTGAAGGATTCTGATTGGCTGCCGTAGGTTTTAGCTTTGCATTACACTGCCCCCTATGCGTCTGGCATGTTTGAAGCAACAGCCAATTGTGAATTTACACAGGTTTGTGTGGATGTAAACTTTGCTAAAAACGATCCTGTGTGTACAATATTATTTTTAAAAACGATGTGGGGGAGATATTCGGTTTTATAAATACTGGCTACCTGTGTACAAGGCCACAGTTGTCAGTGAAGCCCTGAGGTGTTTAGCAAACAAAAAGGATCATGAAGACCAAGAAATACAGAAATTTTGAAGGAGTTCAAAGCAGAGTGAAGTTATAAAAAAAATGTCCTAAATGTTGGAAATCTTATGGAGCACTATTCAATCTACCTCCTGAAAAGGGAAACGCTATCACACATCTGCAAACCAAGACACGGCCGTCAACCTAAACGGTCAGGCCCGGCAAGGAGAGCATTACACAGCTTAGGTGGGAAAACCTGTTGACAGGACAACTGTTAGTTGGCTGCAGGACAGATCTGGGGACTCGTGTACGAAAGAGTGCGCAGCTCTCATACTAAATGTTGGTGATAGGGGAAGAATCCCAAAACTTCTGGCACACAAAAAAATGCGTTGCTTTGATAAATCCAAATTTGCGTGGAACTGGACGCTCCTGCACGTGTACCTAGGGCCGCCCTGTCCTCGCCCCATTCACATGGAAATCAGTATAAATACTCTGAAAACTCCCACCACGTGTCCAATTACCCACGGCAACGGAGCTGTCAGTCACAGAGAGACCTCGAGGGATATTTGTAGTGAATTACAGCAAACCAACAGCTTCCTCAGTGTCATCGGCGACTCAGTGAGAAACTGGCTGAAAAAATAAAGTTTGTCTGCTAGAACCCGTTCCACAATGTTTATCAAATTCAAACGGCGTTTCCAGCTGCTGCATTGAGCTCAATTGTTGCTTAATGCTGATCATATTAAGTAGTGAATATGCCTCCCATACTTCAATGAGGAAGTCTGTCCGCTCACACACTATGTGGAGTACCTTAAATCTTTAAGATGAGTCAGAATGTTACATAAAATAATCACTAGGTCGGCAATTGCGCATGACGACTGCTCTTATTTTGTTCCAGAAACACAACTATTATGAGAATAAATATAAATGTTATGATGGTATAGGGGAATCCTGAGATGAGCAGGATTATAGCAATACAAGCGCAGTCATAGCTCTAATTACATTTGGAAATCAACTCCTCGCTGCAAACGAGAGCCACGGTTTAAGTGACTTTTATGTATCTGAACAACATGGATGAGGTAGTTTCAGGGGGGCAGGCTTGGGACGGCTCAGGGATGTCAATTACCCGACCTGTCAGTCAGCTCCCTCTGAAAAGAGCGCAGCGGAGTTGGGACTTGAAACGGCAAAGGAACACACGGTTCCTCTTGGTTTCCCTCTAACGCTGAGGCCAGTTAAAAAGTTCGCTGGGCAATCTGAACCGGTTAATGAGCTGCTCATCATCAGTTTTCAGCAGGTCAGCAGGATCTCTGAAAACATGCTCCCGTGGCATTTTTCCACCTGCGATGTCCTCCAGCAGCGCCAACGCTGCCATCTTTCCGCAGTTATGCACAACTTTATGGAGCTGTTAATTGACATGTGTGATTGTCTCACACCTGACCACTTATAAATTAATCTGACCACGTTTTCTTTTTCAGTAGTAAAGAACCAGTTTGATGATTCACAAATGGTTCTGAGCGCACGGACCGATGCGCATTTACTGTTGAGAAAAACAGAGAAATATTCACTTATTGAGGCTGTTTCCATCATTTTGAGTTGTTACATTATTGTATGAGGCTAAATGTGATTCTATTTCTTTATAAAGATTTAAATTATAAAAGTTCAAACTCATGAAAAAAAACTCAGATTTGATGCTCTTTGTGTTTAAATAAAACTAAATGAAGTCATATTGCAGTGGATTTGGGTGAGCTTTAGTACTTTGTGGTTTTTAATTCTCGATTAAAGAAGTTCATGTTGCTGCCGCACATTTTCATGACAGGTGAAAAATTTGCATGGACTACTGCACATTTTCATGTAACGTTAAATTTTGTACATGCCAAGTTTGGTGTTAAACATTGCGCCGCAAGTTTTTCTGTGCGTATCATCCTTCAGTAGAACAACCCTTAATATACATTCAGAGCTAAAATGCAATCAAAGATCAAAGCTTATTACGGTTAGCATGACCCAGTTAGAGTCCAGACATAAATCTGCTGTAAAATATGAAAATGGTTCTACATGCATGCTCTCCATCCAGTCTGAGCTTGAACCATTGTACAAGGATTTATTGGGAAAAATTCAGTCAAATCTGGTACGGACATCCACCAAGAGACTTGCAATTGTAAATGAAATGAGAAATGTTGGGTTTTTATGCAAACTATTGAGACAAAGGAACCAAATACAAAGGGCTGCCACGCGTTTAATTTTTTTTAAAGAATATGTTAAAAACTGTCATTCTTCCTCCTGAATTTCTTTGTCACTTTATGCAGGTCTGTCACGTAAAATCCCAGTGTGGCACACAATAGTTATAACATAACACAGTGTCAGAAAGTTTAAGGCGCGTGAATACATTTGCATGCGGCTGTTCATTTTGTCCCTAAGTGGTTTCCTGAAATTACCCAAGCTGTCAGTTTATATCATTACTAAGTAGTTTTGTTAATAAAATCAAGATCAATTAAATATTGCGGGTGTTTGCCACTGAACAAAATATTTCCTGCCGCCTCGTTAGACAGTCGGCTTCTTATGTAGGCAGCAAACGCTGCCACCGTGTCGCCATGTTAGGAAACCGGATGTTGTTGCACAGCATTGAATTCAAGTTAGGAGCAACCTGTCTGCCATTAACGTAAATCGGCACCGTTATATGTATTGTTGCCTTTGTTTTGACACACAGCTAAAGACTCATTCTGACAGGCATCCTGTTTGTTTTTGTTTTTTTTCTTCTTCATTCAGTCTATGGTAGCGTTTCTGAAGGACCCATCAGGGCCGCCGCTGTGGGAAGAGAACCCTGAAGCAAAAGATGTCGTCCACATCGAAACAGAGAAAGTAAGCAAAGACCTCAACACACTTTAAAGATTTGAGTGTTTGTTTAAATTCAAACGTAGCATCTGCTGTGCCATTAAAGAGAAGAGCATTAATGCTGATTTACAGTTACTGTGATCACAAGACTCCCGCCGAGCCGTTTGATGCAGTGCAGGGCCCTTCTCTCCGTTCACGTTGGAGGCAAAATGTGCTTTTGAAGCTTGCAGAAACATTATTTTCACTTGTGCAACATAAAGCTGCATACATGGGTTATATGTCAGATGTTGCTCTTCAAAAAGCTGCTCAACCTTACGAGGATGGAGGGATTTCCAGGCAGCTCTCATCCTGCCAAATCTGATGGCGCTACCTTCATCTTCATAGCATTAATTCACACAACTTGTCAACTCAAGCTAAGAGTGAATACAGCTCGGTGAAAAGCCCTTTAAATTAATGAACAGCAAAGCTGACAGTTTGCAGTTTCTTGCCTTGGGGCTTTTTGAAGATGTCAACAAGAGATTATGCTGAATAAGGTGTTCTGGAAGTTGCTAAGATCACGCAGGTGATGACGAGGAGAGGGAACTATTATGAGGGCTCATTCTCTGCTCTCTAAAACCCAAAAGCCTCAATTTTGTTGGTGATGGAATGATTTGGACATGTCTAATGAAGGGCAATGCAGACATGATGTTGCCTTTTTTGACTTTAAACAAAAAAAAAAATCTTGTTTTTGATGTACAGCTTTTGTCACTGCCTAGAGAGGCACCAATCAGAAATCTGTGACCATTTCTGATATCTGTTTTAAAAGGCAAGTTCTTTTCATGACCAATAATATAAAAAAAAAATAACAAAAGCATTAAAAATATATTTTCAAATAATATTTGAAATATATTTCACACTGTTTGTCTAAGAGCACAGTTGTGTTCCTTTAAAACAAGGGCAAAGTGATAACAGAGTTGACATTTTAAACTTTTCTTTACCATGTTCAACTAGTAATTAGGTTAGTTAACATTAATAATACAACTCTCTTCAACTTAACCAACCCTACTATTTAAGCATTGGGATGAAATGGGAGCAGTGCACAAATGTGCAAATCAATATGAAAAAACTAAAATCACCTCATAAAAAATGAAATTGAAAATAATAAAAGGCCAACATTTCAAAATCAAAAATGTTTCAACATGGAGAGACAGAAGTTGCCTCCCTGTTGTCTGCTGAAAGCTTTTCACTCTCACAATCTCACACAGCCTGAATGAACCATAGGTTTCTGGCATTTGAAAGGTTTGGTTTTTTAAAAAAAAGCTTCTTAGATCATCTTTTGCTCATGAACAACAAGGTTTCCTCATTTTCTTTCTGTTTCCTTTTTAAGGACTTCAGGAAGCTGTTGAAGAAAGAGGAACGACCTGTACTCATGATGTTCTACGCTCCCTGTGAGTTTTTCTATTACTGCTAGTTATTCATATTAGCTGATGTTCATTTGGTTAAATCCGGTGCAGCGATGACAGCGTGTCAGGGGGAAAAAAACACCCTGCAGCTCACTTGGGGGGGGGGAAGACTAATAGTGAGAATTAGATTTTTATGAATTCCTTCTTCTCAATTAGACTCCAGAGTGCAACGGTGGAGGAGTCCCCCCCCTCCGCAATAACCTTTTAGTTGTTTTTATTAATCTGCGGTTTGAGAAGAAGATTATAGCAAAAGTGCTCAAAGCTCATAATGAGGGGGAAATTATTGCTTCAATGCACAAACCTACATGAAACTATATTAGTAGACAAAAAGCAGCAGGATGTCACGGCTGAATTCTAAACTCCTTCGACAATTTAAACAGGCAGGGTACGTTTGATCATATTTTAGACTAGAGTGCAGGCCACATCTTTTAGTGCACCTGGAAAAGGTGTGTAAATTTGTTTAGTAATGTTTAGCATTTGTTAAGTAAGAAGTAATTAAGTAAAGTAAGTAAGTAAGTCCTACTTGAGGAGTTTCAGTCAGGCTTCAGAGCTCATCATAGCACTGAAACGGCTCTGGTGAAGGTCACTAATGATATTCTCATGGCCTCAGATAATGGACTTGTGTCTGTACTTGTCCTGTTAGATCTTAGTGCTGCATTTGATACAGTTGATCACAATATTCTCCTACAAAGACTTGAACATACTGTAGGGATTAAGGGGAAAGCATTAGGCTGGTTTAAATCTTATCTGTCGGACAGATTCCAGTTTGTTCATGTTAATAATAAATCTTCTTCAAACTCTAGGGTCACCTGTGGAGTACCACAGGGTTCAGTCCTTGGACCAATTCTCTTTACTATATATATGCTTCCAATCGGCAAAATTATCAGACAGCATGGGATTAATTTCCACTGTTATGCTGATGACACTAAGCTATATCTATCCATAAATCCTAATGAATCCAATCAATTACTTCGACTGCAGTCATGTCTTGATGACATCAAAAGCTGGATGACTTTAAATTTCCTGCATCTAAATTCTGACAAGACCGAAGTTGTAATCTTTGGGCCAGAGTCCTCAAAAAATAAACTTCTTAACCAATCACTTAATCTGGATGACATTAACTTGGCCTCTGGTAATAAAGTAAAAAACCTTGGTGTTATTTTTGACCAAGACATGTCATTTAAATCCCATATTAAACAGGTTTCCAGAGTTTCCTTTTTTCACCTCCGGAATATCGCCAAAATTAGAAACATTCTGTCCAGGAGTGATGCTGAAAAACTAGTCCATGCATTTGTTACTTCAAGGCTGGACTATTGTAATTCTTTACTATCAGGAAGTCCACAAAATGCAATTCAAAGTCTTCATCTTATCCAAAATGCTGCAGCAAGAGTTCTGATGAAAATCAACAAGAGGGATCATATTTCTCCAATTTTAGCTTCCCTTCATTGGCTTCCTGTTAAATCAAGAATAGAATTTAAAATTCTTCTTCTAACGTATAAAGCCCTTAATAACCAAGCTCCATCATATATCAGAGCTCTGATTACTCCGTATGTTCCTAACAGAGCACTTCGCTCTCAGACTGCAGGTCTGCTGGTGGTTCCTAGAGTCTCTAAAAGTAGAATGGGAGGCAGATCCTTTAGCTATCAGGCTCCTCTCCTGTGGAACCAACTCCCAGTTTTGGTCCGTGAAGCAGACACCCTGTCTACTTTTAAGACTAATCTTAAAACCTTCCTTTTTGACAAAGCTTATAACTAGAGTGGCTCATGTTACTCTGAGCTACCTTTATAGTTTTGCTGCTATAGGCTTAGGCTACTGGAGGACATCAGGGCCTATTTTTCTCACTCTACTGATTTCTACTGTTCTCCAGATTTGCATTGCATTACATTGAAATGACTGTTGTCATTTCAGCTTTTAAATTTTTGTTCTCTCTCTTTTTTCTTCATAGTAGGTACACCTGGTCTGACGTTCTGTTGACTGTGAAATCATCCAGGGAGGACAGATCACCGACTATTACCATCTAATGCAGAACAGATTACTAGATCAATGTGTGCTTCTGTGCTTTTTTGTCTCTCTTGTTGTGTCTCTGCTCTGCCTTCTGTAACCCCAGTCGGTCGAGGCAGATGACCGTTCATACTGAGCCCGGTTCTGCCGGAGGTTTTTCCTTCCCGTTAATGGGTGGTTTTTCTTCCCACTGTCGCTTCATGCTTGCTCAGTATGAGGGATTGCAGCAAAGCCATGTACAATGCAGACGACTCTCCCTGTGGCTCTACGGTTCCCCAGGAGTGAATGCTGCTTGTCGGGACTTTGATGCAATCAACTGGTTTCCTTATATAGGACATTTTGACCAATCTGTATAATCTGACCCAATCTGTATAATATGATTGAACTTGATTTTGTAAAGTGCCTTGAGATGACATGTTTCATGATTTGGCGCTATATAAATAAAATTGAATTGAATTAAGTAATTAATAAATTATTATTTTTAAGTCCCTCTCGGCACTATTATCAGTACCCCTTCTGTTAATATCTGGTAGTATTTCCTTTTTACCAACGGGTCTGCATTTTCTCTCCCTATACTTCTTTTCTGGGTCCAGTTAGTTAAGTTAGAGCATACAGACAGAGCGGTCTCTGAGCAGTCCCCTTTGCTCAGTCTCACTAGATTGTCCAGAATTATTGTCCTCTTTTATGGCCTCTTCTCACTACCAAGTTTATAAAGGATTTATAAAGGAGATGGTAAATGGCTTGTACTTGTATAGTGCTTTAACTAGTTTTGACGACCTCCAAAGCGTTTTACACTACAGTTTAGTCATTCACCCATTCACACCCTGACGGTGGTGAGCTATGTTAGTAGCCACAGCTGCCCTGGGGCAGACTGACAGAGGCAAGGCTGCCGTACACCGGCGCCACCGGGCCCTCTGACCACCGCCAGCAGGCAATGCGGGTGAAGTGTCTTGCCCAAGGACACAATGACGTAGACAGTCAGAGGGGGGGGATCAAACCGGCAACCCTCCAATTGCAGGACGAACTCCCTAACCTCTGCGCCACCGTCGCCCGCTGGAGATGGAAGAACTAGATTTTTAACCGGTGAATCAATTCTGTGTTGTTTGTATTAAAGTTCAAATTGGGATCTATTAAAAACCAGAATCCACCAGATTTTGATTTAAAATTTGTTTCAAGAAAGGCTCACAGGAGATTTGAAAGACAACGTTTTCCATAGCATCACAGATCATTAACAAAACTTGACAGTGGGCATGAGTGGGCGTTACCAACTGCTCATGCTTTAGGCCGATACTCGGCAGAGAAACCTGCAAAGTGACGTCATTCTGTTCCTGCAGCCCTGCTTTGGGAGTTCTTGACATATTCTGGGCCAAACTGTTTTCTCTTGTGCTGTCTGACAACTCTTGTGTAATTGACCACAGATTCGAAGTGGCTACACAAATGGTGCAGTGGAAGGAACTCTACTACCCCGCTACTCCAGTATATTTGATTGTGTCTGTAAATTATTCTTTTGGAAAACATTTAATTGTTGCAGAACAACTTCCCATTGCCTTGTTATGGTGTATTTTCATATCTCATAGGATATTGTAGTCTAATAGCAATTACACAAAATTCAGAAAGTTGACTGGAAACTGAAATGTGTAAACTCCAAGAATAATGAATTATTAAAATGTTTTCTTTATTAAACTTTATTTTCTATGTCCTTTTTGTTTTTATCTGCAGGGTGCGGCGTTTGCAAGAGAATGCAGCCTATTTTCCAGCAAGCAGCCACAGACACTAAAGGCAAATTTGTAAGTGTCTTTCCTGTCCTCTGTGCAATCGCAGCAAGGGTCCACAATCAGATCCCGTTTCTTCTGTTTTTCTGCAGAACAAAAGAGCCGTATAACTTTCTAGCTCAGATAGTTTTATTTAAGATGCCTTCAAATGTGTTCCATGGCTTTTAATTTCCTTTAATAGCCCAGTTACCTTTAAATGAAATTCTGACTCTCTCTCTACTCTACCTAATTTATATATAATCAGATTTTTAGCAAGCGCAATGGTCGGTTCAGAGATTTGTCACATTGCTTTGAATAGTTTTGTCAATTTGTAGTTTTTGATATATACACTGTCCCTTACCTGTATTCCTACCCCTGGAACTTTTCACATTTTGCCACCCTGGCCATTTTATGTTGTTGCTTAATAACCTTTTTTTAGATAAAGAACACACAAAAACTTAATTCAAACTCAGCCCTTTATTCCACCAACTTTTTACCAAAACTGTAAGTTTAAAAATAAAATAAAAATAAAAACACATGCTGTCTGAACTCTTTGAAGCTGAGCTTGGTGACAGAGCGTTCCTGGGTCTGTCACCAAGAACGGCCTAGTCAAAGTCCAGACTAATTTCTGCTCAGAATCTGTAGCAGGGCCTCAAAATTGATATTCACAGTGCATCCAGTCTGACTGAGCTTGCGCTAAGGAGAGTGGGCAAAAATGTCAGACTTCGTGTGTAAGGTTAGAAGAGACAGAACCCTAAAGACTTGCAGCTGTAACTTGAACAAAAGGTTAACAACAAAATATTGACTAAATACTAATACAGATGCATGCCGCAATTCTCAGAATTTTATTTTCAAAGCGTTTTTTAAAACTTCATTTTCATTCCACCTCACACTAATATGCTACTTTGTGTCGGTCTGTCACGGTAGTATGACAAAATATTCAACGTTAAAGGGAAATGAATACTCTTTGCAAGATAATCTATATATGGTCGCAGAATTTGACTGTTTTCAGATCGCACCTTTATCTGCAATTATTTAAAGACTAAAGTCCTTCCATTTTGGCTTTCCAAGATCTATATAGATAGAATGCTACTTAAACATGCCTACTCGTGGTGTCCTCTCTGAGTTTCTTCCCCCTCCTGCAGTGAAGTGCCTTGGTAGGTATCTGCATCTGTGTTCTACTTCACTGGTCAGATGTGCCCTGAGAGGCTCAGAATTAATACTTGGTGCTTATTTCCCTTCTGTCCAGCATTAAAAAGATAATCTGGGGGAGAGAAATGCCAGGTATGACAAAGTGTGTGTGTTTGTTGGAGGGGGTGCGGCCAAGCTAGATTCTCAGAGGGCCTCTGTCACTCCAAGCGGACTCTTGTGTTGCTTTGAAGTGAACAATGAGTGGGTGCTTAACCAACTTGTGTAATCAAATTCTTGTAGTAGTCGAGGACAAGCAAAAGCATACATGCAACATCTGGTGTTTTCTTTTTTTTCATTTAGTGAGGCTGAAAAGAGAAAAAAAAAATTGGGAATTATTTTATTTCTACTAGTTAGGTAAATCTTTGGCTTTAGTTCTTATTACCTGTGCTTGCACAGAAAAAGAACATTCTGGACAACCATTAAATGGTCGAAGTAAGTCACAGAGTTTTACACAACTCAGATATTCTGATTTTATATTTTGTTAGTTGTATTTATCATACAATGTACAGTTTAGTGCAATATTTGCTTTGAGGTTCTCCAAAGGTGTTTTTCACTGTTTGGATTTTCAGTACTGGTCGGACTTATGAAGCTTTTAAAGGAACTATACCTGAATTTATTTTTGTCTAGTTAAGAAGACTGCTTTTACACATTGTATTATGAGTTAAAAGACGTAATTTGATAACAGCAATTGACTAATTGATTGTTCGACCGAATGAGTCCAGGCTTGTTTTAGTAGGAATAAGCAGCGAGCTGGGGACAGAAGTGTTGACCATTCGCACAAGAAAATATCGTTTACCCAAGACGTAGCCATTCATGTCAAAGAAGACAAAGAAAAGTCCCTCGATGAAGCCTCGTTTCCTCTGGAGGATTGTGCACGAGCTTTAGGCACGTGTTTAGTCTTGTGAATGTTGAGGGTTTCTCGTTGGGGAAAAGATTTTTGGGGAGGGGCTTACAGATCAAACTAAACTGTTCTCGTCACTCACGGTTCGCATTAGTGCAGAATCGGGTATAGTTCCTTTAATGTTTTTTGGTAAAACTTGGATATTTTCTCTCTCACTTTGTATCAGAATTATCATGTGTTTGAAAAACTGTATTCTTTCATAGTAAGTGACACTAAAGTAGGGCCCCATAAGTTCTCTCTATTTGAAAATCACCATCACACAAAGAAATTCATAATGCTTTAAAAAAAACAACTTTTTCTTAAAGGTATATAGCCACATTATATGCCTATAAAAAGACCAAAAACCGTTTGATCACGATAAAATAAGGTTCTATACACCAAGCGTCCATCCTGATAGTGTATTGATAATCCTTTTTGAGCCTAAATATAACTCCAACACAATAAGCAGATACAAACAGAGCAGATACAAACAGATGTGGCGCCATCTACCTGCAGTATCACAGAACTATCAGAAAACCAATAATAAATTAAATAGAAATTAATAAACAATATTAATAATAATGCCGAACGGAGCCTGATCCTCTGAAATGCCTCGCCGTAAAGCGACAGCTCGCCGTGATCGAAGACCAACCGTTATTAATTAAATAAACCAATATATCTATGTATAATGCTTTTACTTCAGACTGTAGAAGCTAAGAAGAGCATTGCTATTACTAATATATACTTATAAATGCTTTAGCGTCCGCTTCAGTGAACACCAACGTTCATGCTTATTTCATAAGAACTTTATATCCAAGGGTATAAATTTAAAAAATGTCAAATAACGTGGCAATGCACCTTTTAAACAACCTTGGGATCTGGCTAAAAAGTTTTAAAACTCAACCTCCAATCGACCCACAACATCCTGAGCAACAGCCTCCAAATTTCTGTCTATTATTTAAATAGAAAACAGCTACAAGAAATTTCTGTTATAGTGCCCTTTCAGAGCACGATTTCCTTTCAAACTTTTTTTTTTTTTTATTATCTTGGAGCGTTTTGATGGCAGCTAACCTGCTTTGATGTCTGATGTCCTTTCCTCTTTCCTCCGCCGTCACTTTTCATCCCCTCCTTGACAACTCACGGCCCCGCTTTTCTTTCATTTCCCGATCTGTTCCTCAGGTACTGGCAGGGATGAATGTGCACCCGGCTGAGTTTGACGGCCTTAAGCAGGAGTACAACGTCAAAGGCTATCCGACCTTCTGCTACTTTGAGTAAGTTGAGTCATCTCATTAGCTTCATTTTTTTGAGGCTTAGCTCCTCGCTTTCCAGGCTAAAGAACATCAGGGAGGAAGCTACTTCAAAAAGAAAATCTAATCTCTTAAACACAAACAAGGATGAAGGTAGCAGACCTATATAGCCTGAAAACGTAGCCTTGAAGTATTCATATTACTTCTGGCTGGGTTGCTAAAGTTTTTAGAAACATTGGGTTCCTTTTTCAGAAAAGTACACTCACAAAATTGCGGCGGCCTGTAGTGAACAAATGGTATGCAGTGGTTATTGGTTTTGGCTTTCATCTTCTCTTGTAATATCCTAAAAGGTTTGAGCATGCAGAGAGGTTGTCCTCAGTCCTGGGTCCTTTCTCATCAGCTCCCTTCCACGGGCTTTCTGTAGGATCTAGGTCTGGGGACTGAGAGGACCATGGAAGAAGGTAGAGTTGGTGTCTTTTGGCTCATTTCTGTGTTGATTCGGCCAAAGGTTTTGGATCCCTATCCCAGCTTCAGTTTGGTATTGCAGCTCCAACAGAAAATCTCCTAAAATCTCAAAGAGGTCACAATATCAAACACTCTGAGGAAGTTCCCAGGACCCTCAGGAGAGAAATAAAAAAAGAAAAGAAACCAAAAAGTAGTATTTATGCTTCATTCAGTAGCCATGGTGCAGATGATATGGAAATGAAGGAGCGTTAAGGATAATATATACAAAAAGGGACAGTTGAGGGTCAAAGAAAGTACACTGCAGCAATGTGGCATGCACCCTGAATACTTCCTAACTATTCGATTACCAGGATGCCAGCGTGCTCCGTGTCTTATTTCTCCTGCTCGAGCTTTATCATCCCCATTTCCACATTAAATACTCTTTCATTCCAGTCTGGCCTTTTAATTAGGCCGGGACTGATTAAGTGCCTCTGTGGTTAGAAATTGCGTGTGCTCTTCCTCTCTTCCTGTACATCCGCGCGTATCTCCATCAGGCAGTGTGTGCGCCGTGCATATGGCGACGCACGTGCACACCCGTGCACTTGTTTGTAGCCGTACCAGAGCCAGTCTGTTAGCTGGAAGTGCATTAGTGTCTGAGCAAAGCTAGCTAATGACCGTCCAAGTCCATTGGCTTCAATAATGAGCCCCTCGCTGATAAACTGCAGCTAATCACTGTGGGGTAAATCAGCATCAACACCTTCAGTTATCTCGCCGTAGCACTTGCTGGAAGACAAACTTTTTCAAGGTCTTCCAGCGTTTTCAGTCCTGCAGTATGGGAAAGTATCATTCCCAAGAGTTTAGCCCAACCTAACAAGCTACATTAAAATAAAAAAAAGAAAGAACCTTTTTATCCTTGCTTTGTCCTCCTACAAAGAAAATCCTCCGAGACCGTCAGCTAGGCGTTTATGTCAAAATTTCCTCAGTGTGATTTTGCAAGGTTTTATTGTACTTTACAGCTGTAGAGATAAAACCTTGGAATCCAGAAATGGTCATAAATCTTACTGATTGCATTTCCAAGCAGCCACTCTCTTCCCATGGAAGTCATTTCACTTAAAAAGCAGGTTTTAAGCCCCGAATCCCAGTGAGTGCAATCATATATCACCTTTAATCATGTCCGCTCTGTCTCTCAGGAGCTCTAACTGCAGTCGTCACCACCATCTGTGTTTGGCGAGTCGTTCTGTGAGGAGCTGCGGTTACTGACACTGATCCGATGGCGCTGGCCTCAGCCACCATGTGTGCTTCTCTGCCATTTAGTCACAGAGAAGGAACAGTAGGAAGTTACTCTAGAGATCTGCTTAGGTTGTGAATCTTTTCATTCTGTGAAGCTAAAGCTGTGTCAGTCTAAGTTTAAACGTGTTGCAGGTACATAAAAGAAATGTGAGGTCACCATTTCCCCCCTCAGTGCACTTTCAAGCTTAAAATAGTAACTACAATACGGTGGAAAGCATACCAAAACTTTTTTTAATGCTCCAAAGATGTCTTTAGAGTTTGAGCTGCTATCTTACTTAAAGGTGTAAACCTAGATCTTTGGGGGGGTTTTTTTAGCCAAGAGATTTTCAGATCTCACTTTGTGACCACATTGAGTTTTTTTTTAATGCCACTTCTATGAAGAGAGATGAGAAACCATACTGCTGGCTTAAAAAAAAAAAAGAAACTTGCACACCGTCAGCGATCAAACAGTGCTGAACACTGAAAGTTATCTTGCGAGACGTATTTTTCTTTTGATGCTGAAATGGTGTTATTTTTCCTTTATATGAAACATTTTATTAATAGAGCAACTGTCAGGAACACTGAATAAATTGCAAGGTTGCCCTTGACTTTTTTTTCCCCTTCTAACAAGCAAGTCATTAGACAGAAATTGTGCTAATGCAGAACATGGTGCTGTGGATAAGTGGTGCAGGAAAAGCCTGGACTGTGCATCTGTTATTTCCGACTGTTAATGATCAGAGCGCTATGCCAGGAGTTTATTCACCTTATGGCGTAAAAAGCCCCAAACTCCACAAATGAAAGGGAAGCAACTAGGAACCGTTCTCTCTATCTAGATCAGATACAATGCCTTGTCACATTACAGCCTCAAACTTCAAAGATAGGGGTTTATTTGGCACAAGATAAAGCACAATGATGAAGTGGAAGAACAATTGCACAGGGTTTTCATTTTTTTTATCAGCTTTGCATATCTAGGGAATGGGATTTTTACAGGATATTTCTGTCAACTCTAACCAGCCTCTGTGTCCCTGCTGAAGACCATCATCCCCACCGCATGATGCTGCCATCCCCAGGTTTCCCAAATGAGATGCCAGGTTTAGCTGGATGTGGAGTGTTCGCTTTTTGCCACACAGAGCATTTTATTAGGCGGCTTGGTTAGTTTTCTGTTGTGCTAAATTGTTTCCATTTCTGGATGTCAGACTGAATAATGCTCGATGAGATGTTCAAAGCTTGGTTTATCGTTTAATAAAATGCTCCCTAAGCTTCTGCACAACTTTATCACTGAGTCCCTTGGTGTTCAAGATGATGCTGGTTGGCAAGTCACTGTATTTGGTAACTTGGGAAGATGGATGAGCTCTAATCGGTTTGTCAGTGTAGAAATGAGTCCTGGTTTCGTTGAGAAATTCGCAGGAGAAAACCAAAATTCATTCTTGGAAGATTTTTGTTGTTTAAATTTTATAGTCGTTCTATTTAAAACTTTGCAATGGTTGGTTGTTTTTAGCTGGATTGACCATCAGTTAAGTATCTTCACAAACCTTTCAGATTTATTTAAAGTATAGGTAAATCCTTTTGGGTTATGACTGCGTAGTAGTAACCAATCAAGTTCATAAATAGAAATATTTTATTCTGTTTATTATAAGGTAAAGATTGTTCAGTTGTTGACTTAAAATTTAGCAGTGATCTTCTTTTCTTCTAGGAAGGGCAAATTCCTTCATCACTATGAAAACTACGGCGCTACACCCAAGGATATAGGGGATTGGCTGAAGAAGTAAGTATGGTGCTTGTCTCAACCAGCTGTTGGCTTTTTTTTTTTTTAGTAGCTGACCTTGGAGTTGTTAAAATGGTGACTTCACACTAGAGGGGATTTCCTTTTATGAATCCATAATACCCTTATGTTTTATGTCCTATTAATTTAACTACTAAAACCCAACAATTGGAACCTCGGAGAGAGAATGAACTCTTTCATCGAGCTTAAAAGTAGCCCGGTACCACCTCCATCTTTGACTTTCTGTCAACACCTTTTTTCTCTAGTGTGATCTTCATCACACCGTTTTTGCCTTGACTCCCCTGACTCGCCTCGTCACGCTGTCATCAATCTACACCTCCTTTCCCCTTGTCTCATTTTTGTTGCCACCTTGTTTCCAAATCTCTGCCTGCAAGTCCTTCTCTTTGTCTGGAGAGAACTAGCAGTGTTCACTGGGCTGCTACTAGAAGGGACAAATCAGGGCTTCACCGCTCTCTCAGGAAACGATGTGAGAGAGGCAGGGGATTTATTCCAGCTAGTCTTTATAGCTCCAGGGACATAATTGTTCCGCTTATCAGGAGCCCAAAACTATTGCTTAAGAAATGGCTTCAAGCCTAGCTACCATTAATAATCCTGCATATAGGTGTCCTTTACTGTAAATCTGATTACAAGGTTCTTCACCTGGAAACATTTGGAACCGGATTTGAGTGTTTTCCATGTCTGGATGATTATGGTAAAAGAAGACAGAGGGAAAAAACTGTTTGTTAGATTGTACCTATTATATTGTCTGAATGTCCTTGTATCCATCCTTTCTTATGTTTCCTTTATTTCCTCCTTTTCCTTTCTTCCTCCATTTCTTGTCTTCCCCATTCTAGCTTTCCTTCTATATTTCCTTTTTTCATTCTTTCGTTCTTTTCTTCCTTCATTCCATCCATCCGTCTTTCCTTCTGTCTTTTCTGTGTCCTTCCTTATTTCATTCTTTCTTTCTTCCTTCCGTGCTCCCTCCATCTGGAATGGAAAATATGTCCTGTTGTCATGATATGATAAAAAAAAAAAAAACTTTTATGCACTGGGCTGTAATTATTATTCCTGGGTCACTGTCTTGTGTCATGAAAAGAAATTCCTTCAGATGAATTTACTAATGCTCACCTTTAAAATTAGATCATTAATTTGCATACGGGGCCCCTCAGAAACCTCATCACATTTGCAGTTTGTCATCTCAAAGGATTATTTTATCTGGAGATTCAGCAGATGACAGCAAGCTGAAATGGGTTTTTGATATAAGATGTACCAAAAAGCTTCACAGGAGTATTTTCGTTTTACAGCACTTTTTTTCACCTCCATTTTCCAGTTTTTGTCCCAGTTACATTCTCAAGTTTTGATTAAGTTTCTCATAATATCAGATACAGCAGTTTTGTTAGATCTTTTAATTCCCTACTTAGATTTGCTTTCTCTGCTTTCCTACTGCCCCAAATCCTTATCTTATGCTGTCAGTAACAACAGTTAGGCACTACTGAACTCAAACTATGTTATTGACAAATACTGCTGTGGCTCAATATTACACAAAGGAATAACAACAATCGTGTACTATTATTCATATCTAGGCAACCAAATATATAATCTCACATGTTAGCCAAGCACTGCAGAGATCTGATTCTTGGTTTTCTACAAGTCAAGTCCATGTATGATGGAGAAAAGCCACTGTAAACAATATGTACATAAAATTAAAACCTCAGCAAGGCAAAACTATTGCTATATAGAGTACTTTTAAATTAACACGTTCTTGGAAATGTATATTTTTACTTTATAATGTTTATCCCCCATCAGAGCGTTAAGCGTTGTAGCCTTTCCATACTTCTGCTACTGTTGCATATGCAGTTTTATCTGCAGCTAAGCCAGACTGCTACACAATCTTTGGGCATGCTGAAAAATCCCGCAGCATGAGGCTCACTACTCTGTGCCTCTGTATACTGTATGATGCACATATGCGGCACTGCTAATTGATGCGTTCAAGCGTTGCTATATTGAGGCAATAACATTACTGAGGCTGCATCCAAAAGGTCTAATTGTTAAGGACTCTTCAGCCAAAACGGAAGTGGGTCAATAGGGTCTGATAGATAGTGTAACAGTGTAACGGGAAAGTTTAAAATCAAAGGAAGCAATGAAATTGTGATGAAATATAACATATGTATACATATGTTAATCTTTAAAATTAAACTATGTAAAAAAAAATTGTATCTAACTAAAACAATTAAAAATAAATAAAATCATTGCCAATCAACTTTGTTTAAGAAGACAATAAGTAGTAGGACCGGTTTCTGTCATCTTAGAGCATTTCGGATGCAGCCAGAATCTCATGCTAGGCTCTGCAAACTCTTGATCTGCACTGATGAAGATTCACTTCAGAAGGGTGAATGGTGGAAGTGGCTCCAACTGATGTCACCACAACCTGCTTTCTGATGAATTCAGCTAATATTTTTTTTAATACTTGAAGACACTCATCAGAAATGTAACGTCAAGGCCAAAGTAATATACCCTGTCCTAACGCACTTAAACTTAAATCTACACCCTTCATCAAAATGCACATACTGTGCAAAAAATGGAATGTATTAAAAGCAAGAATTAGTCAGGTGACAGGACTTGATCTTACACAAAACATCTTTTGTTTCACTTTGTCACTCCGATGTAAGGATTTATTTTTGAGTAGCAGGCATACATGCCAGCAGTGCGACTGCAGCTTAAAAATTACCTGCAGTCTGCAATCTTTAATAGTGTTAAAGAATAGCTTTCTCTCTTGTCATGCCTTACCAGCTCTGTACTGCAGATGTTTTGTATTGATCAGTCTTTCTACCTTCAATTTTATTTCAGCATTTCAACTGTTTAAGATTTCAGATTAGATTCAGGATTCTATTGTCACCTGAATCGAAATGTTTTGACTGCATATTTCTGTGCGCCTCTGATTGGATCTGACCCTTACTTTGCTTCTTTAAGCATTCATCAATAAACCATTGTGAGCCATTGCGTTCGTGTTTTTTATTATTATATTTACGTTGCTGCTGCTTTTATCTTTTGCATTTGTTTGTGACATTAGTGCAAGTTGATCTCGGCTTTCTGTTTCTGAGGCCTATGAAGTGATTTTTTTTCTTCTTTGTGGTGCTCTATCAGCATTTGATCTTGTAATGCGTCTCAAGTTTGTGAATTTAAGAATTTACTTCCTGGAAGGCCTGCTTCACTTGTCTGGTTACTGTGAAGAGTTTCTTTTCAACATACTGTATATATGTATGATTTCGCCATCTTCCAAAGCTGTTTTCTTCAGCTGATGTTCTAGCCTTTTTTCTGTAGCTGAACTCACGCAGCGGAACCGTTTTTCAGGATATAAAATTGTCAGTCCTGCTTAATGATCCCGGTTTTTCTCTTTGATGGATTCGCTTTGTTTCTGTAGCCTAATTATGGGCTTTTTAGAGTTTGTTTGTCTCAGGCTAAGTCTAATTCAAATGTCATACTTAAAAATACCTCAAGACATTTTACTTAATTAACTAGAGAATAATCAAAGTAGAAGCAGCCCCCATCTGAACACGAGACGTTTATATTCCCGCTGGATTTGTCAGTTCTAGCCATTGAAAACCTACATTTCTTAAATGCTTCCTCCTAATTTATGATCATAGCTTCCATATAACTGTAACTTGTATTTATTCAGTAAATAGTTAGAAATCTATAATGTTGCTGTGTATATTTGGCTCCAGGATTTTTTGTCCAGAAATTTGAGGACCTAACAGAATTTTAGATAGATGATTTCATGTCTGTAAGATGAATTCTCGTGGTATTTGAGCGTTCACAAACACACAAGAATCCATCTTGTCCCACTCCGGCTTCAGCCCTTTGTGTCTGAACCAAAAACGGTCTGGGTCAATCACAAAGTATTGTGGTTTAAGGCGGGGCATACCGGTGCGACGAAAGCAAGAGCTGACCACCCCACAGCCAAACCAACATAAACTTGGCAGCGCAGGAGGACGCACGTATAGCAGCTGCTATCACATCTGTTTTCCACAATTTCATCTTTGAAAGAACAGCAAGAAGTGCCCCGACTAGCGTAACTTGTTGTAGTTTCTCATGACCTCTGCAACTTACGTTTTAATTTGATACTGATTGGTTTAGCCAAATATTGGTAGGCGGGCACTAGGTGTCGCTTCTCCCAATCAGCTCGGAGAGTTCTGTTGAATGCGCCGGCTGTTCCCAAACGGGTTCAGATGGAGCAGTCCCAGATTGATAATGTGCAGGACGGAGAGTGCTACACATTATCAATCCGGCTGGCCAGGTTAGATTTCATTGAACAAGACTTGAACTCTTCAGTTACACTATTCTTTTGTTTTGAAATGTTGTACAGCCTCATGTGGCTTTATTGGCTCGAGCTGCTTTATGTGGTTTAAAGGGGAAAAAAATCCATGTATTTCTTTAAAAAGGACCTTTTGTTTGTCTTTACTTGTTCAGGGAGTATGATGTTTGTATTACTGTCCACTCGTTCTTGGCACTGCAGCACTGGGCCCCGTCATCGAGGCGGGGCTGCTTTGGTCCATCTGTGTGTGTGTGTGTTTTGTGACATGTTGGGTGGAGTGTAGCTTACAGCTGTGTTTAATTCTTTTTTTTTTTTTTTTCCTTTTTATGCATACATATTTTGTTCATACACCGTATAGGCCAGCTGGGTTTAATCTGCTTTGCAAAATGGGTTTCAGTCTGTTTCCTCCTGCTGTCTTCCCGTCATGTTGCAGCCCTCAGCCCCCCCAGCCAAAGACTCCTGAGGTGCTGTGGTCGGAGACAGACTCGGCGGTCTTCCACCTGACCGACGAGTCGTTTGACAGCTTCTTGGAGGAACATCCTGCAGCCCTGGTCATGTTCTACGCCCCGTGTGAGTAATAAACCGTGTCATAAAAAAAGAGCACAACATGTCAAAGTGATACATTCAAAGTGAGGGTAATTTAAAGGAAAAATATTTTATTTATCTATTTGATATATTTAGTTGTACCTCGTAATACAAGCAGGTAGTTAGCTTATGCAAGTTCATTTCTAGACACTTGATTGTTGTGCAGTACAGAACCTTCCCTGTTTTCCCTGAAATATACAAGATGTAATTATTACTGACCAAAAGCTTCAAGGGTCCTTGTCATTTCAACCAATATTGCAAATGGAATTACACAGATCACAGATTTTGTAAAGCTTTGATCTACTGATACCAAGTTTAGTTGATTCTGATATCCATTTAAGGACTATAATTAATTCTCTTGAGAATTTCTTTTTGCTAGTGTTTGTGCTTTGAGCGGTCCTTAATTATTATTCTACGTGCTCGTTTGTCCTCGGAACACCCCAAACGCTAGGATATCGGGCCAAGACAATCCAACATGTCCGACATCCTTCCAAGCGGACCAGTTCAATGTTAACACACCACAAACGGGAGGAATATCTCTTAAGATTTTCTTAATAATCGCCCCGATAAATGGGACATGTCAGAAGGGGAAGATAGGGGGAAAGAATTGGGCTAATTATCCTGCCATCAGAACCAAGCTTAAGTTCAGACAACTACACTCTGAAAAGAGGCACTTCATTACTTTTCCACAATTTTAAAATTACTTTCTTGGCCATTACCATTCCATACATAACAGTTGTATGCATAGAAATGCTGCAAATCTTAAATGAAGGAGAATACCCAAATAGTGCAAATTGGGGCTCAGGATTAAACACACACATATGTTTCAGAAAACCACTTGAAAACGGCACATCAGTAATGTTAGAGTTCAGGGCATGTTCAGAATAGACGAGAAAGAAAACCTCTTTCTGAAGAGCAGGGGTGACTTCATATTGTGTAAGAGAGAGAGTCACAAGGTATTTTTTTTTTCTTTCAAAACAACAGATTGATTACGGAGTTGACATTTGCTGTCTTTAATATCCTGTGTTAGCAATCAGCAAGGTTGGCAGTAGGATAGCTCTCCATGTGACATTGTTCCTTCTCGACTGCTGAAAGAGGTCTTTCCTATTCTGGGACTTTTTATTCTTAACGTAGTTATTAGCAGACTGACATCGGGCCAGGTACCAAATAAATTTAAGCATGCAGTTCCTCATTCAGGTATGTTGTCTTATAAGAGTAACAGCCAAAATAAAAGGAAATATGTTCAAGACGTGGTGAGACCAGCAATGATGTCTGGATTAGAGACAGTGGCACTGAGGAAGAGACAGGAGGCGGAGATGGAGTCAGCAGAGATGAAGATGTTGAGGTTCTCTTTGGGAGTGACGAGGAGGGACGGCTCGTGTTGGATATAAAACCAGTAAGGCCAGACTGAGATGGTTTCATCAGTAGAGGGATGATGAGGCTGCAGGTCTAGAAGAAGAGGAGATTTATGAAGGGATGCCCTTTTCTGGTTTGCTGCTACATCTGTACTGTCTGCATCACATGCTCTGTTGTCTTCTGTCTTTTCTCGGAGCCTTGCAACAAAATTTTGCTCAAATGTTCATTGTGAATGTGCAGTTGCATGTCAATAAAGTCCAAATCTGAGTTAAAGAGGACATGAAGGTGTGAGAGAAGATGGTTTTAGGTGGACACAAATGACTAAGGGAAAACCTGAAAGAAAAGGTTTTGAACAACCAGCAGTGATCTAAATGCTTCCCAATCCTGACCAATTAAGCATTGGAAGCAGTTTGGTGAAAAAGGCCTCTCAGTCAACTAGAAGTGTAACTTTGCTTCATCTTTAGTCTTTTATTCTCTTTTGTTTTGCATTTAAATATTCAACATTCATTAAAGACAAGCCAACACAGATATTGGAGCCAAGGAGAAATGTGTTAATAGGTTTTGTGCTATAAACTCTGGAGTTGGTCTCTCCTGTTTTTGTTAAACTTTTTGACAGTTTTAAAATAGTCTAATCTTTTCTTCCCTCCACAAGCCCTCTTTGTGCAATGAAGTGCATAGTATTATCTTGAGAATGTTTTCAACACTAAAAAATGTGCAGCATCGTGTCAGAGGAGCTTCTCGCTTCTTCCTGCCACGAAAAACATTCTCATGCGGTCTCCCTTGGGTTCAGCTGTTATTTAGTCACACAGATAACATCACCATTTCGCTATCATGCTAAGTATGAAGCGCTGGTTGAAGAAAGGAACCAAAGGAGGATTGGAAATGAAAAAACAAACGTAAAGGAAGACTAAATGTAGGAAATTCAGTGCAAAATAGATATGTATCATGTACAAATCCCACATCCTGGCATATAACACCTCGTTGTCGCCATATGGTTCATATAAGCCTACTTGTCATTTCCACACATGCCTCACATTTTTATTCAGGCACCACACACTGTTGTTACGCACAACTTTGTAACCCCGCCAGACTTTCCCCAACTCCCAGACTTACTTACTTTGATCAAACCCTTCTCCTCCGTGTTGGGGAGCTGTCTGTTTTTCGTCTTGTGACATATAACTAAATTATTGATGAAGAAATTCACATTAAGTTATACAACACAGCCTTAATTGGGATGGTGCTATTTCTGATGTTTTGCTTTTAGTTTATTTCACTTGAAGCTTGTGACTACTTGGGGATATATATACTGAACATATCATAGATCAGTGTTTTCAAATAGCAAAAGTTACATCAGAACAAAGTTTTATTGCTTTGAACGTCCAAAGACCTGCATCAAAAAAGGATTGGGCTGCTCAAATGTTGCCACCTGTGCAACTTTTGTTGGATCTTTTCTGTGCTCCCATGAGTTTGTGATCCCAAACCAACATTTGATTTCCTTGTTGCTTAAGAAGTGTTGCGGTTTAATTTCGTGAATTGTCTTGTTGGATGTAGACTAGGGTTGTATGTAGGGTTGGGAATTGATAAGATTTTCACGATTCCCATTCCCTTATCGATTCTGTGAAACGATTCGATTCCTTATCGATTCTCTTATCGATTCCAATTTGGGGAAATTTCTTTAACCTCTTAAACAACAATAGACATGGTATTAAGCATTTAAATTTAAAGTAATACTAATTTAACATTTTAGAGACATAAAAAGAGGTTAAAGAAATTTCCCCAAATTGGAAGAGAATTGATAAGGGAATCAAATCGTTTTACAGAATCGATAAGGGAATCGGAATCGTGAAAATCTTATCAATTCCCAACCCTAGCTGGCAATGCGTTTGAAATTTATTTGTTAGGGTTAGTTTAAAATTTTACAATGTAGCACAGAGAGTCTTTACTTTGTGATCCAAATCAATTTCAGGTCGACCTTTTGTTCTGATATCTACATGAAATGGGAGATTGAAATCTGATTAACCTCGGGTTGTCGTCAAACCTTTAACCCCTAAGAACAGTAAAGGCAGTAAAGGGTAATTGATGATTGTGGACAGAAAGTAGTGTGTGTGTGTGTGTGTATATCACACACTGCTTTTGGTTTCACTACTTTTTTCTTTATGAAGCACTTTGAGATGTTTATGTCTGTAAAAGGCAGTATAGAGATACAATATTCCTTACAGTCCAAGCTGCATGCCCTGAAAGCGTACTGGCTCTTTGATCTCAACAGATTGCCTTATGTGATGTAAAAGGATAATGATTGTGTGTTTATTGTGGAATTACGATCTGAAGGGAGCTACAGTTCTCTGTCCACGTTGTCCAAAGAAATCCCCACAACATATTTTGTACAGAGAAAGAAAACTACTTGCATTAGAGACATACTTTAAACTGTCAGGTCACTATAATGTCCAGTAATTGTGGGGGAAGGCAAAATCATACATGAAGCATTTAAGTTTACTTAAAAGAAATTAAAAAGAAAATCACAAAAATGCAATTAACTATACCCATGTTTTCAGTTTTGTATTTTGTCAAATTAGTTCCTCCCAATTTAATGCAACAGTAGGTTCTTTTGTTAGATTTATTGCTATATGCTAATTTCTACTGTGTCTCAGTGTGCTTAGCTGATCCTTTCCTTCAAAATGTTTCTTGGAGACGCACTTCAATCTACACACCTCTTCCTGCATAGTTTATATGTGGAACATCGCAGTCTGGTTAATTTTAACTGATCAGCGTCAGTGGCCTTGACTAAACTCCACTCCCACTTTGGAGTGTTGGTTAAAATTTGTGCAGCCAAATTTTTAAAACTGAAGCAAAGCTTATAAAGCTGTATTATTTTTTGGTTGATCTGTTCTTTTCTCTAACCGTTAGTTGTTCACTCTTTACAATGACACCGAGTTTAGTTTTTTTTAATTACCTGCTGTGGCTCTGTCCCTTTCAGATCTACCCAGAAACACTCCTTGTAAAAAAAATTACAACATTTAAAGCAAAGCGAATGAAAAATTAAACTACGAATGAAAGCAAATTGTTCCTGTAAATTTTGTTTGCGCATGAATATCCACAGGAGTATTAAAACATGCAGCGAGATGAACTACCATGTGATATCAAAACAGAGTAAACATGAACTTGTGTTAGCCGACTAGTTCAGGCTTCGTGTGAAAACATGGCGAGTCGAAGCAAAGTAAGAATTTATGAGAGAAGCATCTGTCCAGGCAGATTAAGAGGAGCACAGTCCCACCGTGTAATTCTGATAAGATCTGGTATTTTATTTTACTTCTCCTTAAAGCTACTTATTTTTTGCTTTTAATGAAATGTTGGAGTGGGACTCGTTATACTTCATG
Source organism: Fundulus diaphanus (assembly GCA_037039145.1). Lineage (NCBI taxonomy): Eukaryota > Metazoa > Chordata > Actinopteri > Cyprinodontiformes > Fundulidae > Fundulus > Fundulus diaphanus. The sequence continues at coordinate 20,411,636 of CM073132.1, read as the reverse complement.
TTGTTTGTCTTATTCCTCAAATTCTGCGTTTAAAGGTCAAAACAAACTTGCTTACCAGTTTAGACTGAACATGGATGCCCTCCAAAATTCTCACTCAGCTTGCATCATTTCATGAACATTTGGGGAAAAAATGTGTAACAATGGAAATCTGTTGGTGTTTCGTTAGATGATCTAAAATCCAACTAAATATTTGCAGGTTGGATCCCTGCAGTTGGTGTTTAGACAAAGAGCCAAAGCCATAATCTAATTTAGGTGCTACCACTGATTTTCCCATTTTCTTGTATGGAATAAAATGATCGCCTCAACGTTCAGAGGTCACTGACAGGGTGACCAAATTCTTGATGCAGTTCTCCCTCTATTTTTAGCTTGAATGTGCAGAGAAATCTTTGAGCAAGTGTCTGTTTGAACCATGCTGGAAGCAGATTGCTCCACTCTTTCCCGCTGCGGTGTCACAGCTTCACAGATGCCTCTGCTGCACTTGACTTGCCCCCAAACAGCAGCCAGTCATAAACACGCTCAGATCAAGGGCAGTCGACTGAAACAAGCTTCATCAAATATTGTCAGCACACACGCAATGGCACAAGTGTATCAAACGCGTATTTCACACACCACGACAAAACATTTAGTGCAACACAACCGAGCCGCATATCTCTGTTTCTCTCTAATGGAGCCACAGACACGTAGATGCCCGGTTTTGCTGCTTCGGTGCAGTTTCTTAATGGCTCTGCTGTCAAATTGAGATTAATGGTCTCCCAGCCAACACTATCAGCTTGCATTTCTGTCCATTTTCACTGTCCTCTGAGCTGCACAGCAGGGGAGCTTTGCGTGCAACTTCTTATGAACCTCCAATTCAATGCACTGTTTCCCAGACGGAGGTTGGGGGATTGTGTCCTGGACCAAAACAAAAGTTTCTTTCTCCAAGCTGTTGGGTATAGAGTGCTGATTCATACCTAATGATGGCAATGTTTTTTGATCTTGACGTGTTTATGTTTCACGGCCATTTAGTGAATTAGGTTTTCATTGGGTCTCCTTTCCAAACCTTCTGAACAAGCAATTAGCCAGCAGCTACAGACCCAGTTTGCTTCACCGGACCTTACGAAACCTCTGCATCGTTTTCATGTAAAACAGAAGAAGCTCACCTCTTCCATTTTAATGTCTCCATTGTTTTTGCGGAGCTTGCATGTTTATTCTTTTGACTCTGATCTCCGCACATTAAATCTGAATCAGCAATATCTAGCATCCCGTCCTGTATACCTCGCCCTCCCGCTGAGCACACACTGACCACGCTCCTCCGGCACTGCTTGTTCTGAATGCAGAGCAGGCCTGACACAGAGCAAAGGACGGACATTTGGTTTTCTCTCTTGCTCATCACTTTGAAGGGCCAGGAAAAAAAAAAAAAGTCCTCTGAATCACTTTGCATCTCTGCTGGGCCTCAACACACTCTGCACAATCACACAATACAGGGGCTTAGTTTAAAGAGACACAACCTTTTCTTTCCCACAATGTGTATTATCCGTGATTTATAGCCTGCACCAGCTCTGCTTATTATACTAAAGAAATAACTTTTTTGAACCGTTATGACAAGGGCAATTTAACAGGTTTACAAAAGTATGAACTTTCTTTCATTCTTGTTTCTGGAGCATCAGACAGAACAAAGATAGTGTCTTGTACATATAAAAAAAGTCATTTAATTTGGATGTGAGTCTCCAACTGTCATTTGCTACAAGCAAGGTATACAGAATAGCTTCTTTAAAGGTAAAACAACCTTAGGAGCCGATGGGCTATAGCCACAAAATACCACTCAGGGCATTGATGATACAGTTCACCTAAGCTCACCAGTATTGGACACTGACTGACTGGGAAAATGTCAACCAGTCAATTTAAATGGTGGGTTCAGGATTTGGTTTAAACCGAATGAAAGTATAGATCCAACCCGCCATGGGTCAGCTGTTGAGGCTGCAGGTGGCGTAATATGAGGAGGAACATTTATTGGCAAAGAGAATGAGTTCTCTGTAATTCAAAAGCTTCCACAGAAACCAGATCTAAAGTTGACAGAGGACCTTTTGGATGCAGTGGAAGGAGAGATTTGCATCATAGATCAAAATCTCTGACAAATATTTCTTACCCTGTTCAATCTATTCCACAAATAACACTTGCCGCATACCGATGCTCCATGTGGGCTGCCCTTCTCATAAACTCGTCTTTGTAACTTGAGAGGGTCGGATCCGTCGCTGAATGGCTCATGTGACCCATTCAGACTGCCGTAACAACAAAGCAAAACAGATATGATACTTTTCTCAACTGATCAGACATATTTTTGGTTCTCTGATGTAGGATTTATTCTAGAGGGGTGAAATGTGACCTTGTCTTTACAAGTAACTCCATGACCTCTCAGTCTGCTGGTCCAAAGGGGTCTGCTATCAGATTGCAAAACACGGAGGGAAACTTTTTAATTTTGTGACAGTGCGGTGTTGCCAGTGGCCTTCCGGGGCACTAAACCTGGAAGTGACAGGTCTAGTGCCCCTAGTGGCTAAAAGTTACACAATGCTGTTTTAATGGTTTTCCTGTTGGACATGGCCTGGATGAAGTTCTCACAACGTAATGGCTCTAATTAAAAATACTATGATTTGAAGGTGTCACATGTTTGAATTTTGTGTAATTACATTTTTTTAAAGAAATTAATACATAATGCTAGATATTTGCTTTTATTGTAATACAACAAATAGCTCTTCCTTTGCTAAAATAATATAAATGTTGAAACTTTTATATGTAAACGTGAACACACCACAACATTAGCTGTAGCTTTCAAGTGCTTATTGTGCACTGATGCTCTTCTTTTTCATTTTGCCCTTTATAGAGTTACACAAATATAGCCAGCTGATATTGGTTAATGGTCACATTAAAGTCGGGCGTACACTGTACGTGTTTTTGCCCTGTTTGGGCCGATTCTTCAGTCGTGCGAGACTTTTTTGGATCGGGCCGAGTTTCAGCTTGATCGTGCGTCCTGCGTCGTGTAGTATACAGGCGGTAACGAGGGGCGATTCGCCTCTCACGGCCACCTCCTGATCAGGAATCGGACGGTCGGATGAAAATCAAACATGTCTGAAATTCAGTCGGCCCTCGTGAGTGATCGTGAGCGCCTCCTGCTGTTGAAGCGGAGTTACGAGCGTCCACGAGCCGATTTCCCACAACCTCGTGCACAGCTTATGTGCAAACAAGGAAATACTTCTTCGTCTTCGCAAACGAAAACATGGGAGTGGAGAGAAGCATGGCAGCGGTACGTGTAACATGGAGTCAAACTAGGGAGGAGCAACTCGTAGAACTGCCAAGGCAGCGCGTTTCATTCTTGTGAGCCTCATATTTAACAGTGAGCATCGACACTTCCGCCTTTTTCTTCTTCTACTGTTGACATTTGGCTTCCGGGTAGACGAGTCCGCATAGCGCCATCTCTCTACGGGGCTGAGTCTGACATGTGGTTTTTAGACGTACGGTGTGAGCAGTCAGGTCGCATCAGAGCGTCGGGCCGTACAGTGTGAGAACAGATATCGTGAGCGGTGAACTTTTAAACCCTGCGGTTTCGTCGTACAGTTTGAGCTGTATATGAGTACCATGATTGAAAATATCGTACAGTGTATGCCCAGCTTTAGTTTCCACACCACAACTGTGTTTTATTGTGACTAAATAGTTGTAAAATAACCACGTTTGCCATATTTGTGATCAAGGAAATACTTCCAGAGAATTATTGCAGCCAGCTGACCGGCAGTGCATAGCAAGAGCTAGAAAAGCTCAAATCTAAGTTATTTTCTGACTCCTAATCAGAAGGATTGAAAACATTTAGAATGGTGTGTAATTAGCCCTATTTTCTACACATTTTGACTGCATTAAACAGCTGTCTTAATACGTAGGTTTTCCAAACTTCCCCAAAACGATGTTGATTAGATTTTTCTTTACATTCGAATTGTTACTTTATGCTGAACAAAAATCTCCAACGCTCAATGTTGGAGAACTTCAGCAAAGCGCAGTTATAGTTTCAGTTGAGTTTCTGGATTAAGTAAATTTCTGTTGTTCTTATTACGAAATAAAATAAGAAATGAGAAGGGTTTCAGTAGTTTGTCATTATCTTTCATCCACATCACTACAATGCTTTGAGGTGAGGAGATTAAATATTTCTGATTGCTCTCAGTACATCCAAACATGCTCTTCTACTTTTAATGATGAATTCATGTTTCATGTTTTCCAACACCCAGCACCCACGACACTGAGTGATGTCGGTGCTTCTTGTCATCACACAGATGAAGTTGTGTACTTGATCTAACTGGCAGATTGAAGGGTCGGGGCCCAGGCGACGACAAGTTTCTCAGATTAAGACATCTGTCATACTGTCACTATGCCATGACTGACACAAGCCCCTCCAGATCTCCTCTGCTTTCCATAAATCTTGCTGTAACTGAGAGCGTCACTGTCATGTCGCTGAGGTCCCCCCAACCCCCCACATTTCCCTAATAACGCACAGCAAAGTATAGACACCAAGCCCCATTGAGTTTGTCAGGAGTAAGCGTTCTAATATACATGCATATTCCAGTGTGGAACATGGTGATCAGACATGACTCAACCCTCATGGTAAGCAACAGAGACTGCTGTTGTCTCGTTTCCAGTGTCGCCCTCAGCGTGCCTGCAGTGAACCATCATGAAGCAGCAAGAGTCCAGAGAATTGCAGCTGTTGGCAAACCAGTTCAGTGAACTGAGAGGATGTGATTCTGAGCAGACACTGCATCCTTTAGCATCCAGAATTTCTCTGATAGAAACAGATCCCATTCCCCTCTTTTCTTACACATAAACCTTAATGTCTAAAATTTTATTTACTGTCTTCAGTTTCCCATTTACTAACAAGTGCCATGGTCAAGAGAAAATCAGCGTTATTCATCTGTCAGTGGTCATAATGTAATGGAAGCATTAAGGTTTTGCTTTTTATCAACTAATGATGCAATGTCACTGCTGGGAATGTTTTAGACCAACAGAGTTATCTGGTACTGCTTATACTCTAATTGCCATCACAAAGTATTGCAAGGGATTGCTGCCAGGGTTAACTTCTCAAAGGTTTTTTTTCCACAACTGATTTTCTGCATCACAACAATTTAAAATGTGAATTGATATGTTTGTTGTAAAATTTCTAATCAAATGTTGTCCTGACTCTTTACATCCATCTTACCAGTACTCTTTAAAATCTTTTTTTTCAAGAAATCGTTCCCTAAACTCATATGTGAGAATGTGAGATTAACTAAATATGGCAGCATAGGTTTCATTGCTATTGTTGCGTCGTTTAGTGTAATTTCATCTATTAGTACTAAAAAACAGCCTTAAAAAAACACATCTGTTTGGCTGTAATATGGGTCTTTTTGGACTCTTCAGGGTGCGGCCACTGCAAGAAAATGAAGCCAGAGTATGACGAAGCTGCTGAGGTACTCAACAGAGCCACAGACGTAAGTTTCTGGAACTTTGTTTACATGTGAACTGCATGCGTGTCCGGGGGCTTTTCTCCTTCATAGTTCACGTGCACACTTGCATGATGTAGCTGGGCTTCATAAACAAATCACCATCATCCCACCTCCTTTGCCTGCGGTTGTTTGCTGATGCAGCCAGGTGACATGTCGGCGGATCTGTACAGCAGCCCAGTTCTCTATGTGGTTCTGATTAGTCGGGTGCGGTCCTTCTCTCGCTTGTCTCCACTGTTCTCTGTGGTAACTTCACACTCAAACCTGGGACCGTGCCTACTCAAAGCCAGCCCGTTGACTTTAGCAATTACCTCATCCATAACCCTTCTGCTGACCTTTCCCTGGTCCTTGTACTTGGGGCACTGTGCCCACCCCTAGAAGTCAATAACAAAATCCTGGCTATTATGTTAAAAAAAAAGTTTTGAGTTGCTGATGATCTTCCTAATACATAAGATTGTATTTTGGGGTATACCTTCTTTCTGAGTGGAATATTACTTTTTCTATGGATAGAAATGTCTGCTTAGCTTGAACTCCTTGATCTACTTGAAATGCTTAATTAAAAATTTAGTCTTCTACTTTTGGACAAGTGTCCCTCAACAAATCTATTGAATCTTCCAAATTTTCTCACATTACAACCAAAAACATGAGTAAATTGGGATTTTTTTTTTCAGTTGTATTGACAAAGTGTTGTGAACTGGAAGGCGAATTATTAATTTTACCTTTTTTCAAAAAATACTTCTGAAAAGTGTGGTGTGCTTTTTCTATTCCACCCCCCTGAATAGGCACTTTGTAGAACCCCATTGTGCTGTAGTTACAGCTGTGGGTCTTTTTGGAGGGTATTTACATATCAGTTCTGCACATTTAGAGACTGAAACTTTGGATCATTATACTATGCAAACCTATACCAGCTCAAGCAGGCCAAAAAGAGGAGACGAGCTGATTATTTCTGACTAGTTGGAGTATTAAACTCAAAGTAGTGGTTTTGAAATCTGTGGCTCTGAAAGGTGAGAGTGAGCACTGAAATCACCAACAGCCTAAAATGCTATGTTAAAATGTAATACTGACATCATAAGGTGTATAACACAGCATTCCTTAAAATGGCCTTTTCACGGCATGAAAGCTCCGGCAGCAGGATACAAACAGTGAAGTAGAAAGTAGGAACACAAAGAAATTATGGGGTAATGCTAGGGATGCACGATATATCTGCATTAACGTCGGTATCGGACAATGTTAGTCGTTTTATATCATCGCTTTGATAAGTAAAACTGGGCTGATATTAACAACCGTTGTTTATTTCCATCTAGTTGCCCTTTGTGGCTGTGTTTCAAGAGGCAACCCACATTCACAGATTCAGTTGCACCGCACACCGATGCACCGTACTGAAACCTTTTTGTTATCCCGTCTATGAGAGAGGAGACGGAAACACAAGGGGAAATAAGCAAGCATGCCTAAGCGAAGTATCGTGCCTATTTTATTTAATCATGTGATTAAAATTGATTGTGCGATTAATTGATTTATTGATTATCGCGACAGGCCTATTGATACCTTAGTTTAGAGTCAGTCCTACAACATGGGGAAAAAAAGTTTACTTAGCTTTGAAACACCAGCTTTACACTCTGATGCTGGTCCCTGTGTTTTCTTTTATTTTGGGGGATTTATCTCCTGGGCGGGTCTCAATTTACTTGGGCAGGCTGCCCAAGTAGAGTCTATGTATGGGAACTACTGGCAAATATTGGTTATTGGACAGGTTAGTAGGCGCTTTAATATAGAGCCTGAATTGTTTCTATCTTGGGCCTGTAGATAGACTTGAATTGAATTAGTTTTATTCAGTATTTTAGCTGACGTTCCAGCTAATCTCTTAGACTGTTTATAACTCGCCATGCCGGAGCGGTAACATGTTGAAATTAAAAATTGATTGCACTGCTCTATATTTTCTGTCATTATTTAGTTAAAACTGAAAAGCGGTTGGTTGCGCTCCACTTTCTGCTTCAGTTTTCTTTTCTGTTCATTTGTAATCTTGAGTCAAATTTCTTTACTATGAAAAGCACATGAATGTTTTGCTCTGTGCCACGTCCCAGTAGTGAATACTGGTGTATATATATAACTTGCTGCTTAAAACTGTAACATAAAATCCATCTAATCTTTAATCTGACTGATTTAATTTAAACCCAATCAAACCTGTTAGGCTATTGCTGATATTTATTTTCATTTGTACTACCAGCATTTGTGTAACAGCTCCTAACAATGGCGTTGCTGAGACAGTTAGTTACTAGATTAACTTCTAATACTTCCCATCTTAATTTACCACCTCTGAAACAGGCTTGTTTTAGTTCAGGACAACTCATAGAAGTCGGATGTCACTTTTTCTCCACAGAGTCCAGGCGTGCTAGCAGCAGTTGACGCCACGGTGCACAAGGCGGTGGGAGATCGCTTCAAGATTTCTGGTTTCCCAACTGTTAAGTATTTTGAAAACGGGGAAGAAAAGTACACACTCCCACACCTGCGGAGCAAAGACAAGATCATTGAGTACATGCACAAGTGAGTCACGGGTTTAACGCACTTAGCAAGACATCAGTTCCTCACCTTTGTCTAATCAACATTTGTTCAGAGTCGAGCCTCGGCTTTTAAGGGGGCACTATGAAATGCACCAGTGTAGCCTGCACTGACACTCCATGTCTAGTCGTTGCAGGGATAATGAATATATTATCTGCCATAATGTTCAGACAATGATAATGAATTATATTCATGAATCTGCTTGAAATGGCAACGTTTTTTTCTCTAATGCATCTCTATTCATCTACTTACTGTCACAAAGTTTTAAGAAATTAATCTGTTCATTTGAGTCACTATTGGAGTGAAAAGAGTTGCTTAAATGTGTAGGAGATGCATGTTTGATTTTATGATTATAGATATGAGTAATCAACTTAAAAAATTGCTTAAACGACACATGTCTGTCATGAGTTTGTGGCAAACATCCTTGGATCAAAATATACAGGGTTGTGAAAGAATTGCCAAATTACTGATTTCTTCTGCTCTTTTTTTAAGACATTTAAATGGTTCAGATCATCAAATAAATGTTAATATCTGACAAAGATAACATTACAAAATGCCGTTTTTAATTCATAATTTAATTTAGTCACTAAATAAAAGCTATCCAATCTGAGCCTATGTGAAAACATAACCTCCAACCTCCAGGTGCCCCAGTGTGATCACCCATGTTTTTGTCAAGCTAAGGTCAGTTCCTATAACCACATGCAGACCTGTTCACTGACAGACTGGTAGAATCAAGAAATCTCTTAAAGAGAGCCTTTCTAACATCATGAAGTAGGCTGAAAAGTATGTAAGAAATTTAAAACCGAACTGAAATCTATCAGTCAGGAAAGGTTTCCTGACACATTTCTAAGGCTTAGGGACTCCAGTGACCCTAAGCGACGGCCATTATCCACAATGAAGACTCGGCACAGAGGTGAAGAGCAGCTGGCCGTCCAAAATTACTTACTGAGTCATCATGGACTCGCACAGGAGGTCACAGAAGAACTTTAAACAACATCTAAACATTTCAGGTGTCACTTGAGGCAATTGAGGTCAGAGTTCACGATTCAACGTTAAGCAAGAGAAACATTTTATTCATGGGAGAGTTTGAAGGTGAAAACATTGTGATGATCCCCAAGAGCTTTGGTCAAATATTATTCTGGGGACTTATAGGACTAAAGGGGAACTTTTTAGAAGGTGGGCCTCCTGTTACATGTGGTGTAAAATAAACACAGCATTTTAGATGGAGGACGTCACACTGACAGTTAAACATGGTAGTTTGATTGTCTGCAGCTACTTTGCTAATGGATGGATCCATGAATCTTGCTCTTAACCAGACAATCCTTAAGGAGAATATTTGTGACCTCTAAAAGCAAACAAACACCATGCAGCAGAACGATGATGCAAACTCACCCGCAAATCCACCTCTGAATGGCCAAAAGAAAATCGAACGGAAGGTGTTTAGAGTGGCCAGGTCAAAATCTGGACTCAATAATGCGGTGGCATGACGTTAAACAGGCCGTTCATGCTCAAAACCAACAAACGGAAAAAATCTGTTGGGGAGCAAATACTTTTTCACAGCGCTGTATGTTGCCAATAGGCCGCTTACACATTAAAGCAGGATTGTTGCTGTTGTGATGGTTTTTCTGGAGTCTCTTTTATCCCTGCAGTCCCCAGGCACCTCCCCCACCAGAGCAGTCCTGGGAGGACAAACCCTCCAGTGTCAACCATCTTGGCTCGGAGGATTTCAGAGATGCCCTGAAGAAGAAGAAGCACGCTCTGGTCATGTTCTATGCTCCTTGTAAGACATTTTTATTTAACTCTTCAGTTTTTGAAGTCTGCAGAGTAGCTATTAAGATTGTGTTTTTAGTAGGAAAATTATTCCTGAATGACAATTTTAAGAAAAAAAAAATAACCTTGTGTAATCTGACGTTTAGAAAACTTGTTTGGTGGAATTGCTGCTCTGTTTGGTTGAACTCAGTGTGATCATATTCTGCTTTTAAACCAGTGTGCATATGGATCTCGGAGGTTCTTGCCAGTCTCTTTATTGCAGATTATACATCAACTCCACCTAATCCACAGGGAGGACAAGGAATGACTCACGTCTCTGAGAATAGATTTCATGATTCACGAGTTCAAAAGGTGTCTTTAATAAGTGCTTTAGGAAGGACTTGGAAAAATCAAAAAGTAAAGCTAAAAATCTCCCTTAGTCGTCTAAAAAATACTGAATTCCCACAAACGTATACAGACAAAAGTGTTGGCACCCTGCTGAAGATTTTTTTTATACACCTAAAATGTCAGTTCAGCCTTTGCAATTGTATAATTATATATTAGCATTACAAACTTAGAACAAGCCAAAATTTCTGTACATTTCTTCTGGGGGAGGAAAATCTTTTTGTAGCAAATAATAGTTTTACCAAAATGCCCTCTGACACAAATATTGGCACCCTGTTGGTACAATATGCAAAGCTCTTTTCCCCCAGATGAATGTATTAAGATTAAAGGTTGGATTTTTTTTTTCAGTGTGAGATTAGGCTTCTGCAAAGAAAGATTAATTTATTTCAAGACATTTAGGGAATTAGTTTATTTCTACAGTTGGACACTTTTTTTTCTTTAAAAACAAAAAATCAGGAGTTCTTTGTCCCTAAAAGAACAGTGCCCAATTCAATGCTTATTATTAAAAGAAAAGGGAAAGAGACAGTCATCATAATTTAACATAATTAGTCATTCTTCAAATCATCTTTCAGACACACTGCACTCTTATGTCTGTTGTGCTTTGTTCCTGATTTGGACTTCAAAGTCTGACGTGGTGCACTAGTCTGCTTCCTCCGTCGGCCCTTTGGTCGTATCTTCTACAAAGGAAGAGTCCAGATGTACATCAAGCAGCATCAGCGTGCTGTCATCCCTGCCCGCCCCCACCACCTGCACCTTGCTCATTGGCTCCTGATTAGTTCACAGGCTTCGTTTAATTGAGGTCTAGATGAAATGCTGCTGCTGTCTAACAAATGAAGGTTAAAAAGGTTTAAAACCAGAGCTTTGAGGGAAGAATCTCGTGTTTTACATGTACATGAGACGACCTAATTGTCTACAATACTGAAGTGCCAAGAAGCAGCAATTAAATTAGCTGGTTTTATTTACTAGTATATTAAACTTAATTGTTTTTGTGACAGTTTGTGGAAGTACAATGTCTTGAATTATTATCACCATGGCCCATACAGTGCCTGACCTTTTATGGAAAAGGGGTAAAAAGAAAGCCATTGTTGAAAGAAAACCATAGAAATTCCCCTTTCCCGTTTATTACAAGCATTTTATGTGAGATTGCTGACATGAAACCAAACATGAGCTTTTTGGCCAACGTGCAAAAGGTTGTGAGTGGAGGAACGCTAAAGGTGCATTCAGACCGAACGTGAACAAGGCGAATGGAGCGAATGCTTTACATGTTGTTCCCATGTAACGGCACGATCCAGATTAATGGTCGGTGATGCGAACGACACGTTTCAAGCAATGCGAATGGCACAGATTGGGCGGATAGAGTGAATCGAAACAATGAAAAGGCGCCGTGGATGTGCAGTGAAAGAGAAGTGAAATTTTGCTGGACTTCAACAACCTAAACTTTTCTTTCAATTCACATGAAGGATGCTCCTCAGGGTGCGATTTTTATTTTATTTATTTATTTATTTTTATTCTACATGTTTAGACAGGCTATATTTCATTGAGGAATGATGGATTTACTGACCAAAGACGGCTGTAGTTCGTGTCCCCGAGGGAGAAGAGTCCCACGACGTGGGGCAGCAGCATCCATCCCGTACTGCGTCCTGGATGGATGGAAGCACCAAAGGAAGCGATCGCCTTCCAGATGCAGCTCCTGGAGCAGGTGGTGGTACTCGCTGAACCGGGTGCGTCTCTGGACTGGTGGGCTTAGGGGCGCCGACGCCGTTTTTCAGCTTTCCCTCAGTACAATCCATCTGTACGACGTTGGGTTGATCAGACAGGAGGAACTGGCGAGTGGATAGACGCTCCTCGTATTTGATGATGCAGTGCAGCAAACTGGGCAAAATTTAGCTGCGTTGTCCATGAATTGTTTGCGAGAGAGAGCCGAAATGTCAAGCGACTAACAGCAGGCGATCAACGCAAAAAATTCACCTTGTTCTCATTCGGTGTGAACGTACTTTAATGCGCCACATCACCCTGGACGTACAATACCCCAGGCAATATATGGTGGTGGCAGTATCATGCTGTGTGGATGTGGCCCCTCAGAGTATTGACTCAGAGGAGCTTGAGACATAGGTACCCAACACATTTCAAATGTATGAAGTGCCAGTCAAAAGCTTGGACTCACCTTGTCGTTCAATGGTTTTGTCTTTATATTTAATACTACCTCTAGGAAGTCCTTCAAGGCAGTTATTAAACCATTTCAGGTAATGAAGCTCATAACGAGAAGGCCAAGAGTGACCAAAGCAGTGATCAAAATGAGGGGGGGGGAGGTAAAATATACAAGATGTCTTGAGATATTATATATATATATATATATATATATATATATATATATATATATATATATATATATATATATATATATATATATAGATATATAGATATAGATAGATATAGATATATATATAGATATATAGATATAGATATATAGATATAGATATATATATAGATATATATATAGATAGATATATAGATATATATATATAGATATATAGATATGTTTGCTTGTGTGAAATCAGAATGCTGAATACTTAGTTTAGACATTTTGTTGATGCCAGTTGATGACTTATGAATTGAGTTGTGATGGGTTGATAATATAAACATTAATATTGATCATGTGAGCATGTTACTGTCGTATAACAGCTCATCTTTTTTATTGTTGTGGACAATTGAGTTTTATATTTTATTATTATTTTAACACTGCCATAAATTAAACTGAACAGCCCTAATGATCTTATCAGCATCAATATATTCTCCCTATTGACTTCTGGTTAGTTACACTTCTGTCCGCTTGGGCAACCTTAGAGAAGTCATGGAGAACTTCTTTCATTTAGATGTTGAGTTTCAGCCATGCATTGTCAAAGTTTATTTGGGTTTTAACAGTGCCAAACATAGTAGATACATACATTTTAATGTCAAAGCCAGCCTTTTACTCTGTTGTTAATTGTATTGAATGTTACGTTTTAGAATGAGGGACTATTTGAGCCACAAGTAGTGATTTTTATTTTATATTCTTAAGACAAACTCAACAATGCATCTTGTACACTAAATGGACAGCTACCACACACACAAAAAAATATGTAAAACAGTCACTCATATAACCAGCTCTACCAGGTCTACACAAGTTTACTCCTCCCAGGCAAAAACAAAGCACATTAATTTATCTGCCTCAATAATTAAACAGGTCTTTCCAGACCTCAGGCAACTCCACGCTAAAATAAAAGACCCATCTATACACTACTCACACATTAAGATAAGGCTTTGTTTTATTTGCCAAATAATCATTAGGGACCATCTGTTTAGTAAGAGGTAGGTCAGTTTTAATTAAAACTGTTTGATTCATTAAACGTGTAATACGCTTGTAAATAGCTTTACTTGTGCCTCTGTAATGAAAAGATCTTAATATAAAATGAAAAATAGAAGAATAAAGGCTAATTATTGTAAGGGAAAACACATGTAAAGAGGTGCATTTGGAGTATAAGCTTCTTCCAACAGAAGGGCTTTCAGATATTTTTTGAGTGTAGAACCTGAAATGTTGAAGGTTATTTACTGCAGCAGCGAGGAAAACACTCTTGCAGGTAATGGCAGGCTGAGCCATGTTATGTGTCCTGTTATAGGAGCAGCACAGAACACCTGCATCATTTTACCATCATGCTGATGACATTAAGCTTGAACTGTTCTGATCTGTATTTTCTTTTTTTCATAGGTACATTTAAAGGGTGTAAAATGTTTTCAGTTTACGGTGTTAGTCATTTAGGGTATCAATTCGAGGAAAATCAATGTCAGAAATGACAGATCGTTTTTAAAGCTTTTTATCCTATCTATGCTTATCATTTAATATTATTCTAATTATCTTCGGCTCCTACCGAGTCTTATAAGGAGATTTAAGTACAGTTTGTGGTTGCTTATGTTGCAGCTTAAAGCAGAAGTTTCTTTCAATTGTGGTAATTTTGTTAAAACCCTCCCTTTAGATATAGGTTGGAGTTTTCGGGTTAAGCTGGGAGAGACTTTTTTTTTTTCTGTGCGATTTTACCCACAATCCCTCTTTAACAAAAATCTTAACCTGGGTGAGAGGGGTTGAAAACTGGAGTCTGCCAGAGTGAGTTGAAATGACGTTCTGTGAGGGCTGCTGCATTTAAAGGGACGTCTGCAGTGGCTATACTGATCACATATCTCTGGGTTATGGCAAACCTTTTAGTCAAGGTAGAAAGGTAGATCATAAAGGTTGTCCCAAGTTTCAATTGTGGACTTAAAGCTGAATTCCATCTTTCTCCTTCGGTCTGAAAGTTGCTGAATTAATTTGCTGTATTTCCCAGTTTATCAGCTGTCGTTCTGTGGCATTGCACTAAACATACATCTGTTCCTTGTGCCAATTAGTGACCCTTGCAATGCTTAGCCAGGATTATCTGTTAAAAACCCAATATTAAAGTAATATATGAAAGTTCAAATAACCTGTAAGGAAATATCTAGCTTCTTTTAGAACTTGAAACGGTAAAATGGATCCTTTTTACATCCATGTGAACATATTTAAAATAAACGGCTGTTTGTCGTCTGCCGACTAGATTAGTAATTTACACCCACCACTTGATAAAAGCTTTTATGCCAAACTGCTTGTTGACATATATAATACTCATCTCAAGATGTGTTCTCGCTTGTATTTCACCTATAACATTTCCGACAGTTTGATTATAATGAACAGAACAGAAGATCTGGGTACTTGACATTAACAACAAGAGAACAAAACAAATGAGCCGTGCCTACAGAATGTCAAGCTTCAATGGAAGCTGAAGGGAGAAGATGTATTATTAGCAAAAGGGTGGTCACCAAAAACCACATCAGGTTTGCATATACTTGCTGGAATCAGAAAATAAATTTCTGCTTTCTTATTTGTATTTATCATGCATCTTGTTACACTGAATGTGTAGCTGTTCACGTTTCCTCCACCTTTTACAATCAATAATACCTTATGAATATCTTCAGATGATCACTTTATTCCACCAGTGAAAAATTTGGACTCACCTTTGTCATTCAATGACTTTTCCTTATTTTTATGACTTTCTACATTGCCCAAACATAGTGAAGAGATTGAAACTATGACTCAAAAGTATGTAGAATTTTGTATCACATACAAAATTGTGAAATAACTTAAAACATATTGTATGTTTTAGCTTTTTCTAAATGAAGGAGTTGCCAGAGGTGGTAATAAAAATAAAGACAAACCACCGAATGAGAAGCTGAGTCCAAACTTTTGTCTGGTAGTGTAAGAAAAGCTAATAGAACATGTAGGGAGACAGGTAATGATATTTTTTTTCTGTCAGCAGTGAAGAGTCTTTGAGTCTTTATTCAGCAAGCATTCTATCCATGCGGCGACTGCAGCTCTAGGTTACCCTCGTCTCTCTGCGTTGACCAGCTTATTATTTTTTTTTATTTCATTGTACTGGTGACAATGACAATAAAGGATATTCTATTATTACGTTAAATGCAGGATTGTGAAGGTGGTTATGTTAATGACTCTATTTCCAGTGTAATTTTCTGTTTAACCCATTCATCTAAATAATGTTGTACAAATCTACAGGTATGACCTGAAATAACCCCCTACCTGTTTGATTTTTCCTTTAGGGTGCCCACACTGTAAAAACGCCGTCCCTCACTTCACCACAGCAGCAGAGCTCTTTAAGGAAGACCGCAAGGTTAGTTGTCATAAATTTAATACAATACAGTTGCATAAAAGGCAGTAGTAGTTGGTGTGATTATTATTTTAAACTTTTTGTCATGTCAAACTGAAGGAAGTATAGCACTGGGAAAACATATTATCCTGCTTACATACTGATTTCTTCCATTTCTTTTTTTACTCGAACTTGAATAATTTAGACCATACAAATATTTTAATAACAAAGCTGAGTAAATACAGAAAGCAATAAAAATATAATGCCATTGTTAAATCATGAATTAACTGTGATTAAGCAGGCCTTGTTACTGCTTGAATGATTTAATAAAGAAAATCACATAAATAGAACCTGCCTGACAACATGAAGTAGACTAAAGAATCACAAAAAGCAACACATCCTGCTGCAGCCTAAAGAAGCTCAAGTACACATGTTTTCACATGTGAGCTTTTTAGTTTGTTTGATACAAACTCTGGTGCCTTTTCCCTCTTTGTGCCGTTCGTTTGTGTAGATGTGAGCACACCAATCGGGCTGGGGTGTGGACCAAAACAGCCGTATCGAAAGCGTTAGGAAGAATGGTCTCTGTACGTATCTAAACAAACTCTAGAGCAGTTTGTCTATGGCGTGAATGTGGTCTAACACAGCTACCAAGTGCATGCTGCAAGCTTGAGCCAAATGTCTTCCCATAGCTACACTACCAGTCAAAAGTCTGGACTCGCCTTCTCTTTCTAGTTCTGACATAGCAAACATTTACCTCACGTGACTGATCAGCTGTTTCTGCTGCCTTTAAAACAGGTAGGTCTGGACCAGACTCAAGCATTTCTTAGTGTCATCCGTGATAAAAAAAATATATAGCTACACATTCAATAAAACCTCGCTGCATTACTAATTTCTGGTCCATGCTAGTTTCCAACCGCTACTTCCTGTTTATTACAGCGTAACGTCAACGTATGCGTCGCCGGGTTAGTTCTCTATAAACCAGTGGATGGAAACATCTCTGATTGCCATTTTCTTTTTTGCGCCAGTTTAAAAGTTTGCTCAAAATTCAAATGAGAATTAGATGGAAACATGGTTAATAACATACATCAGTCTGGAAAGGCTTTGTGATTCCAGTGAAGCACAGTATCCATAAATGGGTAAAAGGCATGGAACAGGGGTGACCCTCTCCAGGGGTTTCTGGGTTATCGTCACAGTACTCTAAGAGTAAAGCAGTGTAGCCCTTGTTTGTCTTAAGGTCAGATCAGTGTTCAAAATTCAACAATAGGAAAGAAGCTAAGCAAATATTGCATTCATGCATTCAGGGCTGAGTCTGTCTCTTTGATACGGGGGACTAGGGTTCAAATCCATCAGAAATCCTCAGTAAGGGTATCAGGTATAAAAACTCTGCCAAGTCTTTGTGCAAATTGCAGTGACTTGCTGTGGTGATCCCTGAATAGACCAATTCACGTGTGACGTCACGCTACATCCGGGTCCCGCGGGTAGGCAAAAACAGTACTGTTCTCGTCTACCACCATGACAAAACGGGTGAATTAGAGCGTACTTTTAGTTAGTTTATTTTTGGAAACTAAACAATGCCTACGACTTGTTGTGCTCCCGGTTGCACACAGAGTTATTCCAAATCGTCGGATGTACGTTTCTGTTGTTTACCGAAGGACGAAGAACAATGTATGCAAACCCTCCGGCATGAGTCTGTGAAAAGAATTAATAAGACAAAAACACCACAAATAATCCTTAGTGAACAATGTTTTTTTTTAACCTACCGGTGGCGGGTCTTCCTCTCTGCTGAGGCGCTGTCTGTGTCCGACTCCGCTTTCGTATGTTACACAAACATGTCTGAACATCCATCCATCCCTTTTCTGACCCGCTTAATCCCTCATGGCGTCCCGATATAAAATAATTGTAGCCGTCCAGTGGTTTCCTGGCTTTCATGCTCTCTCGTGTGTTCTGGCCTGCCGTGTTTATAAGGTAGCTGTATATGTCGCCATACGGAACACTTGGCCTGCATTTCACAGACTCGCTCCGTCCCTTCAGGCTTTTGCTGTGTGGATCTGGCAATCTGATACCATCAACCATCAACTTACTCTTAAAACGATCTTGTGATACGTTATCTAAAGAAGAAAAATACGTCGAGAACTCGTCGTTTCCTTTGTTTGCGTCCGCAATTGTGTTCGCCTTTTGCCTACCAGTCCGGCGCGCATGCGTGAAAACCCCGGATCAAAACAATAACAATGAACTGGTCTATAAGGAAGCAGCTGAAAGGACTCTCAGGAGAGTCAAAAAAGTCACTGACCTAAAGACATTTGCCAAATAAACATCTTGATGATATGCAAGACCGTTGGGAAAATATTCTCTGGACTGATGAGACTTCTGTCTCATCAGAACTTTTTGCAAGGAGTGATTTGTGTGGCATCTGAGGTAAAAGAAATATATGTATATGTATCTCATTGAAAAAGCATTGTGCTGACAGTCAAAGATGATGTCTGCTGTAGGACTAGACTTGTTGTCTTCTAGGGTTACAAAATCAGTTATTAGGTATAGAGGGCATTTAATCTTCTCAGAAAGGCCAGGGTTGCTTTGGGTAACTGTTTGTCCTTAATAAATGAAGTCATTATTTAAAAACAGCTTTTTTTATTTACTCAGCATATCAAGTTAGTTTTAGGGTTTGAAACATGGGTGTGAGGAAAAATAGGAAAAAAAGAAAACTAAAAGGGGCAAGTAGTTTTTCACACCTACAAGCCAGTAACAACACAAACGGCAAAATACAAAACTTTGAGAATGTCTCTGAATATAGCTGCTGCAGTGCATTACAGCAACAGAAGGGGTACTGAAGTGGCAAGTGGATGATGTAACGATGCGAGCTTCTGTCTTTTGTACTAGTTGCAGTTTATGGAGGGTTTTCCGGGGGGCAGGAAGGGAAGTGAGTTGAAATTGTCTAGTCGAGAGGTGAGTGGACTGAACCAGTTTGAAAAAAAGTGTGATGGAAGGACTTGCTTGATGCTGCAGAGGAGAAAGTAAGTTAACTAGGTGACGTTATGGATGTGGAAAGTGAAGGAGAGGATGTAGAGGGCTGTCCAGGATGACACCAAGGCTCTGAAGCTGAAAGGAGAAAGAGATACAGGAATTGTCAATGCATATTTTTAAACTGACAATTTGGTTAAAGTAGTAATAAGTAAAAATTCATTATTTTAGATGGAAAGAACTAAAAATAGTTTTGTGAAGAACTAAAGGTATCTTTTTACATGGACTATGGTTAAACATCACATACCATCTCTCTGTGTTGTTCTCCAGTCTCTTGTTCACATGGCCGCCCGCATGCGCCTAGCCGCGTACGTGCATGTGAACAGCTGCCACTCAGGGCTCAGCCCCTCCCTGCCCATAAAATGCCACCCCCAAGCAAAAATGGTGTAGGCCTTAATTACTGTTGCAGTACAGATGGTCTGGTCAGCTCAGTTATAGCATTGTTAGTAGATCATTGTGAAAACTGACTTCATAAATACTTTGAGTAAAGAAAAAAATAAAATCAAATTTAGGCCTGAGTTTAGTTCATCGGTGTTAACTTTACAAGCTGAGCTTAAACCTTTTTGTTCCTAGTTTCTATTAAGACCCCAGTGGCGTGGCGTAATGAAAATTATCCTGTGCCTTCAGTGCAGATCAGTTATAGGAGTGGTGAATATTTCCATTTATTCCAAACAACTGGCTTTTTTATACCCTTACAATAACAGCTTTTGATTAGCTAAGTAATCCCTAGATGACATTGGTTTTTATTACTACTCTGCACAAAACCTAACATAGTTTAACTCAAATTTAAGCAAAAGACGTCATGCCATGTTGTAATCATTCTAGTGCACATTATTGTCCATTCCTAATATTTTCTCTACATGACAGTGAGGAGGAGAATCACTTTGTTTCACCCCACGCCATTTCATAAAATGGTCTGCCCATTCGGGGGTTTGAAGGTTATTGGAGGTTCATGCAGGCGCAACAGGATATACTCGTCCTTCATCATCTCCATTCCGTCTCATTACTGTTCATTCTGGGGCTTGTGTCCTTACGCCCTCCCACTCCTCCTTTTCACTGTTAATAAGCTCGGACTGCCAGGCTTATTTCCAAACCTTCCCAAATCTCTGACTCACCTTCTCTCTCACACACACGGAGAAAAATATGTGGACGTGTCTTGCAATTCTCATAGCAACAATCTATCATCTGAAACTGAGAGCGTAGAGGAAAAACGGAGCATAATGCATTTTGGTTGTAAAGCTGCGTGAAGAAGTTTGACGTTAATTGCTCAGTGAGCTCAGGCGGTGTTATGATCTCATTTGTTGGCATTTTTCAAAATTGTTGGCAGATGGTGTGAAGCGGTGACATATCCTCGGCAATTTAGTCCTGGATTTTTCTGAGGCAATCCTTTGTAACATAAAACTGAAACATAAACCATAAACAGATGAAACTTAGTTTTTTGTTTTTTCAAAATGCTGACTTTTGCTCTTCATCTTTTTTTATAGGAGCATAAACTCTCGCTTAAAACATTTAGAGGAATCCAAGCTTTAATGAACTTCATTTATTTAGCAGAGAACAAAAATCCCATCTTAAGTAATAGTTGTTTTGAACAAAACCCTGGGGCAACAATTATTGGCCATGTAACCACTTACAGAATAAATGTAAGTAAATAATTTCTTTTAAGTATACTTGACTTTTTTTTAAGTTGTCATATAGTACAGTTTTATCAGAGTTTCTAGGAACATCTGATTGTTAATCCATGACTTTCTGTCTAACTGGGTTATATTTCTGATTTGACACAGAACTCCTTTCTCTTTAACAGTCTACAGATTTGTGGGAAAAAAAAGACTAAAGTATATTTTTTAACACCGAATATGAGCAGGATGGAAAGGGAAGTTGAAAAAGGTCTTCAGAGCTCCTGGTTAAAGAACTGCATCTTGGCGTCACAAGTCGCCATAAAACCGTTAGTCACCATTTACAAGCCACCAATAGTTTAAAAGGGATCCCAGGGAAAAAAAGCATCTTCTCAGGCCAAAACACACCGGATCTGATCTGGCATCCGATCAGACAGAGAACCGGGTCGTGTAATGTCTGTAGCAATCAGAATACGTCAGTGAAGGGGGCCGTGCAGGCTGATTGTGATTCCCCGGGGCTGTTTCTCTCACTGCCCGACCAAAAGAGACCAGGGGTCTATTGCATCACTTTGACTGGAAAGTCACGAGTCAGTCAGGAAGTGATACAGGTCGGCAAAGTAAAACACATCCGCCTTGGGGAAGATGTAAAAGTAAAATCTTCTGCTCGTAACGGAAACAGTGTGCCACTTCCGGTGAAGTTGGTCTACAAATGGTACTGGCAGGAACCGCACACTGGATTACAGCTTTGTGATTGCAGCCACACCAGCTTGTGTTTACGCTCTCGGGATATCTAGTATACAAGCTCGTGGGAACAATCGATATTGTCAGTCTGGTGATCTGTAGAAGAAACCTCTGGTCGGAGCATGTGTTTAGAAGAGATCGGAGCGTGAACAGTCGCAGGCCCAGAGAACCTTATTATTATGATGTCTGAAATACACGGCCCCTTGTTGAATTAAACTTGAGGCCTCTGCAGGAAAACTGAAAATTAGTTTTCCTGAGGTCTTTCACAAAGACAATGATCCAGCACATGTTCCCAGATAAACACTTTTTTTTTGTTCAGACACAAAATCAGCCTTCTTCCATGGCCATTAAAAGCTTGCAGACCTGTGTCCTTTATGAAACCTGTGTGGTGAGATGACAAAAAGTCTGGGTGATCCTGAGAGATTGTGTGAGGAGGAATGGTCAAGGATCTCTGTTTGCTCCAACCTTGTGAAATGTTACAAGAGGGTAGGTGCTGTCCTGCTGAAAGAAATGGGGGGGGGGATTACCAGAAACATGTCCAGGTATTTCAAGATTACAAGAACAAAAAAAAGTTAATTAAAAAGATTATTGTAGCAAAGAATTCCAAATCAATAAGAATCCAACCACCTACTAAAATACTTTTTATTACCCTTATAATCAAATGTTGGTTTGCTTTCTATTTAGATCTAGGCACCAAAGCTACTTCAAACAGTTTGGCTTTCCTTCACTGTTCAGCTACGGGGTTTGGATCAGTTTCCTGATCCGAGTCCCATGGTGAAACGCACCAACCAGGGGACTCTAATCTCTGTTTGGACACAAAACTATAAGCTCGCTTTCTGCTTGTCAACCCTTCTCCCCACCCAGTTGCCTGAGGATGTTTGAAGTTTTGTTTGAGTAGAGTAAATCTGCAAAGTGAGCCTGTGTTTACTTGGCACTCTTCATTATTAATCAAGCCAAACCCCAGTGTATTACACCAAGCTGGTGTTGATCACAGTCTATTAGCTGCCCTTGCCTGATTCACCAAAGACAAACACAAGCTTAGCTGCAGCTTTGAAGACTCAAACAATTAGAACACCACATTGTGCTGTTACAGAGCAGGAGCTGCATGCAGGAGGTGTAATGAGTTGTTTGTCTTTTTCCTCGGTTCCAAACAATGAATCTGAACTAAGGATGCACGCTGGTTCGAAACAGCTTGTTTCAAAAATCTCTCAGCTCTAGCTGTAAGAACAAAACGGCTTAATCCAAAAGACATTTTTTTCATTATTTGTCAAACAGTATCCAACCCTTCCGCTACTAGTGTAGCTTTATAATTAATTTAGCCAACAGACATGAATCTGCTCAGTGATCATAATCTAGAGATGGTAATTGCTCCAAATTAAGACAGAATTTGTAACTATGATAATATCGTACAGTTCATTGCAAAAGTATTGATACCTCGTTTCACATTTTGTCTCATTACGTCCACAAACTTGAGATGTATTTTATCTGTAGTTTATGTGTTGGACCAACACAAAGTAATGTTAAATTGTGAGGTAAAAGTATGAGGATACTTCGTTTTAAATTTTTTTACAGATAAAATCTTAAACGTTTGGCATGCTGGTAAGTCACCTGAGAACCCCTTTCGCACATCCACAAGTCTTTCGGAGTATGTCTCTACCAGCATTATCCTTTTATTCTCAGCAAAGTTGCTCAATGGATAGAGAACAGTACTTCGGAAATATATTTTCGAACTAATGTTGCAGCAGATTTTATTTGTTGGATTTTGGTCTGGACTTTGACCGTGGCTTTCTAAAACATGAATATGCTTTGATCTAAACAGTAGCTCTGACTGTATGTTTAGAGTCATTGTCCCACTCAAAGGTGGACCTCTACCCACAGTCATTTGCGTCCTCCAGCAGGTTTTCTTCCAGGATTGCCCTGTAGTTCGTTTCATCCATAGACTCTTTGAAGAAAGGCACCGTAATGGTGCCACCACCAGCTTTTACCATTTGGCTAGTGTGTTCAGCATTATGAGAAGTGTTTTCATTTAGCCCACAAAGTTTAATGTTGGTGTCATCTGACCAGATCACTTTTTTCCAGTTTTATGTCCTCTACGGGGCTTGTAACAGACTAACAAGACATCTTATGTTTGTTTTTGTTTTTTGTTTGTGGTTGGACTGTAATGTAGACAAGAGCTCAGGAGTCACATATGTTGTAGATGGAGATAATTTATTGGAACACAGGCTTATAGGATACAGGAACCAGGAACACGGCAGGGAAAAGACCAGAACAGCGTAGCACCACTGATGAAGATGGAGGACCTGACTTATAGTAGAGGAGACCGAGGGAACAATAGGTGGATCGATTAGGCACAGGTGAACTGAGTGAGGCCGTTAGGCTGCAGGAGAAGAGGGACAATGAAGTGGCAGGAGCAGGGGAATAACAGAACCTAACAGGGAACAAGGTAATGGACAGACATGGGGAAGAAATCTAACTAAACTAAGAAGGAGCAGATCTTACAGAACTAATAAAAACAGAACCCAACTAAAGCAGGAGCTGAATCTGACAGTACAAGAATGCACTAATAACATAAATACTCAACTAAAATATTTAGTTGAGTATTTATGCTAAAGAAAAGCAAGGAAGAAAATAAAGATCTGACAGAACTACTAAAATAACGAAGAGCATATGCTAACTAGACAGGAACTGAACCAGAATATACTATTAACATAAATACTGAGCAGAAACTAAACAGATGACAAAAACAAGGCTCTAGGGATGAAAAATACTAAAATACAGGAACAAAGGGGACGGCAGGATCCCTAGGGAGCTACAAGAGATATTCAAACCCTGGGGATCTTAACAGACAATGGCTTTCTTGCTGCTTCTACGTAAAAGCCAGCTTTGTCTCACGTAAAATCCCCTAAAATACCTAAAAATGTGGGGTTTGAATGTGACTGTGAAAGGGTACAAGCTGTATGTAACGATTGCAAAGCTTTGCTTCAGTTTGACACTTTCTCCACAGGAAGAGAGCTGTACCTTCCTTCAGAATTCGCGCTGGGTCTTCGAAGCCCGGGTGCAGTTTAAAAAAGTGGTTTCTGTGTTTGCAGCATCCAGACACACTGTTCAACAGGCTGCGCTAAGAAGTACCAATATGTACTACAAACCCAGGACAGGGGAGATGCTTTTTGTCTTGCTGTGAAATCAGTAGTCTATATCAGGTTTAAATGAATCAAAGGGAGTATGTGTTACAGCAACTCTTTTTATCTAAGTTATGTTCCCTTTCTTATCAGTTACCACCTGGTACACATCCATATCTACCCGGGATATGTGTTTGGTTTTGCTCAGGCTCTTATCTCTCTGCATCTGCCTGCGCTTCAGTGTAATGCTGCTAGATTGAAACCAGACCAACTGGTAATTTAGCAATGCAGTAAATTGCTTGATGTGGGGTCGTCTGTCACTTGAAGATGGATCAATAACAGAATTAGCTGGAGCCCTTTTGAAGAACAACAACTCTACAACTTCATTTTCTCCTGTCAATTCACCACAACTCTGATTGATTGCACAGGGATGAGCAGCACGACGGAGCCTGGAGTTGCGTTAGGACTGTTGTTGCCTGAGCTGCCCGCCGCTGCCTGCTGCTCTTTATGTGGATCTCAAGCTGTCTTGATTCGGAGGTGTTCCACGATACAGAGAACGCCGCAGTATCATCTTTTCCTTGATTGGAAAAGATGATGTTCATGCAGCTGTCGGCTAAATTTCTGTAAATGTTTCTGTGCCTTTGCAAGCTGACGCCCCTCAGTCGGGCTGATTGCAAAATTGTTAAATCCTCCTTTTGTTGTTCCACAAGACATGGCAAACATAGCTTGCACTTAACTGTGTTTTTAATAAATATATTTACACCTAATATGCTGTCAGCCCTTAGTGTTGATATTTGCATAAATCTTGCAATAAGGAAACAACACATTTGTCACTTTATCCACAAAGAAAGTCAAAGATATTGTTCCTTCGGCAGCATTTTGTCGGGATGCTTGAGCAGACAGACAGGAAGCGCTTATTTCACAGTGACAAGTTCAATGTGCAGCCCTCAGCATCCTGAAAGAGGGTGACATTTGGGCCATCCAAAAGGACATGCTGAGTGAGCTATGTATCAGTGAGGCGGCATTTACGCCTCATCGCCATGGCTTGTCACTAATCGATGCAACATCCACACAACATAAGTCTCCCTTGTTGTTGTTTTTTTTTGTCCCCGGATGGATCGTTGTCAGGTTTCTATCCCCTACATTCAGTAAATGGAGCACGGCACCGGGCAACTTTACAAGCCAATAAAAGAAACAAGGAGTCTATATTTTTTAATAAGGTTATTTTGGCCCCTCTGTCAGAGCTGCAGAAAAGAATTGATTATTCTTTTACACCCTTTTTTAAACACTTTTTGGTATTAATAGGAACATTGTATTTCTTCTACATGAAAACAAACTTTAAATCAGCCCCGAAAAAAAATGCGTACTAGTCATTGAAATAAAATAAACAAAAAGCATGTAAAGGCACTTTCTAAATGTAATAATCATTTTTTCAGTGGTTACCACATACACCATTGTTGTTTTATATTGATGAGAGAATGTCTAAGGTTGACCCATCAACAGTACACGCTAAAAACTAAACTTTTACTACTTTTTTTGTATTGCTTTTGGTACTGTTTATTCTGAGAAAAATCAGTTTTTTATGTTTTCATTTTAATTATTTGGATATTTTTTCAATAACATCCTGACAGGTATATTATTGAAGCATCGAAAGGCGTTTGTGTGATCTGAATTCTCTGACCGTTAACGACTTCTTTCCGTTTAGATTGTGTACGCTGCTGTGGACTGCACAAAAGGACTGAACCATGACCTCTGCAAGCAGGAGGGGGTGGAGGGCTACCCAACGTTCAACTACTACAACTATGGCAAGTTCGTGGAAAAGTACAGCGGGGATCGCGGGGTAAGCTCCAACTATTCTCTCACCCATGTTTTCTGGTGCCATACAGACTTATCTTGAGGATGGCGAACTTTACTGGATTTTATGCTACAGTGTGAAAACTGTGTGTACCACACATAATAAACAATTAGACGCTGATTAAAGAGTACAGCAGGGTTTAGTAGAAGTCTGATCTCTGGGAGCAGTGTGATGGAAACTTGTCGCTTGCTAAAGTCTCATCGCTGTGTTGAACGTTTATATTCTGTCTTTTTTATGCTAATGAACATTGTGAAGAATAGGTGTCTCTACTCTGCCACTCTGAAGGTCATCTACCAAAGCTGAGTTATGCAGCTCCAGGATAGATTAACAAGAGGTCTGTTTCTCAGAGTAACTTGCTGAGATGCAAGCTCTCACCGTCTGTCTTTGACCATATTTTTCGGACTACAAGGCGCACCTAAAATCCTTACATTTTCTCAGAAATTGATAGTGCGCCTTATATAGGATTACCGTACTTGTGCTTACTGACTGATTTTTGTGGTACAATGCACTTCAAAATCTGTTAAAATGTGTAAGTACGACTTTGGTTAGCAACGAAGCCGCTCCGCTCAATGAAGCATTACGGTACACTTTGTCCCTACCTGATCAGACCCCTGAGCTGTCTACAAGACTGCCTGACTGTAATGTTAAAACTAGAAGTGCATTCATGTACGGCAGCCCGCACCTGGAGTACGAGCTAGCAACAATAAACCAAGTAAGTTAATTCAATATAAAAGTTCACTTTACTCTGGCCTTATGTTAGAAACAGGGCAGTGTAGTCCAACTACTCTGTCCTCCCGGCACAGACGGATCGCTCTCCCTTTCAGGAGGGGCGGAGTGATATTACACACTTGGGAAGAATATTTAATGCACCTTATAATTCGGTGCGGTTTATGGTCTGAAAAATATGGTAAATATTTTTGCACCCCTCCTTTCCTTGGGCATGAAATAACTTTGCTAACTCTGTAAATCAGAGCAATCACTCTGACACTGATGGATATTTTGCTCTCATCTTGTGCAAGATTAATTTAATAAACCTGACTGAGGAGCTCTTCATTACAACAGTGTTTGGATAATGCCGATGGCAGTTGTGATAAGATAAGACACTAATGCCTGGCTTATCTAGAGGCACAGCTGTGTTTTCTATAGCTGATGTACTAACTTTATTTGGACACATCAATCTTGTACCAAAAAAACAGGTCAAAAGTTTTATATTGCAAAGTAAAATGGAAACAGTAAATCTTTGCCCCCAAGTCTGTAGACAGTGAAGTGCTAGGATTCATTCAGTGATGGACCTTCCCTCCATCCAAGACAGGTCTAGGCTCAGAAAAAAGACAGCTAGCATCTCTGCAGACATCCTAGACACCAACTGTTTAGCATTTTACTTTCAGGTCGGCGCTACAGAGCGCTATTTACAAAAAAACATCTCCCACTGAGACAGTTTCTCTCCCCAGACTGTCTAATGAACAGCCAGATCAATACCATGCTTATTTCCTTCAATCTAACCATCTCTTCTTCCTCTTTTGTAATACTACTATGTAAACATATTTATAAAAAAAATTCCCTTTTTTAACTAAAATGTCTTCATTGAAAGCAAAGTGGAACCAAAGTCAAATTCCTTGTTTGTACTCACAAACTTGGCATTTCAGCCTAATTCTCATTCAGACATTAGAGAGTTTTCAGTCACTGTCCCCAAACTGTGGCAGAAGCTGCCTCTGCAAATCAGACAGGCTGACTCACTTCCTGTTTTTAAATTTTCCCTTAAAACACATTATTTCTCCTTGGCTTTTAACTCCATTTGAGAAGTTGTTTTTATTTAGATGTTTTTACTATCTTTATTTTAACAATTTGTATTAGTTTTATAATTCTAATGTTTTATTAATTGGTCATAGTTTTATTGTAGTTTTGCTTGCTCGAGCTGGCAAGGGTATTTCTGTATTTTATTAGTTTTTATCACTGTACAGCACTTTGGTCAATGGTGTTGTTTTTAAAGTGCTTTATAAATAAAGTTGTATTGTATTAAAAAAATATGATGGAGAATTCAGTCCTTCAGCCGTTTCACATAATCTCTCCTCCATGTTTTAAGACCAGTTGGGTATTTTTTTACATGTGAGAACATTTTGCTGAATAGAACAAATCATCCAAACATAAATGTCCAGCGTAAGTTTACAGGGATGGATTTGTTTTTTGTTTTTTAAAGAATGGAGTTTATTTTTTATTTTTTTGGGGCAAACTCGTCTTTGGTGTATAACACTTTTTTTTTTTTTTGAAGGACAAGGAAAATACAAAAAGAAAACGTATGCATCTAAACACAGAGCTGCATAGCATAGAATGTGTTTTATAGACAGTCACTGCTCTAGCAGCCAGTCAGCATTTCTTTAGGAATTTATTGCCAACTCCTAGCTGAACCTGTACTTTATTACGATAAAATCCTGTACCTTTTATGTCCATAATGGCAAATTTTCAATTCATTGAAAGAAGTGTGCTATTAGGTACAAAACGAAGATGTTTCTCCTGTGACTAAACATCAACAACTAGATGGGAATGTCAGCTTAAATTGATTAGTTATGGCGAAAAGAATATTACGAGAATTGCCTTGAGCTTATGCACAGCTCAGCCAAACTTCACATTGAGGATTAAATAAAGGACAGCGGAGATTACAACAGGCAGATCTTGACATTTCTGACTGGGCCAAGCAGAGTGAGCTTGAGGTTTGCCACAATTGGATGCGTTCCCTCCGTGCAGGCAGGCCAGCTCGGAGTAGGGCTTACCGACAGAAGCCTGAATTACAAAGTTACAAAGACTCGTTAATGCACTTAGTAAGTCTAACCTTTCCTTTCTTTGCAGGAAGCGGGCTTCATAGGATTCATGCGCAACCTCAGAGGTCGTGACCAGGAAAAGGTGGTCAAGAGGAAGGAGGAGCTCTGAGGGTGGCATGTATAAAAAAGGGGGCGATGCACTGTGACCTTTGAGTCTGGTGAGGGCCCTTTCAGCACTGAAGTGGGAGACTCAATGACCTCAGCAAAAGGCTATTTTTTTATACCATGGTGATCTCATTTGTAACGATACCAACAGAGGACTGACCAACCACTTGAGACTTCTTTTTATGGATATTTTGATGGGCACAAAATGGATTAAAAAAGGTGATTTGTTTTTTTCGTTGTTTTTTTTTTTTTTTTTTTTTGCCCAATCACTGTGACTTGAATATGTTAAAAGCTACACCCTATATGGTATCTATGCAAAAGCAACCCCTGCTCATGCCTGTGGAGGGTCTGTGTGATCTATGACTATGGTGGAGGCTGGTTGGTGGTGGACTGAACAAGTTTAACGTGGAGGCTGCATCTTCCATCACTACACGAGGGGTTTTCATCCAATCAACCTTGCACTATCTTTAAAGATGAATTGGGCTGGGAGTTTCTTCTTCTTCTTCACGGTATTTAGTATGTTGCTTTCTTTCGCCGATCATTTTGAATTAATCAGTCACAAGTTTCATTTAAAATTTATTTTCCATCCCTGCCTCATCCAGTTGAGGGTGGGAGCGCTGGAGCCGATCCCAGCTTTCAGCGGGTTGGGGTCGTCCCTTGACGGTTTCCCAGCCCTCAGCGGGCCAACAGCCCGACATGTAAGGCACGGCTAAGCTGAGATCCCGTCATTTCTGTAAGGCTCGTTAGTCATCTCATACATAAGCTTCTGTTAAACTTGGCTTCTAAAGTAAATTGTGAAGCGGTACGATCAGTAATAAGGTTCTGTAGGAATGTGGACTAGGTAACAGGGGGGCTAAAGGGTCAGTGTTTGTCTCCATTCTGGATAGTTTTACTTTAAGAACACGTTTGTGGAAGTGTCAATTTCAAACTTGCGGCCTTTAAACATGAAGGAATGTGAAACTGCAAAAATGCTGAAGAACAGTGGAAGAGATAGGGGCCTGCCGTCATCGCAACTCCCCCCACGGCCAGAAGCAGTCCAAGTAAAAACCAGAACAAAAAATAAACAATCATCTATTATCACACACAACTACGCTGATGTTTATGCTCTTGCTTTTGGTTCTTTGCTTATTCATAATGAGTTTTCATGAATATTTTAACAAGTTGGAGGGCTCCTTCACAAGCACAGAAGGTGTCAAAGGTTTTGGGGTTAAATTAGGAACGTTACCGCTCACTCTCCTTTGCAGAAGTATTCACAGCCCTGCAACCTTTTCACATTTTTGTCACATTACATCCTCAACCTTCGAAGCATTTTCTTGGGATTTCAGTAATGGACCAACTCAAGGTTATGATAAATTGAGAAGTGGAAGGAGAAATGATGCACGGTTTGTATGCAAATAGAAATCTGAAGGACTGCAGCAAAATTACAGCTGCAGGGCTTTTAGGCTTGCTTTCCGTCAGGATTGCACAACTAGAAACTGAATTCTTTTGCCTATTCTTTTGTGCGAAGTAGCTCAGGCTCAGTCAGATTGGATGGCGAGCATCTTTATTGCAACAGCTTTCCACTTGAATTTCCCGACCCATTGTGGAAAAATAATAGAACATCTTTAGGGCCGTCATTCTGCTGGGAGGTGAACTCCTGCCCTGTCTCAAGTCTTTTGCAGCGCTGTATTTTTGCATCAATCTTCTGATCAGATTTGACCAGCTTTCCTGTCCTGTAGAGGAAAGGTGTCCCCACTGCATGACGCTGCCACCGCTGTTTTTCACTCTAAGGATGGTGCCCCCTCCACCCCAGATCGGACACTGTGCCTAGCAACACTTCCATTTTGGACTTCTATAGGCCGTCGGTTGCACTGGATTGTATCTGGGAGGCATTTACTTGTAAAACGTGTAAACAAATTTCAAAACCATGCATCCTTGTCGTTCCACATCTCAACTGTTGGGCCACGGCATAAAATCTAAATAAAACACAAGTAGGTCAGCTGCATGACTAAATGTGAAAAAAGATGACAGACTATGAATACTTTTGCAAGGTACTGAATTGAGGCAGTGATACTAAGTAACCCAAGCTTCTATGGATCCCTCTGCTTTCATGCATAGCTGGGTCACTTTAGACCTCCTGCTTAGGCCGTGGGCAGTTTTTATGTCGGGGTGTCCAAGCTGCTTTCACTAGCTCATCTTTAATTCGTCAGCACCGTGGACAGCATCGCCTCTGTCCATGTCCGCCTCTCCCTGCCCAGGGCCTGCTGCGTTGCACTTTGCTCCAGCGGAGATCTCTCCAGACGCTCCTCCACCTCTTGTTGCATATCGGCATCGGATCTGATCCATCATTAATACTTTTTGACTTTACTTTTCTTTCCCCCACAACGATCAAACTCCTGTCTGTTAGTTCACTTGTGTTTATTAATCAAAGCCTTTTCTTTTATTATGAACAAGGTTCTCAGGGATAGTGTAACACAGTTAAAGGGAATGCATTGATTTCATTCCAGCTGAATCATTCTGAGCCCTTAGGCCACCGTGTTAAATATCGTTTACATTTGTATCTCAAAAACACACGTTTCGTTTGCTCTCCCTTCCTCAGTTGATCAAGGCGTATTGTTAGTAGAGGTTACTGAACCCGTTATTGTAAAACAATATTTTTCTTAATAACTTGTTCCCGTGGAAATCTCCCAAACGTTCTGGCTGGAACCAAACACATTTTATAACCCAGCGCTCCTTGTAATTTCCTTGTCTGGAGGAACATCCACGAGTGTTTTATGCAATGGGGTGTAAGGTGACATGTTGCTGTAATTAATCATCTCATTAAGCAGCAACTACCTTTCATTAGTCCTTCCATTGGTTTTATGTTTAGCAGCTGCCACACTGACGCTGTGCATTTGTTGAGTAACAGAGAGGTTTCTTCCCTTAACCCAAAGGTATCCATGTTCTGTGGGCATTTTTTCACAATTTATGCCAATGCCAAGAAGTCATTGTTGCCTTTTGTTGATTTTTTTTTCCCTCTGTGCCCAGCCATATGTACAGATTTGACCCTTGCAGTAAGAAAGTAAAATAAAGCCAAACATTTTCAACATTTTTTTTTTTTTTGGTTGTTGATCACATTTGTCATGGAATAAATGGTTCTTTTTACAAAGGCATCTGAATAATAACATGTTTAGGGTTTTCTAAAAAATTCTGCAAGTATTGAAGTAATGACTGCGAGTGTGGGATTTTATGTTTATTGCAGCAGGAAAGAAAGCAAAGTGAACATGAACCCGCATATCAGAGTGACCTTGGTAGGTGATGGGGCGGATGGAAAGTCCTGGTTGTGGCAGGTTTGTTCTTGTTTTAGTTTTTCTCTCCTTAGAAACTTCAAAACTGACCAGAAGCTACAATCGGGCAGATGTGTTGCTGGTGGATTTACTGTTGGCCTCTGACCCTGTCCAGGTTTTCTTTGAGGATTGACGTGTATTCAGCTACGTCTATCTGCCCATCAGCTCTGGCCAGCCCGCCCATCCCTGCTGAGGAACAGAAAGCACGTTCCCACAGCATGACACTGCCATCCCCGTGTTTCACAGTGGAGATGGTGTATTCAGACATGGAAATGACTCTGGACTCAATGTGATATTATTCATTATGACAGCCTTAATAATTCAACTCCAACATTTCAAGAGCGTGAAATAGGCTCAGCTTTGTGAAGCAGGACCAGTAAGATCAGGGTTGGTGGTAACTCATGAGTCAGCTCTGCTTAGAAAAAGCGCTGTTTTCATTCTCAATTTTAGAGGGTCTTCTCAGGCAAAAGTTTCCAAACTTTTCAGCTTCTGACCCACAAAATAGTTCCAGAATGGACCTATGACCCATGCTGTTGGTTGGGTTTGCAAACGTTTCTACAAAATCCATTAACCATGAGTATAATTATAGTGCAAACGGCATCAAGACCCAAAGTATTTGGTTTTGTCTAGCTCTTTAAAGAAAACATAACATCTGCTTCATTATCATTTTTATTTAGTTTAATTCCTACAGAGGATCTCAAGACCCCATACTTGTTTATCCATGACCCCAACATGGGGAATCGGTGTTCTGAGGAATGTCACCAGTTTTCATGCTTTTAATGTATTGAGTTTTTGTTATGGCTTTAATTTATTCAGTTCAAGTTGGCTCAAATTATATTCAGAAATAATAATTCTCAAAAGGTAAAATAAAATTTAAATATTGCAGAGTGAGAAAGGTATTTAGTGTTGTGTGGAAACGGATAACTAAGTTGCACAGGCCACTGGTTACAGGTTCCCTGTTTTCTAGAAACTAACACATAAAAGAGAAGGGAAACATGCTGCATGCTCTTTGACCCAGGTAGGTAAGGGAAATGGTGGAATCCTTATATGAATTACAAGATTCTTCCAGTTCATGTGCATCAAAGCATATGTCCCTAACCTTTATGTGATCATTGAAATCTCATTAGAGTACATACTGTTGGTTGATGTACTTTTAGAATCAAAATAGCGGGAGTTCGTGATGTTGATGGATTATAAACAAGCAAATAATTTTATGTTTTTTAGGTATTTGACCTGCTAATCAGGTCTAGTCTAATAAGTTCTCCCTGTCACTTTAACTTTATATAAGCCATTGTGTGTCCTTTCCACCAAGGAGCTCTGCAACATGATGCTGCTACCAGAATGCTTTTGTCTAGGCAAGGCAAGGCAAATTTATTTGTATAGCACATTTCAGTAAAATGACAACCCAAAGGACTTTACATGATTAAAACATAGGAAAATAAAAACTGAATAAAAGCAAGTTAAAAAAACAGTTGGTAAAAAGCATAGGAAAATGGAACCTAAAAGCAAATATTGATTTTAAAACAGTTGGACTACAAACTTCCTTTCAGATCAAGTAGAGGAATAAAGATGGAACCACGATTCAGAAAAAAATCCCAATGAGGCACTTCTTACACCTCCTCTAGCTTTTTTTATGATCAGTGATTGTGGATATCTGGTTGTTGTCTTCTGTCACTAATCTTTATACGTTAAATGAGTAAATGATTCTTAACATATCTTTGGCCAATGCAGACTGGAGTTCAATCCTGAATCAAACTTCCCTCCAATCATCCAGTCCTTCACTACTTCTCTTTAACCCACTGAAACATTTTCTTCTTAAGAGATGATGATTTACCTTTGACATCTCCTTTAATTGTCTTCAGCTGGTTTATTACAGTTCATTTACTGACAATGCACAATGCTGTGAGCCGATGTCTTTCTTAGCTGACCTGGATGTTCCCCTTTTCCAGCCGTCCCTTTTTGGGTGTTCTTACTCCAGATTGTACGCACAGCTGACGTGGAAACCATGTACTTTCTCTATCACACTCTGTTAATTCACCTTTTTGAAGGAGTCTTCAACATTTCAGTTTCCTTTTGTAAATCTGCCAGCACTTTTCTAACTCCAGAATCAGTTGGATAATTAGAGATATCCATGTTAGAAATGTAAATTACAAATTGATTCCATGATGTTTTTGGTCTTTTCAATCTGAAAAAAAGATGTACCGGTAATTACAACTTTGTCACAAGTTTTAACTATGTTTGCTTTCCAAAACCAGCATGTTAAGCTGTTAAACATGGTTTCATATCTTTGTTTTCTCCTTTTTTTTATCTTAATACTTTTTGCTTCACTAAATTATCATTTAGCTTCAGGGATGTCCATGTCTCGTTCCATGGCTGCTTGAATAATCAGTTTAGGTACATGGTTGCTGCCAAAAACCACCAATCGTTCCAAAATGATTCTTCCTTTCTACAATTTTCCCACCTTTTATGCACCAAACATTCTCCTTTTTTCTTTAAAGCAGTATGAGGGGATTTGGAGGTGTCCTTGGAGCAAAGCTCTCCACTCCAGCAGAGATGGGGTGCAGGAAACATAATTTACATTTACATCACTGTAATTTGTCAAGATGTAGAACTTAGACAACTTTGTGAATGCCTGTCATTCTGTCTAAATTTTAAAGTTTTAATTACAGCCTTTTGATTGGTGGATAGTTGCCAAGTCTCTTTAAAAGTAGGTCGATGAGCATAACTTCATGAACATTTGCTGGCTTCATTTTTTTCCAAGTATAACTAATGTTGACAGTGATGAGGTGAAAGGTGAAGGCAAATGAGGAAGGTCTCACATGAAGCTTGAAGTTTTCCTTCTGGGATGGAGCTGTTCTCTAAAATGAATGCTGCAGACATGGATATGTAATGCCAGCCTCCTTCAGGAATTAATTTGGCTACAAAGCTGAGTCCTGATATTTTTGAATTATTGCATATTGCTACATGGAGAGGGCAAATGATAAAGCGTGCAGGACAACAGACAGTTGTAGGCACTTTCAGATAGTTAAAGCATAGCTTAGATGTTTTTGAAGTTGGATTATTTGAGGCACTTATAAGCAGTCAGTATCTTATCCTAGTAAAACACACTTACAGCTGTCTGTTTGAAATATGGAGAAGACATTTTATTAGGGATGCCAAGTTTACAGCTTGAGCTTGTGTATTTAAGTAAACTTCCACCAGCTGAATGTAACATTTCACAGCACTTCATATAAATGGTTTAGCGATGCAACAATTGGCCAATCAGAATTTGTTAATTTCCCTTAATTGGCTCTGATCAATGATCAGCAGTTAAGATATCTAAAATAAACAAGATTATACCTGTCCTAGTTATCAGGATCAAAACTAAGATCTCCCACATTTTTCAAACTCAACACATCATCCAGCAGCATGTAATGTTACACTACACAGTACTTGTTAAAAATCAGGTAACAGCTAAGGGCCATGCACTTTGATGCAGGAACATGTACCCATGTCAAAGAACATATGCACATTATTTTTCTTTTGTGAGACATGGAACTCAGAAAAAAGAAAAAAAATCTGAATTTGTAAGTCTGAGTTTCGTTATCAGTGCAGCTCCACTTTAGAGTAACTTGTAGCACTTTGCAATGGATCTTATTTATACAGTGTTGGAAGATGGTCTGTTGCCCAATTGAAACTATCTATTCTCAAGACTTAAATTGGGAATTAGTCTGGTTTTGGGGCTGAAGTTCTTGTTCCTAAAATAAAAGCAAAGGCTTGGGTGCAAGGAAAGAAAGAAAGTTGATCAAAAAAATGTGGAATGCTTTGAAAAAAAAAGTATTTAAATGTTTCAGATCATCTAATGTTGGACAACGATAACCAAAGTAAATACAAAATTGTATTTTATACAACTGATTGAAAAGACAAAAATTTAAATATTATACACGTGAATAAGTCCTCAAAAAAAAGAAAAGGAAAAAAATGTAATCACATCTGAAGGAAGATTTGTAGTGATGTTTGAATTATTTGAATGTGAGTGCACCTTTTTTTTGTTTGGTTACACGGTATCACTGCAAACGAAGACACTGTCTTCGTCACACCTGCCATTTTCTGCAGTAAACACTCACCGAGACCCGTGGCTATTCATCAACCTGTCAGCTGCAGCACACATCCATCATCCACTTCTCGTGTGTCTCTGGTTTCTACACACCCACACACAATTAGCCCGGAGGGGGGTTTGGAGCATTTCCCTTCAGGCTGACATATTGTTGTGCTCTGGGGAGATTGCATAGGTATGCGTGAAGGACGAGCCCACTAACCATTTCTGTGCTGCTGTTTTCATTTCCTTTGTCACTTCTTTTTTTTTTTTTACCCCGGTTGTTTCACATTTGAGCAGAAAACGGGTGAAAATTGAAAATAATGCTGATGCCACCATATGACCTATTTTAGATCAAAGTGGAGCACTAAAGCTCGGCAAGCCCCGGATAAATATTATCCATTATTCATTTTTCCTATTACATATCTAAACTAAAAAAGAAACAAGTGCCACAACATCAGATACTTTGAACATGGTGGTTTCTATTGGTGTTTAGTGATGAAACATTCCAATACTGGGATAAGCAATGAATGGGACACAAGCAAATGTGTCTACAGAGATTTAAAAAAATAGTGTTTGTATTATAGATAACGTGCTCATCTGTTATTAATCATCCTATAAAATAAAACCTCAGTTTATGCAGTTAATCTCAATCTACTTTTTTAATAGATCATTTAGGCCATAGGTTTGTATTTTCTAGCTTTGTCCCATGAGGAATTTTGTTTTATTTCTTAAATTATACTCACATATTTTTGTAATTTTTATTTGCTTTACTTTAATGACTATACAAAAGCATGGTTTCATCTAAAATCAAACCCGAAATCTTCAGAAGGCCTTCATTTAGCATCATAAAGATCTTTGCTGTACTCATGATGATTCAACAAAGAGTTGGTAAATATGCACAGAGAGAAAATCATAGAACATAAGTAACATCATTTTGTTAAATAACAAGCAGATCCATTGGAATCTTTCATGTGCTTTTGTTCATGTGAGGGTAATTTTGAATTATTTTACCTGGTTACAAACATGAAACATTTCAGTGTTCTAAAATGTAAGTTAAGCCATCATACAAGTGAAATGTATGAAGGTCACCTTGACAAATCAAGGCTACATATAGTAGCTCTATGCCAATAATTAGGAATATGATTGAGAATATTATTTATTTTGGCAAATAAAATCCAAAAGTAAAACTTGTATTGAAACTGATTTCACACAGGGTGAAAATCACAGCTGACACTTTGACCTGGCTTTAGCATCTTATATTAACACTGTTGGCACAGGTTGCATTACAGCATTGTAGTCACAGTCTGTATTCCTAGGAGGATGTGGATCCGTCCCGGAATGAGATTTCCAAAAGGCTGAGAGCAACTTCCATGAGTGACAAAGATTGACATTTTAAAAGGACAAAACAGAAGAAGTCCACAATATAATGTAATAGCCACAACATTCCATAGGGGGAAAAAACATTTTAATTAGATTCTTCTTTTGCATTTCCTCTGACCTAATTGAACAAGCACTCTACTGGTACTGATAACACTGAGTCTTATGGCATAATAAGTGAAGCGTGTTCCTGACACCAGGCCCTGGTAGGATTAGTTAGTGATTGGAGTCAAATTAGATCTTTGAGTTTCCAACTGGCTTCATTGAGCTAAGAATTGCTCAGTTATAGTCAGTCAACAGCCAAATTCTCTGAATCTCTTTGGAGTAGTAATGAATTTCCTCATTCAAAA
Organism: Fundulus diaphanus; assembly: GCA_037039145.1. Classification (NCBI taxonomy): domain Eukaryota; kingdom Metazoa; phylum Chordata; class Actinopteri; order Cyprinodontiformes; family Fundulidae; genus Fundulus; species Fundulus diaphanus. The sequence continues at coordinate 20,373,355 of CM073132.1, read as the reverse complement.
ACAAAATGCAGAGTTGTCATGAAAAATAAAACACAGATGACCAGTGTTTGAGTCATTTTGTTGTGCTGTTTCTCTATAGGACATCCTGTCCTCTCACTGATAAAGAAAATATCTACATGGTTTTCCTGCCATAGGCCTATAGATTCCATGTATTTACAAACTACTGACTGATTTCTCAAAATGCTTAAATATCAGACTAAACCCCTCTGGTCTTTATGCTGTGATGCTGATTTAGAGGATGCCCACATAAGGTCACATTAGTTTTCCAGATTCTCAAATCAGCTTTTTGCGTGGATGTCCCGGGTGAGATACCTAAGATTTCGAATGTGTTCTGACTCAGGTGGCTGCAAGGATATGGGACCCGTCTCTGAAACTGAAAGTTGGTGTTCGAGAAAGGTGACATTTTAATGACTCCCCTCTTTCTCGTTTATATTGAATAGATAAATAAAAACGTTTCGCTTGAACTTAAACACTTTTAAAAGGCACAACGCTTTGTATTATTTTACGCTGACATTTTTTCAAATTTTCCGTTTTATCATGTTTATTATGCATGATTTAGTTTGCTTTTTACCCATAATGCACAGCGCAGCAGCCACGTAAACAAGAACGTGCTCACGTCGCCGCCTGCTAGCTGCCTGCACAGTTTCAAAGCTGCATTATACGGTGGCCCAGACGGTTCAGCGATATTTAACCACATGATGCAAAACTCCCTCAGCAGGTATACATTTTGACAAATAACTGAGTCGGTTTCTCCGACATGGGAATTCCTCCTACTTTGATGCTGTCGGGCAGCTAACTACCCAGCTGTTAGCTCTGAGCTAGCCGATTCTGCTAATGTTGTCAGCTCCCAAGCTAGCTGCTTTACTCTGTACGGTTCAGAGCTTGGCTATCTTCGGACTGTTGTCTTGTGTTCTGAGTAGCTATTTTCCCAACACGTTAAACTGTTTCCGAGTGTTTACTTGCTTCGTATTTTAGGTATTTGGATTATTGAACGGTTACGTCCGCGTATCTGATGCTGTCTTTGGATTTTAGCTTTACCTAGCATTGTCATGCTTCTGTTAGCCACTCCAAAGTCTAATTTTGTTTAACTCGGGAGGGAACTTTTAATTGTAAAGTGAGGTTTGACGTTTTATTCGCCATGCGTGCAGTGACTGAACGTTTCACATCACTTCCTGTCAGCGCGCGCCCGTTCAGCCGTGGAGCTCTCCTTGGTTCTGACACAAGTGAGCGCCCCATTTCCAGGTTTTAGTTCTCATTTAACGATAATGAAATTGATATACAAAGAGGGCTATGCGTTAAGTTACTTACATAAAGCTAAAACTATGAACGAATAATAGCACAACATGCTCGTGTCTATCAGTCCTTGGTTGAGAGGAGGGTCAGATCCTTTATAAACATCTATAATGGATCTATTTTGAGTATAATCCTGTTGCTACTAAAGGGGTCTTAACTAATATCAGCGGATCCCAATTAACATAAGTAGCCACAGTTGTTTAAATTAGCAACTGTCCTCGGTCTGAGCCCATGTTCTGGATAGTTTTTTTAATCTCAAGGTTCCACCATTTAATTGTCTAAGCGTACTACAGTTCCACCTAAGGTTATTAAACCTATCACTGCACATTAGGCCTAATAGCAAAATGTACAAATTAGCTGTGTTTTTATGTGGTAAACAGATTAAACAAGAACAGTTTAAATAGCTTAACAAAACTGATATTACCAGCGCTTTCTCAAACTTAAACACAAAATGCAACTTTTACTGACTCTTGCTGTCCCTAATTGTTCAATGTCTTTGTGGCAAACATCTTTAGTATCTAGTAGTTGTGCCTTTTTGCTGTCGTGACCTGCCACAGCTGTGATCTAGCGCATTGTCAGCCTCTGACTGTGTTTTGGAGGACTCTTAGCCATGTCCTTATGGGCAATAGTCTCCGTTCAGTAATAGTGGGTTTGCATGCTGTAACCAAGACTTTCAGATCCCATGCAGTATTTTCAATCGTGATAGTATCTGGAAAGCAAGACAGGTAGCCATTGTAGTATTATCAAAATATTCTTTACAATCCCAATCTTGAAGGGCCTCGACATCATATGCTTATGACCGTTGTCTTGTTTGAAGGTCTAATGACCCCCAAGCTTCGAGGCAACTTTATAAAGCACCATTCAGTAACAATGCGATTCAAAGTTGTGTACATGCAAAAAAAACAAGACAAAAAACATTACAGTAGTGCAAAGCACGTTGGGGTCATCGGACTTGATGAAACGTTATACAAGTATAAGCCATTTGCCATTACAGAGGAAAGCACATGGCAGTGGAATAGTAGCAGCATGGTAAGGAAGAGGACAAGATGGACTACAAACTAATCCATTAACGTTCAAAGGCAACTCTAAACAAATAGATTTTTAACCTTGATTTAAATTAACTCAGGGTTTCAGCTTCCACGCACACAGCATGACATTTTCTCCCAGGATTTCCAGATGCTTGATTGAATCTGTCTTACCCTACACACACACACACACACACACACACACACACACACACACACACACACACACACACACACACACACACACACACACACACACACACAGGTTGATCTTTTCAGCGTATGCTTCATTCTTCCTCCTTCAGATGTACGGCTAAACCACGGGCCAAAAAATGTCCAGTTTTGATTAATCCACAGAACAGAGTCCCAAAACCACAATATCAGAAACGAATGTTATTGTGACGCTAATGCTGAAAATTGCAATGACGATGTCGACTATGATTAATCCATAATTCTCTGACTCTTTTCTTTCTTTATTATTGCACAATTTCCTCACCACTCTCAGCGAGCTTTAGTATCTCGGAGAATAAAAACATACATCAGGGTGTGGGCATTAAGGGGAGCAAAAGTCCATCTACCGGTGAAATATGTTTGGGGTATGCAGAGTGACACTGCATCACTATTTAAGTGTAATATTTAACCAAATATTGCAGCCAAGCAGTCCTTTGCATTTGCAGTATTGCACAATTGCAATGACAATTGTGATGAATGTCACTGTGCAGCTCATCATTACAAAATTTCACACATTCATCCTCCATAAAAGCAGACAGTAACGTAATACCGACCCCTTTTAAGGTGATATCGGATCGTGCACCTCTCAGTGGGGCTGTGGGTGTTCGTTTGCAAAGGATAGTTCAAACATTAATTGTCCTCTGTTGTTTGTCATGCATTCAAGTTTAGCTTGTCAGGTGTAAGTTTGAGGTTCCTTACTTTACTCTCCGACTGTGAACAGCATGTTTGTGAAGAGGCGATCTCCACGATCACTCATCCACAATAGCAAAATATGTTTAATGAAAGCTTCACATCGTCATGAAATCTGACTCTCTGTCTTGCATGTGGTTACAGCCAGTCTGTGGGACAGCCTCATCTGTAAAATGTCGATGGTGTTGTTTGCCTCTGTGGTTCGCGTCGCGGACGGCCTGCCTCTCTCCGCGTCCACTGACTATGAGCAGGAGAAAGACCTTCAGGAGACAAAGCGGCATCTCAAAGGCCTCTCCAAGAAACTCAGCCAGTTCCCTGACCGCTGCACACTCAAGTCTGGGCCATACAATGTGAAGTACGTCCTCTTCTATGTTGTGGGACATTTCTTTCTGTGGGCAAAATGAAGCACCGCCATTCCTGTAATCTTAAAATTACATTTAATTTAGATATTTTAATTTCTTTACTTTTATATGTAAATATATATTAGAATAATACAGATTAGATTTGATAGGATGTAGGGATATCCCAGTACGCCACCATAGATCACCTTGAATTGAATAATTTAGCTTATTCGGGTTCATGAATATGGTATGAAAGCTTTACAGATTTCACTGTGCAAAAGGATTTTTCTTGCCTTATTTTCCCCATTTACTGAGTTAGATGTTATTGATTTTATGATGGTTGCATCAGTGAAGGTGATGCACGCAATCTGTCCAAAGACATTTGGGACATTGAATGGTGATGGTCCACCTAACACTGAGCATTAACTTTTGACTCGCTTCCAGCGCTGGAAAAAAGCCCCAAAGTTGATTTGTGGTCCGTACCTGTGTCACAGATCAGTCATAAAGCAAACAGATGCCTGTTTGCATTTTGTTACTGTGCTGTTATTACAGAGGTTGCCACCTTTTTCACTCACTGAAGTGAAATAAATAATAATAGGCAAAAGATTCTAGCTAGCGTAGGTGGGTAGATGTGTAGATCTGGTTTAAAAGGTTTATTGTGTTGATAACTAAAGACCTATGGTAGATGCGCTGGTGGTAAGTCTTACTAATCTACTTAAAGCAGTGAAGAACTGTCTGACACACAGTAAAGAGTACCATTAAGTTCTGTTTAGAAAATATGTTTTTGGAGGATTAAAGGGCCTTTTAGAAACTAAAAGGTACTAAATCCATTGAGTGGTGGTTGGTGAAGGGGGAGCGAGTAAGAGGGCGAGTCAGGTGGGGGTTTGAACTGAAGTGGGACGGTTTTATTCAACGCGTTTCAGCGTAATGGACCGTTACGCTGAAATTAGACCACTACATAAAATAAATGTAACGTTCAGTACGACTCGGATGTTTGAGAGCAACATAAAAAAGGTCAGTAAAGCTCTTGAACGCACACCAGCGCAGCTATAAACCTCCCGGCTAACATAAGCTAATGCTAGCTCTTATTAGCCCGACGAACAGCACTCTTTCAGCTGTGCTACGCAACGCTCTGCTGTGGGAATGCATCCAGAGAAGCAGCGAAATGACGCACCAACCCAAAACAATCCTGCCGAGGACCCTGAGCAGTTCTCACCCTTAAACAGTGGTAGGTTTGGTTCCTCCCGATGTCCTCATAAAACTTTTTCTGGCTGCTGTTTGATTTTCCGATTCTGACTAATTACGATTATTTCTATGTCCTTACTTTAGTTCATGAGAGGAAAATACGCTGCAGGTTGTTTGATAAGTGTTAGTTGTTTTAAATCCAACAGAAAATGAACAAAATAGAGAGTTAGCTCCATTTATGGCATCAAAGCATGTCTCTTACCTTTTTATGTGTTTATTTTGATCAAGTAATAAAAAGTGCCTCACATCATATGCTGTTTGATAAGTTTATTAGGGTTGTCACCATACTAAATTTCAATTGACTCAATTGAAATATCAATTTTAAATACCACAGGGATTAAAAAATGCCAAATAATTAAAGGCATAAAACATATTTTAGTAATGTGAAAAACTCACATTTTTCAATCTCAACATTCAATTCAATTCAATTCAAAATAGAACAACTTTGTTGCACTCTGTCCAGCCTTCCTGTTACCTGCTGAATGGCTCTCTCTCTCTCTCTCTCTCTCTCGCTCTCGCTCTCGCCACCTGACTGGATCACAGCCGTGTTTTCACGCCTCTTTGAAAATACCGTGCACTTATTTTTGACCCACCTTCCCGATACTGAAAATAGCTAACTTTGAGTTTTCTTCAGTCAGTAAAAGCTGTCTTTTTGCTGTCAGTGCTACTGTGACAAACATCTAGGTCCATTACCCCACTATTAGTGACTCCTACCGCTTTCCCTCCTCTCTCCTCCAACTCTAATAATAAGCACATTAACACCTGACTTGCTGTCTGTTTATCGAGTGTCGTTTATTCCATCGGACCAGCCTGACGCTATGAATCTGGACTCCATCGTGTGACGGGACTTACCGACATATCAGGCTCACAGGGGGGGGACACGTTCCATGTCCCCTGGCTTTAGGTCCTGCTGCAACACCTCTACCTGCTGTTCTCAGATACGCCTTGATTTCTGAGAGTTGTAGACTCTTAAGATTCATGTCTTCTTATATCTTTTGTTGGCATGATTCAGAACAGCCTCTACTTGTTGCTGTTAGTCTCCTTGTTTCTGCTATCTTTTGTGCTCTGGAGCTATTTAGATAATACACGTCTTTTTATCAGGGAAATTAAATCTGCTAATCATACGAATTAACACTTCCAGGCTGGTAGGTATTGTGTCTGAACAGGTGCATTTGAATGTTAATGTGGTTATTATGTTTAATTAGCTGTGCAAGTGGGATTTTTTTATTTTATTTTTTTTACCTTCAGAGCAGTAATGTACTTTAAACTGTGTTTGCACTGCGATTAGTACATTAACCAGCAGAGTCATTACTGCTGTTATGTTGCCCTTTGTAATTTGTTGTCCTCGTTAGTTCTCTGGGGTTTCTAACCTGAGAAAAAGGCAGAACCTCGCATTTAAAGCAGCGATGTCTGTGCTTGTGTCTGTGTTTTAGTTTCATTTACTCACTGGGTGTTGGATACCTGATGGTCTGCACCGGTAATTATCCTAATGTGCTGGCCTTCTGCTTCCTGGATGAGCTGCAGAAAGAGTTTATCATCACCTATGACACCAAACGTATCAGCAGCGCCATGCGGCCGTACTCCTTCATTGAATTTGGTAAGATTTTTATTTATTTTGGTGCCAGAAATGCACTTCAGACTGTCATTGTGTGGCTGACAGGATGCAGCGCCAGCCACGTTTATTGGCAGCCTTGGAGAAGACGTGTGAAGAGCTTTAAAAGGATTGAATGTTTTGTCGCAGCAGCATGAGCTCACACTTAGAATTGCAGAAAAAGGATGCCTTTAATTTGAAGTACGTTTTCTCTGAGAGGCAAAAATATGTGGGCCGGCCCAGTTATTGGTACCCATGCTGAAAATGCTTTGTACAAAACCCCATTTTGTCCATCTGGGTAGCTACTGGTCCTAATTTTATTAGAAATCTCCTGATATTCTAAAATATTACTGATGCAATGCACTCTTAACAAGGTTTCCAGGAACTTTAGAAGAGAAACAGGCCCACAGTACCACGGATCCTTTACTACTGTAAACAGTGGGCATGAGGTGCTTTCCCTCATATTCATCGTTCCTTTCATATCAGGAGCAGAAAGCTCAATCTTAGTCTCTCTTCCAACCAAAGATAAGATGAATGATTTGGCACCTCTGGTGGTTGCTATGGAGATTTGTGATGCCGCTCTGTGCTGCAGCAATGAGCTTTTAACGTCTTTTTTAACCTCCTTTACCTTAAAGAGATGCTTGATTGAAACTTAAAAGTTTTATTGTGATATTTTGAGGCATTTGTTGCAATAATAAGTGTTAAAATTCATGAGTCTCTCTTGCAGTACATCTGTCACAGCACACGGCCATTTGCCCAATCCCAAGTACTGCTCTAAAAACCAAACGTACCCATTTTAAAACAAGCTACATGCAGTAGGGCAAATCTACTGTTTAACAACAAAAATAATTTAAAGCATAATGAAATTTATTGACACGCTCATGGAACCAGCAGTGTTTAAACAGTAAAAGTAGAAATCCTGATCATACTTTCAGTTTTAGGGGCTGCAAACATCCTCAGTTGGTTTAGCTTTATCACTGTTGTGCAATTATACACTGTTTAAAGTTATTTAATGTTTATTAAATAACCCTCTGTCTGTTAAGTATTGTCTGGTGATAATTAGCTCTTAAGCTGATATCAAGACAATTGTTGAAAGGAATGAATTCGAGCACTAGTGATCTTTTAACAGCAAAACCTGCACACGCATAGAATAAAGGAGTGACAACTTCTTTTCAAGTTCAAGAATTTAATAACATAAATAAAATGAACATCCAGAGAACATCACTATGTAATGCTGTTTATCTGAATTAACAAAATATTTCGATTAACAAATCCTCTCTACTAGGCTAGTGAAACTTAACAAAACTACTAAGCAAAATGAAGATAAAAGGAAGCTAAGCTAAGGAACTATTTACATGCAAAACAAACAAAAGACAAAACAAAAGTGGTTGATCATAATCAGAATAATTCAGTGAATCCTTGTTCACTACAGATCTGATTCCAAAAAGCATGGAATGGAGTTAAAAACATTTGGCATGTGTTTCAATCCATTCACAATGCGAATCCTGAGTTAAACAAAACATTATTTGATGAAATAATAATTTGTTTAAGTTAAAGAACCAAAGGTCACCTTAAAGAATGTGAATTGTGGGTAAATAAGCTTAAATAATTCAGAACAACATTTGACATGTGTTTCAACCCATTCACAATGCAAAGCACAAGTTAACCAGAACATTATTTTGAGTAAATTACATTCTGAGGACCGATTTGTCCTGTAAAATCATTTAATTCAGAATCGCTTGCCTTTGTTTATGCGATTCTACCTCCGGGCGCTAGGGGACGCTGTAGCGATCGGTCGCTAAACTGGTTAAAGTCTAAAGTTATCAAAATTGCCTTTAAACCGACATTAATATCCGATATTAATGTGGGAATAAGGCTCATAGCTCTATCGGCCTACGGCGGAGCCGAACGATTAAGCTTTATGCTCTAAAACAAGCTCCTTTTGAATGTCCGGAACTGGATGTTAACAGAAGCTAATAGCATTTTGGCTAGCGGACCATCGGCGCTAACAAATAAAGCTTCGGTTTTATTTTAGTCATAATGAGTGGGCTGGATAACGTAAACATTAATGTCTCATCAATGTATGAAACCCTTGTGGAGATAACCTTTGTTATAACCATAAAAACACACTCGACAATGACATGGTACCGAATGCTAGCAATGAGCTATACCGTTAGCCCTTTTTTTTAAAGGCACCATATGCACAACGATTTACAAAACATTTTAACTTTTAACTTGTCCCTCAGCTCGCTGCCCAAACCTGTTGTTTTGCCTCGTGTGAGTTTTGTCCACTTTGGCCATTCCAGGAAGGAGCACTGAGAAGCAGGGAGAATCATTGGTTTGTTGTTGGCAGGCTAGCGCTTAGCTCTGCAGCTATGAGCTAACCAACAGCGTGGTCTGGGCAGCTTGGAGGCCCTCTGTGGGGAGTGGTCCACAGCTGGCATCCTGCTGAGAGAGAGGCCGTCCTTTATGCCTGTGAGGGTCCCATGTTTGAAGCAGGGGTGGAATTCCTTTGTCACGTCTTCCATATTACTGTTCAGAATTCAATCTGACATCATTATTCATCATGGCGTTATTATAGCACAACAATCACAATATAATTTTTTCTCCTCTAACGATAGGACAATTGTCCATCCACTGTGGTCAGTCGAACTTCGGTCTTTGTCCAGCCTAGAGACCAGTGATTAAATGGAACTATCCTCTTTGTCAGGTCTTAGTTATACCACAAGGAAGCAGACGGGGATACATGGTTAAAAGTTTCTAGAAACTATCTGCAACGTTAAAAAAGTAAAGTCATTAAAACAGTGCTTCAATTAGATTTCCATTAAAGGGATTGTTTGAGGTTCAAATGATTGTGGCACCGGCGATTTAATTAAAAACAATTATTCCTCAGCGTTAGTTTTTTTCCTCCCAGGACAGAATGAATGTACTCAAAATAAAGGTTGGTTTTGAATGGGTTTGTGAGATTACGCTACCACAATGAAAGATGGATTTTCCTACATCTTTTCTAAATGTCCCACTAAATGTGCTGTCCTGGGTACAGAAAAGGGACAATGTGTGAGGCGTGTGCACACAGATGCTGGTGAACAGAGCCACACGGCTTCTTCAGATCATTTCAGTTTCGCGCTTTAGATCTGTTCACCTTGGAAATGATGTTGTTTGTGGGGAAACCAGAGGATTAAGCTGCAGTTTACTTCTTTAAGCGAGCCGCACTTTCAGTTTCCTCCCGTTTACGCCAGCAGCGTCCTTATCTCTCACATAATGACTGTTTATCTGCGCCGTTTCGCTCCCTGCAGTATTAACCACCTTGTTGTTGCACTGACTGTCATCCCCCAGACACCTTCATCCAGAAGACCAAGCAGCGCTACAACAGCCCTCGCTCCCTGTCCACCAAGATCAACCTGGCTGACATGCAGACAGAGATCAAGCTGCGACCGCCCTATCAGCTCTCCCCAGAGGACCTACAGGCTATCAACGGATTCTCAGTGCGTGCAGCTTCTAAATACAAGGGCATAGGTAGGACTCGAGCTGCCGCCACACACAAAAGCCTTTTTTAACATATGCTCCATTCAGTGGAGGTTGGGTAAAAAAAAAATGCAAATACCTGCAACATTCAAGTGTGCGCTGATAAGAGCTGGTGCTTTATACCTTTTGCTGACTTGCGCGTTTGCTTTGCTTGCTCCAAAAAGTATCAGATGTCACGTGTCGACACAAATGCATCCCCGGCTTGCAGTTTCCCGATAAGAGCATTGCTTTTCAGAAGTATTCATACCGTTTGAACTTTCCCACAACGTCTCCCTGACCGGTCTGCTGTGTTCCTTGGTCTTAACGGTGCGGTTTGTTCCCTAATGTTCTCTGAGGCCTTCGCAGGGCGGCTGCATTTACACTGGGACTACATTAGAGACGGGTCTAGTCTGCTTACTAATGAGGCACCTCCTGGAGACGGTTGCAAAGGGTTTTCTGTTGGGGAGTCGGACTGAATAAGGATGCTGCACGCATGCATGATGCCACACTTAAACTTTAAAATTCTGAGATGGCGTGTTCCTTCATGCATTGTTTATTAATCACTCTTTTTGCACATCTTGATGTATCTATCATAACATAATGGTTTCTTAGTGTTTAATAGGAAAATAAAGGCCAGTTAAATGGTTTATGTCCAGCTACCACGTGTCGATTTCCTCTGTGGAACCGTTCAGGTCCTTTTGTCTTCTAGAAATCACAACAATTCAAATCTTGCAAAACATCCATGTTCGTGACAGTTGTTGAGCTGCTGTGCTCCTCCTTAACGTGATAATGATTCTGAGCATTTCTCTCTTTGCTTGGTCATTTGGTGTGTGTGTGTCTGTGTACTTGCGTCTGACTGAGAACATTTTTGCACATTTTGCTGGTAAAATGAGGACTTTGATGTAAAGTGATGACATTTTTTTGGTCCTCACTTTTCTGGGTTAGGGGTTGGGTTTAGCACTAAGGTGTCAATTAGATTCAGCGTTAGGTGTGTACTGGTAATGTTTAGGTTTAGGGTCAGGGTTAGAAAGGCTTGAAAATGAATGGAAGTCAAGGCACTTTGTCCTCACTTTGTATATTAAACAAGGGTGTAAGTGTGTGGCTCATAAATCATTTGGCCCTAAGGGATGAAGTTATCTGACACTTGGAAATGCATCACCTACTTACTGTATCAAGATGTCCTAAACTTATTATGATTTAAAACAACGGCTTAACTTTTCTTTGCCTCTATTCTGCTTATAAGCTGTTTTCAATATGACTTTGATGATTACGTTGCATGAAATGCAGCATAGCTAGTTTATCAAAGCATTCACAGCGTCTGATGCTTTTTTCCAGCTCCCACGCAGATGTTGGAGCCGGCGACGCTCCCTGGCATTGTGTCCTGTGTGCTCAGCATCCTGTGTGGAGGGCTGAACCTGCTGCGAGGAGTCCATGCAATAGAGAGCATATTACAGGTGAGGAGCTGCTGCCCTGGCTATCTGGCCACTAGTCACTGTCACAGGAGGACAAAAGCTAACTTTTGAGAGAACTTTTCGATCCGGAAATCGTTCCCCCTCACCGCGCGCTGACGTTTTCTAATTTCTAATTGGGGTAAACAGATTTATTATTTGGATAATCTGGAAAACCATCTTTTCTCAGCGGCTTTAGATAAAAGGTAAAACAGTCACTCCATATGTTAGTCTAGCTTAAAATAAAGGGTTCATATTTTGTTCTCTGCATTATCTTGCACCGACTATAAAGGTGTTTTATGCATCGGTATCATCCTACCTGTAGAAGTTGCACAATAGATGCTAATTCTGATTTCACCTCCAAATAACATTCTGTGGTTAACCTGACTATTTTTTTCTTCTCTAAAACACCATCAAAGTGGTCCAAATAGTGTGTTTCATGCTGCTTACCCAGTTAGCATCTCCATCTAAACCAATAGAAAAAGCTTCCTCCATGATAAATCATTTAACGACTTCTGTTAGACGGGGAAAGGATAAAGGAAGCTGAAATGATGTGGTTGCATAGCTGTGCGCGTCTGTAAACAGGTAGAACACCTTTTGAATAGCTTTCCCTGGTAGGTCTTTAAGACGAGAGGGAAAGGGGGGGCGGCTTGGCACCGGAGAGGTACGCCGTCGCCCTCGTTCTGAGTTTTCTGTTTCTGTCGGGCTGTTGCCTCTAAGAGCGGGTTTGTTGCAGGAATTAGTTCCCCAACAGGGACGTGTTTGTGGAGGGATACCAAAGTCCAGACCTTGTGCCAGCCCGTCCTTCGCTGGTTGTGCTAGCGTCCTCTAAGGCAGGTTTTTAACCCACTGCTCCTGAAGGTTTGTGTTGTTGGTGCCCTCCTGTTCCTTCTTGGTGGTTCCAGGTGAAGAAAAGACTTTCTGTTGTAATCTTGCCAACTCTTGTCTTCGTTTGTTTTTCTGATGCTGTGAAACTGGGCCTTTTCAACAAATCTAGAAACCTGTTCTCTCAGGGTTTGATGAAGAAGGTCTATCGTACCGTGAGGACATCTGGTGTCCATGGTCCTCTTTAGGCCACTCCACTGATTTTCTGTCGGACTTGTTTTGGCGCTCTGACTCGGCCGTTCCAGATCTTTAATTCTCTTCCGGTGAAGTTATTCCTGAATGTTTGAACTGACTGGGATGCTGGAGAGTGGAATCCCTGTTCATCTTTCAGCAGACGCTTTGAGGTTTTGGGTCAGACGAGCTAGAGTCTGGGTTAGAAATTGATTTAGCTGACAGAAGAAGGGCGAGAAGAGGGGAAATGCCACAGCATCACACTGCCACCCCGTGCTCTCCTGTGGGGATTGGGTTTCTTTAGTGTTAAGCGTTGTTTAAAGGTTAACCTTTTTGGAATTGTCCTAAAAGGTTGAAGTTTGGTTTTAACAGATCGTACATCGCTTTAGTAATAACAACACAACCAGTATTTGTCAGAAAGTCCTGCAGCTGCCGGCCTCCTGGTAGCCTCCCTGACCAGCTTTTCTCTTTATCAGTGCATGAAGCATCCAGTTGTGCTGTTATCTGCCATATTTGCTCTACTTGCAGTGGATTATTCTTGCCTCTCCCCAGACTGGTACCTATTGCTTTAGGAGATCTTCCTGATCCTCTGCAACCTCTCTGGAAATAATGGGCTTATTGCGGCGTTTCATATTTTCCAGTTTTGTGCAGCAGATACCTCACATTAAAGGCGTAAATTGTTTAAAGACGGTTTCTCCTGACCTCAGAGACCTCCAAGCTTTTATCACAATTCCCGAGCTTTCGATAAATGTTAAAAGCCGCATTGTGTATTAAAATGAATCCAAAGTGAGCTATGCTTAAATGGTCATTTCTTGTCACATAAAGGACCTATGTGAAACAATAACCCTGGCATCTGTACCTTTTCTCCCCGCGTAGAATGACGACGAGGACTTTAATTATGTGATTGCCTTCTTCCTCGGCACGGCGGCCTGTCTGTATCAGGTAAGTGATAGTCTGCGGTAAGAGCAGCCCATCGCTGGCTGACTAACAGCCCTGCACTTTACGGCTCAGCAGCTTGTCAGTTAGACAAACATTCGATGAAGCACAGTGCCTTTCAGGCCAATACCTCCTCTATAAAACATTACCATCAGCTCCTTTTTGTGCAGCTCGCAGTGCTAAATGGAAGAGCACAATTCAGTGGCCAGACGAGCGAAACACAGTCATCAAATAGGATTTTTAAAGACACGCGGGTGGCCAGCGGGCTGTTTGATCAGCATTAATTTGATTTAATCCTATTCCTTTCAGTGCTACCTGTTCGCCTACTTCTCCGTCTGGAGGAACAGCAAGTCCTTCTTGGCGTTTGCACTCATCTGTCTGTCCAACATGTATCTGTACGAACTGAGGAACATTTGGCAGATCCTCTTCCACGTGGCTGTGGGGGCCTTCATGACCCTGCAGATCAGACTGAGGCAGCCGCTGGGCAAAGCGCCAGACTACAACGTCTGACGAAGGCCTTAGACAAAGAGGACTAATGCGCTTTTAGTCAGGTGCCGCACACCCGCCGTGGAAAAGCCAGCAATGCTTCATGGGACACAGTGGGAGCAACAAAAAAAACAAGCTTCCCAAGTTAGTGGGAGAAAGATGGATCTGTCTCCATTTGGATTTGAAAGGAAAAGTCTGCTACAGTCTGACTGCTTCATGGATCGTATTGGATTGGTTTTGAAAGCTGTCTCCTTCCCTTCATCGTGTGATGATGATTTATGGACTTGTTCAGCGCAGCAGTGATTTAGGTCACAGGCCCGTGTGCAGGATGTCCACTGCTGCAAACCCGTGCACTTGAAATGTTTTTTTATTACAGCCAACAAAGGAAAAGAAATCATCTTAAGAAATCTGTGTGTGTGTTTTCATCGTTGGGTTGAAATGTCAGAGAACTCCACCTTCTTCACTCATTAAACTACATTCATGTGACAGCCGGAAGGTTTCTTACCTTAATCCTGAAACGAACAGACTAAAAATGAATTTACACTCTAAGATGTTTTATTGTCTTTATAGCCGCAGTGTCGCGCACCCTGCATGTTTCCCTGAGTCAGTACACCTCATTGAAATAAATACGTCCATTCCACGTTTCTGCAGAGCTTGATAAGGATGCATTCTAGTCATTTAAGCTAGATGTTTCTGAACACGGGCACTTCTAAAATGTGTTTAACAGCAGTCACCCATTGATTGAAATTAAACTTGGCTGCTTTCGAAGGTTTCATTTTCTGATGCTAAATTAAATTCCCTTTTTTTTTTCTGTTGAACTCAAGGGGCCCAGCTCTGAGACTGTATCATAGCAGCAGCTCCAGGGTTTATTTTTGACTGACCCCCACCTGTGTGTGGTGCTGGTGTTTTTTCTTTAGCCCTTCTCAGATCGTCATTCCCCAATAAACCATAAAATCTTTGCTTCATTTTTGTCATTCACATAGAAATGAGGCTGTCTGTTTTAAGGGCATCGCCTCTAGCGTTCACCTGAGCAACGTGCACTAGATGCGTGTTGGAGAGTTCCCCTAAATGTAGCTGAGTGCTGTGGTCCCCACGCTGTCTGTCAGGTTGCAGCAAAGCTCCGACATCATTCTCCATCCTCAGCTTGCCCGTTAAATCCTGCTGTCAGCGTGTTTTTTATATCAAGGCATTTACTTGTTCAGCTTACATTTAAGATTTATTGGAAACCGCATCAGGTCATAAAGAGACATATGTGAACTAATCCTTAAAGGAGCAATAAGCGATATTTCACCACTAGGTGGGGCCTGAGCACCATCTGTAGACCAAAAGAAGATGGACGACAAGCCGCGTTTCCCGTACCACCCGTCGCCTCATATGCGCATATTTGTAAAGGACAAAAACACAGCAAAACAGCATCACCTTTCGGAGGAACATGTCTAGTGAAGAAGGAAGTAATTTATAACTTTATAATGCTGTTAGCAAGAGAACATTTGGATCCCCTAGGGGTGCTCTCCGCCATGTTGCTCCAACACTGCGCTGCTCTGACGGTGGTATTTTAGGGCAGGGAGGGGCTGAGCCCTGAGTGGCAGCTGTTCACATGCACGTACGTGGCCAGCCCGGCTATCTAAATAAGAGACTGGAGAACAACGCAGAGATGCGGTGTGACGTCATACCATAGTCCATCTAAAATATTACCTTTTAGTTCTTTCTATCTAAAATAATGAAATTTTGCTTACTGCTCCTTTAAAAACTGCTCTACCACTGAGGTTTCCAGCACAGAAGCCGGGGTGGGAAAAGGGCAAAGTGTGCCTCTATATTATGTATATCATTGTTTTTAATAATCTCTGGGGATCCAGTTCTTAGACAGCTTTTAAACATGTCCTCTCTGGGAATGTTTTGTTTGTAAAAAAATCTTTATTTTCCATTAAAAACATGCGTGGTGTGGCAGGATGTTCAAACAAAAACAATCTGTTTTGCTAGATGTCCATTTTAGTGTGAACGGGCTGGAAATTAGGAAGAAACCGTGTTGGAACAATGCCTTGCGTTGCCAGTGTTCATTTCATTTGTGCATGGGCTTGTGAGTACCTGGAAAGGAAGTGTGAAAACGACTGCAGAGCACAAGAGATTACATTAGCATACGACAAAAAAGACATTGGATACTAATAAGTAACATCCAGAAGAGAACCAGGACCTGAATTCCTTTTTCCTTTTTTTTTCCTCTTTCTTACAATTCCCTGATGTTCTGTTTACTTATACCTATGTTTTTTAACTCAGTAACAGCATCCATTGGTTTCTGACCTGGTGCAGGAGAAATTCTTGCTTAGGTCGTGATGTAAAACTATGCAATGCTGCCTTCCTGTTTGGCTCAAGCTTTAATTTATTCAGTGCTGTAATCAGGGGAAAACCTATGTTATTTTGCAAGAATCAATATCTATTCAATGACTGATTTTGATGCAAGATGTCGTTATTTTATACATTTCATGTTTTTGTTTTGTTTTGGATCGTTGCATTTTCGATCAGACAACCATGTCTACTTGTGACGATATGAAGCTCCTGTCGGCTCAGACGGTTAGCAGACGTATCGTTCCTCGCCTACACAGCCTCAAGCATATGCCAGTGTCACAATGACTGTGTGAATAAACAGATATGTGTTGCCAACTGTAAGGATGCATCTCTGTTTTCTTGACCTCCTACTGAGTTCTTTAGTTCAGCCATTTGTTCCCGCTCCTTATGACAACAGGAACTTATAACCATTTGCTCCACATGTAGATTTTTGGACAGTGTTTATGTTTAACGTTATATTACAGTTCATCTGCTTTTAATATTCGTACATGCTACATGGTTCCTTTGCTTTTTGCGCCTTTAAAAAAATGAGAAGAGTTGGGAACTGCTATACATCCTTATTGTTACTGAACAGCTCATAGGAGGAAGCTGCGTGTGAAAAACAGTTTAGTCCTGCAGCTACACGCACATCTGGCATCAGAGGTCAACAAGTGGCTCTCATGCGACTTATTAATGCAATCTGACTTTTCTCTGCTTTTCCAGCAACGGCCACACCTACATAATAACTTAAAGCCGGCCCTCACACTACGGCTCGGGCTTCTCTGGAGCCGAGCTCGCGTCACTGACTCGATGTTCTGCAACACACTCATTCTTTGCAGTTACAGTAAATATGTTGCGTGGGCGTTTTGGAGGAAATTGAGATTCAGGGAATTATCAAACAGATTTGTTCATGGGGGGAAAATGATAGCATTTAAAGCTCTCATCACCAGGATATCAGCTGGAAAAAAAAAACCTAACTAAACCAGGATTTAAATTCCAAGATATTATGAACAATTGTAACTTCTACAACAAACGTAACATTTAATCTTTAGTGAAAATACATGAAACCAAATAGCAGTTCTCTTTTCTGGGGTGATATAAGTAGTGTCTTCCTTCAGATGTTAGGTTATCAAACAGCGTTAGGAGCAACACCACAACAGCAGGAGTTGGTTCCCCAAGTTAGGGCTGTGAATCAACAAGAACGGTTCTTGAAATCCTCCTCAAGAATCAAACCAATTAACAAAAGGTAATGCTAATAAAAAATATATATATTTAAGTTAAGTGTTAAAAAGATCAAACTCCATGTAAATTGATTATACTGACTATTAATTCTGTCTGTGCTGTCTAGCTTAAATTCAGTGGAACTTTTTTTTGGCCGCAGTAATGGCTGTCCACCAGCCTATGCTTTGTTTCCATGGCAACATGTTGTTCGTACAGGCCAACAAACAGTGTTGAGCATGGACACGAACAAAGCTAACAACTGCGCAATCTTTTTCACGTGGTGAAGGGAATGCAGCTCATCTTCACGTTTTAACAGCGCTCTCTGGAGGGGAACGACAGACTTGCAGCTGGGCGTTTTTTTTAGGGAATAACTTCGGTTTGTCGGCATTTCCCCTCAAGCCATTCGCTTTGTTTCTGGTGAGTGTGTGCACGCGCGCGAGCGAGCGGCAGAGAGAGTTTTAAACCCCTTTCACACAAATCCCAGTAATTTACTGGGGCCACATGCCTGGATTAAACAAGAATTGACGCCTTTCAAATGCAAATTAGTCCCAGCAACGGTGGAATGGATGTACCTAATATCACCCGCAGGTGGCAGTAATTCAAGGAATATAGCTTTAACCGATCAAGCCAACCTCTAAAGAAGAATTTCAGCTGGAAACTGCATCTTTCAATCAGCTGATTAGCCACACAACAAACAATGGCTTTGGGACCGGTGGTTCAGTGGGTAGTAGCTTTTATGAAAACTACAGAAGAAATACAAGTTCAGTGCATTTCTCAATCAGATAAGCGATTTACGGACGTCAGGGGAAGAGCTTAACGAAGACTGCGAACATTTTACAGAATCACACAAATGCATGCCTAACCCCTGGAATGTAACGACCCTATTCACACTAGAGCGGTCCCAGTAGATTTCTGGGTCAGTTTTACCCGGTAAAGTCGTTCTGGCTTTATTCACACATAACCCTGACCCGGTAGATTACCAGTAAATTACTGGGTAAGGTTGTAAGTGTGAAAAGGGTTTTAGTGAGGACACAGACCGGTAATTTAGGCCTGTGCAGATGAGCTACAGCTTTGAACTTCTCTCCAAACATCCTGCAGCTAAGGAACTGAAAAAGGGTGTGTTTCATTTACATGATTGAAGAGTTGTTCATCTGCTTGAAGACAATAAAGATTTCACTAAAGAGGAAAATTGTTGTGGGTTAACTCAATCTGGCCAAAGTTTTAAAAAAATGGGCTTGATTGTTTCAGAGTTATCAAAAAATGTAAAATGAGTGCCTGCTTTAGTCTGAGAAAATTAAAACTCAGTATTTTGCAGTTAATTGGTATTACTTTAATAAAAGTTCAAATGAAAAATATGATAATTCATGGCATCATGGTTTACTGTATACGTGTTTTTTTAAACTTTTATTTCAGACAATATGAATGAGCGCAAACTTGTTCAAGTGGGAGCTGTGACCTTTGTTTAAATTTTTTAGGTGGTTAACTTTGAACATGAATCCATTTATTTCAACCTGGCTTAAATGAATTTAGAACTAGTTCTTGTTAAGAAGGGACTGGAACGACACTATAGTAACGTGTTTTAGTCTCCACTATGTCCATCTTTGCACCAGGTTGTAAATCAGTCCTTCACCCCTGCATCAGGATGCGGGGGGGCATCCAGCTATATTTTGTGAAATCACCACTGAGACGGTCAGTGACAAAAACACTGTGCTTGTAGGTGTATTAGCAGCTGTAAGTAATCAGCCCTGTTGCCCAACACATTAACACTAGCGTCTCTGCTGCTCCTGCTGCAAGCACACCGTGCTCTGTGCATTCTCTCTAGACTAGTTTGTACAGTCACAAAGCTCCCACCTCAGCAGTCATCCATGCAGCCCCTCCTACACATCAATTTGTCTGGCATTCTCCATACTTCATTGAAAGCCATCTCTCATCTCTGTAGTAAACCATAAAATAACCCAAAACTCCTTTATAATAGATAAGGCCAAAAATAAACATCTTTTCTGGTGCAGGAAAGGCCGCTGTGAAGGTCCACTTAGCAATTTCCCAGCGGATGCTGAGCAGGTACTGCTGGTGTTTTTTTGTTTTTCTTTCCACTGTCGCCAGATGCTTGCACGGGATGCTGACAGCAAAACCTGCTATGAAAACCTTTTACTTGTCAGCATAAACTGAACTTGACTGTGTTGTGCTATAACTAGCATCAAATTTAAACGTGTGTTTTTGAGGTTGAATCTATGTATGTTACATTGGAATGATTTCAATGTTTATTTCTGCATATGAATAGGACGGGTTTGTCTTGCGAAGTTCATTGAGACATTTGTTGTGAATTGGCACTAAAGAAATAAACTGAATACTAAATCCCAACATCATTTGAAGATGTATTTCATTCAAAATGGGAAATTACTCTTTATTACATGGAGAGTATGATTTATTATGACGCAAAGCCTATGTAAGGCTAGATTCTAGGAGCCCTGACATACAACGATGTCATTGTTAAACTGAGCATCAACAAGGCCCCACAGAATCCGGTAATTGTCAGCTTTTTAACTTGTTTTAATAATTGCTGTGGCAATTAGCTTCTGCCGTCTTCAAATTACATTTTCTACTGGGCAACAACAAGCAAAGGATTACCTTAAGATTGGGAGGCAGCACATGATACACGAGGAGTTATTATAATTGAAGCTTTTTCTAACGGCTGTCTCATAAGTAACAGTAGCATTTATGTTTTTAAAATTGCTTTTGGGAACTATTAAAGAATTTTTTTTCCCCCTTTAGATGTGCACTGCTAACTCAAATTGTATCCCTTGTGCAAATATAAGCAGGGATCATTTTGGGGCACACAATTAGGGCTAAATTGTCTGTCCAAAAAAGGTCAAAATCATTATGTCTGAAGAATTTGTTTTGCTCCAACACCAAGTAAACACTGTTGTGTTTCCTGATGAAACACTGTTTTCAACGGAACAAAAATGCATAGCATGATCAGCTGAATAATGATTAAGTACCAAACTTAATTAAACAACTGGTGATTTGACAAATATAGAAACATGGAGATTAATCCTGTAATGAATGAACCAACAGCCAGGGTGCTAATCAGCTCTTCTGCGTCTTGTTTTCCACCCTTTAATCATGGTGAATACAGGAGCTCCTCCATCAACAAGGGATGTAGCGCTGCTGCCATCTGTCGGCAGAAGTTGAACACTTTCCATGACGACGGCTCATTCGCTGGGAATTTACACACTTGAGCTTTATAGGAGTCTCAATGAAAACACATGGAGGCCTGAGACATGCACCATTTAACTCGTCTTGAGTCTTTTAGCAGTTTGACTCTCTGAAACCTTGGTGTGCTGACACAGCAGCTCACACAAGTAAGACTAGATTCAGAGCGCTGTTTGTCGGAATCCATCATTAGCAAGCAAGATATACTAAAAAAAAAACGGAAAACATGTACCTGTGAAACATCTCAGCGTTTATTTTAATGTAAAAAAAAAAAAGAAATAGTCTTGGACAACAAAAACAAACCATTGTTTTCTCTCTGAGGCTGTTTTTGTCACAGATGCTTCATGTCAGTCATTGTGAGGAATTGGTAGCTGTATAGCAGGCGAACTGCCTCTGCTCTTAGAATTCAAGATGAGTCACACGTTAAATTAGCTTGTTGCTGATCTGCGCCTTTTCTCTTCTCAATAACCCCCCGAAAAACAAACAAAAAAAACAGGCCACACGTTTGCACAACATTCAAATTAAACGAAACGGCATTTAAAGTTTTAGTTGTGGTGTTTGCAGCAGGACGCCAAGACAAAATTCACCTGGGTGAGATATTGCAGAGTTCTGGGACCTAAAACATTAAAGACAAGTCACATTTTCTAAATTAGTTTATTCTACTAGTAAAGTAAAAGCAAAACCAGTTTTTATTGCCAGCAAATGATCATTAGTCTCTATAAGGATGTTTCAGTCTAAAAACCATTAAAGATAAAGTTGACCTTGATAATGTATGTTTAGGCAACAGGAATACTAAGCTGGTTAATTAGTCAGGCTAGGCTGCAGTCAGCTGCTGAACAGATATGCTGCTTCTAGTTTGCATACCGTAGTTTCACCCTAACAGAGTGATGGGTGGTGTTTTTTTTGCATTTGCACTCTAAGGCAGCCCACTGGAAATGTAAACTAGGAAAAAGTGGGAGTGGGAGGGCAGCGCTGCTCTACTCTATGCTCCATGTAGCTGGAGAACTCTGGTCCTTCTGACGCCTTCTCCGGAATCTCATTGTAGGAGTTTTAAACCAAGACACCATGACAGAAAACATTTGCTGTTTTGAACTTTGTGTATTCACATGTCGACATGTGAATATAAATATACTTTTTGCTCCACATGTAAAACGTGAGGAATGGTGGTTTTTTTCCACCCCTGGATTCTGTGACATGACCTAACACATTTGCGTTATCCATGCTTCCTAACCTTCTCTGCATACATAATGGAAAAATATTGCAAATCCTCCTAAAATATATATTTTTTACACCAATCAGCCAATCAATCCATGCAGTGTGAGGATGTCCTGTGCAAGTTGTTTACATTTTAGCTTGTAAATGCCCAAATTAAAAACTGCTGAGCCTGTTTGTTATTTCAATTGTCACTTCAAATGGAACGCTGAGGACTTTTGAAAAAAGTTTATGTGAAAAGAGTAGTAGCGGTCTTGGTGTCTTCATTTACTATAAATCCAGATTAGTAGGTCCTGGGGGCTGAAGCTAGCAGCTAATCAGAGTAAAAGAGGGCCCAGGACGAAAGTGGATGTTTACAATGTTAAAACAGCTGAGAAGCTGATGAGATGAAGGTAGGAGGCAGTGCACCACCGATGGTCTTCTTGTGTGAAACATACACTGAGAACAAAGCATGTAGCTCATTTTACGGTTAAATACCTAACAGGCAGAAAGTATTAACTGTTTTATAGTCATTTTTCTTTATCGACAGCTTTACCTTTATGTTCCAAAATTACTCTGGCAAGAAATGCTCGACATGTTCATTTACCAGTGCATGTTTCCCACAGGAAGACTACTGGTGCTGCACCACCTCCAACTACAATCTCCTGCCTGAAATCATGTGTAATTGTTGACTGTATATAACCACCTATTGCAAGGGAACAGACTAACCTGAGTTTACAACATAAGGGCTGCAGGTAAGACATCAACTGCTTATAATGTTCTTACAGAACCACGCTTAAAGAAATGTTGAGCTATCGCTTTAAATCTGTAACTCATACCACAGAAGGTCCTAACTGTGGATTCTTGAGGAGCCAGTTTCATTTTACAAGAGGACGGATGACCGACTATATTTTTAAACAAAAGGGTAAATTACTGTTAATGTTATTTCTGAATTCTCCACACTGATCAGGTTCAAGGACAAAATAAATGTTCAATCCCCCTGTTTCCACAAACAGTTATGAAAGTTAGATTTTTGGTATTTGTCTCAAAAAGGTCAAGTGTAGTTTGGCCAAAAAGAGCCCCACTGAGGACCAGGGTCCGTTTGTTGACAACACACTGAAGCTAGTAAGTTACAGATCTTTATTCCATCTTCTACCCCATTCATTACAGCTCTAATAGCATTCTACAGCAGAGGTATATGCGTTTGCTTTCGATTTACATTACATCCTGGAGAGATAATTGCAACGCTGCCTAAATAAACCTTTCAAATTTCAAATATTCATGATTTACTGGCAATAAAAAAAAGATAAAATGAGACATTTCCAAGTTTTATGTTTTTTTTGTAGTTCACCATATCCATAGGTGAAAACCTGACACCATCCTGAGGGTTTTTACATTACTGTACTCTCTGACTCACCCAAGGCAAAGCTGTAACTTTCGTTATCAATAAGGTTTCGCGTGCCAGAGAAAAGAACGCAGAGTAACGATGCAACGCTGAGGAAAACCGCTTTGATGAGATAAAACAAAAACAAAGAAAACAGCAGGTAAAAAGTGCACTTTACCACATATGCTCACATCTGTCTCTGTCTATAGGATAAGCATCATCATTGCAGTCACTCTAGAGTCCGTATTAAAGGCCTCATTGGATAACATTGGACATTCATTGTGTCGTACCAACTAACTGAGGAAACAAAGATGGGCCCGGTGGAGCGGTGCATGAGGGGAGCCGGACGGCTGAAAGCACTGGAGTGCAAAATGGCGTTTGAGCACCACGGCTGATGCCTTTCAGTCGTTCAAACTGCATTTTGGCTCAGCACGGTTACTCCTCTCCGCTGTGACACTGAGACACATTAAAGGGGAGATCATCGGTGGCTTCTAATCAGGGAGCAGTTGACTTCCTGCGGATAGAAAGAAAAAAAAAAAAAATAGCTCGATGTGTTGAAAAAAGTGTCGATTTGCTCAGATCAGACGACACCGGTGAGGGGTTTCTGCAGTCCCAACGGGGTGATGCGGTATGCACATGTAAGAAATAAACACTGCAGTTCATACACGGCTCTATATTATATGATTTTAGAAAATATATAATCTTTAAATAACTCTTAGGGTTGGTGTTTTGAAGTCAAAATACAAAACCTCTTTAAGAGTAGAAAAGCTTTTTTACTGACATCCTCTTTGTGTCGCGGTGCTGCGTGTCGATTATTCGTGTGAGGCTAATGGAAAAGCTTTATATAAACACTGTGTTGGACTCTCCTATAAAACATATGCTATATAAGAGGGATCTCCTCACTTCTGAGACAAACTGCAGTAAGACGTACGGTGGCTCCAAAAAGTATTCATACCCATTGACCGTTTCACAATTTGACACTTTACAACCGCAAACTTCAGCGGGATTTCATCTGCAGTTTTTCGTGGTAGAAAAACTAGGCAAACTGGTGCATAGCAGTGAATAGAAAGTGATTAAAGACTCTGAAAGGGAAAAAAGCGTGGCATGCATACAAATTCAGGAAGTTTTACTTCGATACGCCTAAATAAAATCCAGTTTTACCAACTGTCTCCAGAAGTCACCTGGTCGCTAAATATAGTCGCCTTGTGCGAGGAGCGGGAGAAAAGGCTGTGTGAAGGACACAGCAGACGTGGCCCAAAATCGAACTTTTTAATCTGCATGCAAAACTCCATGTGTGATGGAAAATCACAGAGTTAAGGGGAAGCTAACCAGAAGGAGCTACGTAGAGGATGAAAACCTATCGGAGGCTACTGAGGACTTGAAAGAGAGCATCCTGAAACATAGAGCCAGAGCCAGAATGGAACGATTTAGATCAAAGCATGCTTATATGTTGGACTGGACCTGTCACAGTCCAAACCCGAGTCCAGCTGGGAATCTGCAGTAAGACTTGGATACTGCCATTCATAGATGCTCCTACTTGGCTGAGCTCAAGTCATTTTACAGAAGGAAAAGGCCAAAATATTTGAGCCTTTATCTGCGCAAAGCTGGTGGACGGTGGACATACATCAAAAAGGTTTGAAGCTGACGGTTCTACAAAATATTGACATGGGCACACCAAACCTTCGTAGATATTTGCAACAAATGCCTCCTTAAATTGATCCTTTTTACTGCCGCCTCACAATTATGCACGGCGCCGTGTTGGTTTATCACATAAGCCCAGTTAAAATAAAGTTAGCTTACATGTTTTAAGGTGAAGAAATGTGACAAAACTCAACGGGTGTGAATACTTCTGTGGAGCACGTAGGTTACCGCGACTCCATGACTCTGGTGCTGTTGCCGGACAGACGGATGCACGGACGAGTAGGGCTGCAGTGCTGGCTTTGTGTCCATACTTGAGCGATTGGCACCTGTGCCACAGCGACTGGAATAAATGTTGTACAAACGGTACGTAAAATCCTACACATAAAACTTCCTGGGTTTTACATGTACATGTTTATAATCAGCAGGAGAAAGGCAGAGAGAAGGAGAGGAGGTAACATAACTTAGGTCGTCCTGCAGGTTCGTCCAAGAAGCCCTCAGAGAACCTGGCTCAGCAAGTTTCTTCCAGGATTCCCCCGTTTTTTTTTGTTTTTTTCTTTTCCTTCAGGACCTAGCTGGCCGAATCTGTCTTCACGCTCCGATTGGACATCTTTGGTCAAAGAGGCAGACTCGTACAGGCATGCCCTCAGCCGTTCATCAGCTAATCATTTAAGAAAAAGGCCAGGCTCTGGGGGCGAATCCTCTCGTTCAAAGTGCCGACTGGTTCAAGGAGCGTTCGCTGCTGTGAGGAAAACCTCAGTCCGCCGTAAGCTGTCAGAGGTCCGTAGGCCGGCTCACTGCGAGAGAAGGTGCACGACCTCCCATGTGTCTGATTGTCACTTAGTAAAGGTTAACTGCCTGGGGGTCCGGCGGTGAGAAAGTAGGTCATCATCTCTCCTTTGCCTTTGACGGTGACGAAGCCTCGGTATTCCAGTGTGTAGTTGTAGGAGCTCAGTACCTGGTACAGATCTGTCGTCACCTGTGTGCAGACAGTTTGGGTTAGATTCAGAGCCACTTTCCTCTTTAAAGAACAGCTATTGGTCAGATTTATTGTAGCGACTTAGGGGCAAAAATGTGTCAGTAAGGACTATTACTAATAGTTGTAAGTTAGCCTCAGCTACTCTGTACCGTGGACACAAAGTCTAAACGCCCATGTTAAAAATGCCAAGTGTTTGAGTGATGGAAAAAATTAGCCCAAGAAACATTATTTTATAGCAAATAATAGCAAAAGCCATTAACAATTGGATAAATTACGCAAGAACAGCGACGTCACGTCACTGATCCTGATGAGTTTTCTACATGTGATCAATGGTCCCAAGTCTGGACAGTGGAGTAGAGTTAAAAGGCAGGAGCCCAGAGTGAAATCACCCACATCCCTCAGGGAGAATGGGTTGTGGTGTGAAAGAACCCAACTCGATCCACAACTCCAAAAGATGTGTTTGGCACAAGGACTAAAAGCAGACCACACCCACAACAAGGTTGGTGGCAGAATCATGTTCTGGTATTCATGTTTTTTCAGATGGACTTTTGGTCAAGATGGAAAAAAAGAATCATGAAAATCCTGGTCTGGTTCACCCCCAAACATTCAGGTTTTTGCTAGAAAGCAGAGGATGAGGAGAGATTTTGGACAAGAGATATCCTTACAATTGACTAAAGGTCAACAACTTTGATAAGGCAGAGTTGGCAGAACTTTCCTGGTCAAAGTGTGCTAGAACCTTCCTCCTAACATTCATTGATTCTATTGAATTGTCCAGGATGTCATTGATGGTGGAGTTTTGAAATAATTCATCAAAGGACCTCTTTGAAGTAGATCCTGAGTAAATACTGCAATAAGTGTCTAATTTGAAATGGACCCCCCCCCTCCCAGATGCCATGGCAATGTATTACTGCCAGTCATGCTTTGTCTGGTTTTGCCCTGAATGTTTAAAACTAACAGACAAAAGAAGTAGTTGCACACCTAAATAATACACAAAAAATGTTTTATGAGCTGTATATAAGCAGGTGTTTCATATCAGTATAGATATTTGTCATATTCAACCATGCAGATTAAATATTAGTTTTTGTTTTTTTGGGGGGGTATTTTTCGCGGCTCTAGTGGCTCACTTTTTAACACAGTAGGCTGACTGGAAGAGGGGGAGAGACATGCGGCAATGGACCGCGGGCCAGAGTTGAACCCTGGTCAACCGCGTCGAGGACTAAGGCCTCCGTACATGGGTCGCGCTACCCGCTGCGCCACCAGCGCGCCCCGAATATTAGTTTGTTAAGGAAGCCTGCATTCTTTTAGCAGTAAGAGAAAGAAACTACATTTTAGCTACTTTAGTACAAACACTAGAACAGTGAAAATCATGTTCATAATACCTGAGGGTGAACTAAAAAATAAAAACAGTGGTAAAATCATCAGGAAGGTTAACTGAATCATGAAAGTTGCTTTGTTTCATTATTTTAGAGATTTTCACCCTGCATCTGCTGTGAGGCTAACTGTGCTAGCGGCTAATTACTAATAGAAGTTGCACTGAAAAAAAAGAAAAAAAAAAAAGAAAATGTCACCATCATATATTCCTGTCTTTGGCTCTTTTAAACAGTAAACATCCACTTCATTTCGATGTTTGGTCATGAATAGTTAATGACTATTCACTGCAGACAGGTGTGTTAAATTACATTATGACCAAGCTATCTTGTTTCTGGATATAACAACCTATTAGAGCATTTTATCAATGTTTTCCCCCAATAAAGCCACAGATTTAACAGCAAAAAAAAATAAAAACACAACATGAGGGATCATATTTCTCCAATTTTAGCTTCCCTTCATTGGCTTCCTGTTAAATCAAGAATAGAATTTAAAATTCTTCTTCTAACGTATAAAGCCCTTAATAATCAAGCTCCATCATATATCAGAGCTCTGATTACCCCGTATGTTCCTAACAGAGCACTTCGCTCTCAGACTGCAGGTCTGCTGGTGGTTCCTAGAGTCTCTAAAAGTAGAATGGGAGGCAGATCCTTTAGCTATCAGGCTCCTCTCCTGTGGAACCAACTCCCAGTTTTGGTCCGTGAGGCAGACACCCTGTCTACTAAACTTAAATTGAGTTACAGTTAGGCTGGGCTAACTTTTGCTGACAAGAAAATACTAATTACTTTTACAATAAAGGACTTTTACTTGAAGGTTTAAATGAAATTTAGACGTTTGTTTAATCAGTTACCTGGATCCTCTCCGGGACCCCTGTGCTGTCCATGCGACTCGCTACGTTTACTGTGTTGCCCCAAATGTCATACTGAGGCTTTCTGGCCCCGATCACCCCAGCAACCACTGGGCCGATGTTTAGACCTGTAAAGAAAGATTAATATAAAAAAAATTATGTAAAAACGGATTGCTGTTACTTTAGGAAAACCTAGAAATCTGTTGATGCCCCCGAAACAACAAAATGTTTGTGTCCTTCTCCAGCTGAGGTAGTAATCTCATAACATTTGCTTCCTGGTTGGATAAACATGGCTGTAACACAGACCTATTTTCATTTTAAAGTTGTTAAAGGAGTGTTCATTGATGTATTTCATCTGGTCCATCATCCTCATGGCGTAGTCGGCCATGGCGCGAATGTGCGAGCGTCCGGCCTTGTCGTACGTGGAGTCATTGAGACCAGAAGCCGCCATGTAGGTGGAGCCGATGGTCTTGATCTTCTCCAGCTGACGGAACTGATCCTCGCTGATGATCTGTGGAGAGCAGGAGGAAAGTTAGGAAGTGACAGCGCTCTAATGTCGCTCCATGAAAAAAAATAAAACTTTTCAGAGAGGGACGTCGCTGTGAGACCGGGCCTTTTTCTCTCTAGCCGATGGATTGTCTTAGGTCATACAGCTGGAAAAAGCATTAAGTGAACGATTGAAGGAGTGATCTCCACTGATGCCAATAGAAGAACCACTTACCGTTAAAATCCACAGACTGGCATCCTGACAGCGTTCATGCCTACCTCGTCAAAGTCAGCGATGATCTCGTTGAGCAGCCGCAGACACTCCACCCCTTCGTTGTTGGCCTCCAGCTCCACGTAGAACTCGGAGAAGTTGCTGATGGAAGCGAACATGACGGCGACACACTCGCAAGACTGGTAGTAGAGCTCGTCGTTGCGCCGCTCGCGCTGCAGGAAGTGAGCGGCCACGTCTTTGGGCAGGATGTTGTGGAGTAGACGGCGGTTGTAGGCCTGCAGCTCCTCCATCTCCTCCTTCTCCTCTGTGGCCTGGCGGTGGGTTCACGACGAGAGTTCAAGTTAGCAAAGGACTGACTCCTACATGGACGGAAGCTCTCCAGTTTATGAAGAGATTTAAGGATGAATACTCAGGACCTTATTAGCTTATGGACTAGGTTTCAGTGATCAGTCATACCATTATCTCCACAAGCCTAATTTGAAATGGATCCCTCTTTATAAATACTACATATGTTTAAAAACTAAAATTTGTCATAATCTATAACTGAAGAACCAGAATAAATTTAGTTTGTATTGTTTTTACAACTGTCTCCTGAAATGTTGGAAGAAAACACTTATTTAGATATCAGTAGTAAAGAACTATGCAAGTCTAAAGGAGGAGGGTCCCTCCATATTTGTGGACAATAGACCCCATCTTAAAATAATTATCCATAAAGTTATCCAGTTGGTTGGTCATTCAATTATAATTTAATACATTTCCCTAAATAAAGCTCCGCCTGCTTTAAGATGGGAATTATTTATTAAAGGCAGGCCTTTATTTCTAATTCTCTATATTGTAGGACATCCCTTGATATTTTTTGATGCACTTTGTCTTGGTGTTTCACAATCCTGTTAAGTGCACAGAAGTCCATGTTCTGTTTTTGTTGTTAGGCAAGTATGATGAAAATGTCAACCTTTTGTACAACGTAGCGTGTCAGGCTGTGAGCTGCATTTGTCCCATATAGATACCTACACCAGATGTGTTGGTGAAAGGCTGGGTGTAAATAGAGCTTTGGACAGAAAGACTTAAAAGCATCATTCCAAGCCATGGTAAAATGCAGTTTCCTTTTTCCGGCGGTGCATTGCAACAGAAGCAGCCTTACACACTTTCTACCTGAAAGTGGTCATTATTTCATGGCTGGTTCTTCTATGTCTATAGATTTTCTGAATGGATTGCACTAAACTTGTTTTTTTCTCTGTTCCTTTTTAAGATGTGTGATCTAACAAGCCAACGCTGATTAACTACACCAGAGAGGTTAAAACAGTCTTAAACTCAATAAACGCCTAGCTAAAGGACTGGGGGAAAAAATGCCTAGAGAATAGTATTTTCAACAGTATTTCTTGACGGTAATATATTCTTTTCAAGTGTGATGGACTTTTTTGTTTTGATAAAATACTCTTGTTTCAAATATGATCGCAGAGGATTTTCTTCAGAAGTTCAGAAAAAGGCAGTTCAGTGGACGAGGTCAGGTTTATGCAATTGTAGCAAACTAACAAAGGAACCTTCGGGTTTTAAGCAGATGTTTTTGTTCATAGCTGCTCGGCAAGATCATTAATGTTTCAATCAGTCGGTTAGAGCGACAACGTTTGGCATTACAACTTGAATGTGACTGTTTTGCATTATCAGCAGGATGAGATGGAAATGTGTGTAATTGAATTTCCTATAGTCAACCTATACATTATAGTAATGGACTGACTTCATTATATAGTTCAGGATCTATATTAAGCCTCTGATGTTTAAAGTGCTTCAATTTGAGGTTTGTGGTGAAGAGGCTTTCTATTTGAATTAACTGTAAAAAAAAATAATAATAATACCACAAACAGTAGAGCAGACCAGAAAAAATGGTTATGTATACCATCTCCACTGCTACAGACAGAATGGAGGTGAAAATATAATTCAATTCGGTATTGATTTGCCATTTTCTATGCTTTCAAATCTCCGGCCTCATTAGTGACTTTTTTAAAGTAGTTATGTTTTTCGTAGGTTAGGCAATGCATCCAGGCAGCAAAACACCAGGATGTCTCCAATCATGCACTATGACGATATTACCGATCATAAAAGGAGGAGACTAAGTTATTCCTCTCCTACTACTCTCCAGTTATACATCATCTGCAGCTTTTGCCGCCATATCTCTGTTTTTTTTCTTGTACAATAGTCTGCTCTGCGACTACCTGTACGTCCTCAGTTTCCTCCTATAGATTTGCTCCTCCCTCAGATATGATTGTCTCAGCTGTCTCTTTCTTAAATGATGCCACTGAAACAGATCTTCTGCCATTAACTATTTACTTTAAGATAGAAAGTACTCCTGGATCAGTTCTCCAGCACCCAGTCGGTCGCAGCAAACGGCCGTTCACCCTGAGCCTGGCCCTGCTCAAGGTTTCTTCCTGTTAAAGGGAAGTTCACCTCCCCGCTGCTGCCAAATGCATACTTAGTGTGAGGACTTGCTACAGAGTTAACCACTTGGTGCAATCAACTCTTCTCTGTCGCAGCATGCTCATTCAGGAGGAAAGGGTTGCTGGAAAGTCAAGGGCTCCATGCAATCAACTGGGTTTACTAAAATAAAAGACATTACACCAACCAAAACAATAAAATTTACTTGACTGCAGTGTTTTACAGCTACAACCAAATGTATTGAATGTAACGCGTCAATAGGGCAGGCCAGTAGGTGAGTGATTAATGTAAAATACAATAAAACCCAAGAAACTTAGGTACATTTCTAACCAGCTACTTAACAACCCTCTTTACTGCGGCTTGCTGCTGTTGTACAGAAAGAAGCAAACATAATCAATCCTCTCGAGGCACCGGCAGTATTAAGGTGGCTAAGAAAATGACACGGTTCCCGCGCTCCAAGTGGCAACTCAGACTGACCTGCAGCTTCCAGAGGAAGTCGAGCCTGGCTGTGGACTCCACCTGCTGGGCGTGAAGGTAAAGGGCGAGGACGAACACTGTGATCACCACAGGGGTCATGATCTTCAGAGGAACCTTGTTGTCCACCACGCAGCTGGCGGAGACACAAACGAGCACGTCGACGTGTGAACCGACAGAATAACCCGGAGACAACGGTGCCACATAATGCTCAGGTTATACTTCAACGGGGAATCTGACACAAACAAGCTGTCCTGTACATCTCGGCTCATTAGCGTAAGCATCTGTCGCCAGCGGGTCATTATTAGTTTCATTAGTGCGGTAACGACGCTGCCGGTTTAATGGACGACAGAGCAATGATGAAACCTGCCATCAGTCTCACCTTGTGCCGTTATCTGGCTTGCTGCGAGGGGAGAAACAGAGAGGAGCTGATCAGCGTCTTGGACACCTATGAAGGTTGTATACAGCACATATAACAACATGGGGGGGGGGGGGGGGGGGACTCACGTGTAATTCATGGCATTTGCCATAACCAGCAGGTCCTGGTTGTCAAAGAGGCTGACTTTAGGCACCTCCATGATAAGAAGGTACAGCAGCTCGATGAAGAGCATGAGGAAGAGTTTCCCGATGCTGCTGATCTGCAGGAAGACGGAGCAGGCCAGCAGGCTCAGCAGCACGCAGCACGTGAAGTACTGAGGAGGACATGGGGAAGAGAGGGGAGATGTGCACACATACCGTTAGACCATTGTTTGGTCGTACAACTTTAAACTGTCCTATGGTTCCAGCTGAATAAGTCACGCCTGACGGTTCTAGAAAGCAGATATTGCTAAACCTATTTGTTCTGTAATTAAACTGCACCACTGTTTAGATATAAAATGTCATAAAATGTCTAAATACCATAAGTGCCTCAGTATTCGCATACGTCTCTCATTCTAATCAGGAAATGCTACAATAATTCAAAAGACAAAAATAAAGGAGGTAATTGGAGAACCAGTGCTTAACTGAGTGAAATACTTTCAAACAGGTGATAGATTTATGCGTTTTGTTGCATTGTGGGTTACACACCAATGCCTGTAAGACATTTTTGTGTCAGATTAAGGTATAGAACAGTGGCGGTTCTGGCATGAATACTGGCCCCGCCCCTAAAGGCCAGCCATAGATCAGGGCCCAACAATAGGGGCGTAACAACACAACAACTCACATTGATGTATTGATTCAATGAATAATGATCCAATTACATCGATGCAAAATGAAAATATCGATCCATATTGAAATTTTAAGATACATCTTTATTTTAAATTCTGGCATGAGACTATAGTGAACAGGTGATCTATTATTATTATTATCATTATTATTATTATTATTATATAAAATTGGCAGAATTTTGTTCATGATTTGAATCACTGACACCTGTAAGAGTTTAGAAATAAAATGGTCGAATTATATTTGTTTTGTTTTTAGAGTTGATATCAATGTAAATAATAGTGTTATAATATCATATCGGATAAATCGCAAATTGTAACAGACTTTGTTACATCAGAAAATATCATATTTTCATCCAACAAATCGATATAACCTCATACTGTGACAAAGCTGGTGATTTACACCCCCACTAAACAAGCCGTCCACGACGAGCAACAATCCTACTAACCAGGCCCTGCAGAGGTTCCCTGTTCTTCAGGGTTTTGTGGAAATAAACTAACATATCATAAAATAACTCATCCAGGGCAAAATGAGGGAAAAAAAAGGCTTTTTTCCTTTAACCGGTTCTTGTACGCTCCCCCTCCCTGACGCTGCCCACGGCTAAATGCCCATGTTGCCCACAGTCTCAGGTACATGCGCACCTCGGGAAAGCTACAGATGAGGGCGTCGTCTGCACAGGAGCCGAGTTGCGTGTCCAGGTTGTAGTTGAGTAGGACCGCATGGCAGGCGTTCACAAGGTCCAGGCTGATGTTGAGCTCTGACTTGATGCAGCTCCGCAGGTCGTGACTGCTGCAGGTGAACTGAACCGAGGCGACAGTCAGACAGCGGACATTCACAGTGAACACGGCAAAGAGAAGAGTATGAACGTTGACTTTGTCACTCTTTGTAGTTTTGATAGGAACGGCAACTTACAATATTAATGAAAGCAGATAGGAAGACGACAATGATGGTGAAGACACCAACTAAGGTGCTGTTGAGTCTGGACTGGACGATACTTTTGGAAAGAGTCTGCAGAGGAACTGGGAAGATCTGGACAAAAAAATAGACCTTATTAAATTATACACCTCTCGGTTTCTTGATGTCCTCTTTAGTTCTTAATAACAGAAACACTAAAGCTAGAGCATATATCTCACTACACAAAATGTTTCTATTTAAGGCACCTCTTCTAGCTCTCTCTGAGTCATCAGCTGCAGTGGACTAAGCAAAGGATTTATTCTCTATTTTTATTTATCTCCACAACTCAGGAAGACAACCAGTGTAACTAATTTAAAGGGATAAATTCTTAGGTACTGACGCTTGTGATTGTGGAGACGGCGCCAAAGATATTTATTCATAAACACGTTCCTGCAGTGATTGACTTTTAATCTTCTAAAGACAGCCTGCTGACGGATCTGCCTCCACTGTGGCCAAAACAAAAACAAGCAGAGGAGGACAAAGAGGGAGAAAAGAAAAAGAGGAAGCCAAGGGAAGGTGTGTGTGGGAGCATAAAAATACCTTTCAGAGATATCTGAATTACATTATAAACAATGCTTGCAGAAACCCCAAAATATGCTGCTTGAGGTCCAGTGTGAATATGATCTAATTTAATTTTAAAAAGCCCACTGCAAACATTCTACAGTTTTCTTACTTTGCAGTTTGTATCATGCAGGGAAGAAAATAGAGCATTCATATCAGTAAACAGAGGTGGGTAGAGTAAACAAAAATCATACTCCAGTAAGAGTAGCACTACTTCAACATATTTTTTTTTTAAATATAAAAGTAGCCAACCAAGAAGTTACTCAAATAAGAGTAGAAAAAACAATTGGCAGAAAGAATGCTCAAGTACTGATTAACTAATCATACCATCTGATTTCATATTTATAGGTGATTTAATAGGACAGACAAAAATATAAAATACATATTATGGTATTTTAAAGACTAAAATAAAAAGAAAATCTGAAAAATAATTAAAAAATAAATTCAGGCAGGAGAAACACTTTTCTGATTTTTTCATCATAACACTAATGCACTGCAAACGGGGAACTAAAAGTAAGTATAATTTTCTTAAAACTTGTGTATTTTCCTTGATTTGAGCAGGGAAATAAGACTATTTGCCACTGGAATAAGGCTTTTGTACCTAAATTAGGAACAATTCATCTCCATCTTAGTTTATCTAATTATCTTATTTTAGGGGGTAAAAGTACTTACTCCATTGGCAAATAGTCATATTTACCTGCTCAGATCAAGGAAAAATACAGTCATTTCAAGAAGATTTTACTCACTTCTAGTTCCCTTTTTGCAGTGTGAAACCAACACATTACAGCAGTTTTATGTATATATAGTAAGATAGAACAGTGCAAAGTAATAATACTGTTTACCGTATGTTTACGTGACCTCCAAATGGCTCAATGACCTCAGCGGATCAGAAAAATAAAATGAAAACAACAAAGCTTGTGTCTTAACAAGAAGTCTCACTTTAACAGAAACTGTAGGTGTCTGTCTCTCTGGTGCATTTATGGTTAAAACTAGTCTGTTATTTTTTCAAAGAAGTTTATCACGGTAGGTGCAGTAGTCAAAAACTCAAATAACAGTATCAATATTTTCTTATATTACTCAAGTGAAAGTAAGAAGTACAATGGAGTAAAATTACTCCTAAAAGTAAATTTTGTTCAAAATGTTACTCACGTAAATGTAACTGAGTAAATGTAGCTAGTTAATACCCACCTCTGTCAGCAATTGACCAAACGATGTATTTTCTGTTGCAAACCAAGAGCAGATTTATAGATCTGCTAAAGGTTTTTAGCAATGGTACAACACGGCAGGGATGCAACAATATCAACTGCAGAGATCCAGTGAAAAACCACCTGGTGACCTGAACCAGGCCGTCTTCAGCTCCATCGGCCCTAAGCACCGATGGCTGGCCGGGAATTCAAACATCCGCCCTGTTTTCCCATCAGTGAACACACCATTGTGCTCCAAGGCCACTCCAACATTCAACAACAACATCCCTTCATGGTAGCTGCTACTGAGGGAGGAGGAAGGAATGTGTTCTTCAAGACCAGAGAGGTGATTCAAAATGAATTCAGACTAACACGAGAGATCTAACAAGTTATGTGAAAGGTTCTTCCATGACGTGGCGAGACATGTCTGCTGTCTGTTTACGCTGCCGGAGAGAGCGGGACTTTCAGCAGATAACAGGAAGGCTGAACGGAGAGCAGCAAAGTTCCTCTCTTTGATCCGTTCTCTCGCAGAACATGTAGAATTGGGAAAATCTGGCCGTCTTCTGGGAATCTCAGGGTTAAGGTCATGCACACAGAGACCACTAACATTTGCATTAACGTCATTTACGCTTATGACGGTAACTGCTGGCGCAAGATGCTGAAGTTTTAAATGTAAACAAAGTAATTATTTAGTTTTTGCTTTGAAGTAATAGTAAAACTCTGTTTTACAGCCGTGCATCTCTCACACATAAATCAGCTTTGCTTATAATATTAATCAAGAACGACTCATGGCAAGATAGAAGCAATATTTAAAATGCTGCAAGATCTTCTTTAATTAAAGTTTTGTGGTTGTTGTTGTTTTTTGAAATGGTTTAAGCTAAAAACCACATTGGCAGATCAAAACTGTTAACTTTACAGTTATTTATATCATTTTCTTGGTGGTCTATTCGTCCTTGGACTAAGACTAGCACACGTCGCTCTTTCCCTTTAAATCTCATCAGAATCTGACAGCTTTAACTAACTGAGCTCACGTTTCGGGGCTAAACACACGTCATACCAACACCTCAGATGCTCATTTTAAATCGAGCAGATAGAGACACCAGAACAGGCCGACACATCAAACTAAAGACCTAGGCTCTCTTTGAAAATCCAGCCAAGAGTTCACCGCTTTTCTTTAAAGTGTAAACCACATGCTGAAGGTCTCTAAACAGACAACAGATTATACTCACCCCAAAACAGCAGTACACAGCTGAGATGAACATGACGCCCGTCAGGATGATGAAGCAGGTGATGAAGAAGCCGATCATCAGATTGGAGCTGGAGGAAAGAAACGGGCTATTTATTTGCATGTTTTTTTGGTTTTTTTTATATTAGCTGTTGTAGCCTTTTCCTATATAATGAAAGCTGAAAGGTGCTCTCTGAAGGTTTCAGCCTGATGTTCTGCACAGAATATCCAACTTCAGCTGTGAAAAGCAAACTAAATGTTCTTGTTGCCAGGCAGCTTGTTGAAAGGCCACAACTGCGCTGTGTCATGTCACTGATTTTGGACAGTTCTCAGAAATGACATGCTAGAAGGGTGCACGAAAAGTAAAAGTGTTCATAAACCCTAATTTGTTTAACATTTAAGTTGTGATAGCCAGACACTTGGTTTATGATTGAAACTGCAGCAGGAAACTGTTTTTTTCGCCTCACCTGCCGTGACGCTTAATGTAATTTAAATACGCTGTAGGCAGGGTCCGAAATTAACACTCGCCGCTCGCCAAATGCGAGTAAATTTACCGTTTGGCGAGTGAATTTCAGAGGGCTAGCTGCCACATGGCGAGTAAATCTTTGTACCAAATAAATAAAATAAAAAATAACAAAACCCATCTGGGCTGCGGATGATCCATTCACAGAGCTCAGTCTAGACCCGCCTTCTGCGGAGCTGGTTCAGCTTCTTTCACATCTTATTTCTGGGGAGAGCGGCTCCCAAATATTGCTTTCATTCAAAACCAGTCATGGCTGCACGCTGGATCAGAAAACAGATCTGCTAACCAGATACAGTCTAAAACGCCTATTAGTCTGTTTATAAGTTTCGTTTTTATTAATTCTGCATTTAACTACGTGCGCTCCGAGGGAAGGGAGGAGAGAGGCGCTGTTACAGTAACTGCACCTCTCTCCTCCCTTCCCTCGGAGCCAGGTTCTTTTGTCAGCGACCAGCCTTCAAAACGTGAATCACTACGTTTAATGTCCTTCAACTCGTACCAAAATGTCCCAATTAAAATCAATAGGAGAGTCAGTAGCAATGCTTAATGCTCTTTTGTATTTAACGACACAGAGCCAGTGGTGCTTCGGTGGGACTTTTTAAGGAATGAGGGGCTTCAGCTCAGACCCATTATTCATTCTCTTCCCTCTAAAGGAGCCCTTTACAGTCTTTATTTATGCATTTCCCCCACTGTTTATCCCTAGCGCGTAGCGCACGAGGATAAAATCCAGCAGCTGGATCAGCGTAAAGACGCAGCGTGAACCCCTGCGTGCTTTAAGTGTTGCAGCTGAGAGAAAAATGTTGAACCGTATAGGCTTGATGAAACTCTGCCTCATTCACAAATTAGACCAACACGGATAGAATAATGATAATCTGTAGTGTTTTTATTGCCTGGATGTAAATGTGATAATTCTATTGTGCCTTTTATAATCAACTACAACCCTAACCCGGTAAAAAATATGCCTGACCGGTTGATTTTTACATCTACCGGCCAACTTGGCCGGTGAATCAGGAAGTTAATTTCGGACACTGGCTGTAGGCTCTGATTGGTTAGGGAGAACTCTCCCAGGAGTTATCTCCACATGGCATAATGTAGTTTTTAATTGGCTGCTTTCTACGAAACAAGCAAAAAAAAAAACAACTAAACAGCCCAAGGTTCAACTAACCACTTTTTTTCTCCCCCAATCGACAGATCTGGAATTGAGTGTCCTGATTCTGTCAAAGCAGCTCTGCTCCGACAGTGAGGCGGGTATCTTGTCAATGTCAGGACAGCCTGCTAGAAAACCTTTAGTGGAGAGAAATTTACCTAATTCTACAAGGTTATTTTTAGAGTCAAGGCCACACATCACCATCACCATGATGCTGCAGCAGCGGGAATAAGGTTAAGGTTCAGCTTATAATCAGCAGCCAGGGACAAACACGGCCTGATTAA
This sequence comes from Fundulus diaphanus, assembly GCA_037039145.1. Classification (NCBI taxonomy): domain Eukaryota; kingdom Metazoa; phylum Chordata; class Actinopteri; order Cyprinodontiformes; family Fundulidae; genus Fundulus; species Fundulus diaphanus. The sequence continues at coordinate 20,334,646 of CM073132.1, read as the reverse complement.
AATGCTTTCTATCAACTTTGGTTTTTAATCTTTCTGTCAGGAGCAGAAAGGTTTAGAAAAGAAAACTACCAACAGGATCTAACGTGTGGCAACAAGAGATACTTTTTAAACATGTTTGTTTTTTTTGTCAATAATGCCCAGAGCTGTCCATTCATTTAATTTGCAACAATGGCTGTTAAACACATCTGTGAGAAAAAATAAATATATATGTAATATATATATATATATATATATATATATATATATATATATATATCTGTGCTGTACATAGAAATACATCTCCACAGCTATGAAAATCATTCAAAAGTTAATTTATTTCAGTAATTCAACTCATGAATCGCATATATTAATTGCACACAGTTTATCTCTCATAATGTTGATGATAATCACTTACAGCTAAAAAAAACACCTGCAATTGAGTTTCTCAGAAATTTACAATATGATATAAAGGCAATATATAAAAAATCATTTTTAATACACAAATGGTGGGTTATGGCTTAGTAAATCATGGGGAAGACTGCTGACTTGACAGTTTTCCAGTAGATTAACACGGACACCTTCCACAATGAGGTAAGCCATAAAAGGTCTCCAGTAAAGAAGCTGGCCATTCACAGAGTGCTTATCCAAGAATACTAATGGTAAGTTGAGTTGAAGGAAAACGTGTGGTAGAAAAAAAGTGCAGAAGCAACAAGACTAATCTCAGCCTTGAAATAGTTGTGAAGCAAAACCCATTTAACAGTTTGGGGGAGATTCACAATGCATGTACTGTGGCTGGAGTCAGAGCCTCCAGATCCATGGAACAAGAAGATATTCAGGACTTGGGCTACATCTAGCTCCTGTACCACTGACAACATCAGCGACGTCTTACCTAGGCTAAGGAGGACAACGTCTCAGTGCTTGGATGAAGAGTGGAGAGGCACAGAATCAAAGTAGCTAGAGGTTCATTGAGACACTTCCACAGTCAGTGATGACTTGAGGAGTCCGGTCATCTACTGGAGTAGGTCCACAGTGTCTTATTAAGTCCAGCCTCAGCGCTGCCAACCACCACTTCATGCTTTCTTCTGCTGACGAGCTTTATGGGAATACTGATTTCATATTCCGGCCAGATTTGGCACCCACCCACATTGGTACAAAAAGCTGGTCCATGATATCACTGTGCTGGATTGGCCAGCAACTTGGTCCAACCTAAAACCTCATAGAGTCTGTCGGGTTCTCAACAGAAAGACGAGAGACACCAAAGCCAACAATACAGATGACCTGAAGGTCATCATTAGAGAAACCTGGGCTACCTCCAAACCTCAGCAGAGCCACAGGCTGGTCGCCTCCATGCCACGCCGCATTGATGCAGTAATTCACGTAAAAGAAGTCCCAATCAAGTACTGAGAGAATATTGCACAGAACACATGCACATTTTTCAATTCTAATCCCCTTTTCTTGGTCTTTACTAATAATATTTATTAATGGTATTACCCCTGGCGATTTTACAAATTTCGCTACCCAAAACGTTCCTTCAGCTAAACCTTCCATTAATATTCTTGGAGACAGCCCCCTGCAAACAGCCAGGATCTGAGCGTACAAGTCATTATTACAGAGCATAAGAGGGTGCGACTCACGTTGGCACAATGACGATCTGGATGAAGCAGATGAAGAAAAAGACGAGGGTAGCACAGGCGACGTATGCACCGAACCTGGAGTCCACCTGTTTGGAGTACTGAACCAAGGAGAGGACAGGTCAGATCCGAACTCACACTGTGGATCAGTAAGACGACGAGGCTCTGGAACAGAAGCAGACTCAAAACGCCCCCTGATCTGCTGGGAGTTTTTACTTCCTAATCGGTTTACCGAGACTTTAAGAGCATTGAATAGAAAAAAACTGTACTTAAATTTTGTGTGGGAAAAAAAAAAAAAAAAAAAAAGAGTCTGTCCTTCACTGTCTAAAGCAGTTTTCTTCAACTGGCTTTCAGTACACTATTTCCAAATGTAGCCTCTGGTTTCTCCTTTGTTTTTTCCTTTCTTTGACTTCCTTCTGGGACAGAGAGGAAAAAGCTTTTTTGCGCACGCTGGATTGCCTGTCACAACCGTTTATTTGCTGATGCACCGTCTGCGTACGGCCTAACCTTTTTTTCTAGGTCGGGTTCTCTGAAGGTGAGCAGGAACTTTTTGACGTGTTCGGAGCGTAGGCGGTCGATGCTGCGCGCGTCGATGGCCCTGCCCAAGAACTCGTCCACCTCGTCCTCCGGGTTGAGGTTTTCCTGCGTATTCCTGAAAATAAAATGCCTGAATAAAACAAGATGAGAGACCGAGTGACGTTTACTTCTGAGAACAACTGGGGGGGGAGAGAGAAAAAGTTGATCCTCTGTTCTCCAAAAGATAAAAAAAAAATTAAAAACGGGAAAAATATGAGTTAAAAAATCATCTCAATAGATATGTTGTTCTCACATATACTGCACATGGAGGTTTAACGACATTTAGCTAATTCTTCTGGCATGTCACTTTTAATATCTCTTGAGCCTGACAGTGCTGAAACAACTAATCACCCAATGTGGATCTTGGGCTTGTCAGAATTTCTCAGATTTTTTATTACCTTAAAGCTCATTAATTAGATGCACAGCAGAACAAATAAAACATGCCCATCGATAAAAATGCATCTAACTTGTTGAAAATGTTAAAAACCAGTTTGAAGACCTTCAGAGTTGATTGGAACTGAAAGATTGAAGGATTGCATGAGAAGCCATTGTGCTGCGACCAGAGGTGGGAAGAGCAGCCAAAACTTGTCCCCAAGTAAGAGTAGCACCACTTCAGCATATTTTTACTTGAGTGAAGTAAAAAGTAGTCATCCAAAAAAATGACCCAAGTCAGAGTAAAAATCTATTCAGTATAAGCTACTTGGGTACTGAGTACTTGAGTAGTACAGTTTCATCTGAGTTAATTTGTAAAAAAAATAATCATAGAGACAAAACAATCTAATCATTTGTAGATTCTGTTCCTTAGAATAAAAAATAAAAATGACTAAAAATAGAAAATACATAGTTACAAAATAACAAATTCAGACACATTTCTAAATCTCAGTTTCTCACAATTTAAAACCAATACTTACTGTGGGAAATCTGTATGTGAGAACTGCTACTTCCAGTGACAATATCTACTTTTATTATTTATTTATTCACTTGACCTCCAAGCAGGCTCTTCACATAGAAAATAGCGTTAGAACGACAAAGGTTGTGTACAAACTGTGTCTGTGTCTGGTGCATTACAAAAAATATAAATAAAAAAATACAAAAAGGTTATTCCAGTATATGCAACTGAGCAAATGTCACCAGTGACTACCCACTTCTATTTACAACCTGAATAATTTATTTAAAAATCTTAAAATCTTTCATAATGTGAACAACTCCTTTTAAGGTTAAATTATTTTTAAGGTCTGAAAGGGATTGTTCTGATTTTGTCTGTTCAGACAACACGTACTGTCAGTATCTTACGCTAAGGATTTGTTTCAATTCAATTCCAAGTATTAAAATTAGTATCCTGATCAAAGCACTTTCAAGATCAGCATTTATGAATAAATTCAACATCCACTACATGTTGTTGATCTGTTGTCTGTATATTTGCCTCTCCCCCAGCAAGTTGTGCAGGTGGGATAAAAAAAAAAGAGCCGTCAGTGTGAACAAATTGCAAAATGGTTGATCAAATAAGCTTGGTTTTATTCTTTCACAATATTGATAAGGAAAGGGTGAATGCATTGGCAGCTGCAGATTTCTGTCTGCCATGTGATCTGCCCAGCAAGTTGTACCCAGATATGTCCAACTGCCTCTGGAAAGGCCCACAGCACACTTAGTGTTAAATCTGAAGACGTTCAAAGTCGGGCAAAAGTTTTATGAAGCAGTAGAACAGTTGTCTGAATTTTACTCACTGAAGGCTACAACTAGTCAAATTATCAGCAACTGATTTTCAAGGCAAGCCTTTATTAGCCTAACACTTGAGCAAACTGCATCAAAAACATAATTAGCAGGAGCAGAATGCAAACTTATGAAAGACTGTAGCTGAGCGTGACAAGTCAGATATACTATATAATAAAAAAACAAAGATATATGCTTTTAAAAACCTTATAATAGCCTTCTTAATAAATAATTAAAGCCTTTGCTGAAGCAGAATATTGTGGTTGTCCTGCAGAAAAACTCCTGCCACGACTACATTTTGACTTATACATAGCACTGACTTATTAACTTATTTACTTGTATTAGCGGCAACAAATGAATCCATGCTAAAAACCAAGCACTTCCACCTAATTTAGATGTGAGAGAGATTATTCCAGCTCAGTCAAGGTCTGACCAGTGTAAAACTGGAGCTCTGCCAAGCTAAAACAACTCTAACCTCAACGTTCTGGACGATTCTTCCACACACTAGTTTACGTATCGTTGCGTCACCTTTCCCTTTGACTCGTCTGGTTATCTAAGGCAAGTCAATGGTCACATCCACAAAAACCATGTTCAGGCTCTAAGCGTATCTCCGTGTCTGTCATGGCTGATTCTGAAATAAAAACCTTCTAAATAGTCGGAGACGACGCTGACTGGATGCTACTTCTTGCTCAGGTTGCTTAAGATGATCGGATTGGGCCGCTACACCCTCTGTTATTACAGATTTACCAATTATAATAAATCTAGCTTTATCCATTTGAAATCAATGTGATACTCGTCCTGCTATGATTGTAGCAGATTTATAAAATGAGCTACTAAATGATAATCACCAAGTATTTTTGAAGACAAAAAGAAGAGTTTGGAAGGACAGGGAGATAAGAGCTTCTGTATAAATTACATTTTTAATTTTTTTCCCCCTTTTTAATCTCAGGATGAAGCAGTTGCTGCTGCGCCACCAGAGAACGTTACTGTGAGGTAGACCATGAATGATAATATCAGGTTTGTCATAAGACTTCAGCACCTTGTGCTACAAAAACGAATTCAGCTGTGAAAAAGAAACTTTGAGAAAATTGCAAACGCAGCTATTTAGATGAGTCATCCCCTCCAGGGAAGCATCTTTTCTGTCTGTCATGGGAACAATAGATGACTAATAGCAGTCCAAGGACACCAAATGACTCCGAGTCGGGTTTTATAGTTTCAGCAAAGACGAAGTCACTCAGTCTAGTACCACACACAAACTCAAGGGAGAAAAAAAAATGCAACAGCAAAGTGCTCTCAGTCCAAAACTACAAAACTACATTTAATGATTGCTCTCATGAAGTTCAAACCCGAGAAGACAAGCCACAAACTGAACCACCCCCACCCCCCAATCCAGCTCTGACTTTGAGCTTTGTCTGAAAATGAAGCAGACTGAAAGCTGAACCTCAGCAGGGAAAGTAGGAGTATGGGTTCATGTCTCAACAACTACAGTGAGACATTGCAGATGGGAATAATCTTGGCACGTGTGGTAAATAAGTTATTTCTTTGCAGTAGCATAACACAAGAACAGTCTAATTTAGAACAGATAATATAAAATATTCACAAGTTAATTCATGTTAAGTTATTGTTAGATAATATAGAGTGAATAACGTAGAGTATCTAGGAACCTATAATTGGTCATCTATGACATCTTGTTTTTCTTAGCAGTATGCATTTCATTTCTACGGCTAACCTTTATTACTACCCTCTCCAGGGCAAACCTCCATCTCTCTAGACTTTACTCCACCTGTTCCCTGCTCTCTCCTCAGATCACAACATCATCTGCAAACATCATAGTCCATGGAGCTTCTTGTCTAACCTCATCTGTCAGCCTGTCCATCACTCCAGCAAACAAGACGGGGCTCAGAGACACTCAGAGATCCTATGTGCAGTCCCACCATCACCTTGAACTCCTCTGTCACACCTACAGCACACCTCACCACCATCTTACATCTCTCATACATGTCCTGCACCACTCTACTATACTTCCCTGCAACTGCAGACTTCCTCATACAACACCACAGCTCCTTGTTCTGCACCCTGTCGGATGCTTTCTCTGGATCTTCAAAAACACAACGCAGCTCCCTCTGACCCTCTCTGTACTTCTTCGTCATCATCATCCTCAAAGCAAATACTGCATCTGTAGTAATTTTTCTAGTCATGAAACCATACTTCTGCTCACAGATGTTCTTTTCTCACCTAACTACAGCCAATAACTTCATAGCATGACTCGTCAATTTTACTCCTCCGTAGCTGTCACAACTCTGCAAATCTCTCCCTCGTTCTTAAAAACTGGCGCCAGCACAGTTCTCCTCCATTCCTCAGGCTTCTTCTTGCTCTCCAAGATCTCGTTGAACAACATAGTCAAAAACTCTACTGCTGTTGTTCCTGGACACTTCCATACCTCCACAGGTATCAGGACCTTTTCAATGCCTTCCTTACTTCACCATTACTAATCTTTGCTGATTCCTGATCCACATTAGTTGCTGCTTCTGCTCTTTGTTCTCTCTCACGTTCTTCAATTAGCAACTCTTCAAAGGACCCCTTCCTTCTTCCTATCACACTTGTTGCACCCGTCAGTACATCTTCATCTTGATCCCCACCCTAACCTGCTGAACATCCTTCCCATCTCTGTCTCTCTTCCTGTCATATGTCACTCTATGCCCTTTGTTTGGTCACTTTATGCTGCATCTCTCTGTACTCCTGGCGACTCTTCAGTCCTCACCATGTCCCACTATTTAGCTCATCTCTTTCTCTGCGCACACTCTTGTACTTCTTTTTTCCACCACCAGGTGTGCTTTTCAGCTTTCCTTCTAAGACACGCCAAGTACTCTCCTACCCGTCTCCCTGATAGCGTTAGCTGTAGCTGTCCAGTCATCGGGAAGCACCTCCTGGCCACAGCGAGTCTATCTCAACTCCTCCCTAAAAGCCACACAACTTTCTTCCTTTCTCAGCTTTCACCACTTTATTCACTGCTTTACCTTTGTCCTCTTCATCCCCCTAACTACCAGAGTCAGTCTGCACACCACCATCCTGTGCTGTCTGCAAACACTCTCACCGACCCCTACCTTGTAGTTACCGAGTTCCTTCAGGTACCATTGTCTACACAAGATGTAGTGCGCCTGCGTGCCCTCTTCCTCCTCTGCTTCATGTCAACCAGCTCTCTAGCCTTTCCTGTCATAGTCCAAACATTCAAAGCCTCCACTCTCAGTCCTAGACTTTTGTCTTTCCTGATCTCTCTCTGCCAATGGACACATCTTCCTCTGCTTCTTCCTCTTTGCTGGAATATTTTTTTTTTATAGGGCTTGAAAACTGGAAAAAAAGATCCTTTAACGAGATAACGGGGCATAGCAACACAAAAAAGGGGTTAAGATTTCTGGACAGAGAACACAAAGTGCTCTCCTAATGGCAAATTGAGTTGCGTCTACAGCAGGGTTGACTTGAATAATGGGCTTAAATTAAGGACTGGACGTGTTCAGAAAATGTCAGGGATTGCGTAGTGAATTTGTATCATTTTAACACAGTGTTTAGCGGGAGTACCAATAAATCTGTACGCTACAGCATAGGTACTCACTTGTCTTTGGGGTCCTCGAAGCCCTGAAAAACAGGAACAAAGAAGAAAAAAAACACATTATCAATTCAAATTCTACTCAACTTATTGATAAGGCTAAAAAAGAAGACATTCTTTTTAAATATCCAGTCATGTTCAATAAATCAGAATGTGGGTTCAGACGAGTGTCATTTGTCAGATTAAAAGTATAATTGATAGTATGCAAAACTTTTGAATAGCATTTAGAAAATGTGGAGGGACAGATTGTCCACCATTTTTTTGGTGTCGTCTCATTTTTGCCCTTTTAGTGCCCCTGTTGTTAATTTCATTAAGGGCAGAACAGCCGACCCTGATTAGCATCCCTCTGCACTAATGAACTGACCACATCGATATTCCAGAGGTTTAATTGACTTGACATTGCACTCTGATCAGAAGCTGTTCCTTTAATATTTTTTGAGCAGTGTGTATCCAGCACCTTGAAAAAGCATTTACCCCTATTTGCTTTACGCTCCATAGCCTGAATTACATGTTTTTCTATCTCATTCTTCGCGACGGATCTGCACAGCAGTCAAGACGTTTTTGCACACCTATAACATCTAAAAACAACTACATACTTTTATTTCTAACACTTTTATTTCTTTGTAGCGTGTGTAAAAAAAGAAGGGCTTCCGCAAATCCAACAGCCCCTGATTGCAGCTTGTTCAGCCTAACGATAACAATCAACTGCAAACCCGGTATTATTATTTTAAAAATAACCGTTATTTAGGAACCTGATGACATAATAATTAGTCTGAGGCAAAGAGGGAGGGAGAAAAAACAGCAATCATGAAAGGAAATGTTTCCTGTGGGTGGGAAGAAGTCAGCAGGAAGGTTTGCATAACGAAGGTGACGCTAGATGAGAGATATTTTAGTCAAACTCGGCTCAAAATCCGCATTGATTCTGTTCTTCCTGCTCTGAGCTTTTAAAGAATAAACCTTCTACTTATTATAAAAGTTCACTAAACTATTCGAGACTCTTGGTTGGGTATTAGGATAGTTATATAACTTTGTCAGTCATCCTATTTTTGAGGATCAACAAAGAAATAAAGAATGTGAGAAATCTGACACTAAATTTAAAAGATGTGCTCACAGTCAAACAGAGTGAGCTTTAGCATCAGTCAGACTAAGGCATTAATTTATAAATCTAGATGAATTATTACCCTAATAGATGGACAGATGCTATTTTATGTCATCAGCATTTAATCCCAGCTATTTTAACTGTCACAAGAAAACCAGCACATCTCTAGCCCCCTCTTGAGGTTCAATGTATAAATGTCCTTGTTGAAAGAATACAAGACAGCTACTGGAACTTCTGTGCGTGCATACATTTTAGCAATTTTATTTGCATTCATTCGTGCCTTTCTGTTTCCTGATCATAAAAACATCGTGAATGCTTGACTTAGTTGCTCAGCGGTACTTCGTGTGCCTTTCTTTAACCCCCACCCCCCTTTTTGTGCCTCGGTTCCTGTTCTCGCTTCAGAACCTGCTGTTAACGATAAACACTGGAGACACAGGAGGGGAGACGGTGAAGATGACGCATGGCTCAAGTTGAAAATGCGTCTACTCTGTTTGAGTCCGGGTGTAAAAACAACACACTGGGGACTCAAACTTCTAATATCAAGAGAGTAATGTAAAATGGGAGGCATTACTTGTTGCTAAATAAACCTATAGAGGATGCGATGCCCAGAGTTGTCTCGGGATTTATTCATAAGGGGGGCTTTGGATTAGGTAGATGGAAATTCAGTAGGTGGCACTATTTTTCTCCTTTTTCTGCTCAGTCAAACCTCAGGATACGGACTGCTATACAGCCTCCTATGCATCACCTGATGACACACTAATATTCACGGATGATATTCTAGCCGTAATCCTATGAATGCCTTCCACATCTCTGAACAGGTGATAATACACCTGCCTGAATGCGTACTATCCTATTTAGTTCCTCTTAATTAAGTCTTTGCACATGAAAATATAAAACAACCCCCCCCCCAGTAGCTAAACAATATCACAATTTAATTTAGCTACACTATTTTTGTATGTTAATTTTCTTTCCTGTTCTTTTAAAATATACCTCACTGGCAGAATGTTAGTTCTTTATATATCTTCCTAAACAAACTGCAAGCTGGTCTGTTCCTGAAAAAACAAACGCAACCAGGAAAACATGAGGCTCTAAGCATTGAGACACTAGTCCTGTATGGATGTTTTTTTTTAAAGAGTTTTTAAATATGGGCTAACAGGTCTCTTTTGTAAATGAGAGCATGTGACTTGAGACAACTTGTGAATGAGACTACATGTATAAAGGTTTAATAATAATAATAATGGTAATTAATGAGGAGGTCTTAAAAAAACACTCCCTCAGAAAGCACTTGAACCTGGACCTTGCTTTTAAACCTTCACAGATTTAACAGATTTAACAGAACAGATTCATAAGAGGAAGACCAGCCTAAGGAGAACTGTGGCCATCCCTCATCTTTCCTTCAGAACAGATTCTGAACTTGTCATCTTGAGAGCCTTGAACTCCCCGGACACGCTCCTGTTCTAAGACCCTGCAGCTACAGCACATAAATACAATGCGAATCTCAATGAGTGCGCATCACTCCACCAGAGCATTTCTCACTTGATTGCAGCTGCCTACACACTGCTGCCCCCCCCCCCTCCCCTCCTGAGTGCTACTGAGAGCCTCTCACTGCCAGGGTTAGGTGTGCCATGGAGGGCCATCCCTGCTGCTTCTCAGCAAAGAAGATCAAAGGGTTATGATCATTGCCGGTGTGTTGGCTTCACCACCAAATGAGGCCGGAGATGAGCTGTTGGCAGGAGAGTCACCTGGCTGCGGCTCTCTAATAATCCAGATACGCATAATATTAGCACCAAGCAGAGGGCCAGTCTAACATTTCCAGCTGCCTCACCATCCTCTTCATCTCCTTGGAGATCTGGTTGTAGAAGGGACGGTCGGTCCAGTGGCCGCTGTTGTGAGTTACAGAGTTGGTCCTCTGTCGGCTCATTTTGGCAATCATCGCTTTTTCTTCTTTCTGTAAAACAAAAAGGACGCACAAATTGATACGGGGAACACATGGCAAAACGTAAAGCAACGTCCTCTTCAAGCAACCACTTTGCCTCCGACAGATTATGATAATTTAACTCAGTGGTTCGTTTTGCAAGCTCCAGGGCTTCTATATCCGTTCTAATTCCAACATTCCCCCCCCCCCCACCCCCCCATTTCATTATCTTTTAAGTGCTGAATTTGTTTATTGTTGTTTTTATTGCATATAGTCAAATGCAATAAAAACAAAGAAGAAATAGTTTTTTTTCTTAGTAGAGAAGGAAAAAATTTGAGACATCTATATTCCTAAATATGTTGCTTTTCCATAGGCAAACTGTCACTCAGCATCATCTCTTTGATGCATTGCTAGCTCCGCTTACATCTTATGGCATCAATTATAAACTAAAAGCAGCTGAAGCGCTCCATTTCATGGTGCTTGTGCAGGGAGTAGGTGGCCATTGTTCAAATTTAGAAAAGCCTGAAGACCAATCTAAAGGTATTATTTATTTGCTTCTGAGTTTAGGCCCCCCGTATTTCCTATTTCTATCCAAACAGTGTGTAAGATAAACTGTTAATTCTAGGATGAGCCAAAACAAAGATTTCTTTGTTCTTATCTAACTATGATTACCCACTTAAGCTTCTGCTAAAATTTCCTTTAAAAGACTAAAATAATCTCGCTTTTTTTGTTTTTAAAAGAGGTCAAGTTATAATTGAAGATTTTTTTCCTACTTCCATTGTATTTCCACAATTCAATACCCCGAGTGGCTCAAAGTCCTTCCCATTCAAGTTGCCATTATGTTAAATGTTCAACAATCAAATCTCTTACTGCAGATGCGATGCTGAACATTTACTTACATCGCACGTTGTGAGACGGAGACAAGCCCCGCAGCTTCCCAGAATGTGGTTGACGATTATTATTAGGGGGGAAAAAATTACGCTGTAAAAGTGTTTAAACCGATGTTTTATCTGTTTTTCTGGTCTGATATTAGAACTGAACGGTATCTTCGGGCTGTATTTGTAAAAAAAACAAAAAAACAAAAAACAAAACGGAAATATAAAAAAATTACAATATATTCAACTTCAAAAAAGTTCGATCTGTCCTCAGCCCCAGGCAGCGAACTGTGAATAACATATCACTTCACATGACAGGCTAACTCTAGTTGCAGCTTGTGATCCTGCCGGAGGCTGATAAAAAAAAAAAAAAAAAGCCAAGTCATAAACAAACTAGAGGCTCATGCAGGGAGGCGGTGATAAACTCCGTCCTCTCAGGAAGATAGTTGGTATGGTGCACGATTTCAGTTTACAAACAGTGCTAGGATCAGCATGAGCTGCAACTGCGTGCTATCGAAGGGCAGTCTATCAAATCCGCAATTTAAAGTAGTGCTGCTAAGGCGTTCATACTCCCTGGACCGTTTCCCTTTTTGTTACAACCTAAAACTGCAATGCCGTTTATTGAGGTTTTGTGGGACAGACCAACACAAAGTAGCGAATAGTTGCCAATTGGAAGGAAAATGAATCAATACTGGGATCCATAGATAGCAAGCATAAGATAAATATTGCTGAACTTTAGTCCCACTTTCCCTCACCTCTGAGGTGGTTGGATCTAACTCTACATAAAAGTGGATTTGTCTGAATAAAGACAATAAACTCTAAATCAGCTTTTGAAGTTTCACACTATCGCTGCATCTTTGTTACTCGCCATAGATCTGATAAAATGTGGTAGAAAACCTTTCACGGCATCGCAGGTGTTGTCCACCCTGTGGAATGTATATAGTTGCAAGAGGGGATGATGCTCTGTATTTTTTTCTAGTTGGCCAAAACCGAGATAGTTCTGTTTTCAGCTGCATCTATCTGTCAATTACCTCTATTCAGCTTCCAAGTCTCTGCTGAAGAAAACCATCCTCAGCATAAGATAAGATAGGCTTTATTGATCTCACATTGGAGAAATTCACTTGTCACATCGGCTCAGTATTCAATAATCAAAAGAAGGTGCCAAAAGGAGGAAAAGCATGATGCTACCACCGCCATGTTTCACCCTATGGGTGGCGGGTTCAGGGTGCAGCTTTCCCAACTCTTCTCTAACTCAAAGAGTTGAATGGATTCAGGCTTAAACCTTTACCGGGCCAGACTAACACATGAGCATGCCTTGATCTAAACCATTCCTTTCCAACCCTGGCTGTAAGTTTAGGGCTGTCGTCATAACGGACGCTCTGTGCCTGTCTCATGTCTAATGCAGCCTCTCACAGATTTTCTTCCATCACAGCCCGGTACTTTGCAGCACTGGTTTTCCCATCGACCTCAGTGTTGAAATTTAGGCCAGAACAGAAAAGGTGTGAAAGAGCATCTTTTTTTCTGATATTTTTACCTAAACGGCTCGTGAGGAAATGTAATCAGGACTTCTTCTGACTTTCTTGTTTGATAAGCTAACCCTGCCTCAAACTTTTTCAGAACTTTGTCCCTGACCTGTCTGGTGTTCTCCATGATGCTGCTTGTTCTCCAATGTTCTCTAATAAACCTCTGAGGCATTTGGAGAGCAGATGTATTTCTACTGAAATTAAAGTACCTATGCATAGATTTTAATGGCTAATTATAAGATTCTGAAGGCATGTTGAAAGCCATATATCCTTTTCCTTCCATTTTATAATACTTTGTGTCGGCCTGCTACATACGATGCTAATAAAATACACCGGTGAAACGGTTTCCGGAAAAGTCCAAAGGGTGTGAATGCTTTTTGCGTCGTAGCCACAGCATTTTGCTCATTTACGGCGTCATATTTTTTTATACTGAGCGTTTACTAGATTTCTGTGCTTGACTGTTCAAACGACACTTTATAACGGTTATAGTTTTATACGATGTTCGAAACATTGGATTTGTTGGTTCAGCTCCATCTCAGCCGGAAACAAAAACAGACTGCGGGGTATTTTAAGAGTGTGCAGCAAAATTGCAGGTATTAACCCAAATGACCTCACTGCCCTTTACCAGCTCAGAACTCTGAGCAAGGTCCGCTCCATCCTCGGGGACCAGAGCCACACCTTGGCTGGTAAAGTCCTGCTTCTTCCTTCAGGGATCAGGTCTATCCTGTCAAAATGCAGGACTAACAAGCTAAAATATTCCTTTGTCCCTGCAGCTACTGCTCTCCTGAACAAGTGATTAACCTGCTGTGTTTTTTTTGTTGTTGATGTGTGTGTGTGTGTGTGTGTGTGTGTGTGTGTGTGTGTGTGTGTGTGTGTGTGTGTGTGTGTGTGTGTGTGTGTGTGTGTGCGTGTGTGTGCGTGTGTGTGTGTGTCTCTCAGTGATTGCTGTTTAATTGTTTGCCTGTTACTGCTAGCTGGTCAACAAATTGCCCTACGGGGACAATAAAGACTCATTGAACCTCGTACCCTATATGCAAACCGGCAACTGCTTGAGACAGTTCAAACCGGTTCCGACATTCAAAATCGAAATAGTAAGCTGACTGGTGAAGAAATGGGAGCTTTTGCACTGGGTTTGATTTGAGGGGTACAGGAGGAATGGAGGCTGAACACAAATGCAACCAAGCTGACCAGCTGCAGTTTGCAAAACAGCTGCTCATTCTTCATTGTAGGCAATAACTAACATTAAAGAGGATTTTACACTTTAAAATTCATAAAATAAAAAGTTTAAAATGCAGAATTGTATTTTTTTTTCAATCCTTTTTGCCAACGACAACAAAAAAGAACGTAATGTGTGAGTCGTCTAAATGTCATCTGTTACTAGAATACAAAAACGTATGAGTCTAACATTTATTTTTGCCATCACATGTTCAAAAGAAACAACTGTGATGTTTTACGCTCTGTTTCAATGTCCTCTTTGGCGTTGACTCGGTAATGAAAGTTGTACCCTTTTCTGACTGCAGCCCACAATGAGGTAGGTTTCTATATTGTTCCTCTTCAAGTAGGCGTTTCTCTCTCCTCCTGCTCCTGGCTCCACGTCATAGTCCCCATTCAGATAATTCAGCGTGGCCTTGGTGATGTGTATTCGCCTGAAATGAGAGCATCCCTTTCAGGTATGTTCTTTACTCAGGCTGTTGCATAAACCTACGCAGCTCATCGTCCACACTTAACAGAATGAACTTGTAGGAAGTAAAAAAAAAACATGGAGAACAAAGTTTATTGGACAAACCCGGCTGAGCCCCCCGCTTCCATCTGATTTGCTAGTGTGACATCATTGGACCAAACATCAAACTGCCACTTCCTGAGTCCCAGCACCCCACAGTGAACTCTGCCGCTGTGGATGCCAACTCGCATGTTCACGTTCACCCCAGTCACCTCCCGCACCAGCCTGCAGGAAACAGAAGAAACTGTTTCAGGATGACAATCTGCACAATGATTGTGACTAAATTCACCAGCATTACTCCCCATAAATGCTGGAGCCAGGCTTCCCTCAGATTCTCTGACTAAACTTATCAAAATCATAAAAAAAACATTTTTTTATTATGTTTGGTATTTTATTGCCAAATTTATTATTGCTTTAATTATATATATATTTGATATATAATCAAACTTAGTTTCATTTACTGTTTTATCCTCTATCTACCTGTGATGTGATTGTTGTGAAGCACTTTGGTCAGCTGAGGTCATTGTAAATGTGCTATATATATATATATATATATATATATACTGTGTATATATATGAAAACTTACAACCAATACCTTGTGTGGATCTACTACCATTTTCAGTGTGCACAGCTGGCAGAACTGCAACATTATGCCACTCCATCAGCCGTTCTCTGACTTACGAGATGGCTTCGATCATGTCCAGACCCATCTCCACGCAGCAGTGGGCATGATCCGCTCTGGCCTCTGGCAGCCCAGACACACAGTAGTAGCAGTCTCCCAGGATCTTGATCCGCAGACAGTGGTTCTCCTGTCGCACAAAACAGGAACAAAAAGGGAAATGTTCATTGAGGTATTCACTGAGAAGCAAACTTCAGCTGAAAGTGGATAAAATAATGGCTATTTAGAACCTTATTACTTTAAATGTTAGTTTGGAATCCGTTTAACAATCAGCTGCCAGATCAATCAAAGATTGCCACAAAACCCGGTGTGATCAAATGGGCAAATCAAGTCTTGGATCCTTCCACCAAATGCCAGTGGAAAATTAAAGCCTTGCAACTGTATCATGATATCATGTAAAAGAAACAGAAAAAAATATATGAGCACATTTTAATGTTATGAGCTTTTACACATCTTAGGCATCAGCCATTGATCAAATCTGAGGGAGGTTTATTTCTTAGTTTACATTGGATTATATTCTTTAACTGAACTACCAATTAAACTTGGGGTTCCCCAGGGCAACAATTTTGAGCCCCATTTTAAATTCACTCACATCCGTCCGTCCGTCCGTTGTCTTCCGCTTATCCGGGGTCGGGTCGCGGGGGTAGCAGCTTCAGTAGGGAGGCCCAGACGTCCCTCTCCCCAGCCACTTGGGCCAGCTCCTCAGGAGGAATCCCAAGGCGTTCCCAGGCCAGCCGGGAGACATAGTCCCTCCAGCGTGTCCTGGGTCTTCCCCTGGGTCTCCTCCCGGTGGGACGTGCCCGGAACACCTCTCCAGGGAGGCGTCCAGGAGGCATCCTGACCAGATGCCCGAGCCACCTCAACTGGCTCCTCTCGACGTGGAGGAGCAGCGGCTCTACTCTGAGTCCTCCCCGGATGACTGAGCTCCTCACCCTATCTCTAAGGGAGAGCCCAGACACACTACGGAGAAAACTCATTTCAGCCGCTTGTATCCGGGATCTCGTTCTTTCGGTCACGACCCAAAGCTCGTGACCATAGATGAGGGTAGGAACGTAGATCGACCGGTAAATCGAGAGCTTCGCCTTTTGGCTCAGCTCTCTCTTCACCACAACGGATCGGTACAGCGCCCGCTTCACAGCAGACGCTGCACCAATCCGCCTGTCGATCTCCCGCTCCATCTTCCCCTCATTCGTGAACAAGACCCCAAGATACTTGAACTCCTCCACTAGGGGCAGGACATCCTCCCCAACCCGGAGAAGGCACTCTACCCTTTTCCGGTTCAAGACCATGGTCTCGGATTTGGAGGCACTGATTTTCATCCCGGCCGCTTCGCACTCGGCTGCGAACCGCTCCAGTGAGAGCTGTAGATCACGCCCTGATGAAGCCAATAGGACCACGTCATCCGCGAATAGCAGAGACACAATCCTAAGGCCACCAAAACAGATCCCCTCGACACCTTGGCTGCGCCTAGAAATTCTGTCCATAAAAGTTATGAACAGAATCGGTGACAAAGGGCAGCCTTGGCGGAGTCCAACTCTCACCGGAAACGAGTCCGACTTACTGCCGGCAATGCGGACCAGACTCTGACAAATTCACTCACATGATACAGTAATTCGAGGAAAGATTTAGGTTCATTGTCTTGCTTTTGGCATAAAAATCTTTTAAAAAAAAAACAAACAAAAAAAAACTGCATTGCATGAGCTACTTGACCAACTGGCATTGACCAACAGAAACGATGGCAGAGGCTTTGTCAGGCATGAGCGTGTTCTTTTGTTTCTGCCTGTGGAGCAGAACCTTTGTAGGGTTCTTGCAGACGCCATGAGCACCGTTGGCAAACAAGAAAACGAGTTTGTCCTTTTAAGCCTATACACAGCGTAGTATAGCCACAGAAAGAATGCTTTGTGCATTTCACCACATAAACTTCAACAGCCTAAAACCAATACTTCTAAGGTAAGATGAGGAAGTTAGAGCGGCAGGACAGGAATGTACTTCCTCTGCTAAAAGAGCCGGAGTCTTTCAGCGTGTTTTATCAAAATCTATAAAACCTAAGGAGAACTAGAAAGGCAACATCGTTAATGATGGCCGAACACGCTTGTGAAATTACAGTACCTGCAGTTGAGCCCAATCCCGCCTTGGCAGTCAGTCCACCAAACCTTCTCAGACTTCAAGTATTAGAGCTGCACAGTATCGTGCAAAAATTGTCATCACAGTGCTAGTGCGTGCAATATCAACATGGCAAAGGACTTAATGAAACGCAATATTTGATGCTTGTTGCATTCCAACTCAAGGAGTTTTGCTTTGCACGTCAGTGTTACATTGGACCAATTTGATACCTTAGATGCCCACACCTGACACAGATCCCAAAGATGCTAAAGGTTGCAGAGAGCGTTGGAAGCATCGCAATTACAGATGTGTAAGAGAGGAGGAAAAAAAATATACAGCAGTAATCACTCAGTGGCGGTTCTAGACCAAATTTACCAGGGTGGGGCCAGTGTTTTCGTCATGGGCGCATAGTACAAAAGAAGAAAACATAAAAAGGGCAATATTTGATTATTTCATGCATTAAGTGAGCCACAGACCCACTCTGGTTACACAGGGGAACTGGCCCCATCTGGGCCACTGTCTTGAGCTGCCCATGGCAGTAATCAACTTCAAGGCCCAATCATTTCTAATACCAAGCAGTGCTAGTCTGTGTTTTACTTTGGATTATTAGTCTTTTCATCAACAGTACTCGGTAGAAAGGTGGCCGCCTCTCCTCTGAAAGAAACAGCAAAGTCAGAAAAATGACTGACCTGCTGTCTTCTGTCTTGCTCGCTCATTTTGAAAGCTCAAACACAGAGAGTGTACCTAAGTCTAATTAGCTGAATTCTTGGAACATCATACCAGCGACTAGAGCGCACAGGTTTAAGCAAACAGATGGTCCAGTGACAAAAGTAGGACCTAAAGGAAGAATACACTGCATTAGAACAAAAACACAGAAACACAGAAGCAGGAGTCTAAGCATAGATTTGATGGGGGGACTCAACAACGTGTGAGTCAACATTTAAATTAGTGGGTTTCTGTATGTGTGAGTGCACATCCTTAGGGCTCAGGAGACTACAATGTCTCATGACAGCCACCTGAGTAGCTCTGCAGCACATGGACCTAAACACAAAAGGAGCCCCTGTGCAGGGAGCACAGTTAACAAGAGTGTGTGTGTGTGTGTGTGTGTGTGTGTGTGTGTGTGTGTGTGTGTGTGTGTGTGTGTGTGTGTGTGTGTGTGTGTGTGTGTATACAGAGACAGAAGGTACATCTGGCATGGAGATAAAAGTATTAGATGCCACATTTCTGCTTTACGACACAATTCTGCCTGTTTTGGTTCATAAATATTGATTAGCAGCCAATCATTTCACCTTTCATAAACAAATGACACAAACCGAGGATCAGATCAACAAACAATGACGATGCTGGATAAGGGAAATGCATCAATATTCATGAGGGGACTGTTTTAAAAGGTTGCGGTGCAAACATCAATAGCCGTGCAGCTTCAGCTATGACAGTAAAGATAACAGTTCAGATCTGCTGTTTATGCGCATAACTAAGTTCAAGAAGGCGTTAAACCAGTTTTATAAACAGTGACAAAATATATATTGTATTGAGTAATCAAACTGAAAAAAATAAACATCTGTTTTGTAGAGACACAAATAACAAAAAAAATATCTTGTAAAAGCAGGTTTAAGAATCAGATCTGTTTACATCATATAGTATGGCTCGGTAACTTAAAAAAACAGCTTATTTCCCAAAGTTGTGAAGGCAACCGTTCCCTGCGTAGAATCAAATGAACCACCAGCCCAGTTCATAGTCTGTTTACATGTTTACAAACATGCTACTGGTTCTACAGGTTCTTGATCCAATAAAGAATCGTTTCACTTTCTCTCACCTCCTAATGTCTGTTAGCACACTTTTAGCTTCTTGGGAAGTCTCGTTTGGATCAGATTTTCAATGATAATTAAAAAAAAAAAAGGCAGTTTTGGAAGTGTGATCCATTTTCTTTACTTTATGCTGTGGAAAAAAACGTACATACCAAAAAATAGAAGTCATTCAACCCCCCAAAATCATGAAACTGTATCCCTTTAAGTTTTTTCAATCTTTATTGTCAACATACTTTCCAATAAAATTGGTCCACTACATTTGACCCGTCCCTTAGGGAGCAGGAGGCTGCCATTGTGCTGCTCCCGGGGAGCATTCTGGGGCTAAGGGTCTTGCTCAAGGACCCAGAGTGGCTGTGGGAGTCAAACCAGGAACCTTGCCGACTCTCCAGAACTGTCTAACGACCAGGCCACCACTCCCACCATGGCTATGGCAAAAACGTTTTTTGTACTGTGATTTAAAAACTTTTAAATCACAGTACAAAAACGGTTTTTCTTTCATTAAACTATTGCATGTCTAGTCTATTTCTGAAAAGGTACAATTTAGAATAAAATTCTTGTGGCAAAAGTTTGGACATTGAAATAAAGCTTGAGTGTTGCTTCAGCAGCATGCCTCGGGTCATCGTCCTGCTGGAAGGTGAACCACCATCCCAGTCTCAAATCACGGCTCAAGAATATCCCTGTATTTAGCACCAGCATCTTTCACTAGACTCCGTCCAGTTTCCCACCTCCTGCTGCGGAAAAACATCCCCACAGCATGACGCAGCCACCACCATGTGTCACTGTGGGGACGCTGTTATTGGGCCAATTGGAATCAAAACGAAAAGTTCAATTTTAGTCTCATCTGATGATAACATACATTTCTCCATTCATTAAGAGAATTGCCAACGTGCCTTTAGGCAAACTTAAAATGTTTTTTCTTATTTTAACACTAAGTAATGGCTTTTTTTCCCAGCCACTCCTCTTTTAAGCCCAGCTCTGTGGAGAGTAGGGATTATTGGGGTCATATGGATAGATCCTCCAGTCTCTGCTGTGGAGCTCTGCAACGGCTTCAGGGCTAATTTTGATCAGCACAATAGTGAAAAGAACAGCACCTGCATCTTCTCGGACGACAGAGACTTCAAGCTTCACCCCAAGGTGCGAAGAGATTTTTTACACGTGCCATTCAGAGCAAATCTAGATGGGAACATAACCACCGGGTTGGACCCTTAAAAGGGTACTTCGCTCAGCGGAGCGGACTATCATAATCTTCCTCCCTAACCTGCAGGACATTTGTACAGAATGTTGCAGGTCGAGGGCCAAGATCATCATCAAAAAGCGTAGCACCCAAGGCGGCCATTTTCTTCAGAACATTACTAGCATGTTGGCAATTTTGCTTTCTGAGAGCTAAAGCTGAGATTTCTTTGGTTGGTTTGGTTGGAGATGTGTTGATTCAACTGAACTGGGCTACTGTGTGCCTTGTTTTAACGGAGATACATGGCCTTTTACAGGTTTAACTGGGAGAAATTCAAATAGAATGACATACTTACATAGAAGCATGCAATCTCAAGCATTAATGCAGTCTTTGAAGATGACAGGTGCATGCATGTGGTTACATCCTTACCGCTGCCAACTTGTCAAAGCGGGCGAAAAGTTCATTGAGAGTCATCACTAACTCCTGCGCAGTGCACTGTGACGCCAGACTGGTGAAGCCCTCAATGTCAGCAAACAGGATGCTGCAGAAACACAAAGACAAGAGAGATCGAACCCAACTTTCTCTAGTCAGGCCTGTTTACTTCCCACCCAATAGTAGGGAGCACTGTATCTTTTTTCCTCTTCTCACTTAAGTTTGAAGCCCACTTGGAAAGGTGGGACCTGGCATCATCAGCCGGTCCGTCCTCATAAGCCAAAAGCAAACTTAATATACTGGAAGCGCTATTTTCTGAAAATTGTTCTACACAGATTCAACAAAAGGCATACTGGGACAGCAAATCTTAACTAAAGGCTCTAACTAGTTTGTTTATTAAAGTATATTTCAGATTATGGTCAAAAGGCAAGTCAAGCATCAACATTTGTGTACATATTCGTCTAGGTTCAGCACAAAGGTATAAAATCACTGGTCAGAGCTCCAAAAACAAGATGACTCCACCGGCTTTCAATGTAAAAATTAAATAAATCTTAGTGAGAGCAAATAATCAGTATGAGGAAATCAGTCAGTCTCCCTGAAAGAGGCAAGATCCCACTGCAAAAAGGGAACCAAGAGTAAGTAACATGTTCCTGCAATGAGTGTATGTGCCCTTAATTTGAGGAGGCAAACAAGATTATCTGCCAATGGAAGGAGTATTTTGACCCCTCAAATAAGATGATAAGATATACTGCACTTGAAATAAACGATGGAGATGAGCTGTTCCTATTTTAAGTGCAACAGTTTTATTCCACTGGCATATCATTTAAACTTGCTGCTCAAATCAGGGACAAATACACTCATTTAAAGAAACTTTTACTTACTTTTAGTTCCTTTTTTGCAGTACAACATTATTTAGAGTGCTGTGATGTGACCTAAGAACTCTGTTCATGCCGAATCTTTCTGAGGAAAATGGTATAACTGTGCTAAGTCCCCATGTCTAACTAACTACAGATTTGGGACCACATTGGGTACTCTGCGACTCGTTGCCCAAAGGGACGAAGGCCAGTGTGAACAGTTGTCTGCCTTCACGTGTCACGGCTGGCAAGCTGCTCATTGTGAACCGCGCCTCGAGCGGCATGACAAGCTGCGACTCTGATGCAGATAAGCAAGTGTTAATGACGGATGAAGAGCAGTTTCACATCACGCAGATGTTACCGAGCAATCCCAGCATGAATTCCTATCATCGTTCTGCCTTCACCGAAGAACTGTCCATGTGCCGCGTGTCTCTTGCGGTATACCGCGCTGACCTTTTCTGTAGTCTGTGTCGTTACAACCACAAACCTTTTATGTGATATAGATCAACACAAGGTCCAGCATAATTGTGAAGTAGAAGGAAAATGATGCATGATTATTTTTTTCTTTTTTTTAAACAAATTTAAAGTATAAAATGCAAGACGCATATGTATTCAGACCCTTTTTCTGATACCACTAATTAAAATACAATGATACAACAAATTTTTCAGTTGAGCCCTTAGTGTAATTTAATGGCAGTATAAATACAGCTGTTGTGTGAAGGCCTCGGGCTGCAGAGTGGAGCAGTGGGTAGCACTGTTGCCATGCAGAAAGAAGGTCCTGGGTTCAAGTCCTACCCTTGCCCTGGGTCTTTCTGCATGGAGTTTGCATGTTCTCCCTGTGCATGCATGGGTTCTCTCCAGGTACTCTGGCTTCCTCCCACAGTCCAAAAACATGACTGTTAGGTCAATTGGCCTCTCTAAATTATCCTTAGGCGTGAATGTGTACATGAATGCTTGTTTGTCCTGTTTGTCTCTGTGTTACCCTGCGATAGATTGGCGACCTGTCCAGGGTGTACCCCGCCTCTCGTCCATTGACAGCCAGAGATAGGCACCAGCACCCCTCACGACCCCAACAAGGGATAGACGTGTTAGAAAATGGATGGATGTGAAGGCCTCAGAAGTTGTTGTTTTTAGGTCAATTAAAAACCAAACAGCATGAAATCAAAAGAATGCACCAGACAGGTTTTGGGATAAAATTGTGAAATATTTCAAAAAGGCTTAGGTTAACACTGTACATCGCCCAAAACATGCTATCCCCATCACCAGACATGGTGGTGGCAACATCACACTGTAGCCATACTTGCTCCTCAGCACACATTGGTAAGCTGGTCTGATTGAAAGATGGATGGAGCTACTGTAAATACGGCAGAACGATCCTGGAAGGAATCATGGAGACCGCGAGAGGGTTCATCTTCCAGCAGGACAACGAACGTAAGCAAACTACACACAGTTACAACGTAGTGGGATCAATGCATGTTCATGTGTCAGAATGAGCCAGTCAAACTCCAGATCTAAATCCAGTTCACAATCTGCGGCATGACCTGAAAGCTGATGTTCACACACTCTCTTTATCTAACATGGCCGAGTGAAAAATACTGGCTGAAAATATTTGTTTCTAGATGTGCAGATGTGGTAGAGAGAGAGATGCCTCAAAAGAGGCATTTCTGGCAAAGCTGTAACTGCAGTAAATGTGGATTCTACAAAATATTCAGTCAGGAGGGAACTGCATAGCACTGCTTGCCACACTTCATTCACTTCCTTCCATTTAACAATTATGAACTACTAACTGCTGGTCTATGTTATAGACACACACAAAAAAGCTTGAGGTTTGTGGTTGTAATGTGACAAAATGCGGAAAGGTTCAAGAGGTACGAACACTTTTTTCAAGGCACTGTCAATTCTTAAAGTTGATTCAAATATATATATTTATACATATGTGATTAAAAATTATCACACAGAAAAAAATGCCAAAGTATGCTATATGTTTTAGAATTGAGCGAACTCCGTTTTTATTCTAATGATTAAAAAAAAATTGTTTCACAACAATGATGAAAGTCAAAGGATGAAACCTTGTTGTAAAAACATCAAATGTTGTTTGACGCTGTTTTCAATGTGAAATCCAAACGCTGGATAAGCCGATCCTCAACAACCTAAAGTCTGATAGGCAATGCTTAGTTTTGTGATGAAGCACAAGCTTAAGAAATAAAAGCCAAGAGTCCTACACAAATCAGGCCATTTTTAAAGCAGCTGATAAGTAATTAGAACATGGAGTTGAACTGAAAGACAAAAAACTATCTGGATTCATTGCAAACCTTTCAAAAAGAAATGGCAAATTTTGTAAGCCTTTTGTGAAAATATTGGTATTAAAGGTTTAATATCTTTTCTGGTGAATCACATGCTTTGATGAATACAACTAAGTACAAAAAAATACAAAGGAAAAGAGAATCATACATTAAAACTACTTCTACCTCCAGTGTCGTTAATCTAATAATTATTCTTTTTTTTTTTGCTAAGGGCTGTGAGGGACTGGCCGGTACAGAGTGTAACCTGGCTCTGGTCCAGCGTCCAATGGGCTGACCACTGGACCCCTGCTGAAATAAAACAGCAAATGCTTTTCACTGATTGAGACATCCCCCCCCCCCTCCTCCCCCCTCCTCCTCCTCCATTGGACGCTGGTTCAGCAGCAGGGCTGAGGATCTCAGCAGGCTGAATCATTTCTCTCAGCATTAAAGCCTCGCTGACAGGTAGAGGCTGTAACAGGCTGGGGAAAGACTGGCAGATTGGCCTCGTGTACACCCACAAGAAAAGCCTGTCCTCAATAGCTCGGGTTGTTCTGTGCTACGTTGGAGCCCTGCACCACAAAACGTCACATCCTGCACTCAGCTTCTCTAGTCTCAATGAGCATGTTTATTCTCTGTTTTGACCCTGGGTGAATCATGTGATGCACTGGAGTCAAAGTCAGGAGGCATGACCATATATTGTGCTTTTTTTGTCCTTTCTTTTTTATATATAACTCCTTCATGGCTACCCTAATGTTATAAAAATTACTGATAACTAATGTTGGATTTTATAATCTTATAATTTAGGTTTAATATAATTAGCTAATCTCAAAAATCTCTACTGAGTAAAAGTTAAATAACCTAAAGTAGCCCAAATATAAACCTGATGTACAATTTTCATTATCTAGAATCTAGATAATGGAACAAATTGACTAATTTAGGTAACAATTTTTTTTTTCCAATTCCTTTTTCTGAAACTGAATACACAAATAATTTTTTTGATTGATACAAAATTAGATAGGATTTGGTTTTAGGTTAGCATCTTGTTTTTAACATTATAATTGAGTCTAAAATTGTATAAAATGCAATCTGAAGCCTTTCGAAGGAATAAGAAATTCCTTTATTGTCCCAGAGTGGAGACATTTTTTAAAACACATTAATAAACGATTTGATTGCATGACCCCCTCCAGCTCTTAAAAGCTTTCTTCCGTGTAAGCAAGCCAGTTTACCAGAGGCACACAGTAATAGGTGGGGGAGGGGCTGCTTTGTTCTGCTGTACGCTTGAAGCAGTTAGGGAAAAAAGATTTTGTGGATTTGAAAGTGCAACTTTTTGAAATGTTGGAATATTTTGCTAGCTGGCCCACGCTTCTCTGAGACTGATCAATGCAAATAGTAGACAGGAATAAAAAAACCTGTTCACACGTACTTCATAGGAATTGTTCAGGGAGCAGATAATTGCAGTTCATAGATTTTTGTATGTCTATAGGATTCCGATATGTGGGCTTGTTTTTATCGTTAAAAAATATAAATATAAAGTCCTTTTTTATGCAAAAAAATGTAAAACGAGGTAAACCTTTTTTTCTCTTAACCTGCTTAGCAAATTATGTTTAATACTATTTGCTGTACAAATATTTTTAGATGTTACAAAAATCGTTTGTTCTTTAGGTTTTGAAATAAACTGAGTAAAACTTGTTTTAAAGCTAAGCTTGATTTTAGAAGATGAAGCTCTTTTTGAAAAAGCTTTAAATTTTACTGCCATTTCTTTTTACCTTGATCGTATAATGATGCATTACTCTTATTTTTTTCCCCAAGACCTAAAATCCGGAAAAAAAGGAATATGGAGAAATATGACCAGTTTTTTTATTTTATTTTTATCTTTTGAGTTTGAGACACATTGAAAAGAACAGAACGTTAGAAAATTGGAATTACTTTACGTGAAAGAAGCACACCGTGTGCCCAACACTAACCCAAGGGAGCATTTTGTGTTGGTGAAATGTCTTGCCCAGGACATCGGTGTGTTTTTCAGCCATTTTCTCTTGGCATCTCACATGTCAAGAGCACCAACATGTTCTAATGAACCCAGGGCAGGAAAACACTCCAAACCCACTCAGTTTGGGTCTTAGGCTGGGAAGGGATTAAGTGTCCCAACACCAGGTTACACATTTCACTGAATAATTGATTTGTTTCTGTGAACTGCTGCACTGGAGGTCGAGTAAAACCAGAGACTAAACGGTTATGTCTGAGCTCAGAAACAAAGCCACTTATGGTCAACAAGGCCAGCAGGAGAATGCAGTGATGAGGGTAGGACAGAAAAACAACAAATATCTGACATATTTTAGAGACGAGGACAGTTTATTTTAACTCTGTTTATTTTTAACGCCCCAAATGTCTCTAGTATGTCAGAGTACTATTTCTCAGTTCCTCTATCTGTAATGCAGCTCAACTGGATAAGAAATCCTAATTTGTGAAATCAATTTAGTTTACTTTGTTGCTAAGATCAAAGTTTAAGATTTAGAGTATTTAAAAATGCTTTATAAGGGCTCATCTCTAAACCTGTTGAAGCAATTAGTGAGAAAAAGTTAAGGAGGGAAAATGCAGGATTTTCACAGCATAAAGAGGAAACTATTGCACCCCCCCTGAGTCAACACTTTACAGAACAAACTTTTAATGTAATTACAGATGCAGGTCTTTAAGGGGCATGACTCTAACGAGACTGAAATGTTTGCCCATTCCTCTGCAGAAAACAGGCAGACTGGTTGGGTAGTGGCTGTCAATTTTCAAGATTATCAACTGATTAAGGTCTGGACTTTGACTGGGCCATTCTAACACATGAAAGTGCTTCAAGTGAAACCCTTCTGCTGTAGCTCTGACTGTGTGCTTAGGGGCATTGTCCTGCTGGAAGGCGAACCTCCTCTCCCGTCTCAAGTCTTTCACAGCCCGTAACAGATTTTCTAAAACTTTTTTTTCTGAATTTAGTTTCATGCATCATCCTAACAACAGTGGCCAGCTTTAACCAGTTTGTCCCTTGGTCTTCATAATGCTGTTTGTTCACCAATTGGCTGCATGATAAAACATGAACAAGGAATCTACACTTTTGTTTCTTTTTTTTTTCATTATTCCTGACAATTCCTGAACATAATATTGCATTCCAAACAGTCCTTCAGTATATCACTGCTGCACACACTGACAATTGGATAACAATGTATTTGGCATGTGCTGTGCAGCCCTATTATGTTTTCCAACAAACCTCTTCACAGAACAGCTGTATTTATGCCGAGACAGAATTACACACACAGATTCTGTTTAATAATTAGGTGACTACTGAAGGCAGATGGTTGCATTGGGTTTTATTCAGGGATATCAGGGCAATGGGAGCTGAATAAAAAAGGATTGCCCTTACGTTCTTCCTCTTCACAATTCTGCAAAATGTATATTCCCAATAAAATGCATTGTAGTTGCGGTTACAAAGTGACGAAATGTGAAATAGTCTTTCCCACTTATTGACTTCCAGGTAAATGGTGTGAAGAGAGCCACATTAAATGACAAGTTTTTTGTATCGCAGTTGAAAATGAAAACACTTTGAATTTGAGGAAAATCCAGTCGTTAATTTAAGGGCATTTATTCAGAGGAAAAACAGCGCATTTTAAGAAATAATTATTTAACTAACTCAACGGTTTCACATTCAGTGGCACCCCTTGCAATGCTCATATGATAAATGCAGCCAGTTAAAATCTAAACTCATTTCACTTTTTTTAAGTTTATCAGAGTGTTGAGGAGCTTTTTATTTGTAACTCAAGGGTGTTTCCTTGGGGTAGTAAAATGTTGTGACAGAATTATTTCTCTTTCACTATTAAAAATGGGAAAGACAAAAGATTGTGCCCATGAAGTAAGACAAATGCTTGTTGTCCTTTAAATTTTGTCCACAAGAAAGCAGCTGCTTGCCTAATGCTGCATTCAGACTGAATGAGATTTGAGCATAAGGGTAATCTGGTTTACATGCAAAGTCTATGATGGATGCGCATCTATGAGCTTCGGGAGGTCTAGTGGCATCCTGAGTGTCTGTAGCTGTACATTTTGAAGCATTCGCTCGCCTGATGCTGCATATTTTGAGATTTTGAGTGTTTGACCCGCGTCCAAACCGGCAGATGCTAGAGTTGGAAAATCTGACCTTTTACAGCTGGATGCGGGGCATCAACCAATCAGAGAGACTCCGCTATGTAACTCGCTAATACCCTAGCAAAACATAACTACGGCTTGTTTTAAACATAATGCTTGTTCCCGTTTCACTCCGCCATAATTTCGATAGTACCACGAGTGTTAGTACAGCATTAATAGGGAACAATAACGTGGATCTAAAGGTGTTTTGTGTAACTTACCGTTAACTCATCAAACCAATCTAAACAATGGCGACAGGATGCGCCCTGACACGTCATTTACGGCCGATGGTTCGCTACAGCGCCCTCTAGCTTCCTAAGTTACCGATTTGAGTCTGAATTGTTTCCAAGAGAAATAATTACATTAATAAAAATCAAGTGTCCTAAAGGTTATTGATTTTTATTTAGCAAATCATTCTTTAAAATCTTATTTCCTCAAATAATGTTTTGTCTAACTCAGATTTGCATAGTGAATGGGTTGAACACATATCAAATGTTCTAAATTAAATTAAATTAAATTAAATTAATTTAACCTCATTTCACATTCTTTAAGATGAACCTTGGTTCTTTAACTCAGATCTGCAGTGAACCAGGATTCACTGAATCATTCTGATGATGGTTTCAACTATCTTTATTTGTCCTCTTTTGTGTGTACATAGTTCCTTAGCTACTTTTTATCTTAATTTTGCTTCGTAGTTTTAGTTAAGTTTCTCTAGCCTAATATTTGTAGATTGAAATATAGTGTTAATTCAGATAAACAGCATTTTATAGTGATGTTCTCTGAATATTCATTTTATTTCTGTTAATACATTCTTGAACTTGAAGAGAAATTGTCATTCCTTTATTTCATGTGTGCAGAGTTTGCTGTTAAAAGAACGCCAGTTCTCAAATCACCCTTTCAACTATTGTCCTGATATCAGCTGTTTGGGCTGATATTCACCGGACAATACCTAACAGAATGAGAGTTATTTATTAAACATTAAGTAACTTAAAAACATGCGTGATGGCACAACATCTATGATCAGTCGAGCTATCAAAAATGAGCCAGTAGAGGAAGTTGCCTGGAGGAGGATTAGCGAGGATGTTGGGATCTCGGCAAAGTTATCAAAACTATTACCACGGTAAATATTTGAGAAAAAGAAGAAGATAACTCCTCCCAATGTGTGTCAGACATATCTGTCCACACTTTGCTCAGAGGGTCAACAAGCTCTGGACGCGAGTCTGACTTCAAAGCGCACAAGCGTCCAGGTTGAGATGTTAGATGCCTTTATGATGCTCAAATCGCGTTCGGTCTGAATGCGGAATAAGCTGTCCAAAACTGCGCTCGCAGAAGGGTTATAATGGAGGTAAAAAAGGTTTAACGCTCACTTCTTGAGAACTGCAGCCATTTATTCAGTGTGTGATTCTGATACTGCAATGAAATATGAATTAATGCTATTTAAACATCTCCACCATGGGTACCAATACTTGTAGAGGGTGCTCTAAATGCCTAACATGCAGGCAGTTTTTTGCTCAATTATCTAAATGCACACATGGAAGCAGAGTGTTAGGCCCTTCCTCCCACAGCCTGAAATAACGTCAGTGGTGATATGGAAAGAGAATGACAAAGGCTGCCAGGGTCATTAAGTCCCATTTAATTGTTACCTTGGTGATGAATGACTGGTTAGTCTGCAACATTAACTCTGTCAGATCTTCAAGCGAGAGCCACGGCAAGGGAGACTTCGAGCTGAGAGGCCACACAGAGAGCCCACGAGAAGTGTCGGCGTTATTGTTCACACGCACTGGTAAGATGCATCTCATTCAGAAAACCACAGGAGATCATTGAAGAATTCAACTAACATACAGTGGTTTTTTTTTTTTTGCTTATTAAAAGAACAAAAAACATTGAATCAAAGTCTGTTTTTGTTCAGCCACATTCACTGTGTTACCATAGAAAAGTTCCAACAATACATTTTTATTGTTTCTTTTCCCTGAACACGATTTGAAATGTAGATCCATTTTCACATTTCAGACAGAACTGTTCCAAGAACAGGTTGTAAAGAGACAGTTTTATTTCTTTAAGGATAAAAATAAACATGTAAGAGGGGAAGGTTAATGGCTGACTGTAATCATCATTTGTAACAAAAGCAGTAACCCCTGCACAAAAGTACTGAAAATCTGATTGAATGTTCATCCGCAGTACTTGGTACTAACTACTCAAATTTATTGTAGCGTTTTTGTAATATGTCATTTCCTGTTGAGTCTTTTTACTCTATGGCGAGTGGGTCGCGAGGTGTTTCCAAGAGGGATACAGATCGTCCCTTCCAGCATGTTCTGGACCGGCCCTTGGGTCCTGTCCCAGCTTTAAAGTGAAGCGCCCAGGAGGCATCATAATCATAAACACAACGAAGTAAGCTGGTTTTAGCCCGTCTGGTTGTTTAGATCTTGACCCATATTTCATGAAATCTAGTGAGGGACCAATAAATAGAGAGTTTTGTTTTTCAGCTTCTCCTCTCACTTCAACAGAGCTAAGCAACACCCGCACTACTGCAGATTATCCTCAAACCTCTATCCATCTACTCCACAATCCTGCATCACTGGGTACCAAGGAACCAAGTTACTTGAACTCCTCTGCTTTAAGCAAAACTCACCCCCTGATGCAGAGGGAGCTATTCTCCTTCTTCCATTTGAGAACCATGGGCTCAGACTTGCTGCTGTCCAGTCTTCTCCCCTCTGTTTATTTCTCTCTACATCTTTCTATTCTTTTTCTTTTAGGACGACAGACTAAAAATCTCTTCTCTTAAATGTTACCATCGCAAAACTAAGCATGCTTTTAGGTAATCTGCTACACGTTGTCGGTGTGGTGTTCTCTTATGGATACCAGTTTGCAGCAATGATGCAAGCCGAACTGTAGGTTTGTCCGCTCTGGAACCACGTTTGTCTGTCGCTGCAGGTCCATGTCTTGTTCACGCTTCAACCAGAACATGGAGAACAAAGGCACTGAAGGTCACTCCCTCTAATTTATGTAATGCGGGCTGGAGAGCTGCTGGCCTACATACCAGAAACAGCAGCTTCCGTCACAATGTTCTGCTGGAGAATATCACTCGTACATTTAAAGGGCAACCCGGAAGCATCAACAACCCCTTCCCCCCAAATAAAAAACAAAAAAGCCCTCTCTCACAACTATCTTGCATAATCCAAAATTAAAACGCATTTTGGCCTCATTTGTCGAGCCGCAGAAAGTTACTAGGGAATACACACTAGAAGGACGCCCCAGTCTTTAAAACCAGGAGGTAAAAACCACCTGCATGATTGATGGCATCTTTTTTATGCCATGACAATGAATGAAGGGTGTCAGATTATTTAGGTAGTATATTTGTGCCTTCCTGACCTCAAATGGATTCAAACAATTTTAAATCAATTTTAATCAAAGCAAGAGTAAGAACACTGGAAAAATCTGAAATATTTCCTCCTGCTACTCCATGGAGATTTTTCCCCCCACTGGTGCCAAAGTTCAATTAATAATTCTAATGCTCTGGAATCAGGGGAATATGTTTATTTTGTTCCTTTAAAGGGATCTAATTACATGCTGCATCTTTAATCTCTTTTGTTTGAATTTGCCTCCTTTCTAAACGGACAATAAACTAAAATCCATCGGCTTTCTTCTTCCAATATCCTAAAAATCGTCACCGGTGCCATGACTTGCCACATTATAATTACTCATTTATGGTTGCAGAGCATAAGACATCTTATTTTTGTTGTTCTAAGTAGCCAAAATATTTAATGTTAAGGAATTGTGAGAAAATCTCTGGTCATGAGCTTAACTTGGTGGTTCCCTGGTCTGCCATCATCTCCTTACATTTTCTTTAACATTGAAGGTTCTCCCTTAGTGCCTCAGTTCTTGTTCTTTGTGTTTTTCCCCTCTCCACTGCCACTACATGCATGCTCAATATGAGGGGTTGCTGCAAAGTCAACGGCACAATGCAAGTGGCAGTCCACTCTCCCTACATGCTCATCCAGGAGGAGTAAAGGCATCTTGTCTGCATGTTATGTGGCATTATGTGCATTCTGAGCCGATGTCTGCCTCATTAAAAATGTAATTATGGTGACACATAATGACAATAAAGTATCTTGATCTTGATTAAAATAAACTTAATTAAATTGAAGAGTGTGACTGAAACGTATGACAGTTCCTGCCTCAATTTCCCTTTTCCTCAACCACCTCTGCCTCTTTTCAGCATGTATCTCTAATGACAAGCACATTAACATTCATAACCATTTATTGTTAGACTCGTGACGTTTCTGACTAAATCTTGCCTCTGCAACAAGGCCAAGCCATCCAGTATCTTCCATCATATGCTGTAAAACTTCATGATTTTTAGCTTGGACAGTTTGACACATTCAAGACCTGTACAATGTTTGAAATGACAGTGTCTGTCTGGCTCAAGATCTTTGGATAAATATGCTTTTACTAGTTGGTTTTGTTGTCACATGGATTTCTGAACAGGATCTAACGACCCCATAGTTGTTGATTTGTGTCCCACAGTAATGTCCTGACCAATTTCTTTGAGATTATGAAGTATTATTGAGTGGAATTCAAGAACTTGGAGAACCTCTTGACAAGATGAGCTTCAGCAAAAAGACAGCAAAGCTTGTAGTACTAAAAAAAAATTCAGGTTTATTGTTATGATAATAAATTCAATTTAATCAAGAATCAAGAAGCTTTTTTTGTCATTATGTGCTACCATAATAAAAATTTTATGAGGCAAACACCAGTTCAGAATGCACATAAATACACATGACATACACATAAATAATAAATTATGGCTGTGATTTTCCCCTGTTGGTTCCATGACCGCATCAATGAATATTATTTATTTCATAATATGACAAAATGTAAATTTTTTCTTTTCAGTGGTACAATTCACTATTTAATGTTACAGTGTACTGAAGTAGCCCTATTTGATACTTAGCAAAATTATGAATTTTAAATACCTTTTACTGACACTGACCTTGTGGGAATAAATACACCAAAATGTCATGCTAAAATTCTACGCGCGTATCACCCATTCCTTTTTGGCAGCCTGAAATGTTCAATAAGCTATTTGTTAAATGAAGCTGACATTTGACGTGAATTTAACCTGCACACATGCTTGTTTACCTGCACATCCAGATGATTCATTCACCGGGGTATCAAATGAGTTAAGTAACAGTGACCCACTCTGAATGGGTAAAAACGTGTAGCCTCAACCATCAGAGGTAATTTGTGCCTTTGTGATGGATCAAAAGGATGTAATTACATGCCTTCCATGGTTCATTAACCGATTTGCCACCTCTGTTGTGCAGAGCTCTGAATTCCCAGATTAAAAGCTGTGGACCGACATATGTGTGATGCATCTGTACAGCAGCAGCAAGCTTTGAACCCCGAACGGCACCCTCCTCGCGTCTCTGCCTCCCTCTGTTTACCCTCCCGCTCTTCAGTCGTGGCAGTGGGAGCCGTCACTCCTCTTCCTGTTGTTTCGCTGCCTCTCAGCAGAGCCCCAATTACCGAAAGCTGCAGACTGATTCCCAACAAGTCCAGTCGCACCTCGTTACTGTACCGCGCATTCATGACCGTGGACAGAACTCGGCTCAGATCAGTTGATGCTGCTAATGTGCTTCATGCTCTCAGTGAGATGCACATCTATTATTCCACTGCCTTTGGGTCCAAGTTTTGCTTGCTATGTCGATTTGTGTGTCACACCTTTGGTTTTGATTTAATCCACCGCTGTCATGAGTGGACCTGCTTCAATAAATATGGACATTCTTAAAGTTTTTCTCTGAATGAAAACAAACAAAAATAATATTTTAGAATATCCAGATACCGTGGCCTAAAAAGTATTCCCACCTCTTGGACATTCACCTCATTTCTTTATTACGGACACAACCTTTGTTGTATTTTATTGGAATTGGATGCAGCAGATCATTGCCAGGTAGTGCATAATTGAAAAGTGAAAGAAAAATTACGTTTTTCTTTTCACATCTAAATTAAAAAAAGAAATTAATATGCATTCATATTCAGCCCACTTTTCAACTTTCACTCCAATTGCAGCTTCAAGTCTTTTTGGGGTACGTCTCTTTTCTCGTAAATCTAGAGTGCCCTTGTTTTTGCAGAAATAGCTCAAACGCAATCAGATTGGATGAGTCCACAAACCAAAATCATAAAGTCTTGATACAAACCCACTTATACACAGAAATCTTTGTCTTTTAGAGAAATAAGGAAGAAGATTTTTCCCAGAAAGAATCACAATAAAGTAATGAAAAGATCTTTGTGCTAGAGAGAACCAGTACGTGACTCAATGCTCTACCCAGTAAGGTTTCACAGGGACACATCAAAGCCATAAAAAGGCTCCTATTATTTAGCAACGTATTTGCTCAGCCACCTGACTAATAGCTAGAGGCAACAGAACTCCAACTGCATTTTCAGGTCCAGCCTTCTGTTCTTCTTATTTCAGACACTTGGATGGAGTTTGTACAGAAACACATCAATTCTCTTGAAACTTAAGGGCTCCATAGTGTAAAGGTATATAGCTCTATGTTAACAACATAAATAGAAGCACATGCCCTGACCAACACTGCCTTCTTACACCACTAGGTGGTGCTAAACCTAGCCCTTATCTTCAAACCATCCATGATGGGGTTACACAATGTTAGAAATTATCACAGTTAATGCGGTAAACGGTGATTGAAAATTGCATCTCTAAAAACATTAAACATCGAACACTAAAGAAAATAAACAAAAATATCAGATGAAAAATGATCATAGAAGATAAAAGAGTTAAGTTAAGTCCATTTCCCACAAGACAAGTGACGGACACCATATGCTTCAGATATCTCTTTCAAAGTAACCACATACAGTTGTGTTCGAAATAATAGCAGTGCCTTTAGAAAAATGAGTAAATGTCAAAATTCTTCAAAGAAATTGTACTTTAATGAACACAGATACATTGGGGACACAGTACATTCTATTCCAAAGCAAAACAATTGCGCAAAGTCATCAAAACTTAAATAATAATAATAATATTTCAAATAAAGTAAGAAATGGCATGTTCAAAAGAATAGCAGTGTTGCCATCTTTCCTTGGAAACTCAAAAATGTACTGTACAAACAAAGAAATTCTTGATAAGTGAACCTAGCTGAGTATCCTAAACTAATATTTTGTTGCAAAACCACGGTTTCTGATGACTGCTTCACATCTGTGGTGCATGGAGTCAACCAACTTCTGGCATCGTTCCACAGGTATTGCAGCCCAGGATAATTGCACTGTATTCCACAATTCCTCAGCGTTTCTTGGTTTTGCCTCATGCACTGCACTTTTTATGTCAGCCCACAAGTTTTCAATGGGATTAAGGTCCGGGGATTGTGCTGGCCACTCCATCAGTTGAATCTTGTTCATCTGGAACCATGCTTTTGCTCGCTTGCTGGTGTGTTTGGGGTCATTATCCTGTTGAAAGGTCCACCTCAAAGGCATTTCCTCCTCAGCATATGGCAGCATGACCTCTTCCAGGATCCTGATGTACTGGAACTGATCCATGATCCCTTGTATGCGGTGAATCGGACCAACACCATAGTATGAAAAACATCATGATGCTTGCACCACCATGCTTAATGGTCTTCAGTGAGTACTGTGGCTTGAATTCTGTGTTTGCAGGGCGTCTGACATACTGCCTGTGACCCTTAGACCCAAAAAGAACAATCTTGCTTTCATCTGTCCACAAGATATTATGCCAGTTCTTTTCAGGCCAGTCAATGTGCTCTTTGGCAAATTGTAAACGCTTCTGCACATGTCTTTTTCTCAGCAGTGGGACTTTGCGGGGGCTTCTTGCTGGAAGGTTAACCTCAGTAAGACGTCTTCTGATTGTCACAGTACTCACTGTCAACTGAAGGTCTTGCTTGATCCTCTTGGATCCCATCATTGGCTGAGTCTTCGCCAGTTTGGCTATTCTTCTGTCCATTCGAGGGGTTGTCTTTCTTTTTCTTCCTCGTTTTTCAGTTTTTTGCTCCCATTTCAGGGCATTTGAGATCATTTTAGCTGAACAGCCAATGATTTTCTGCACCTCTTTGTATGTTTTCCCTTCTTTAATCAATTTTTTTATTAGGAAACGCTCATCTTCAGAACAGTGTTTTGAACGACCCATTTTCCTTGTTTTTTCAGGACAAATGCACAGCCAGCACGCCAGTTGTCTTGATCCTTAAATACGGATCACCTGTTAACCCCCTTTTTTCCCAGAATACCCTCCCTAATTGATGCCCTCTCTAATTGAACTCACCACTGCTATTTTTTTGAACACACCCTTTTCAGTTAATCATTCAATTTCACAGAATCCACAGTATGCATGGCTGTCCTGTTGGGTTTGTTGGTTTTCTATACCTTTATTTTACCCCCCAGAAACTTATCTGGGGTATAGAGTTTGAAATGTTAATAACACCAGTGATTTTCTTGCTGCTGTTGAGGCACTGCTATTATTTCGAACACAACTGTAAGTGATGTAAAACAGAAAGTTACTGAACAAAGCCATTCATAAGTAAGCATTTTGTGAGTGCATTCGGCAAATTATTTAATTTTAATTCCGAACAAAACGTGTACAGAAGAAGAAAAGGCGAGGAGTAAAACAAATACCCCTGATCAATCATTACAATTCATACAGAGTTCAATGAACATGTGTAATTTGAAATTTAACAGTAACCTTGCCTGCAAGATGAATTCTTGCGGTGTTTGTATGTTCACAAACACACAAGAATCCATCTTGCACCGCTTTGGCTTCAACCATTTGTGTCCGAACCAAAAACGGTTCAGGCCAATCACATTGCAACACTGTAGTTTAAGGCGGGACATACTGATGCGACAAAAGCCAGAGTGGCTGAGCCCATAGCCGAACCAACATAAACAAGTCAGCACAGAAAGACGCATGCGTAGCAGCTGCTATCACATCTGTTTTGTAAGAATTTCTTCTTTGAAAGAAGAACAGCAAGAAGTGCCTTGACTAGCTTACCTTCTTGTGGTTTCTCATGATGTCTGCTGCTTACGTTTTAATTTGATACCGTGATTGGCTAAAATCAGCATTTGGTAGGCGGGCACTAGGGGTCGCTTCGCCCAATCAGCTCGGAGAGTTCTGCTGAATGTCCCTCCTTTCCCCAAATGGATTTGATGGGAGCAGTCCCAGGTTGATAGTGGGAACGGAGAGTGCTACACATTATCTGGTTGGCCAGGTTAATTTAATAGACCCTTTTGATAGAGAATGATGTGTGTAGGCTGCAGTGAAGGTGGGAAAGTACACACAAAAACATTGCTTTTTTTCAAATTTCAGATTTTGTACTTTTATCTTTCAATCTAATTTGTTTTGAGGTGTAAATTACACATTATATCCAGGTAGTATACACACAAACTAAAATTTACTAATGAGGTGATTTCTGAAAGCAACTGGTGCCCAGTGTTTTATTATGGTGTGAGAAGCATAAATTCAAAGCAATGTATTTTTTCCCTACAATTCACAGTTCTGTATTATTCTATGGGTGTATCCCAACAAATACACTGAAGTTTGTTTCAATGTCCAGGGGTAGTAACATTTTTCAAAAGCTTTTTAGATGTTAATTTAACTCTATGGACTGAATGAATCAAAAATACAAAGGGAGTCTCTCAATATCTGACATGTCTAAGTTTCATGACAATATGATTACACTCCACAGGGATACTGAGGAAAGAGATAGGTGAAAAGTATTCTTGGGAAAATACCACAGAGCATGTTGACATGGCAACGTCTGTGCTTCTCCAGTCTCTTCTGCAACGGTCTGTGGGTGGACGCAACTATTTGGATTAACATGGATTAAACCGTTCTTCTTTTAAACTATGCTTTATTGCAACAGGATTTTTCAATTAGCAGCACATAACTATCTTCTCTGTGTGACAAACACGCAATCTAAATGAGCGACTTCTGATATAAATCAGGTAATCTTAAAATGACAGTTGCAGGATAGGCATAAAACTTGACTGAACTGTAGAAGAACCTTCAATATTGAGCAACCTGGTGCTCCAGACATCCATCCTAAAGTCAAATTAGGTGTGGTTTAATTGTAGTTAAAGATGAATATGTAACCCACTGAGAGAGAGAGTCAAACCAGACGTAATGATGACTGGCAGAACTGAAACAGAAAAGAAAAACTGTAGAATTTGCACAGAATTACATTTTTCACCGTGGAAATTTACACAGGTAGACCAGTGGAGCAAATAAATATTACAAAAAGCTGTTGGCTGCGGTCCCTTCTTGGTTATGGTACACATAGCAATATACACAACATAATTTTACACCTTAAAATAAAATAAAAGCAATGATGGCAATGATCTTTTTTCATTAGTGTGCATGCTAACAAAAATGCAACTAGATGACAGATGAAAAGGATGACAGATGAAAAGGAATCTTTACTTGCTCTTGTTTAAGGAATAAAAATAGCATTAGCATTGAAGCACAGCTTGCTACTACAGAAAGTAGATGTTAAAAACCTCCCTGAGCCTCCACTTCAGATGTTGACTGATTATTTACGATCTGAATATCGTTTTCCTGTCTTTATGGAAACCATAAAGGAAGATTAAAGGAGCATAGCATATATTCCAGGATTTTTGCAGACATCTGCCCCCTCTGGCAACAAGTTGAAATGACACCAGTATTGTGTATATGCATGGAAGAAGTAGTAAAGTATCTGCCCCTGCGACTGCACAGGTCCTTTGTTCAGAGGCGTGGTGTCTTCTGAGGTAAGAAAGCTAGAAATATTGAAGCTAGCCTGTGTTCTCTCGCTAATGTGGCGACTATGGTTCAGACTCAACAGCGTAACCAGGTGAACGAGAGCGTGCAGCGTGTCACACCCCCGTGTACACCCAGAGGATTCAGGCCGACTCTCTCTCTCTCTCTGATGAACTGACTAATGGAGCCTATAGAGGCAACTACAGTAAATAGAGTTAAACTTATTTTACACGTCAGGCAGATTTGGGACAGAAAATAAATATTTAACTTCAAAACTTGCTCTATGCACCTTTAATGAATGGAAAATCTTGTGTTGCATTTTATAGTCCACTGAATACTGCAAGTATTGTCAAAGTTTTTCTCATAATGTGCCACCCTTCAAGCTTGAACCGCAAAATAGTTTTAATTTACGAAACATTTTACTGTATTCTGACGCTTTACAAATTCCAATTGCTTTGACACTTGATTTTCTTAACATTTCGTCTACCTGATGACGAGGACATTCAATGTACACTGATGTTTGTAAATGTTTTATCTTTTTGAAGCTCGAAAAGAGCCTTTTAAATTGCTTTATCCATACTAGCTTTCATCCGCTTTCCCCCGTAGTTCCTCTGATCTTACCTGACGTTGTCATGCTTTTGGATGTAGATCTTATGAAACATCATGTCCTCTTGCTTGGCATTTATGTCAGCTTTCATCTCCATGGCAACGTGACGAGGAAGTACTGAGAGCAGGAGACGCTCCTGCAGGAAAGAGATGAGAGGCAAGTTTGATCTAGAAGTTAATGGGACTAGTTGTCAGAAACGAGGAACTACGCCATCTCTGTGGCGATTATTAAGATCAACAATAAATCATATTTCAAACAATTAGAAAGTCCAAATCCTGCAAGTCATTTCAATGGCACTGTTTAAACGCTACAGACAGATAATAACCTGGTAATATGTGGAGGATATAATATTGAATTTTAGATTGTGTATTTATGTTGTTTATCATTGCATTCTTTTATAAATCCTTTTATATGACTCTCAACAAGCAGAAATTAAGCAGATTCTGCAAAACTTCGAGTTAGGTATATGAGACATACATACTTGGTATGCTTAGGACTCATTTGGGTGTCACCTAGGATGCTTCCCAGTCATGTATAGTGGGTGTGTATGGGGATGAAGAGCTTTAAATGTACAGTGCTCCCATGCCACAACGGAGTTGGTTACATTTTGCAGTGACACCACAGTCAAGTTTATATTTTTCCATACTTCATGGTTGCCTGGTCATCTGGGAATAAAGGTCTATAGGCAGCCTGAGTGCTCCAAATAGTCAAATAATTATTTGTTGAATTAATTTTTTTTTAAAAAATGGGTTGCACTGCTATTTCATCGGAGCAACTTCAAGCATTTTTCATGCAGAGGTCAGTGAATCTTCAGCAGCTCAGACAGAGCGTGCATGTCTGCATCCAAAATATGAGATTTATGTCATGATATTACCCTAGTTAATGCTGTAGCAGCGGTATATGCATGCAGTGTATGTTGACCTTTGAAGTTGTATAGCCAGCACCACAGAATTTTGTTGGGGCATCGCTAAAACATCCTGTCCAGGTTAGGGGACACAATACATACGCCAAGGTATCAGATGTGCAAAACAAGTGATGCTGGAGGGTTATTTACTAGAGCCTCTTTGTATTAGAAATGTACAATGTATTGTAAATATATTGTCATCACAATATCAGTGTGTGCAATATTCATATCAAGAACTGGTTGGAGTGCAATAATTGTTAGATAAGCATTATGAACTTGCATTTTTCATGCTAATGTAATATTTAGCCAGCCTTGCTAAGGAAACCCAGCACACTGCATCGAGTCTTGACAAGCAGCACTCCTCCTGAAAGAGCGTAGAGCCACAATGGACAGTCGTCTGCATTGTCCATGGCTTTGTAGCAATCCCTCGTACTGAGCATGCATGAAGTAGCAGTGGAGAGGAAAAGTCCCCTTTAACAGGGAGGAAAACCTCCAGCAGAAATAAATATGCTGCTCTGACTCTGAAGGGTCTTTTTATACAACAGTAGATATATTTTCCAGATTAGGTAGGATTCCTCAAGATGTGTAGAGTGCCATTCTCTCTCCAATTTCCTAACGTTGTGCTTCAAAGAATGCTGCTCTAAATCCAACCAGGGAGCCAACTTCCTATGAATAATCACATTCTTTTTCAAGGGGGCTACCTTGCCTAATGCAAAAAACCAAAAAGGAAGTGACACCATCAACAAAAGTGTCAATTTGTGAATGGGAAGAAATAACATTGCTGCCATCTGCTGGGTATTTCTGTGATACTGAGAAGATTAAAAGGGGGCAGAGTCTTTAAAGTTTGATAGAGCATTATGCCATAATGAAACTTTCTTTTGAGGGTGGAGGTTATTAAAAATAGTCAGATAGGACAAAGTTGTGAGGAAATACTGTTAATTCTTCACAATCAATGTAATATATCAGCACAAGGTCCAAAGTATGAAGGCAAGAGAGCGTTGTTTTAGTCATTACTAATATAAGAGGCTAAACACACATCA
The DNA here is from genome assembly GCA_037039145.1 of Fundulus diaphanus. Taxonomy (NCBI): domain Eukaryota; kingdom Metazoa; phylum Chordata; class Actinopteri; order Cyprinodontiformes; family Fundulidae; genus Fundulus; species Fundulus diaphanus. The sequence goes on along the minus strand of CM073132.1, from coordinate 20,293,228 downwards.
CCTTCAAATCCCTTTATCTTAAGTTCCAGGTGTACCCTTAGGTCTCATCCTAGTGAAAAATACTTAGAAGTCTCTCCAAAGGGAAGCTACCCAGGAGGCATCATGATGTCCAATCCTTCCCAGCTGAGTCCTTTTAATATGGTAAATGGTAAATGTCTTGTACTTGTCTAGCAAGTCCGACGACCCCAAAGTGCTTCACACTACAGTCATTCAGTCATTCACCTATTCACGCACATCATAATATCAATGTGTGCAATACACTGAACTGTGGCTACAAACATAGCTCACCACCATACAACACTAATACCGTCAGGATGGTGAGCTATGTTTGTAGCCTGCAATACAGCCTGCAATACATCAGTGCCATCAGGCCCTCCGGCCACCGGCAGCAGGCAATTTGGGTGAAGTGTCTTGCCCAAGGACACAGCAACTGAGACATGCATGGGAACTGGCCCCTGCCAGTTACAGGATTAACTCCCTAACTCTTGCACCACCATCGCCCCAATATGGAGGACAACCAACTCTGTACCAAGCTCCCATCAAACCATGGCTCCTGACCTCACCTTATTTCTTTATGTACAAGTTTAAGTCCAGCAAACCTTATAGGTTAGTTTTTTTTTATAGAAGTACATTTCAGCTCCTTAGATTAAGGATCTTGTTCTTTCTGATACGTCCATGATCACAGGTGTAAGCATGAATGTAGACAGCAAACTTAAAACCACTGCATTATTGGAGACAAGGAATTAATGCCATTTTATTGAATATTTTTTGGGAAAGAAATATTTAATATTCATTTTAGAAAATAATGCAGCTCTTTTGAAATTCTGTACCAATTGCATTTAAAGATAAGTGGAGGGAGCCTTATATAACTACAGCCATTTCTCCTGACAGGATATTGGTTCATTATTGGGCCATTGCAACATGTATTTTACTCGGGGTTGGAGCTTATGATTCTGGAGCGGATGGTGTGTTGAGCATGTCACAATTGTAGTCTTACATGAAGCTGTACACACTCCCCAGTGGCCCCTTCAAAGCCTACCTGCTGCTGGTTTTCCCTCTGGGAGTGAAGGCGTGCCTGGATGCACTCCCTGGTCTCCTGGAAGGCTTGCCTCTGAGAGCCCTCAGCTGGGTAGTGGGTACACACTCCAACAATGTTTGAGCAGGAGAAGATGAGGACGTTGGACACTATCTGTGGAAACAGGTAGAAAAGATCATTGATTTCCATCAGTCGAAACCTGCCAGATAAATCCATTGCTTTTCATCACCCGTTTCCTAACCTTAGCCAGAACTGTTGAAAAGAATGTTAACTAGCAAACTGCTCATAAAAACTAACCTATACCACGCACGTGCATCTCAAATCAAATTTATTTCAGTAAATAAATTCAAAAAGGGCGATACTATAATAGAGATTCACCAGAAAAAAAAAAAACACAAACTTCAGAGGTTACTGTGAAGTGAAAGAAAAATAAGTTCCTGGGTTTTCACAGATAAAATCTGATATATTTTTATCCAGTCCCCTTATGCTAATTCTCTTAAATAAAATCAAGTCCAACCTATAGTGAGTAGAAGACACCTAATTAGTAAATACAGTCCATCTATGTGCATTTTATTCTCAGCATTAACAGCACAGCCTCGTCATAGAACAATATAACAAGCTTTGAATGACTCACAAAGTGTGATTAAATGCAATATGTGAAAATGGGAAAAGTTTGGCTGTAGCACTATCAAGAAACAAACAATATGGCAAAATACATTTGCAAGAAAGTGCTCTGGACTTTTTGGTCCAATAGCAAAATTCTATGTGTGGGGGTTAAACACTGCATATCCCTCTGATCACACCTGCAGTCCTACTGAGACACGGCCACCCACCTAAACTGGTAGCTCTACAGCTCAGGTGGGAGAATCTGTGGACAGGACAACTAATGTTCATGCACTTTGCATATCTGGTTAGTGTGAAAGAGGAATTTGCCACGAGCCTAGATGGGCAAGAGATAATGATTTTTTTTTGGCCCCACCTGCAATGAATGAATCCTATGTGTGGCAAATGACACTAAACATCACTCTGACCACAGGGAAACACAATGCCGGAAGCATTATGCTGTGGGGACGCTTTTTTTTAAACCAGGACAGTGAAAAGCGTCTGAGTTGATGGGAAGATGGATAGAGCCAAATACCAGACCATTTTGAGAGAAAACCTGTTAGAAGCTGCGAAAGACTTGTGACTTCCACTACAGTGGAATGGTTTGGATCAAAGTGTGTTTGTACGTTAGAATTGCTTAGTTAAAGTCCAGACCTAAATCCTATTGAGAATCTGTAGCATAACATAACGTTAATGCTGGTGTTTGCAGATGCTTCCCATCCAACCTGAAACAGCTGGAGCTATTGGGCAAATAAAAATGATCAAAGATGAAAGTCTCTATAAGACAATAAATACCTTTATTGTCCAACAGTAGGGAAATCCGGGCGTGACATTGCACACTAAATCAGTAATGATCAATCTAAAGTTAGTTTTAAAGTGACAGAGAATGAACTTGTCAGATAGGCAAAAATAGTTAAAATAAAAAAAAAATTGGGTAAGAATCGCACAATTATTGAATATGACATTCAGATAAAAATGAACATATTCAAGTTAGATAGACTTTATATGTGTAGCTGGTAGACAAATACTTTATGTTGAGATTGGAGCAAAATGCAGATCAACAACACATTGAAAAATGCACAACTCACTTTTTAGCTTTTCATTTTCTTTCTACTTCAGAATTAAGCAGTAATTTGTGATAGTGTATTATGTCAAATCCAAACAAAAACCCACTCATCTTTGTGGTTGTACTAGAACAAAACTGGACATACTTCTGTGGTTTCTTTTGCATGCCATGATGTACAAATCTTACCAGAAGTTTGTTTTTGAAACTAAGCAACTTAGCAGTGTGTGTAAAACTCCACAAAGGTTACAAATATCTAAATGTTCAGTTTGCGGTGTACCTTTTACAGAACTGTTGTTCTCTAGTGTGATGCTCTTCAGCAAAATTTCAACGAAATGGAACAGGCCGTTTATTTATGCTCAAAATATGCCGAACAAAGATAGGAAAACCTTGACAAAGGCAGTGAGAGAGATACAAAGTGTTTGAAGCATGTTTTCCCGAGCTGCAGCTGTTTTCCCTCTTACTGAGAGTAAAGCGCTCTTTGTTTCCGCCACCGGTGTGCCTCCCCCTCGGCAAAAGGAACAGGGCGTCTCAACCTTCCCCAGGGTTTAGACGCAGCGTCTGTCCGAATATCTTTATCCAAGACAGTGCCTGTCTCATTAGGAGGCTCTGCAGAGCCAGCTCACATGTTACCAGCTTGGAACGGTTATATGTGAATGCATGTGATGGGACAAAAGCAGTGGCTGTGCTCAAAAGTGAAACCTGCACTGATGCAAAACAAACCGACTTTTTGACTTCATCTCTATTACAAAAATGAGCAAAATCTCTGCAGTGACTTGCATTATACCATGCTATATACACCTCCTTAAATGCCACCGCCATAAAGTACCAATATTTGTACGAAGCTTAAAAGGTAATGGATGAACCTTTTGTTCGGCTCTGATAAATATCGTTTTAAAGCTGATCAGCAAAACCCGAGCTTCATCCGTATTAGGCCCAGACGTCTAAATCACTATTTAATACTGGACTGAATGAAGAACTAAAGTTAGAAAACAAATGACTGTTTTAATCACTTTCACTCTTTACCATGTGGGACAAAACAGACTTCAGGGATTCATAACAGATATTTACACTATCGAGTACATGACTGCATGTTGGCATGAGGGTACGCAATACAAACCTTGACTAAAAGACTAAGACTTTATTGTCATTTAACTGCACATTTGAGTGAAATTTAGTTCAAGGCTCCGAGTAGAAACAGAAGACAAAAGGGAAAAGATTATCAATATAAGTATTTGTCATTTGTCAGGAATCTAACGGCAAACCAATGTCATGATCAGTGTCCGAAATTAATTTCCTGATTCATCTGCCAACTTGGCCTATAAGAATCCACCGGCCAAGCATATTTTTTACTGGTCAAAATATTAATTCTGACTGACTCCTGCTAAATATTTCCGCATAATCCCGCTACGTAATTTAGCCTGAGCTAAACGCTAGTTGTTAGCAAAAGGACATGACGTAGTTGCTGTCGTTCTCATGTGCGAGTGTTTGCATCTGTAAGTAGTTGTTGTCTTATGAGCTGAAAGCAGAAGAACATAAAGAAGCATGTACCAAATAAGCACAGCTTCATTTTACTCGCCATGTGGCAGCTAGCCCTCTGAAATTTACTCGCCAAACTGAAAATCTACTCGCATTTGGTGTCTGGCGAGCGTTCATTCTGGACCCTGGTCATGGTGTGGTGGTATTGACACAAAATTTTAAAAGGAAAAAGTAAAACAAGTTATAATTGGCTTTATTTTAAACAGAAAAACAATAAATTTTGCACCAATAATAACACTATAAGTTGAATTAATGTTCTGCGTAACATATCTGTGGTCATTTTGATTTTGATGTGTATAGCATGAGCCAAAATATTGAATAAGCAGACATTAAATTCAGCAAGTTTTTAGAGTGGTGGCCTAGTGGTCAAGCACTTGCATCCTGGGAAGGCTGCAAATTCCCAGGTTCAAATCCCACAGACTGCCATTCTGGGTCCCTGAATGAGACCCTTTGACCCAGAATGCTCCCTGAGTGCCGCACAGTGGCAGCCCACTGCTCCCTACGGGATGGGTTAAATGCAGAGGATGAATTTCATTGGAATGTATGTTGCAATGACAATTAAGATGATTATGATTATTACATTTTTATTGTAGCATTTTCCCTGTTTTTAGAGTAAAACAACTGTAGCAAACTGATACGGTTAGTCACTCCTGGCACTCCCTTGCCAACTGTAATTAACAAACACTGCTGCCTTAACAGGAGCGATGGCTGGCTATTTGAGTGTCCACATCAGGATGGTCTGTGTTTCTCCATGGCCAGAAATACTTTCAAACAGCCAGCTGACTTTGTCTTTCTTGTAAGAGAGATGTCTAAGAGCCTTGTTTGAGCCTGCTGACCCACAGTGTGCAGCAGAAGGTGTTAAAGTGGTAGATTTGATCCATTAACTATTATTCCATTTTCCTAATGCCCAGAAAAAACGCTGGTCACCCTGGCATTTTCTTTGGCATCGAGAAAGTTTTAGCGAGGTTGAAACCATCCGGTTTTAAACCTCTTTATAACGTGATACCAGCGTCAGGCCTAATATTACTTTCAAATGTAGCTGACCTCGTTCTGAGCTAGCTCATGGGAGCTCCAGTCTGTCTACTTCACCTGGAGGTCAATTGTCCCCCTCTTACAATGCTTTTATACTTGACTCAGCCCCCTGGGAACAATAAGCGGCCATCAGAGCTCCAACGATGGGTTGGAAGGCAGATGGTCCTCTTTTGCATGTGAACAACCAGTTTTGATTGTCACCATTAAACGTGTTGATCCACTGTGCAAAGATACGGTTTATAGGCTCAGTTTACCTAGAACTCTTCAGACTGAGGAAATCTGTTGGAGAAGAGACAAAATGTTTAAATAAAGAAGAACCTGTCCAGAGGACCTATTAAATTTCTTTTTTTGCATCTTTTCCTACCTTGATCATCGAGATGTATCAGAACATTCTGACTATCAACAGTTTCATCGTCTGCAGTATAATGTTTTTGCCAAATCTATGCAAACGGCCGCACAGAACTGCTTCTAGTCAAGACCAACAATAATTATGTTAACCACCTTCAACTCAGCTGCTGTGGTACTATACCTCTTTCTAAAACCTGATTGAAAGGATGAGATCATACTATTGCGAGATAAAAATTCTTTTAAAACGGTCACTCACAAGAGGTTGTAACATTTTTTTCCAGCACCAAAAGATTGAACTTTGCCTTATAATTAGTTAAAATAGCTGGATCACCACCCTTTAATAAGTTGAAAAAAAAAGGCTGATTTTTACATTGAAGGAATTAACTGTTTATCCACACTAAGTTTAAAACAATTGCCAGGGGCTCGGCTACACCGTCAGCTGCCATCTTTAAAAACAAGGAATCTATTAGATCGCGTCCCAGAGATGTCCTATGGTCTAAAGCTTTGAGGGCTTTATGGACAGCAGCAAGAAAGACACAAAACTAAAATGCTCAACAAAGAACACTGGTTGAGTTACACAAGGTGAAGCAGAATCAGTCCCCTTGGAATCAAATAAAAAGCCAGATGATATAAAATATATAAAGCTATTTAAAACCTCCATTCTATCATAAACAGGAACAATCTTTTAAAACATAGGAAAGGCAGAGCCTGAGATTTTTTACTGATGGTGAGACTTTTGATTGTTTTCCAGAATATCTGAGCATTATTGAGATTCTCAGTAGTTACCGACAAATAACCAGAAGTAGCTTTTTTAATAGCGGAGGAGCATTTACTTCTTAATCTTCGAAATACAGTCCTGTCAATGAGAAAGTTTGACGTCTTTGCCTTGGCCAAAGCCAGCTTAGGCTCACAAATGAGACCTACTAACTCTGGGGAGATCTGGGGATTATCTCTCCCCTTTACTTTACTAGGTGCATGTTTTTTCACAAACAAAGGTTGACAGTCAAAACAAAATAAAGAAAGAAATAAGAAACTGCATTTTCCATGACTCTAAGCAATTTGCCACCTTTGCTATCTGTGCTGCCTCTCTGATTAATGCCCTCTTTGCTGATATGACTATATAGCCCATCTAGCCTGGGACCACCTTGGGTTTGTCCAGAATGAGCTGAAGGAGCTTGCTGGGGTGAGGGATGTCTGGGTTTCTGACATGGATCTGTTGCCCCTGCGACCTGATCTCGGATATGGATGGATGGATTTGGATGGATATGGTGCTCTAGGGGAACGTCAAGACCCGGATATTATTTTATAACCCCATTCTGACTTGTGAACGGGGTGGAGGATGAGGAGGAAGACATGGGGCAAAGGTTTATAGGCCGGAACAGCCACGTTGAGGATGGAGGCCTCCAAACACGGGCTGCATGCTCTAACTCCTGCACCACCACTGCACCCATGGGACTTTTGAAGGTAACTGGATTCACCAGAACCTTTTAGGGCCTTTTATATATATATATATATATATATATATATATATATATATATATATATATATATATATATATATATATATATATATATATATATATATATATATATATTTTCCTCTTTTCACTTCACCACCTTATACGTTTTTTTTGCAAATCCATCACATAAAATAAGATTAAAAACATTTAAATTCCAAGTTGGAATGTCACAAGTTATGCAAGGGACTGTAGGTCAGATCACGAGTTGAGCCCACTGTGTCCATGTTTATCAAAAATGCCTTAGAGATATTAAACTAATGAGAGCAACATACAAACACACCGTAAGGGAGGAAAGTAACCGAACAAAAGGTCTCAAATACAGCTTTAATGCCTAATCTAAAAAAATATTCACCCTTCCACAACTCTTTTTCTCAAGGTCTCTTCTAGTCAATTTTAACTGATACCACAAACACAAAAATGCTTAAAAATTGCACCGTGTGTTTACATTCAATCTGAAAAAGAACAAACAGACTGCTTCATTCAGATTCTAGTACATTGTGGATTCAGACAAACAACAAAACAGTCCATCCCTTTCATTTAATATGCACATATCCATGATGCAAAAGCATGACTTGTATCTGTACTGGGAACAAAACAAAAAAAATCCTGATTGGGATATAAATTGAATAAAAAAACATTTGGAGAAAACAGACAATCAGAAATAGCATGGAACCATAAGTGTTTGACGGCTCACGGCCAGCACATTCAAATCTCCATTTTTGTAAGAGCCTGATACGTTATGTTTCATCTCCAATACAGTTTAATGATAATCTAAAAAAACATTTAATTCCAAACATTTATTTCCAAAACAGAAAAATACAGCTTTCTAGCTTAATGTTTTTCTGGTAACTTGGTTCCTGTCTCTCCCTATACTCAAATAAAGGGGTCACTACCAACCTTTTTGAAACCGAGAGCTACTTTTGGTGAACTAGAACTAGAAGGGTCAGAGTTCACCTTAACTTAATGTAAAATAAACATATTTTTCATGCTTTGTGATAGATATTGTAGTTTTTCAAATCTATATAAATGCCAGCGTGAATAAACAGGAAGAGTAAATGAATGAAATAATGTTTTAGATGCAGCTCAGTGGCGGCTTGTGCTGTTTTTAGAACAGGCTCGTGGGCGCCACATGTGGTCCTCTGGGGCTACTTGGTGCCTGCGGGCACCATGTTGGTGAACCCTGCTCTTAATACACTAAATGAACAGACTGTGCAAGCAGAATAAAGACTGCAGGGTATCTGTTGGTGACCCTGTATTGGAGCCATATTGCTTGAAACTACAAAGTCTAATGTTGAGTGACCCCGCCCGAGTTTCCACCTTTAACACAGCTTCCAAGCCGTCATATGCCCAGCTGCTGCTGCAACGCATTGTATCTAATCAAAGCCAGCCATAGTGAGGCCTGGGACTGGCAGCAAGCTGCATGACTGCTGTACGACGGGCCTCTGAGTTGCTGGAACAAACTGAACAATCACGTCTGTAATAAACCAAGAATTCCCCCAGCAGATTTTTATGCAATATCTAGCACATGCAGAGGGAGGTGTTACTGGTAGAAGCCTAACCTGGAAGTGAGACATGACCTAGGAAACATAAAGAAACGACAGAGAGAATGTGCATTGATTTATCCTTGCTATGTTGTCTGCTTCTTATCAGTTACAGTTTAGCTGTAATGGGTTGACTCGCAGATAAAGAACCTCTAAGATAAATAAAGCCAAGCCACCAGAGACCGCTTTGACCATAGAAGTTCATTTCCCATGATGTTCCTTTTATTTTCTCATCTGGTTCCCATTTACTTTGAGACTGCTATACTTACATATAATTTCCAAAAGTTAAACTTTTATAGCACTTCTAGTCTGTGGTGAGAAATGCACTTTGAGTCATTCAATGCCCGGCACACGAGGTGAGACAAGATTTTAGCAATATTTGGGGGAAAAGTAAAGATCCCCATTCTCTTTTGTTGTCACATAAGGAGTCAGGATTAAAAAAAAAAAAAAAATCACACCTTGTGTTTTAAAGAAGCCTTAATCAGTGCACAATGTCCCACTTAAGGTTTTACAAGTTCATATATCGCAATTTGAATGGTTGTTGCAATGTGGTCTGAATGCTTCTTAAAAAGCATTGGAAATCCTCCTTTAAGGTGTTTTCACAAATAGAATGAAGGGTTTCATAAATCTGGCTACAGTGACTAAAGAAAAGCTGTAAAACAGTCCTTTATTCCTCCGCAGATAGAAAGCTTCAAAGCAGATGCCAAAGGCAGCATTGTTAGCAGCTAACAGCTGCCCAGTTGCAGTACTCGCACAAGGGTAAAAGTTCATTCCCGTATGTCACCATGTCTTTTTTCAGCTAATTACCCATATGATTAAATTCCACGTTGACAGAGGCTGAAAAATATTAAGAAAAACACGATGAAGACCTTGGAGTGGCCTAGTAAACTTTACCATTACCACTTAACGAAACACTTGATGGCAGTTGTTCCTGCAAAGGGTGGCCCGACAAATCATTAGGTTGGGGCGCAATTACTTTTTCCACATAAGCCAATGTAGGTTGGGACTTCCACACCCATAATAAGCTTCTTAATTTAAACTTTAAAATTTTGTGTTTACTTGTGTCATCTTCTAATATTCAAATGTGTTTGATGATCTGAAACATTCACATGACTGTGAGGGGAAAAAAATAAATTATGAAGGGGGCAAACACTTTTTATTCCTCACTGTACATGTAGAAGTAATGCAAGATCGCAAGCCGAAGGAGACAGTAACGCTTATATCCAGGAACAAGATTTTGGAGGGCTTAACAATATTGAAAACGGCCAATACCTATTTGCAAAACATGCAGAGAATTAGACGAATTTACATGGGTTAGAATGAAAACAAAAAGCTTGACGCAAACTGAAAATTAGTTGATTAAATGCCAGAAACACAAATTAGCGTAGAGATGTAAATGTCTGTTTCGAACTATCCTAAAACTCCTCAGAGTTTGTATCTAAATGTGAGCCTCTGCTGCCTCCGCTCACACATCCTGTTGTAGCTGTGCACAGTGCTTCACAGAGTGCACGTAGGATCCCGCCTACACACTGTCATAGAAACGGCATGCATCAGATAATGTCTTTCAACAGGTCAATACAAATATTCCCCAGCTGCAGACTTATTCTATTAATACTGCAAACGCTTACCCGGGCCTTATTTAGAAACCACATGAGCTTTCCCTCAACACAGGGGCATGACGGAAGCAGAAAAAAATTACAGTGTTTAAAACCCAAGACAACCCCTGGGTGCAAACATAGAAATATATCAACTCACAAGGCAGCAGCAAACCTGTGAGGTCTGAGCTCATTACGGAACTGTCTATGCACCAGGAGAGAACGATTTCCTGCCCCGTGTCTGGTCTGAATCGTTAGTCTACACATTTTCACACTTTCTAAATAAGTCAAGAGCGCCACTTTTCACACACACACAAAAAAAAAAAGAAAACACAACCTAAGCTACATTCTGTGTCAGGTTTTCTATTAATGAACTACAAAGTAATGTGCTGAAAAAAACAGAATGAATTCCCAGCTGACAGAAAAAAAAGGTGAGTAAAAAGGCAATAGAAAAATCCTAATAAGAACCCCAGAGGTGTTTTGATACTGCATGTCATTGTTTGTGTTCTTAGCTTACAACAGGAGCCAGCGCTACGTTAAAAGCCATGAAGTGGAAATCTGCAAGCAGAGCAGATGCACCAACATATCAACTAATGGGCTATTGAACCTTTAGTCTATCATGAAACATGCTGTATTCCAAAACGTTGGCAGTATTCTGGAAATGCCCCAGTTAAGGTGTCTATGTTATCTTGAACACACTGTTCTAGTAATGCTTGCAACATTGGTAATTTAGGATGCTAATGCTAACTAAAAACGTCAACTCCATTGTTATTATTATTTTGACAAATCATAGTAAAACCATGTCTTTTAGTGACTACTCGTTCTCTATGTCGGCACGATGTCACCATGCTACAAAATATCAAATGCTGCTTTTTAAAATAAATTCTTATATTATCGTTCTCAAAAAGAACCCCAAATCAGCTAAAAATCAGTATTGAGAGATTAAAAGCTTTTACAAAAAATTAAGATTGGAAACTTGCAACAAAATCTCTTATGCAGATGTCTTTAGTGTTTCAAAAAGCACTAAACCCAGCCAGCACCAGACTACACTGCAGAAGGTCAAATATGTATGACTTGACTTTGTAAAGTGCCTTGAGGTGACACGTGTTGTGAATTGGCATTATATAAATAAATTGAATTGAAAATATGAATGGCATCCATAACTTGCATTAATCAGTGTTTTACAATTTCCATTATTTTAGTGTTAGAAGCAAAAGATCTCATTAGCAGTAAGTAAAACCCCAGTTCCAGTGAAGTTGGGAAGCTGTGTAAAATGTAAATTAAAAACTGGGAAAAAAGTGTGGGAATTATAGGAATTTGTCACAAGAAATGTAGACAACGGATACGCTGGACTATGAAGGTAAAAGGGCCCTGGAGAGTCCGCGCGGTTCACAGTATGTCCACAGCACGCCTGAGTATGCGGGAGCTGTAATATACCCATTGGGTAGACGTTAAGCCGGCTGGTGTTAGTGTTGGAAAAATAAAAGAGTCCCGCTGAGCTACGCCGCGACCAAAAGCCCAGCTCTAAGTACAGTCTCCTTCTACCTCACGCAGTGCCGGTAACGAGCACAGAAGGGTTAGCTACACTACCAATAGGGACACACAGCAGCGCATTGTTTACAGAAAAAGAAACGTGCATACCGCCGTCTGTTTTTGAGCAATGGGAGTCAACAATCGTTAAACAACACAGCTATCAACGTTTTTTTTTTGGAACCATGGCTGCTACTGTTGTGGGGAAGTCTGTGTGGATGTGTAGTGAGAGCCTGGACAGTGACGTAAACGGCGAATGAATATCTTGAACGGTGGTATTGTACTTACAGATATCGAAACTTAATAAAGTGGATGCTAACTGGTCTACAGACAGTTTCAACAGGAACAAAAAGTTAGCTCCATTATTATCTGTTTGCAGATTAGCGTGACTGTAGTATGAAGGGTCTATCAACTTGGTAACATTAAAAGTGACCTATCTTAGCCCTGCCTGGATATCCTGAATTAGTTTCTTCCACGCATGATGCTGTCCTCAAGCAAGCGTCTTTGAAGAATAAAGCACAACTTGATGTCGTGTCCATAGTTTTCAGCACATCACAGATAGCAAGTCTTAGAAAGCAGAGCGAGGGCTTGGAAAAGTCTAAACTCATGAAATATGCTTGGAGTGAATCACATGCAACAGAGGGAACAGTGGTTCTATTATTAAAGTTCAAAGCACAAGATGAGTTGCTTTCCAGCAGAGAGCAAGCAAACTGCCGGCATGCAATGCAGGGTGGAGGGAGAAAATACATTTATAGAAATTTTTATTTATTTATTTATTTATAGCCTTTGACCTGATAAAAATTCGACTGACAGAAGAAGTGATGTTACAGACTGAATCAGCGAGGTAAAAGCAGAAGAAATTTGGAAACACGTTTTAAAAAGCTGAGACCGGGAATAACCAAAGAAAACTTCAAGTATGAACATAAAAATAAAAAGAGATGATTACTGAATGTTTGATGATTACAAAAACTCTCCAAAGGTCCATTATTACTTTTACATCTGATTATGTTGATCAAATATGTACCAGAGATTTAGTTTTGTCAGCTTATCTAAGAACAGCTTTTGGTGTTCTGGTTTTCTGGAGAAAATTTGTAAAAGCGATTCAGCTGTGCATTTGTCGCCCATATGAATAAACACAATGGTACACCATTATTTAGGAGTGTCTGTGAGTTATTATGAACCCATTTGTTTCTGCACTACTCCAAAGCAACAGCAGAGTTACAGTGCTTGGAAAACATATTTTGCATCTTCATTTGTTTTCCTTTTTTTTTTTTCTTTTCTTGACACGTCCACAAAATTCATATTAAACTCATTTCATTATATGTTAAATATAACCTCAGTCAATACAAAATGTAATATTCACATTATTTTATTCATCAAAAGTATCAGAAACAACTATATGTGAAAAGATATTAATAGTTATTCTCGGATGTGTAAAAATATGCTATATACATAACATAACCAATCAAATTAATGTTAGTCCAAAAAAAAGGGAAAAAAAGAGTAGGGATTGATATTCATAGCATCAGTAAAAATCTGTAAAAGAAAATTTATCAGCATTTTTATGATAGTCAATCTGAAAAGCTGAGTGGGCCAATATTCCTCCACAAAGACCTCCACAAGTGAAAGACGTGTTGCCAATTACTTCAAACATTTCATGACAGTTGAAGGAGCTAATAAGTTATTATGTTTAGGGTAATTTCATTAAAACAAATATACAGTCTATATATTGCCAGTGAGTTCATAATTGAATGTTTATAGGTAAAAACAATAGCACTTTAAAGCTCCTGTAAGTAAAACTTATTGCCATCTAGTGATGGTAATGGCAAACAGCAGCCAAGTCAAAACAGACTTATTAGTAAAATATTTTCCCTTTGTTATTACAACAGAATATTTAAATGCATCAAATGCATTTTTCTACTACTTAAATTGCAAAACTTTGCCTCATAACATCTCATTATACATGATTACAAGCCTCAGTTATGACTCATGTCTCGTTATTGTGAGTGTGTTTTGCTTTGTTAGACCAAAAACAGAGGAGAAGTGAGGATCATAGAACAAATCCTGTGTTATTTCAAAACAGAAAAAAAGTGATTTAAACAATAATAAATGCTCTACATTGCATCTGACCTCTTTTGTCAAAGCTTCTTGACAACTGAAAGACATTTTCCACAGTTGGTATTTTTGGCGTTCTAGCTTGCAACAGTGTCACCTAGCTGCTTTAAAGTGGGTCTAATGCCTCACAGGAGATGGGAAACTCGTGGTAACCAAAAGGTCATTCTGTGAGTCATGCTTTTGAAGAAGAAAGACAAGCTCACAGACGACAAGAAGAAAAAGCATGGTTAATTTTTCATCCCGTGCTTCAAAAGAGCAAAGGAACGTCGACGAACCCGAGATTCTTCCAAATATAGAATCCACCTTGGGGGAAAAAAAAAAAAAAAGTCTAATGGCCGACCAGACTGCGTGGCACTCAAATTAATTCACCCCCAGTGCTTTAAAAACTCCCACAGGACACAAATTATTTTTTTATATAAAAGGTACTTAACATATCACCACTAGCAAAATGAGAAATAACATCCTGAGAGGATTCAATTTGGGTTTATTTAAAAAAAAAAGTCCTAGACGAAAAGCTGCCTTAATAAATTATCTGAAAAAAATACTGAGCTATTACTGTAGAGCCACCTGCCTCTTAGTGGAGTTAAAAAAAAAACATCATAGGGAATATAGTCGTCACAATACAAAAATGTCAAATTTGATGCCGGCATTGAGAAAAAATACTCAAGACAGTTTTTAATAACTCAGCAGCATTGAACAAACTTAACCTAGGCCAAAATCAAAAAGCAGGCAACTTTTCAGCCCTCATTTAGAAAAATATATAATTTAAGTGTCAATCCCTGTGTGGTAAAACATTAGAAAAGAAAATCCTGGGTTAATATCCATTATGGAAGTATGTACATTTGACTCATGCAATTATTTGATTTGATTTGAATTACTTGTTGTTAGTGTGCATTTGCCTGTCACTTTGTGTTGATACAATAAAATGTCAATAAATTTATACAATACATGAGGGAAAAATAGAGTTATTCTGAGCTATAATAAATTGGGTTTCAAAACCAACCTGAATCTGGAACGTAAAAAATTTTTTGAGTCATTGCTGCTTGACAATCACATCCCTAACAATGCCATGTAAGATCTTTTGGCTGCATAAGTTCTGAATTGCTAAAAAAAAAAACACCAGGGGAGACGAGGCAGTGCTGCAGACTAGGTGTTAGAGAAAATCTGAGGCTACCTCCACTGTTCAGCGCTGGGTTTTTAGGTTTAACACAGATGGCTTCTTCCACTCCTTTTCCCCGTTCAAAACGTGCAGATTGCCGTCTTCAAAAGAGTGTCACCTGTCCTTGAGATGTTACTAGACCACAAATTCTTCACCCAAGTTTACTCTTCTGTGGTGGGCCATCTGTTTTTGGTCACTGCCGTCTAGTTTCTCCAGAGTAAAAGTCTGAACATTCTTGGCTGCACTGGTCTGCACATATCATAACACTGACCTTGGGTTGGGGTGTTTTATCCTCGGAACGAACCAGTCCCTGTCTGGGAGTGTTGTTTGGTTTAAAATTAACTAGAATATTATGCTTGGAAAGTATCCCTATTGGTTTCTTGGGCACCCCAGACACATATGAAAGGGAACATTCTGCCACTCTTTTCTCTTTCAGTAGACTGAGTGTTTTCTTTTAATTCTAGCTTCCTTAACATAGGTCAAGTTAGGATATCCCCCACTTTGAAGTAGCTTGAACCTGGTTGCAATCTGAAGCTGCCACAAGATAGCAGTAATGCAGCAAGTCGTTTAATGGCTGTTTTGAAGCTGCTGGAGAAGTTTGCTCTGGTCTTGCATCAAACCAAAGTTATCTGCACCTGTTGAACCTAAGTTGCTCTTTGAACTTATGGGTTGATGATTCCTCAAAACAGGATAAGTAAACAAAGCCGAAAGATAGCCTCGGCAAATAATTTATGTATGGAACAGAAAAACGATAAACAAACCTTAGGTCTAGTGCAGGTAGACTAACCATATAAGTTGACTTAAACCTTGCTGTCTCGTTAAAGGAGACATCGTGAAAAATCCACTTTTTCAACCCTTAAATACATTTTGTATTTTACTTGGAGTCTCTAGTTATGTAGTCTCTTCAGGAGCTGGGTATCTTTAGATTATTTTAGGACATTTAAAAAAAATGTCCTTATGGCTTATATGGCTTAAAAATAGTTTTAAGCCATTCAGTTTTCTGTGTTCACTCTTGTGTTTTTGGACAATTATAATAATTATTATAATTGTCCAATTGGATTATGCAATTTGAATAATTATAATAATTATCACAGTATTTGCTACAGAACTGCTAAACTAGGTAATGGAGGCCCGGGTTACCAGTCTACCTAATCCACCGTTTTTTGCCTCCTTTAGATATAAAGAGAGAGCACTAGGGATGCATGATATATAGTAATAGTAATAGTAATAGTAATATCATCTTTATTGTCATTGAAACATACATTGAAACATACATTACAACGAAATTTGTTCTCTGCTTTTAACCCATCACCCTAGGGGAGCAGTGGGCTGCCATGTGCGGCGCCCGGGGGGCAATCTGGGGTTAAGGGTCTTGCTCAGGGACCCAGAGTGCAGGCGCTGGGGATCGAACCGGGTACTTGCATCCTTCTCTGAGTGCAAGCGCGCTGCTCTAACCACTAGGCCAACACTCCCCGGCGTATCAGCATCAACATCGGTATCAGCCAATGTTAGTCATTTTTCCAAAATATCGGTATCGGTCCGATAAGTAAAACTGGGCCGATATTAACAACCAATGTTTATTTCCAGCTAGTTGCCCTTTATACCTGTGTTTAAAGAAGGGGAGGTGAGGGGCTTGGTCATGCGGTCATGTTAAAGTGACAGTGATGCGTCACAGCCAAGACTGTGGGTTTTTTAAATGAAGCAGAGATTTAAAAAAAAGTCTAGACTATAAGCCACATTCAAAAATTCAGTTAGAATAGTTTTCAGTTGGTACAAACTTTTACAAAATGTAACCATCACAGAAACATAAGGGTGTGAGCATACACACATCGGTAAATATCGGTTATCGGACATAACAGCAATATTAAGATTGGAAATAAATATCGCCCCAAATTTTCATATTGGTGCATCCCTAGAGACAACTTGTAAGTCCCGTTCAGGACTTACAAGCTTCTGCGTTACATTAACGCACAGTTTACTGAGTGTATATTGCTTCTGTATATATATCCTTTTTACTTTTATTTTACTGTAATCTTATTTTTTGTCTGCACCATCAACACCAAGTCAAATTCCTTGTAAGTGCAAACCTACTTGGCAATAAACTTGATTCTGATTCTGATTACACTGTTATTCTGTGTGTGGGTGTATAGATGTTCAGTTCACAGGGAGGGCCCGTTTTCCAAGAAATTTGAATTTGAATATAATTTGAATTATTACTACAGCAGGGAATATCTCATTGAATCAACAGAGGAAAAAAGAAAAAAACTAAATCTCAATAATACATAATGATGTTTTAAACAGCATGTTGATTTTGTCATTGTCCCAATAAACCTAAATTTATGTTGTTTTATATATATATATATATATATATATATAATACCTCATGCCTACTCTGTGAGAGCCTATATGTGGTCTATGATTTTGAAGGCAAAAAGGAAAATGAGAATTTGAAATTAATTAGGAATATGTTTGCCAGATGAATAATGTGAAATTTTAAAAATTAGGACGAGAGTGTTAGTTTTCCCCACTGAAATCTCTGGTTAATTGGCTGAAAGGGGAGGAAAAAAACTTCACTGGCCAGAGATCGACAACACAATTTGTGTTGGAAATTATTTATTTAAGATAAGTACATTAAAAAAAAAAACTCTAAAAAGACTATTGGGTAGCTTTAAACGTATGACTTCAGTGCAAGGAATGTTTTCAGTTTTAAACTGATTTGCATACGATACAGCATGGGTCAAATATTTTGGTAAGCATACCAAACATGCCGATTCTTCAGATGCAAAGTACAAGACAGCAACTAAATCTAACTATAGTACCTTGCAATAAACAGCAAATAAGTTCTTATAAAAAAGGTGATTACCACTTGCAGACTAGGGACAACTTAGATTTAAGGCAAGGCAAAGGCAGTTTTTTTATATAGCACATTTCAATACAGAGACAATGCAAAGTGCTTTACATGATTAAAATACAGGAAAATAAAACAGAATAAAAGCTAGTAGGAATAAAATGTAGAAACAAAATAGAACATGGGAGAATAGAAACTAAAAGCAAACATTAAAAACAGTTGGACTACAAAGTTGAACTAATGATGTTTCAGTAGAACAGTTTAACTAGAACAGTCGAAGGCAATCCTAAACAAATGTGTTTTTAATCTTGATTTAAAGGAACTCAGGCTTTCAGCACTTTTACAGTTTTCTGGAAGTTTGTTCCAGATAAGTGGAGCGTAGGAACTAAATGTTGCTTCTCCATGTTTGGTTCTGGTTCTGGGTATGCAGAGTAGGCTGGAGCCAGAAGACCTGAGTCATTTAAACGGTACACTGTAAGATCAATAGAGAACATTAGTTTAGATGTTAAAATTATTGTGTTTTCCTTGATGCTGTTTATAAAAGTATGTTGCCTGTTTTTAAAGGTTGCATGAAGTCAAGCTTTCAAACAAAAACCTGGTCACATCGGGCTTGGAAGTGATTTCCATTAAAAGCACAAGTGTGCTATCAGAGCAACCTGGGATCCCATAACACCTGAGCAGAGCCACAGACTGATGGACTCCATGCCACGCCGCATTGCTGCAGTAATCCAGGGGAAAGGAGCCCCATCCAAGTATTGAGTGCTGCACATGCTCATACTTTTCATGTTCATACTTTTCAGTTGGCCAACATTTCTGGAAATCCTGTTATTGTTTTGGTCTTAAGTAATATTCTAATTTTCTGAGATACTGAATTTGGGGTTTTCATTAGTTGTCAATTCTAATTGTCAAAATTAAAAGGAATAAACACTGGAAATATAACAGTCTGGGTATAACAAATGAAAAGAACACACGAGTTTCACTTTTTGAATGGAATTACTGGAAAAAAAATCTACTTTTTTACCATATTCTAATTATATGACCAGCACCTGTACATCAGAGCGGATGCCTTTTAATCACCATTTCACAAATAATACGAGCCGAGATCATCTGAACTCTAACGGTAAGGCTGGAATAACATCAAATATGCACATAAAATGTTTGAACCTGTAGCATTCAAGGCTTTACAGTAACCAGCAGATGATTTATCATTCCCTCTGTGACACGTCGATCTTGTCACCAATTAATCACCAAGTAAAACCTTGACAATACTGATGGATCACTGCCTCTTCCTCACAGCTTGCATCTTTTCCCCTACATTTAGGAGACAAGCTATTTTCAAACTCCTCATCACCTCGTAGAGCTGCAGAGGAAAACAAAAACAACACAAAAAAAGATTGTGCAGATAGCACAAGGTCAGCAAGGAGGCATGGTGAGGTGTTTCACAGTTCTTCATTATTTTTAGAAACCTTTTGTACTTTTGGTCTATCCATGAACTGGGCAAACACTGTCTTTGTCTCAGTGTGCTGCATCTCCTTCAAACAAAAGCCAACATCATTTCATATCTCCATATTGACTTCCAAAATTCTCTCTCTTTTTTTTTCTTTTTACAAGGATTAAAAGTTACACTGAGACTCAAATACCAAACCATGTGTGTGTGTGACCATGATCTGACATCTAAATACTCTGTTTAACAATTTCCCTGCAGCTCCAAAAAAGGTTTGAGAGAATGAAATCAGTCATTTCTGCTAAAATAAAATAAGCAGTTGAAGCGTGTAGGAGAAAAAATAAATAAATAAAAAAGGTTCATCAGAGAGGGCTAGCTTAGTGGGAGCAGCACCAAGCCTCAAAACATAACATACCAAGCATGCCTTGTCTGACCCTTTAATGCTCAGCTCCAGTGCATGAACAACTCCAACTCCTTTGGTATTTATTTGACACCTCTCGGAGAAGAACCATTGGCACATGCAGCTAGAGTTGTAAGTGAATTAAAAGACGATGCTATAGCTGAAATGACAGCTAATTTGAGAAAATATCTGCAAGCCACTATCAAGAGATCTTAGTAATACTCAGAAATAAACTCAAGACTTCCAAAAACAAGTTATTAGACCCGACATGTTTTCTTTCAAACTCCAAATCTCTACTCTCCCTTCAGTTCCTCAACACACAATCCATAATTTACTCTCAGCTGTACTTAGTATATAGTCTATGCTTGTGCATGGTTGTTTGTCCCGTGTTTCACTGTGAGGTACTGGCAAGCTGTCCACGAGGTACCCTGCCTCCCGCCCAATGACCGCTGAAGTACCAGCCTGCACGGATAAGCAGGTAAAGACAGTGGGCGGATAAGAAAAAAAAAATTCCTTTCTGTTCAGGAGCAAAATTTGGACAGTATATGAGAAAAAAGCAACTAAAGTCCAAAGAAAAACATCAATTGGCATTCAAAGAAAATAGAGAACTGTTGATCAAAACAATTAAATAATTACAGATAATTTTAACTTTTTGGAAGAAATAAAAATACGACTCGGTGATGGTTTAAAGCTTTGCACAATTAATGGGCGTTATTTTTTTTTTCATGGTGCCATCCTGAACCTTCCTCTCCCAGTACATTATTACCCTGAACCCTTAATCTCCCCGCAGCCGCTCGTTGTATCCATTTGGACTGCAGTGCAGTTTATGCAAATGATGTGACCTGATGATGAGTGTTGCAGTCATAGCTATTTTTTTATTTATGTAAAGTCTCACCAAACGCCATACAAAGGTGCAACTGTGTTTAAACGTATTTCACGAAGGCAGACTTCCTTCTTTACATCCTATGTGGCAGTGCAGAGATGAACCTTTTTGTCTTTTAAATAGGTTGACACCAAACAAATATCTCTCCAAACATGCAACAGTAACAGATGTGTAATAAATACAGCCAATGCGATCGTTCCCATTAGGGCACCGCACGCAGTAACGCAGACGGCGTTGTTTTTTCGCAAACTAAAACTCTGTCAACCATGCTTATTCCTTGGAGGTCTTGGTACCTTTTATTTGTGTTTTGGAAAACAAATGACATTCAAAGATAAAAGGTCAATTGTATTACACTACATCACAGAGACTGGAGGATTTATTGAAGTCACTTCCTAAAATACAGTCAAGCTTTGTGTAAATTAAGCTAGAACTGCTCTGTAAACTTACCCTTAGTGCTATACACACATATTTGTAAGTGTAATCTTTGAAAACCATATATCACTTTACTTCCAATTCAAAATAAGGTTTTGTTAGCTTATGACAGTGGTGTCCACACCTTTTGCCACATGTGCCAAAATTTGCCATAATAAAAAAACAATACACCTTATTACATTGTTTTTTTGGAGGGGGGCGGGGGGTCAGCTGTTTCCCATTTTATTGGTCTAGAAAAATAAATTAAGCCTATGCTCAGCCACAAGAATGGTATCTGGGTCTTTCGCTTTGAAAACGCTCGCTACATGTATGTAAGCTTAATAAATGGATCGGCTTTTCTGTGAAAGTCACTGGAGAGTTATGGTCCTATAAAATTAAATCGAGACAAGTTTTTTTCAAAAGACATACCGTATTTTTTAGACTCCATAGTACACTTTAAATTAGGGCTGGACGATAATTCAATAACAATATATATATCGATCGATAGACGTGTGGCGCAATAGGAAAAAAAAGGGTCGATAAAAGTTCGATACAGAGACAGTTTTCCTTCTTTCATTTTAGCCTATCATATTAGTTGATGCTACAGTCATTACTTCCTCTCAACCAATCGTAATCGCGGACCCAGGCACGCCGTCACAAAGCGCCGCCCTCTCAAACCACAACACACAGCATGTGAATATGTCGCAGCAAGGAGGAAACGGTCCCCAAACGAGGTTTTACTTGTTACTACAGTCTGACAGAAATAAACCACAGTGATTTGTAAAACTTGCAAGGAACCGGTAAAAACAAAGTCTGGTAACGCAACCAACTTGTTTCATCACATAAGCCGCTCACACCCGCAGCAGCGCGAGCTGTGTCAGCCCCGGCGCCGCTCCGCCTCATCGGAGGAATTTTCTGGAACTTCTTCCAAAACAAAGCAGGTACAGCAGCTAAACTGGGCTCCCTTCTTTCTGATAAAATGAAAAAGCGTCCAAGCGGCATAAGGACATCATGCATGCAGTAACATGCTTCATAGTGATGGATATGCTGCTGTTGTCTGCAGTTTAAAAACCTGGCTTCAAACAATTACTCGCCACTCTTGATCCGGGATATAAAGTCCCGGGCCACAAGTTTTTCTCTAACAGCGCTCCCTAAATTGTGCAACGAGTGCAGGGAATCAGTGCAAAATAAGCTGCAATCTGTGTCCTTACACGCCACAACCTCAGACCTCAGCCCTGCATCAGCCTCTCAATTGACTATATAGACAGAGAATGAAACCTGAGGAGTAACTAGTGTACTATTCCCACCTAAATAGGCTATTCTATTTAATTATTTGTTATGTTTATTTTGGTCATTTTACTGGTCACTTTAGTTTATTCTTTGTCAGTATTTAATAACATCACCCACGTCTCTTAAGTTATTTTTCTTTTAAAAACGTCAGTTATGGGTAAAAATGTTGGTTAAATAAGGATTTAATTGAGATTTTGTGCTTGTGTGTTCTTTATTAAAAGTAAGTCATATAGCTATATCATAATAGCCAGAAATAAATCTTTTAAATCTTTAAATCTTTTTGATAATTAGCGATATCGATCAATATGCATTTTTTTTTATCGATATGCTTTTTTTCTATATCGTCCAGCCCTACTTTAAATCCTTAAATTTTCTCAAAAATGTATGCCACGCCTTATATATGGTTACTGCTGTGCTTACTGACCGATTTCATGTGGTACAATGTGCTCAGAAATCTGTTAAAATAAAAAGCATGACTTTGGTAAGCAATGAAGCCGCTCCACTCAATGGATATTTGGAGCATTACGATACACTGTGTCACTACCTGATGGAACCCAAGAGCTGTCTATAAGACTGCCTGACTGTAATGTCTGAACTAGAAGTGCATTCATGTAAGGCAGCCCGTGCCCGGAGTACGTGCTAGCAACGATAAACCTAGGAAGTTAATTCAATATAAAAGTTACGTTTATTTTGGCCTAATGTTAGAAACAGGGCAGTGTAGTCCAACTACTCTGTACTCCCGACAGAGACGTATAGCTCTCCCTCTCAGGAGAGAGCGGTGTACGTGGAGGGGCGGAGTGATATTACACACTTTAAAAAGAAGAATATTTAAAGCAGTTTATAATCTGGTGCGCTTTATGGTCTGAAAAATATGGTATTTTGTGTTAATTTTAGACTCTAATTAGCCAGTGGGGCTGCTGCATGCACATTCACAACTGGGGAAAAGTTTGAGTGGTATGAAGTCACTGTACTCCTTGTATTTCCAGGGACATGTGTCACATGCTCCGTGCCAGACTGCTCACTTCACAGTTTAATCCACACTGGCTTCGTGGTGCTCTGTGTCCGCCTGTCTGTTGCACTTGGGTGTCTGATAGCCAGACAGGGGGCCAGCGGACATGCTCTGAGTGATCAAACACACCCACGCTGAGATTTACCTCGGCGCGGAGGACAAAACAGACCAGAGGGCCTATGGAGACTGTCGGACAAAGTTGCAACTACAACCGGCCTGTTTCAGAGACTGCTAACTCTGCAACATCTTCAAAATATGCCATCTCCACAGCTGGGCCAATCGAAACACTCCAGATGGTTGTTTGTTGGAGTCAGCTTTCAATTTAAAAGGAACATTTAAATATGTCATCATTTGATTCATTAACAGAGGAAGGAGGTTTTAAACTTGAAGTCTAAATCTGCATTGTTTGCACCTTCACAGAGAGGTTGAAATATCCCACAACAGAAACTATAATTTCATCATGAATGTAGCATTAATTGTTTTTAATTCAATATTAAGTTATTCTTTCATAATAAACACTATTTGATAATATTTTTCATGTTTTGTATTTACTGTCTAATATCATCTGTGAATTGTGATAATGGGGCTTTAAAACAAAGAAAACTTATTTTACTTAACCTTATTGAAAGTACCTGGAGAAATCTGTTTATTGTAGTGTAATAAATTACCTGGTTTTGGCAGCGTCGCTTTATCTGATGAAAACAAGAGTAACTGTTACGCCCACAGTTGGCTGAAAGAATGGGTTAACATAAAATTAAAGAGTCTAGGTGGTCTTCCAACAATATTAACTCACATAAATTGTCATAATCATTTACTTTTGATGAAAAGCGGCACTTTTATAACAATATCCCCTTCTCTCTGGCAAACTCCACATAAGTCTGAGCAGCAGATTGTTCTGCTGTCTAAATTTCTGTCTATATGCCACAGGAACCAACTCATAAGCTTGTAGAACCGTAGCTTTAACCTTCAACCATCTACTTTCTGAGAAGTTCTTCTGATATTCTATTCCAAATCAATAAAAAGAAACGGGAGAATATATAATCCATATTCTGATTCTATCACAGGGAGGAAGCTTAGTTTAAAGGCACACTATGCAACATTTTTCAGTTAATTAATGTGTTTCATACCGTTTTGGATGATTAAATGAGTCATTTCAGGTTGAACAAAGGTTTTCTTGGCCGCCCTGGTGGTCTGTGGGGGAAATACCGCACTTGCAACTGCAGGAGCCCTCGGCCCGCGCCCACAGGCTCAGAATCTCATGCAAGATCGCGAGAGTCAGTCTTGCTTTACGGCGAGAACTGCTACACGCCCCCAGTGAAAGGCATGTTCGGTGCTAGCGCAGTGGCGATATCTGTGCAGTTATCATGGCGGAACCGGCGATAAAACAGCGAAAGCCCATGTTGGAGCAGGCAAGAAAGAGGAAAAGGGCTGTGGAAAGAGAGAAGAGTCCTACACGGGTGAACATCGGGAAAGCTTTTTCCGAATGGCGAGAGCTAAAAGAAAAAGAAGGCTGCAAGGCTGACGCGGACCTCGCGTTTCTGCTGATGCGATTGTAAGTAACATTGGAATGGTTACTCTCTCTCTCTGTGCATGTTCATACTTTCACTGTGTTAAAGCCGGGCATACACTGTACGAGTTTTTCAGTCGTGGTACTTATATACATCTCAAACTGCGACGGAACCGCGGAGTTTAAAAGTTCACCGCTCATCTGTTTGCTGATCTGTGTTTTCAAACTGTGCAACGGAACCGCGGGGTTTAAACGGCCACCGCTCATCTGTTTGCTGATCTGTGTTTCCAAACTGTGCAACGGAACCGCGGGGTTTAAACGGCCACCGCTCATCTGTGTTCTCAAACTGTACCGCGCGACGCTCAGACGCGGCTCGGGAGGCACCGGGCGTCGGGGGGAACGGAGGGGAGAGAGGAAAGACGAGACACCCCGGCGGCCGCGCGGCATACGGAAACAGACGGCCAGCGCGTCGCGCGGACCGGGACCCTCGCCCTACCCAACCCCCCGCGAGCCGATGTCCGGGCCCAGCGGGTCCCGGGCCAGGCGGAGGTCGTTTCGGGACGCCCGCTCCCCTCACTCCACTGGCGGGGACAGAGAGGAGGGGAGGGCGCTCCCTCGTAGCTCTGCTTGAACAGCAGGATGGTGATTCATTGCGTTCGCCTGTCTGCTAAGCTCAAAACAACCACGCCTGGCTTGCCGGAGAAACCAGGAGAACAGCTGAGCATATTTACGACAGTGCACTTTTACTTTCGCCCTCTGGGGGGCGCCTCGCTGGAAAATCAACCCCGGTTGCATAGTATACCTTTAACAAAAGGAAGTGTTTGCTATTTTAGAGGCAGTGTTGGCCTATTTCAGGTCATAGAGCACCTTACAGTGATTGACAAATAAATTAGTTTTGCAGAAATCATTAGAGAAGAGAGGCTAAGATTAACATGAAAGCCGTCTATAACAGATTACATAGCAGAAATAGGGGATAATTTCATTCCGAACAGGAAATTGTACTAGGTATATATAAATATTAGGTATATATCTATTTAATTTTCCATTTCTACACAGATGGAACCACTTTTTACAAAAACTACATAACAGAAATGACCTAAAGTGCTTTTCTATTTCGACAAATGGTTGAAGTTATCTCACATCCGTTACACCTCCTTGACCCAACAGCTAAGGCTTGCAAAAGGTAAGCTGACAATGCTCCTCAAAGTTGTGATTCAGCTATGATGCAAGACCTGTGCAACTAGCCGGCTGAAAGATTAAAAAGCGCAATAAAAACACACACAAAAAAAGGTATTTCCAGGCAAAACGAAGGAGCAAAGCGAAATATTAAATCAGTATGCAAAATGCCCTCATATTTAAAGCACTGCGTATGATGGAAAAGCCAGTAAACTGTGAAAGTAGAGGACTGACAAAATGTACCACGCAGTGATTTACGTTAACACTTGAGCAGCACACATGTAGTACCTGGACTGCAGCTTCACATGTGTAAGCGCACATCAGTGGAGGACATCTTTAAGTCTGTGCAGTGACACCGTTTTGTCAAATGGCTTGATGAAACTACATGCCATCTCTAACTCATGAAGTAGATACAAATCAACAGTTACTTAAAGATGCACATCTAAAATCAGCTTCTTTTATAGTCAGCATTCTCTAGATTAAATGTACAAATCATTTCCCAATTATTTGTTTACCCAGTATCCAATAGATGTAAACTGTATTTACCTTGTTTTTTTTACCATCAAATGTTCACAAAGGATAAGGATTATATAGCAAAATGCAGGAAAAGTTATTACGCATTACATATATCATATAAGGAATCCAAACAACCTAAAAGCAAACACGTGAAGTGAGATAAAACTACAAAAACCAGGAGAACTACAACTCAAGGGACAAAAGCACTGTGTAATTCTTGATTGGACTGAAATCCAGAGGTTTTATCGAAATCCAGAGGTTTTGTGCAACAGCTGAGACTATGCTGTCGCCTTCAGCTCTGGTAACAGATGACCTTACTGGAACTTCACCGCCTTTGATACAGTTTACGAGGCATGACATGGATCAGGGTGGTTTCAGGAGGATGACAGCTACAACTTAACTCTGACCTGTAACTCGTGAGCCGCCCCATCCAGCTAAGCCCATTTGGAAGCTGAGGCTCAAACACCATCCATATAAGGCCGGACGGGAAGACCGGGAGCGTTATCACACCCTGGGTTCCTTTGCTGCTCTGCTCCGCGGCCACAATACGTGTGGGGAGCATCTCTGCTGAGGGGCCTCAGGGCTGAGGCTTTTCTTTGACAGTCAGCCAAAGAATAACGATAACCGCAGAGTTAAAAGACGACTCTTCTCTCCTGATCTGGACCATATGTAATTTTAGAGCCTGTTTTAGCTCAATGTAACAGGCCCTTGCTAAATATAAAAAGAAAAAAAGAAACAGCAGAGACACCCCTCTCTATATTGTGAGCATAAATGCACACAGACAACAGCCTGTCTAAAGAAACTTTTTTATAAGCATGATCCAGTTGAACAAAGAGAAAAAAGCTTGACAATTTCTAATTTTTTGCATTCCAAAAATAGAGCTGCACAACATATTAAAGCACAACTATTAACGCAGTTTGCATGGGAGCAACGTTGTCATTGCAAAGGCCTGCTTGGATCAAATCATCAGTAGGATTTTATACTTCAAGTGCCATGTTTGTACGCCATTACTATATGCATATTTTCTTGTAGTCGAGATGCTAAAGTTTACAAAGAGTAGTGGGAACATTGTGATGAAGGAAATGTGAAGAAAAGTGGCAGGAAAATGTGGCTTAATTACAATCAACATCATCGCCGCAACAGTGGTTCTCAACGTCATCGGTTGTTTAGTGAATGTTCATGAAGTTACTTCTGCATAAGGTTTTTGAAGAATAAAGAATGGGACTATTTTTTGGAGTCCTGATATTGAATGTATTTCTGCACGGAAAATTTCCAGTACAGCCCTCAACTCCAGCACGCTTGCACCAACAAATAAAGCGCAGTTTTAAACCTCTACACATTAGACTTAGACAACTTTATTTGTCATTTTGTATGTACAGAGTGCATACAGGACGGAATTTCGTTGCATACAGCTTATAGGAGTATAGTGAGATTCCAGGTGGAATAAGGCAACATTACAGTATAAAGTGCAGCAGTGATCAAAATGTAAACATGTAAACAGTGCAGGAGAAAAACAGTGTGCAAGAACTAAAAAGCTCACCCTCTGTGTTTCACCGTGCCACTTTTAAAAAGTAGCACACAGGGGTTCAATGATATGTCCAACATGAGATGAGGCAATGCTCAGTCATAGGTTCAAGAAGAAATGTGAATTTAGCAAGATTTCATGACTTTTTTTCAACCTAAATTCAACAAATGATAACAACCTCTGTCTAAAGCATATAATCAGAAAAATCACATTTAGGTTTGATGTGTCCATACGGTGCAATTTTTATTTCCATCCATGTAATCTTGAAGATGTTCCCCTTTTGTTTTTAGAGATAGTTTCCCATGTTTTATTTTGTTTCTACATTTTATTCCAACTGCTTTTATTCCATTTTATTTTCCTATATATTAATCATGTAAAGCACTTTGCATTGTCTTTGTGCTGAAATATGATATACAAATAAATTTGCTTTGCCTTGCCTAGAGGTAATATGAATCTCAAACTGTGGTATGATCAATTAAGGACTATGAAGCTCAAGTTTGATCAGTCAGTAGCATTATAAATAAAAAAAATCACTGGGAGACTGGGGCAACACATAGCATAGCGGTCAAGTTGGTATAACTGTACTTTTGTTTAGCACCGACCAGAAGCTATGAAGCAGACACCAACTTTAGATCTTTTAGCAGCTAATGGTTGCCCAGACATTGCCACCAAAAAATAATTTTTTACATTAACCCTGGGGAGTTAACAAATTGGTCAATGCTTGTATATTAAAAATCTGTGATTGGTTGGTTTGTACATGCTTTATTTCTATTCAGACTGTTGGCTCTGTCATGATGGGCTCTTGATACAAGTGTTACTGGGAGTTTAGCCATTTTCAGTTGAGCACGACTGGACTATGGATGTTGGTTATTTCACGTTTTATTAGTCTTCTAAATCTCCACATTTATTTTACATCTACTTGTTGCATAAAATGATACAAAAAAATCTCCAAAACTACTTGTGTACAAAACAATAACCATAAAATGCCTAACTTCACTTAACCACCTGCTTTAAATATGGAGCATGTGCACCCCAAATGTTTCCACATACATGAAGGGCAATTAGTGAAGGGTATGCAGTCTCACATTGAGTCTCCGCCATTTACTGCACTTTCATAGTAGAGCCAGAGTGATCCTTTTCTGCGTCCTTATCAATACTGCCTCGGTAATACAGTGCATTGTATTTGCAGAAGTTAGACTGAAATTTAATGATGCAAGAACAATATTTTTTTAGTTACTGTGGCTACGGTGGACAAAAAACAGTAACCTTTAGGAAACCTTGTTGCAATCTTGGGTAAAAATCTAAGTATTTACCAAAGACATCAAAGGATAGAGAATGATTCACAATCATTTCTTCAAATTCCACACAAATAGCCCTTTGTTTGATCATCCGTTTAATGAGTAAATGTGCATATTTTAATCAAACTTTCGTTTAAAGTCAAAGCTGCATTTCTCTCATGTCTAGCCTTTAATGAGGTGCAGACCAGACAAAAGATTGGCAGTCATTAGGGAAGATAATGAAATTATATTATTCAGTTTGCGTAACGGTACGTGATGGGTTCAATGGTTTCTATGTGCCACCTAGACAACGACAACATGTGATGAGCACTATATAATTTGCATGCCATATCATTTTATGCACTGCTCGCATGGTTCACAGAGACAAACCTTTGCCTTTTTTTCTTTATTGTTTGTTAGATGCTAATAGCTGTTAGCCGCGTCCTTGATTTAACCCCTGCTACGCATGTGCAGCATGTACTTCCATTAAAATCGTAAATAAACACGAAAGTCTTTATTTACTAACAAACTGTGCAAAAACAAAGTGTAAAACACCAAAATAACAACTACTACGCCAGCAGGGCGCGATAGTCTTTCATAAAAACTCTGTACGCAACCAGAGTGAGCTACTGACATAAAGAAAACAAAAGTCAAATAATATAGCTATGCACTTTTAAACTTGCTGTAGATTGTTGGTCTTGAATCACGCGAGCTGTCGCTTTATTAAGAGGCATTGCAGAGGTCAGGCTCAGTCCAGCATTATTTACAATCGATTTATAAATTAAGCAAACCGGCATTATGATATCTCTGCGATAGTGCCGCTAGATGTCGATTTGTTTGATCGCGCCCAAGAAGGGATTATTTTTCAGCTCAAAAAGGACCATCAAAACACTATCAAGATGGAGGCTTGGTGTATATAACCTTATTTTAATGTGATCAAACGGTTTATGGTCTTTTTTATAAGCATATTATGTGGCTATATACCTTTAAACAATGCTCCTACTGTGTCATTTCTGTCATTTTTGACCCTCCAGTTGTGCTGGTTTTTTAGCAGCGATAAAAATATGCAGTTCGCATGACATGCGAGAGTCATGGTGCTCATGTGACATTGTTTTTTTTAATTTACAAGAAAAATCCATGGAAGCATGATTTATTTTGGTGATCTTACCCCCTCGGTGTATGTGTACTAAATACATATCCATCCAGGAGTAAACGTTTTCAAACTTAGTATAATTTTTTTTTTTTATTGTTAGGTAAACATGTAAAGCATGCATTATTTTAATTTCCTATTAATAAAAATACAAGCCTGCCCTGGGTCTACCGAGTCCAATCAGAAGCTTTGGTTACAGTGGAGCGCACAAAATATGACCAGGTGGAAGGTGAACAACACATTAGATGCTGCCCAGAAGCAGGGACTAATTACTTCCTGGGATTTCATGCATTCTAATGATTTTAGACATGAGGCCACCCACTCACACACACATCATAATGCAAGTTGTATTCATGAGGCTGAACCCGGTATCCACTTTCTGTTCCAGCTCCAGCTATGACCAATACAGGGAGATTTACTGTCTCTGTCCATGGAGTACCTCTGATTCACTGATTATGAGGCGAGCCTGCAAATATGACACAGGGAAGCACTCCCGATGCTGCTGGCGGAAAGCAGCATTGGACTAATAAAAATAAATGTGCT
This sequence comes from Fundulus diaphanus, assembly GCA_037039145.1. Classification (NCBI taxonomy): domain Eukaryota; kingdom Metazoa; phylum Chordata; class Actinopteri; order Cyprinodontiformes; family Fundulidae; genus Fundulus; species Fundulus diaphanus. Next base: position 20,262,168 of record CM073132.1, on the reverse strand, counting down.
ACAATGTATACAAGCTTGCAGACAACACATCGTGTCCTAATTATTTTTTTCTAGATTACATTACAGCACATCGATTAATGTAGTTTCTTTTTTTACCACTGCTCTTTGTGGTAAAATTGCCTCCAGCAATTAGGTCAGTCTTGTAGCGGACACAACTGTATGTGGGGGTGGGGTTTAAGGCACATCGGCAAAAGTTGTACCTCAAGCAGAAAATCACAAATCCTAATCAAAAGACTTTTAAAAATAAATAATTTAATAATTACTAAGTGACGTGGTTGCACGGCAACAAGAAACCGAGCGGAACAAAAATCCTCATCATCCATGTCCTGTTTTAACAGTTTCGATTATTTTCAGCATTCGCTGCAAGAAAATCTTCCTGTACCAAACGGACATCCTCTTGTTCTCTTCACGGCCTCTTTATGCCGTCTTGCCGGAGTCATTGCAGGTAAACAACAAGCCTTTAACCTGAATGAGAACTCCAGGATTGCAGAAAGTGTTATAAACAAGTTCAGTCTGCAGAGCGTGAAACAGGGTTGCCTACACCTGACAGCAGGCAGGCAGTGTGATAAATTATTGAAACTTCACTGTGATTTTATAGAAGCCACTGCGAATCTGCACTGTTTCATTCTTGTGAGCCTTCAAACTTTATTTTTCATGAACTTGCCAGTTTGACGACTCTGGGACCGGGTAGGAATATTTCCAATCTGAAAAAAAGGTAGGCAGATGATGCAATTAGCACTGCTAACTACTCTGACTGTGGTCATTTCTAAAAGTAGTTGAAACAGTTCTAAAAAAAATAATAATTTTAAAATGACAGTTTCACAGAAATAGTACATTACTATTTTATCTAGCTGTTAAGTATTACTTTTCAGTTTTTTTCTCTGCAAAGAAATTATTAATTTTCTTTTACAGTAGAAAGGCTTGTTAAGTTACACCATTACTCAATAGATTTGTCACTGGACATAACTTTTGTAATCATTTTACTCCTTAACCTCCCCCCACAGAGCTCACAGCAGCAGATGTTTTCGAGCTACTATTCGCTCTGGTGAAGTTCAGCTTGAAGTTCAGTTCTGGTGAGCTCAGCTCAGCAGTCTGTTTTTCAGATTTAGCAGCTCTGCAGCTGAATGTGAACGTGAACACGAAAAGATTAATCTGACACTTATACCTAATTATTAACTTGAATATATATTCAGCACTAAAGGCTTAATTAAATGGTCCTGGATCTTAAAATATCAGCATCAATAGACATTTAAAGTCAGATTTCATGATCCGATTGCAACCCAAGAACAGAGGATCAGAGCATCTCTGTGTTTGATGCAGTCAGTTCCTAGTTAGAGTGCAACCTTCATTATTCTTTACTTCAGGCTCAGCTATTTATCTGTTATGTATTTCCAAACATAGAATGAGGATTTAATATATTTCATGACTTTATGAGCATTTTTTCCTGTTTTGCTTGTTCCTTTATTTAATTTTGTACTTTATGTAATGCTGCCTGGCTATGAAGCACTCGGGTCCACCCCAGTTTTTGTGCTATATAAATATAACTGACACCGACAATAGTTAATCGTCATAAACCAGTGTTTTCAGACAAACAGTCTCTTGTGCATCAGTGCAGCATTTTTGTAATTGGTGACAATCCACAGCAATTATACAAATGGATAGCTGTAAATGGTGCTCAGCCACTGAGGACTAAATTGGTGGTAAAAACTGAAATTAATGTGTGGAACATGTTTAGGCGATTTCTGACGGATTTATAAAACAAAGTGAAAAGAGTGTTCTGTATGGAAAAGGTTAAATCCTGCATTTGAGTTGGATTACAATAAATCACTATTTCAAAGTATTGGCACTACAACGAATAATGGTAAGTTTGGGTGGGCCTCTTCTGAACAGGTTCTCATTTTAGCATAAATAAAAAAAAGGAAATATAGAAAACGGGATTTTACCATAGTAGTTTTAAAATAGAAATGTTATAAACAACATAAATTGAGAGGAAAAACAACAGTCATCCTAATACTATATCTAGCAATAGAACTAAGTAAATATTCAGATAAATCATCATACATGCATTGTACAACATTTGTGAAATGCTGCTCGGGTAGGCGTGGCTTCACATGGCAACATTTTAGTGACATCTATGATTATAATAAAAGTGACAATGTATTACAGGACAAAATTGGTCTTTAAAACTATATCTCAGTCTCACAAACACATCACTGCACTGCACCACTCTGCTGCCAGGTGAGTTCAGTCACATTCTGAAACATAAATATAAGATTCAGTTATTTTTTTATGGAACCAAGAATGGGGAGAGGGGGAGCTGTCTGTTTTGCAGATGCAGTGCCTGGCAGAACCACTTATACCCGCTGAATCTGTTTCAGATTTTTATAGTGCTAACTTGTATTTCATTGGTACTTTATGTGACAGAGCAATACAAAGTAGTCCATCTTCAGTGATAGAAGACCATTAATGTGGTTTTACATATTTTAGACCAAACTGAAAAACATCAAAAACCTAAGAAGAGTGACATGCTCACTAGAAGACCCTTGAATAAAATCCAACCAACCAGGTTTCTAACCAACTTTCTTTAGGAATCAGCTACCGAGTAAATAATTAGCACACGTCTGTGTAGTTTAGTCATGGTATAAATTCAGTTGTTCAGGGGGCTGCCTGGTAGAGCAGTTGAAAGCACTAATAATAAAATAATATACTGCAACCAAGGCTTCTTGGTTGCAGTATATTATTTTATTATTTTTTCAAAATGTTTACCTGGCTGCAGGACGACTCTGACCATACAGGGCTACAGTGGAATGGTTTTGATTAAAGGATACTCATGTTTGAGCGGTCCAGTCAAAGTTCGGAACTGAATCTAATTTGAAATCTGTGGCAAGATTTGAACTCAGTGCAGACGTTCAGTCTCTGTGTCAGATGTGCAAAGCTGGCAGAGAAATACTCAAAGGTTTCACAGATGTAACTTCAGAAAAAGTGGTTCTGCAAAGTAGGCTACTGATTTATGAGACTAAAAACTAACCTTTGAGCATCACAGAATGCTCATGAAAAAACAATCAAGAGCTTAAAGAGTCTCACACACTACAGCTTTTAAACAGTCACTACCGAGGTCATGAGACACATCATGTCTTTTGCTACGAGCAAATAAAAACCACAATCATTTAAAGCATAAGCTGCAAGCAATGCATGTCCTGATGTGAGAACATTGGAGACCAAGTAAGGTTCTATGAATCCTGCAGCATGAGAGAAGCATCTGATGCGGCCTTTGGTGATTCTGCGTGACACTGGATCTCCAAATACATGGCGAGGATTATTAAATTATAGGATTATAAGTACCGTTTTTACTATAACATGATCATTTCTTAAAGCAACCTTTTATATCAATTAAATGTTTTGCATAGCAGTGGAGATAAAAATATGCAAGATTTGTAAGGTCGACCATAACAGCATTAACACATTTCTACCAGAGCCAACGCTGTCACATAGTGAGCAAGAAAATCTTTGTAAGTTTCTCAAGGCCAAAGTAAATACAAACGGAGTTAAAGAGTCTGCAAAGATCCAAAGCATATTTGTAAAATTAACTCTTAAACATACCGTACCTCACCATTTCACTCAATGTAGCCACTTAGTCCTCAATTACAGCAAAAACTACACAGCCAATAACGGCAACTAAAGTGCGTCACGTTTAAAACCAATAAAAACATACAGGGATAAACAAAACAAAGCATAGAACCAAAACTAACTAGCAATAAAGCAAAATAATCCATAATAGAAGCTCAGAGAGCTCCTTGCTATTAAAAGCCAGGCTGAATAAATGAGACTTAGATCAGAGGTGGAGCATACATCCTGAGGGAGCTGGTTCTAGAGTCTGGGTGCTGGCACTGAAAAAGCCCCAGACTTTCTGCATTGTCGTCTGAGCGCACGTGAGGTATCATTTATCCAGGGCTCAGCTTTGGGCTTGGAAGATTTAAACCGATCAAGGGCAATTGTTGTTGCATAAAAGGAGGAAAGACTATGAAACAAAACGGTGGTTCCTATCCAACGGATAAATAAAGCAGTCCAAAAAAGCAGCAAAGTACTGTCCAGCTGATGCAGAAGTGAGGATGCAATGAAAACAACCAGCAGCTTATCAAAAAGTCAAGGTTTCAGTAACTTAATTAACTAAGGCAGGTACATCATATAGATTCATTACTCACAGACTGATCCTTTAAAGCTCTTATACCTGTTCATAATGATATCTTGCCTACATGTTATAAAAACATTTAAGATCGGAATGTTCAAAACATATCAAATGTATCAAACCAATAAAAATACATTTTTATTACAGAAATGTATGTTTAATACTTGCTTAAAAGGTTATTATTTTCAAAAGGTACTTTTATTCTGACAACTGAGCCTCATTTGTCAGACGCCAATAAACATTTACTATTAAAGAAACTTTTAGTGAAGAAAGTTAAATAACGTAGAAAAATTTTTGGATAATAATAATACCAAATAGGATATTTATGTTATCGTGGCAAAGGAAAACTACTCTATTATTTCCTTCATTCTGTTCTCACAAACCAACTTCTCTTGATGTCCCCAGTCTTAGTGTGGGTGAGGTGGTGGGTTGAGAGGTGGTTACAGACTGCATTAATATGGGAACCACCACGGTACATGTTAACATAGGCCATTATCTAGTTTTATTTCTAACATTTAAAAAAAAATACAGGCAATATGTCACCTCTTTATGGTCAGAGTGAACAAGCACTGATCAGAATTGGCTCCAGAAACGGGAAAATGATAGCATGGCAATCCATTGGCATACCTTCTGAATAGATAAAAGTCAGCTTTACCATTGGCATGAGGGTATCAACACAAAAATCAATACAACAATACAAAACACATTCAGTTTGAGGCGGTCATTGGCCTAGGTATTCTGTTAAAACATCCCTGTTGGTTTATGGTCAGCGATAATCTTTGTCTGAGATCTGTTTTCCAATCCAAAGCAAAGGAACAGTACTTTAATGCTCTGAAAAGCAAATGAATGTATGAACAATTTGAATCCAACAATTAAATTTCAATGTCAAGCCTAAAAAGTTGGAAACAAGTCTCTACACCACAATTAATATAGAGTTTAATTTTTTCAATGACTTGTGGAGCACACAATCATAATCTAGATAAAAACTGCTCTTCTATACCCATGTGGTTGGTTTTGCTGCTCAATAATACATAAAAAAATACTATAGCAAACTGCACAGATGGCTATAAAATTATTGGTGTCTAGGCGATGGCGAGAATATGATTCTCATGGCATTCTTTTAAGAAAGCGAAAGGGTGGTAGCTTTCATCCAACCAGCTGACAGGCAATGTACATCAACAATTGGGGCAGTGCTTTATAGAACCAGAGATTGTTTTCCCAGAATCTCATTAAAAAGCGCAAACCATAACTTTTTTAAAAACCTTGGTATACCTTTATACCACTAACAAACCCATGCCTATTCATGTCCTCATGACGGCTGATCTAGCACTTTATTTTTATTTTATCCCAGATGCACAGTAGAAGATAGCACAATCCTATAGTGGTCTTTTTGCACTCTTAATGATCAATAAATGTTGCACAAAGATTGTGGTGTTCATCAAAACTGGTTCATTTCTAGATTTAGACTTTTCATCTCAACATTTACACTTAACCCTCCTATCTAGCTCCTTGTCAAAACTCAGGACAAACATGCTTATTATAAATAAACACACTCCTGCAAAAACCAAATTAAGTGCTCTTCACCACCACTAATGGATCCGTCAGACACGACACCAAATAAAGAAATGCTGACAAATCAAATTGTCAACGGTCACATGATGCTAAAGTCAGTCTAAATATTAGTTTTGGGTTTAAAGAAGATTCAGAGTTTTATTACATGGACGAGGAACAATAAAAACACAAGCAATTAATATATCCCAAATCCAATTTTATGGATGGTTGTCAGCTTGAGTGGACTACTAATTGACTCAAGAATTGCCGTACTAAACCAAATGATTGTAGGTTAAGGATGTATATCATAATTTGGAATTTCCTCTGAAAGTAATCTTTTCAAGTTGGTATTTCATTTTGAAAAAAAAAAGACCCTAATGAATGGCAGATGATCAGAATAGAGCAAAAATGCCCCCAGCATGAGTCTAAGTATTGTTCAGCTCACCACAGTACAAATGCCATATGGAAACTATGTATCCGTTTGAGATTTCATCGTCAAAGCGCTGTTCTGCTGCTACATCACAACCAAGCGATCATTTAGTCTATTTTTAAATTGCTTTTGAATACCGAAAAGAAAAAGAACAAGAACAAAAAGATTGGTTCAATCCCAGTCAGGGGTGTTTCTGCGTGGAGCTTGCATGCTCTCCCTGTGCATATGTTGATTCTTTTCTTAAGTAAAGCGCATTCATCAGTGCATCAACAACAAATTGACAATATTAGTATTTGATCTAATACATCTGAATTTTCCCTAACATGCTAACTTTTTCCAACCTTTACCATGGGATTCACAATAAAAGACCCCCAATGTAGAGACGGTATTGGTCTGTGTTATGTGACTTGCTCAGGTGAACTCAGTAAGCTGAAACATTAGTCTGACGATCGAAGAAGCGTGCTAAATTTATATACTGGGAGAAACACATTTCTGCAAGTTCAGTCTCCGTTGAGTCACCTTCACCCCAATAAAACATGTTAAAACATTTATACCAACACAAAGAAGAAGTAACCCAGCAATGGGCTTCTCCTTCAGTAAACAAGATCCTCAACTAAAGTGATGTGTCAATTTACCAAAAAACTGTGTAGTCGTCTCTGCCGAGCCAGATATTCCTCAGAAATGTTGTTGGTCATTAACAGTATCTTTTCTAAACCAATTTAACACATTGGTGGAGCAAAAAATACGTTACTGCAGAAACTCCAGAGGGGATAAAATACTGGTTGAATATGTAAAAGGACGAGAGCTTTTGTCTGAGTAACATCTTCATGGTCTTTGGTGACTCAATCTAGGGCTCAATCACAATAATGTAAAACCATGTTACACTGAAGAGATGCTGAGCTTGTTTAGTTTCTTGTTCACTTCTGTTTGGAGAGGACAGACATTTTAAATTTCAACTGAAGCACATTCTTCAGTTACTTTATGAGGCAAATTATCTTTTTTAACAGGCAGATTAATGAGCATGTTTTAAGCGCTTAAAAATGTGCATTATGTCCAATGCCAAATCAGACTATGCACTTAAAGACCTTGGAAAACTTTTATGAAACATCACTATATTTAGATAAAAAAAAGAAAACAGAAAGGACAGACAAGACAAGAATCACTGAAAAAAATAAATCATTTTCTTACGTTTGAGCCAGAAAACAAAACCGTGTAGCATGAGCGTAAGGCTGGGAGTACGAACACACCGGTGCTGAAAAAAGTTGGTTGGTGTTTGTGCCATACCGTCTGTTGCTAAGTTACAGGAACACAGAGGAGAGTTTTCTGAATCTGCCGCAGCACATGTCTGCAGCCGTTTACAGAACGTGTCTTCAGTTGGCCTGCATCCCTGCTTGTTTCAAGTAAAAAACATAAACAGGAGCATCCTGTATTAGAAATGAAGTACTTGGAATCTTCCAAGCAGAATAAGGACAAAAGCACTCAAGAATACAATCCTAAATGTTTTGAATCTGGGTTTTTTTCTCTTTTATCAAAGACCACTTTTCTCAAACAGCTCCACTGCTTGTGAGTCTGAGAGTCACTGGGAGGATTAAAAGCATGTCTAAAACATAACGGATTGGGACTAGACATGATAGGTGTAGCAAGGCAGGTAAACACAAAAACATATGTTGTGGGCATCTGTTTCAAATTTCCACACATTACAAGCAGCGACCAGTCCAATTAGGCAGCCAGAAACGCCATTACCACTGGAATCCTGCCAAGAGGGACTGCTCTGCTAACAGGTCCTCTGGAAACTTGGAGAGGGGTGGTGGACAATGCAGACGAGCTTTATAAAAGAGCAGAACCAAACTAAAAAAAATTAAGCTTGTGACAAAGTAAGCAACCAAAAAAGTATATACTAATGTCAGGAACTGCAAACACAAGGTCATTTAAATCCCAGTAAGGTCAAATTGTATGCGATTGTTTATGCAACAGAGACTTAAAAGGGTGATGGAAGGGAGAAAAAGTATTATTGATCACATACATGAAGTTCTTACATGTCAACGTTTTCAGTTTGCAGCCAGTGGGGGAATTAAATGGCATAATTCATCTTGTTTGAAGGCATTGTGGGAAATGTCGTTTTTAAGGACTAGAGTGAAGACAAATGAAGTGTGTGGCAGGAGGTTGAAATTTGAGAAAAGCCCATGATATATATATGCATCACAGAGACCAGAATTTACGTTAATAAAATAATGCGATATCAGAACCATATTCCCTAAAATTCACTGGATGGATAAGCATTTGAATATGCAAATGAATATTGGGAAATTATCTTAATCTTAACTTTAAAGAAGGCTGTTGCAAAAAACTGCTTTGCATCTAAAACTAATAACCAAGCGAGGCAGAGGAAATCTCAGTGGTCAAAAACCTAGAATTAAGTGATGTGTCTTCATTAAACAGATGTTGAATGATACATTGACACACGTTACATTTCTCAGATTCAAGAGCGCCAAAAAAGAAGCAAAACGATTGTGAACATCGTTCAAACTTATGAGCGTTGGTGCTGATTTAAGGAGGTAAAGGGGCTCAGATGCCATGCGGCGGTCACCATTTTCCTTCTGGACAGGTAAGTTAAAAGTTTCCTAATGCTAACCAAAAGACCTGGCAACCGGCTGGCAAACAGCACAACTGAAGGTTGGAATGAGAGCAGGTGAGTGTGCCACCTACTGGCCGGGAGGAGTCAAACTTGTAGCTATCTCCTTAAAAAAGAAAGCCGTGGAAATGTCGGACACCTGATGTCACTATGTTTAAAATTCAGCTTTATTACTGAATCTTGAATATCTGCCAGCAATGAACTCTATGTGAACTGGGGAGGACAGATATTAAAACGAATAAATGGTGAGGGAAGAACAACAAATCCAGCAGTCTGTTCCCACATCAGCACATTTCATTGACAGCGCAGCTTCCGCAGGAAACACAAACAGATGCAGGGGTACGTGCCATTCAAACATTCATACTAAACCATCAGCCTGGCTTTTGCCTGCATAACCAAACATTAGACCTCAAAAGAAAACAAAGAGTGACAAAGGGTGAAACTCCAGGCTTTGCACTAATTGACAAATTCTTTGCAAGTTTACAGTGCAGAAGATTCTTTGATAATTGAGACGAAGAGATGCTTTTTTAAAATGACATTTTCACTAAATGCTCTCTGTAAAAAAGATGCACTCATTCCTTCTGTCAGGACATAAAATAAATATGTCCTGCATGGCTTAAAGTGTGAAGCAAGTGCCCCGTTCGACGTCTTAAAACTGTCACTGAAAATTACAGATTTGTCTGAAACACTACTAAAACACCAGACTCCATAAGAAATTTTTGATTTTTAACACCTTTATTTACGACACGCAAACTGGAACATCCCTAGTTGAACAAAACTAGGCATGGACTACAAATTCCAATGGTATGACAACCTTCATTAACAGTACCACAGTCTTGCGGTGTCCTAAAAACAGGAATGGATTACATGATCTGACTGTTTTTATTCAAAATAGAGGAGCAACAATGATGCCTACAAAGCTGTGGCACATCAGCTTTTATCTAAGGGGATCAGAATGACAGGAAATCTAGAGTGGAAAATGTTCTTGGCCTTGAAATTGTTACTTTTTTAAACCCCTGGCTGAAAAAGCCTGAGGGCAATTGAGCGAACAGTGGAGAGTTCTCTCAATGTCCACTGACATTGAGAGAACTCTCCACTGTCAATCTTCCCAACACACCAATCCCATTTTACTGTTTTCATTTTTGGCCTAATCTGTTTTTCATTCAGCCATGTCGGAGGGTTTTCAAGTTTTTAAAGGTCACGTCACTGCATTGCTGGCAGATTTAAGTCCCATCTTTGCCAAGGCCACTTTAAGCAGAAAAAAGACAAGTGGGTTTGTGGGCTTTACTGAATTTCTTTATTGGTTTCACGCCAGATGTAACGGGATGAACGCCTTTCAGAGGGTTCCATTTTAGTCATATCAGTCGTAAGAATATTTTCTGAAAAGTCTTGGTGATCATTTGTTTTTCTTTCTAATTTTAAATAAGAGACAGGTCTTTTGATTCTTGCTTACTTTGGTCTGGGGGCCATCTCTTCCTTTTTGTTAAACCATAAACACTGACCTTGACTGAGGAAAGATTTTGTTTTTACCTCGCTTAATATTAATTCCTAATATTGCACACACACAAAAAGAGAATAAAGAAAATTAGACTGCTGCACGGCAAAGAATCCGAGTACTCAACACAAACAAAAAGGTTAAAAGTAATACAAATACTGTGTTTATGCAGTCAAAGTTTCAGTCATAACACAGCTCACTACACACAAGGCCCCTGAAAGACATGATACCTTTAAAGGCTTTCCATTTACACAGGAATCACCCACGCTATGGCCAGCTATGAATAAAAACACACTTCAGCATTTCCCAGAAGTCCTATCTATCCATTGTGTGGAACTACTAAGGCCTTTAGCTGTATATTGTATATTAAAAAGAAAACTTCTAAATTACAAATCAAACCATGAGTGTTTTCAGGAAAACTCCCCACCAGACACTCCTGTTGTTCTAGGTAACATAGGAATAACTTCATGTGTGCTGCAAAACTATATTGGTTAAAATAAACCAGTGAAGAAGCAGCAGCTGCATCAAAAGAAGAAAAAGCAGAAGAGGAAGAATGTTACTAAAGTTTTGAAGAAAAATCCAAACAAATTTGCTGTAACTTTGCTTATTTTGTCTTCATTGTCAGATTTCTGACTTTATCAGAAATCTGTCTCAAACAACAACCCAAACCAGCATATTTTTGGAGTGGTTTGAAATTTACTTAAAACTAGAATTTTATTTGATCATCCAACTATAGACACACTGGCAGTGAAAAAAAATACATGCTTGGTTGGGTTAAGGAATACTTAGACCATTTTAAACCATTCTTTGCCTTTTGCTTATCCAAGAGGGGGCTGCAGAGACACAGTAGCATGAAAAAATATTTGCCTTCTTACAGATTTATTTATCAGATCAAAGTAATGTTTCACCATGAACACCAAGTCAAATTCCTTGTAAGTGCAAACCTACTTGGCAATAAACTTGATTCTGATTCTGATAATGTGAATATCAAAGATAACTGTGTAACTACAAAGGGAAGTTTTTAAAGGTGCCTGCTGCAAGTTTTGAAGATAAATATTATTTATTTTATTTCCCATACATGCTCTTACAATCACTTGACGTGTAAAATGAGTTATCCTCCATTTACCGCAGTTGCCTCTACAGGCTGGATATTCAGTTTATGAGAGAGTGATTCAGGCTGAATCCTCTGCGCGCTCTCATTCACTTGGCTACTTTGTTCCCGCCGTAATTGATGCTTTAGCGAGAGAACTCGGGCTAACTTTGACGTTTAAAACTTTCTCAATTTAGAAGACATTACACCTCTAAACAAAAGATCGGTGGACTCGCAGCGGCAGCTGCTTTTCCTCTTCTCTCATGCACGTGCACAACACTGGTGTTATTTCAACTTGTTGCCAGAAGGGGCATATGTCTGCAGAAATCCTGGAATTTACGCTATGCTCCTTTAACATCATAATTTCATTCATTAAAGAGATTAAAAGTAATCCAAAAAAGACCTACTGTGATGTGAAGAAGTAACTATTATAACATTATAAATCATGAATTACCTGATACACCAAATGTTTTGGTAAGTTTTGTTCATTTTCATTTGCCACACCCAGAGCAGACAAGAGCCAAACATGTAGTAACAGGAAATCAACTAAATAGAGCCGGTCTAACAACATGAAGTAGGATCAAAGGTCTGAAAAATCCACACATCATACCCTGATGATGTAAAGAAATTCAAGAACAGATGACGCAAAGTAGGTGACATCGGCCAGTTAGGGTTACAGAGTCATTTCTGAAGCTTTGAGACTCCAGCGAGCCACAATGAGAGCCATTACCTATGAATGGAGGAAAGAGGAAACTGTGGTAAACCAGCCCAGGAATGGGCAGACTACCAACCCTACTTTGAGGGGGTCACAAAAAGACCAACATTCACACAGACAAACATTGTGGTGGGAATGTAATAATCTGGGGATGCTCTGCTGCTTGAGGACCTGGACCACTGGCCATAATTGACGTGACGCCTCCCGTCAATCAATCTTGCAGGCTCGTCAACAACTGACCAATCGGCAACAGCAATTTGTTCCAAAGTGATACGCTCCTTAGCTGCGGGAACTGCAAACCCTTTACCTCCCACAACATTTTGCATCACGGATGCATTGCGATCAGAGGGATTTCATTAAGAAACATCAGTAAAAATTGTTAAATGGTTAAAAACGTAAAAGATGGATAAAAGCATAAATCCAACCTCATGAGCAGCTGAACACAAAAGTGATCGATGGGGAACTACAGCATGCTTGTCTCTCTGATTTTGCACAAAGCTTTTAATAGGTACAGTAACAAATTTTGCACTCCTAATGCTGAATTTCACTGTAAATTCTTGCCATACATCGCTCGATGGCAGCATGAGAACATCTACCGCAGTAACTACTTACTAATATATATATATATATATATATATATATATATATATATATATATATATATATATATATATATATATATATATAAAGTTGGGTATTTGAACTTAGGCTTTATCTTTGATTTGTCCATGGTTATCTTGAATGCTAAAAATATCTTCACAGACTTGATTCACGCCATGTTTGAACATTCCCCCCCCCCCCTCTTTTTTCCCATAATGATGATCGTTAAGGTAAAAATGCCTCTGGTGATGCCGTGAGCTTCACTATAACCGCCATTACGTCTTTGTCAGACGTTAAGTCTGCATGGGGTACATTTCCGCATGGCGGAGCGATCTTACAGTTGCCGTCATATCAATTGTTAGAGCGATGGATTCTATTTTTACCAGAAAATCCAAAAGGAGAATCTCTGGCCATAAATGTGTGACCTTAATTTCAAGCACATTTTCAGAAGAACAATGATCAAAGCACTCTGGCAAGTCCACCTCTGAATGGCCCAAAAAACAGAACAAAGGTTTTGGGGTGGCCTAGTCAAAGTCCAGAATGAACCTTAATTGAAATGCTGTGGCGTGACCTTAAACAGACTATACATATTTCAAAATCCACCAATGTGGCAAAATGAAAACAATTCTGCCACAAAGACTGGTCCAGTATTCCTCCACAGTTTGCAAAAGAGTCACGTCAGTTTTCACTGGCAATTACCTTTTCACACAGGACCAGATAAGTGTTGCATAGCTGTTTGTCCCCTCAATAAATTAAATTATTAGACAATTACATTTGCATTAACTCAACTTATCTCTGCCGTATATTTAAAAAAGAAATCTAGTAATCTGAAACATTCAAATGAGACAAACGGGCAAAAACAAAATAAATCTGTGAGGTGTTTTTTCACAGCTCTGTACATTTCCTTAAGTTAACAGACCCTTCTATGTTCTTTAGGGAGGTCGTTGGGTGCAAAAGACAAAGACCCAACTTCCCGCTGTTCATTGAGGCATTCTTATAAAAGTGCTTAGTATATAAGAGCTGTGCCGTTAAAGCAAATGTTTATGAGCTCTACAGGGCCTGATAAAGACAGTAAAATGGGTCAGCAGCCAAAATCCAGGCGTGCAAAAACGGCAACCCATTTAGAAGTTACGGCAAAACACAAACAACATAGAGCACGGTTCCAGGATGATAACGAGCTGGAGAAAGTCATCTTTTCCATTATGTGTATCTTCAGAATTAATCAGGGTAAATTAAACCCACATGTAAACATCTTTGTTAAAGATACAATCCAGCTGCCACAAGGAATGCTTACTAAAATGTCACCAGGAGTATTAGGATGTTATGATGTGTAGCAGTAGGACTATAAAAAACATAACATCCTCTGCAACCATCCAAACCAAGCTCATTACAAAACCAAATTTGTGAAAACAGCTTTGAATCAGAAATTAAAATAAACGGGAACTGCGTGTGGACCCCTTTTCTTGCTTTTGGAGCAGGGGGTCCGGAATAATTTTCCAATACAATGTTATTACCTTAGAAGTAATGCTCAGAGTAATGTTCAGTTAATTATTTCTTCTGCAATCTGATGCTGCTCCAAGAATTAAGTGATTGGTCTTAAATATTTTAAAAAGGTATAAACCAGATGTCAGTATAAACTGTATAAAAAGCCAACCTTTTTAATACCTTACTGTCTGTTATTAAAGGAGACATATCTTGCAAAATCCTCTTCTTTGAGCCCTTAAATACATTTTATTGTGTACTTGGAGTCTCTAGAAACACAGGAAAGTTGAATATAGTTTCTCCAGGTGCTGCGTACATATATTTATATTCTGTTCTGGGTTATGTTTTTCAGTCCGTTCAGTTTTTCCTTTTCCCCATCATGTTTTTTGAACAATTATGTCAGTATTTCTGGCAGAGCTGTTAAACAAGGTCATGGACTTCCAGTTTACCAATTTTGCAAACCTGCCATTTTTAGTTCTTGCTGTGATTTTTTTTTTTTTTTTCCCAGTGTCCTGTCTAGCAATGTGGCAATAGGAATTGATGTCTCAATGCCAGATAGAGCTCGACAGATTTTGCTTTTACAAGTGGAGCGAACAGCTTTCGCCATAGTGCTCCACTTGATTTATGCTTGTAAATAGCTTTATTGTGATTCCTGCAAGGAGAATTTCAAATTATATGGACATGACAATGGGAGAGTAAAGGAAGAACAAGAAGTGAAAGAGAAAGAAAAGAAAAAAAAAAGAGTAGAGGTGAAAGAAAGAGGAGATAAAAGGGAGAGAATGATAAAACCTTCTCCGTCTGCTCCGTCACCTGCAAAGAGAGATGCAAAAAGAACAGCACAACCAACAGACATAAAGCAACAGATACAATCGAATAACACCTAGATGCCATTGCTAAATCATATATATTATTATGTAAGCTGACATGTGTAATGTGATACTTGAAAAAAGAAAGTGAAAGAACATAAATAAATAAATAAATTATAAGATTACTGTATATAAGTGAACACTTAATACCTGGGACCCAGCACCTGTGGGAGTTTGTGAGAGTGCACTAGTTTAGGTGAAAATTTTCCAAAAGGAAATAGGTTGATAGTGGTTGTGGAGAACCAAAGGCCCGCCTTCCCCGAGCACAGAGGCAGGAGTCAGGGGACCCATAACCCCGGACTCCCAAAGGGGCCCCTAAAGCAGGTCGCCCAGGAGGGGCCGACACAGGATATCTGCAACCCCCCCCCCCAAAGAAGGAGCAGAGACGACCCCGAGGAAATCCCCCAGCCACCGCAATGCCGACGCCCTCAAGAGCCGCGGAGACGAGCCCGTGGGCTCCGCCGGCAGCCAGCCCCGCTGGAGTGGTCCCGGCCATGGGCCCCGGGTGCCAGAGGCCCCAGGGGCGCCCCGCCCCCGCGACGGGGGCCCCGGCCGCCCCCCAGGGGGCCAGGCCCCGCGAAGAGGCCGCCGGGAGTGTGCCGGCACACGCCCGGGAACCCGCCCCAAACCCGAAGCCAACCAACGCGCCAGAGGGCCAAGGCGCCTGCCAACGAAGTGGAGGAGGGCAGGACGTGGGGGGATGGGCTCCGCACCTAGTGGAGACTTGAGATGTTTTTAGGAGAGGGAGCGGACCACACCTATACCTGAAAAAAAAAAAAAAAAAAAAAAGGAAAACTCATTCACACCATCCCTCCCTTGTGCCCCACTCACCACACACAGATTAAAAAAAAAAAAAAAAAAAACGCTGTACACACATTCCCACATAACACTCGCATCCAACACTGACCAAAGGGGGGGGGTCACCCCAAATCGACTATACGACTGCTTGTGCCCGACCCCCGGCCCCGGACCAGACGCCCCCCGGACCGGGCCCCCCAGAGAGGGCGGGCCAACACGACCCGCACGAGCCACTGCGGGTTGCTGTGATTTTGTAGTCCGAGCTGCAGGATGCTGAAGCTTCAAGTGGATATGTGAAAATGTTATGTTTTATTTGAAATTTACACAAAATTACATAATCCTCATTAAGTACGATCCATCCATTTTCTAACGCTTATCCCTGCGGGGGTCACGAGGGGTGCTGGTGCCTATCTCCAGCTGTCAATGGGCGAGAGGCGGGGTACACCCTGGACAGGTCACCAGTCTATTGCAGGGAAACATAGAGACAAACAGGACAAACAACCATTCACGCACACACTCACACCTAAGGAGAATTTAGAGATTCAATTAACCTAACAGTCATGTTTTTGGACTGTGGGAGGAAGCCAGAGTACCCGGAGAGAACCCACGCATGCACAGGGAGAACATGCAAACTCCATGCAGAAAGACCCAGGACTTTCTTGCTGCAAGGCAACAGCACTACCCACTGTGCAGCCCTTATAAACAACAATCTTTCAAATGTCCTATTTTATCAATTGCGGTCATTTTCAACCCCTACAAGGTCGCTTATTTGCCATTTAACCCCCGCATAAATCAGATATAAGATTCTCTTTGCCTGCAATTATTCCTTGGATCTGTCATGGTGTCTTGAAAACTCCAAATAGTGAACATAAAAACTATGTCCCGGTACATCATAACTAGCGAGCTTACAGAAAATTATTTAAAGAAAACATACTGAAACTTTCACCAGTCAGGAGGAGAAGTCATGACAGAGAAGTTATAGAAATCTGGCTTTAATTGGGTTTACATACTTTATCCACTTATTCCAAATTTGATTAAAAAAAATGTCTCTTTGGATATTCAGGGTATAAGTTACAGACTGAACTTTTTCTATTGTGGGTCTAGTTTGATGAAAAATATTATTCTATCTGCTAACTGCCAGAATAATGACGCCGAGATTTTTTTAGATCTAATTGTTATTACCTTTATTTCAAATCCAAACGTGTACACACTTCTTTAGTTATTTGGTAGAATTGCCTTTTAAACTTTATGACTTCAGAAAGAAGTGTTTTAACTGAGTCACAGCTTTGACAGATGCCTTCTCAGCTCTGCTCTCAGATTTTCAGGGGACCTAATATCAGAGGTTGTTGATGGCCATTCCAAAACAAAAAAAAGGACTTTCTTCTTCTTATGCCACTTCCTATATGAATTAAGCTGTATTCTCAGCATCATTGTCCTTTTGGAAGACCTGTTTGGACTAAACTTTATACAGCTTCACTAATGTTCTGCCATGTTGATTCAGTACTTCCACAATGTCCTTTCATCGTGATGCCATCTATTTTGTTAAGTGTACCACCAGACTCTCCTGCTGCTGTTTTGGCCGCAGCATGATGCTGCCACCACCATGCTTCACATCTGAGAGGCTGTTCTCAGACTTTCAAGCTTCCCTCTTTTTACACCAATTGTAACAATGATCATTACAGCCAAACACTTCAGTTTTAGTGTCACTGGACCGCAGGACATGCCCCACTGTTTGGAGTAATGGTCGCTTTCTCGCCGAGCGGCTTTTGAGCCCGTATAAAATGCAGGACTAGTTTCACCGAGGATAATGGCCCCATCTTACTAGTTTCAGCAAACTTCCCCTCAAAGTTTTTTTTTTTATGTTGTTTTGGGTTTGATGCACACATTTTGCCCAAAACTCATTTTCTATCTGTATAGTACCATGGCTGGGCATTCCCTGTGCCTTTTATACTTCTGTAGAGCTGAACAAAAGGTGGCATCTTCAGGCATATGGAAATTGTAACAAATTACATAGTTTCCTTTGATTTTGCCTTGATGTCACATAAGGAAGCAGGGTGTTTGAGGTGTTGCCTTAACATACACCCACAACTGTGCCTCAAATTAACTCAAAGGGCACCATGATCTTGGTTTTCCCAGTTTTTTATAGACAGAAACTTTTTGAAAGAAAGATTGAAGAAAGGACAGGGACAGGCTGGTATAGACAATGGATGGATGGATAATTCTGGCAATCAGCAAGCAGAAATAATGTATCTCCATCTACGACGTGTATATGGGTGCTGTGAACATTAACAGAAAATGTAGCCACAGAAATTGTTTTAGTAAGAAATTTGCACAAACATCGTCTGATTAACATTCAC
Organism: Fundulus diaphanus; assembly: GCA_037039145.1. NCBI lineage: Eukaryota > Metazoa > Chordata > Actinopteri > Cyprinodontiformes > Fundulidae > Fundulus > Fundulus diaphanus. The sequence continues at coordinate 20,243,966 of CM073132.1, read as the reverse complement.
CACATCTTACCATATTTTCAAATTAATTACATGGCTGGTCTTTTTTACAGGAAGGAAACAACAAACCAAATCCTATCTTGACTATAGGGTAGTTCATTGTTATTGTTTTGATGCGGGTTTTTCGCGCATGCGCGCCGGATTGGTAGGCAAAAGGCGAACACAATGGCAGACGCAAACAGCGAAACTGACGAGTTCTCCACGTATTTTTCTTCTTTAGATAACGTATCACAAGATCGTTTTAAGAGTAAGTTGATGGTTGATGGTATCAGGTTGCCAGATCCACACAGCAAAAGCCTGAAGGGACGGAGCCAGTCTGTGAAATGCTGGCCAAGTGTCCGTACCGCGACATACAGCTGCCTTATACTTCGGTAAAGTTAGAAAGATATTCACAGATTCGGCTTTTCCGGATCAATAACTCATCGGCGGATGATTTATTCTACAAAACAGACACCTCTCTGTAACCACAGCAAGGCAGACAGTGAGCTGCAACCATAGTTTCCTCAAAACGAGTCTCCCACCGCGCAGGGAGAATTACATTGGACCCAGGCCAGTACAGACAAGAGAGCATGGAAGCATGAAACCACTGGACCCGCCCGGTAGGTTAAAAAAAAATGTTCACTACAGATTATTTTGGTGTTTTTGCCTTGTTAAAATGGGTGGGGGTGTCGGCGACATTGCAGCGTAAACACAGAGCGGCTGCTGCTCCAGGCAGCCAGAGAAGCCGCTTCTGCTGGTAGAAGCGGTAGCGGTAGCAGAAGCGGCTGCTGTAGCAGCAGCAGAAGCGGCTTCTCCGGCCCCTGTAGCGATCGCCACCTCCCCTCCGCCGCTATTTAAGTAGAACAATGACTAGAGCAGAATTAAGTTGTATTTACCGGAGATGAAGTGTAGGCTGCAAATTCTATCGTAGTCTGATGTCTCCCCCAGTCCATTGGTAGTGTCTGCCTGCGCTCTTTGAAAATATCCATTTCTTTCTTCGGTAAACGACAGAAACGTACACCCAACGATTTGGAATGCCTCTCTGTGCAACCGGGAGCACAACATGTCGTAGGCATTGTTTAGATTCCAAAAATAAACTAACTAATAGTACGCTCTAAATCACCCGTTTTGTCATGTAGTAGACGAGAGCAGCTGTGCTTTTTGCCTACCCCGCGGACGCGGATGTAGCGCTGACATCACGCGTGAACTACCCTATTGCCTATTCCTTTGCTCCTTTTACTTAAGACACCACAGTGAGTATATGATGTACTATTTGTAATTCTGCACCATAATTTTGGTGCTCACACAAGTGTTATTAGATCCCACAGCATAGAGGATACTCAACAAATCAACTGGAAACAAATGGGCAACTGTGCACTCCTTTATTTGTAATCAAATCTTTTCCCAATAACAACTGTATTCAAGAATGAGACAATTTTCCGTCGTTGCTTACGCTGAATGAAATTTCTGTGTAGACAAACAAAGCCAGCCAAACTGCACAGGAAAAATCGGAGTGCTTGTCTAATTCCACCGCGCCAGCCCTGCAGTTTCTGCACCTCTACAAAGCAGAGTTCAGAGGGAGTTAAACCCCCCATAATGCTTTTAAAGCCCACAAAATTCTGCCATTACAAATTCAGCCTCTGAACGGCTAACAAAGTCAGGATCAAAATTCCACATTAACCTCCTGTTGTCCTCATTTTCTGTATACACCCTGTGTCCTCCGGGTCAAAATGACCCGTCTTCACTAAACCCCCAATATAAGCATCTTAATTGAATTTTAAACACCAAATTTCATCTTGTATATTGTAATTCACCACAAAATGTGTGAATACTTGAGTTTTCCCTCTCCACTTGAATTTCTATAGCTTAAGAAAATGAACAAAATGATGTCAATGCGTCGTCCTCCTCTTGTCTCCCCTTTTGTTCCCCAATGGAACCAGTTGCTCATCCACTGTTATGTCAGGCCCTGGATTGTAGAGGTAGGGCAACCGCTCCACCCACTTGTCCCATACCTCTCTTATGGCTGCAAGTTTGTCTGTCACACGTCTTGCTGGTCTTGATTCACGGTCATCAAATAGTATCAGTCTTGAGTAGGTGTGAAAGAGTTTGAGTGGCATTGTGGCTCGGAAAATTGGCCTTCCACTCTCTGCATCCCATAGACTAGCTGCAGCCTCACCTCGGGACCTGTATACATCTGCTAGGATTAGCAGCCCTAAATAGGCCTGGAGGTCAATCTCATCCATCTTTTTCCAGCTGTCTCCATATTTGCGAAAACTCTCCAGATTTGTCATCTCCAGGATTATTTTTTCTATTGCTGGTGTGACAAACAGGTAGAATGTAGACACAATATCATGGGCATGAGAAACGGCATACCTTGTGGGTCCTGGGGTCATCTTTACAATGTCTTGTTCTGCATGCCTGCTGTGTTGGTCATATGCTGCTGAGGACCATGTTATTTTGCCATTTTTTGAAAGGAAAGTCTCACTTTCAGCTTCAGGGTTTTCTTCTTCTTCTGAAGATGATTCATGATGCTCTGGGGTGTATTCCTCTCCATCTTCTTCTTCGGATACATCCTCTACTTCCTCTTCTGAATCAGAGTTGTCTTGCTGGACATGTGAGAAAATCACCTCTAAAGCCTCTTCAGTGTTGTAACGTACACTCATGGCTTCAGCACAGACACAATTCAGGGTGCTGTTATGCAGGAACTTTATAACCTCTGGAAATAACAGGTGGTCTTCTGAAGTCTGTGAGAACACCACCTGATTTGCCTTGTTTACTTCTGCTACTGATTGATCTGAGACACAACTAAAACTTTGTAACATTCTGTGGTTTGTAAATAACTCTGTGACCTTGATTTCAACTCTATTTGCCTCACGGGTCATTTTGACCCGAAGACCATCTTTGTACCTTTTTTTGTACAGCTTACATGGAAATGTGAATAAAAGCAACATTTAACTTTTTCTATTGTTTTGGCCAATCTAGGAAAAGTCTTAAAATCTCAAGTTAAAAAAATAAAATTTAGTGGATGTTTTGGGGGATTTTAACACAGTGGCGGGTCATTTTGACCCGAGGACAACAGGAGGGTTAAAAGACTCAGGGTCTTGATATCATCTCCTGAAACTACATTAAAAAATAACTGCATATTTTGCATTTTAAACACACACACAAACAGGTCATAAATAGAGAAGACATTTGCCTGGGCTCTCTATTTTGTCATTTTGATCACACTTGGCCTGTTTGCCATGTTTGTATGTTTCAAGCAACAATAGTCAGGTCTTTGCCACTATCATTTTATGGTTCTGGTTCTGAAGCTAAAAAAAACATTTGGGAACTACTGAGCTACAAGTTCCTGTTTTCTTTAAAAAAAACTAACAGCTACAAATACACTGATTTGATACAACTTGGCTGATGTTTCTTTAATGTATAACTTTCCATCAGGGAACATGGACCTTTTTTTAACCTGAAAATACCAAAATGATGTCACACTGACCAAGCTATTTAATTATATTTTACAACACCCAAAATAAGCTTATAAATAGGCAAACAGGCAAAAATAATGTGTTATGTCATCTTTTGTCATTTCCTTTAACTTGGTCTCATGTAGCCATGACCAACTTTATCTTACATTTTAATTGCAAAGGGAGTAAATGAAAGCATACTTGTTCCCAGGTAATCATTTAGAAAAAAAAAGAATACTAGTTAATCTAGTGCTCTCAACTTTAATCCACATTTAGAAATAGCCAAACTCAATTACAGTTGAAAAAAAAAGTACTGCCATAGAGCTACACTGCCTGATTCGCTTAACATGTTTTGCCATATTGAAGTTAACCAAACATTTCATTTCTACATTATAAATGTCATAAGCCTGCTTTAATTGGGTCTGCTAACTCCCTATTTTGGCATGTGTCCCCAAAAGTGACATTCTAAATACTCAACAAATCAAGCTTTGGGGCTTCAAATTTGGGGAAAAGAAGATCAGGATGTGATTACTCAGTTCACGCTCTGCAACTTGCTATACAGACTCCATTAAAAGCCGCTTGTCCTTGAAAATTAAACTAATGCAAACTGATTTATTATCCTATTATCCTTTTTATTTTAAACTATGACAATAGATAGCTAAATTTACATGTAATCCTCTTCTTAATTTAGGTTAACACCAAGATCCTACACCTCCAGCATAATGCATTGTGTATTTCTGACCACACAGAATTAATAATAATAATAATAAACATATGAAGGCAGCCTAACACGATATAAAGGCTGCAAATCTTATGCAGCTCTCCTTCCCAAGCAGGATTAAGTCATTTTGGACCCAACAAGCAGAGATTTGAGCAAATTGAAGGTTCAAAATGGGTTTTACTGTCACTAAAATGCAGAAATAAATGTTTAGAAAAGGATGACAGAATGAGATCTTTAAAAATTAAAAACAAAAAAAATAGCAAAGTGTGGATCAGCCTGGTAAAGGTCGAATAAGAAACGTTACTATGACAAAATATCAAAGGTGAGTCAAAATCTTTGTTCTAACTCCCTTCTGCCCTTGCTCATAAATAATAAATTAACTACAAGAAAGGGGATGGAAATATTTCAGATTCATCCCATTTAAAGCCAGAAAATATTTCCCATGAAAAGAAAACCATCTTTTCATGGGAAATATTTCTGTCACTTTAATATTCTGCGAACATGAAGTGAAAGCTTCATTTGACCATTATCCACCATTCTGACAGTCGGCCGAATAAAATCAAATCTAAAAAGCTGACAAAAACAAGCAATCAGGTACCTTAAAAGAATCAAATTCAATTAAGCAGGTTTTTAGTCCCCCGATGCAAACACGTGCCAGCCTATAACCACAAAAGTTGATAAAAACCTATAATCACTCTAACCAAAAACGTCCCTCTGCAAGCGTTTGTCTTTTCAATTTCAAAGTCAACAATTACTCTCCAATTAAATCCTGCGTAAACAGTGTTAATCCTAGAAACCGCCTTCCTATACGACAGAAAGTCAGGAGTGACACTCGTCTTACCCTTTCCAAAAACTCTTATTTTGTGTGTGTAGTTTTATCCCCAAATCGCCGACCTGTATTATGTAGGTCTAGTCTAGACGGCTGTGAACTTTCTGCAACTATCAGCATTTCATTCCTGACAACCTTTCGTTCCATCAGTGTGACAAATGATTCTGCGGAAGACACTCAACTAATTGGAGGCTTTGGCACCAATGCCTTTTTTGCGCACGACGACTGCGTAAAACCCCATGTCCCTGCGCGCCATTCCCTGAAGCAGGCACCTACCTGTTTCCACAGAAAGCTGTCCACTCCGTTTAACATCCAAGAAATGGCCACGTGGATGGCGGAGAGAATAACTCCAGTGATGACAGCGGCGCGCATCCTGACGGGCAACAGCGTATAGATGACATGGATGAAGAACACGGTCCACCAGATTCCCTCCGATGCGCTCCTGGGCTGCACCAGCAGCACCCCGATCACCTGGATCACAATCACCAGCAGGATCACTACATAGCACACCACCCACATGTGGTCCTGGTGAAACGCGTTCCTGTTGCACACCACCATGAGCACCAGCGTGAGGAAGATGGCCAGGGAAAACACCACCACGTACGTGACCCTCGGAGCTCCTGAGCAGTGGAAGGCCAGCATGACGGCGAAGACCAGCACCAGCACCCCCATCAGCATGGTCAAGCTGCTCTGGTTGAGGCGGAAGAAGTAGCGCTGGTAGAGGCGCTCCAACTTCTCCGACTGGAACTTCTTGGATTTAAAAACGTGCATGACGCTGACGCAGCACGCCACCAGGGAAATGTTCACCTCCGGCATGACCTCTTCCTCTTGTTCCCCCTTATCGCTCCTGGATTTGGCTCTCCGCTCCTCCAGACCCAGCTCCACGGACTTGGGTCTCACCCCGCCGCCGTCTGGACGCCTCGCAGACGCAGGGTTGCTGTTGACTCGACTCTCCTCGCCATGGTCCTGCCAAGCCGACCGGGACCTGAAGCTGACCCTGCTGCTGACGGTCGTGGAGGTTCGCCCGGGAGGCCGGCGCTCCGGATCGACATCATCCGCCTCCTCCTCCTGCCTCCAGCGGCTGTTGGTGCGGGTGAGCTTCTTGCGCGGGGATCTGGCTGAGTATGGGCATCCGTTGGCCACAGAGTCAGCCTCTCCCCATGCTGATCTGTGCTCGGTCCCTCCCCTCAGCCCGGGCGCACCGACTCCGGGTGGGCTGACGCTGTTTGATCTGGACATTGTGGATGACGCAACAAAGAAGCAGACACACGGGGAAAAAGTTTTGTCCCACTGAGGGAGGAGGAGGGAAAAAAAGTCTGGGTACTATTTAGTCACAATGTTGACTCGCTTTAAATATCTCATATGAACTGAACTGGTCATCTTTAGGAACAATATAAACATCTTTGATGCTAAAAAAAAGTACTTTCTGATTCCAGCGTTTAAAAGCAAGAATTTACGATTAAGTTAATCTTAAAAAATGCGTTAAGTGGCAAAAAAAAAAAAAAAATCCTCGGGGGGATAAAAAGGAAATCAATTGAACATGAAAAGTCATCGGGGGGGAAGAAACACTGGATCCAGGTGGATTTGGCTCTACATCATGGGGCCCAATTAGCGCTCATCCATGGAGAGGTTGCACGGCAGCGCGCCTCGTAGATGGAATAAATACATTACACAACTGAGAAGGTCCCCGGAGATCATAGCGCAGAACCATCAGTTTTACTGTGAATCCATTACAGTCACATGCAGATTTGCTTCCTGTATTCCTCCGGTCGCCTGTGATGCGCATCGAAACATAAAGCCAATTCCCATTTTGGCGGCTGCCATCTCCATGCACCTGTGCTCCGCAAACATTTCAGCCTTGACGGTAGTGGGAGCCACACGTTTGGTCAAAACCAGGCATCATCGTCATCACGATCCTTTCACACGGAGCAGAGGAGAGCTGGGGCGCTCCTCCTCCGCCTCTCCCCCCTCTGGCAGTCTTGGTCAACGGCAGAGCGTGTGTCACCGCGCCAGCAGTTCATCGTCAGCCCCGACGCACAATCGATGGCCAACAGCTGTCCATCGCCCGTTCAGATCTCCCCGGAGAGGGTCTCCTCAATCGCTCTGCAGCTGCAGACTCTGGGTCCGTGGCCGGACAGCGGACAGCATTTCACGGAGCGTCCGCTCGGTGCTAACGTGGGCTCCCACAGCCTCCGGCAAGCGCCCTCGGCGTCCGTCCCGAGCGTGGCATCACAAACAGACCCGCCGCTGATTGTCGCTCCGACGATCCTTCAACCAAGTGTGCTTCCTGTGGCCCGCCTCTCCGCCGCGCCTCCATTGGAAAGGGGAAGAGGGTGAGTCACTCTTCGGCGAGCTTCCATTGGATCGCAGGCTGGTCAATCCCGATCGGAGGCTGCGCGACCCCCACGGGCGCCTTGGATGAATGCGCGGACCTGTGCCCACAGCTGGAAAAGCCCGCACACGCAGAACCACGCATTGACCAAGGGGGCCGAATGATTTCCTGTCCTCACCAGTGGTTTCCTCCTACACCTCAGCATTCAGCTCTCCCGGTCCTTATAATAAAAAAAGACCAAAGCATTGATAATGCAACTTTATGTTCCTAAATAGTCTCCTTTTTTAATTATTTTTCTTCACAGTTTACCTTAATTGCTCTGTTTTTTCCCCCTCAAAGCTCTTTATTTGTTTGTACATTGCATGTTAATTTTCTTTTGCAAAAAAGAAAGAAAAAACAGCATAAAAATAGATTCATTTGACTAATTCTGTTATTCATCATATTCAAACAGTGTCGGTTCCTGGAGGAATGGCACCACGGGTGATTCACCTTTAATGGGCCCCATTCCAGGTTAGGGTTACATTTTCAAATCCACAGATGAAGCGCATTCTTCAAATAAATAGTATCAATACTATTTTAATACACACAATAAAAAGAATTCATGCTGAAATAAAAGATTAAATTGACGCTATTGTCTACTTTCAAATGTAAAAACAGATTTTTGGATTTGCCATTTAATGTCCCCTGAAAGGCCGCTTTTTGTGGTGGTGGGGTTATAATTATTCTATTTATTCATGTTCTAGCCTTTTAGTTGTCTTATTTCTTTTCAGTTCATAAAAATCTTTGAAAAGTGGCTTTTAAGCTTAATCTGCTTTAAAAAGTATTGAAACCAAAAGCAGTGGTGATTTAGTGGTGTCCTGGGCGAGCCCTTCTTCATCACCCTATTTTAAACCCTCATTTCCCATGACCTGCGCATAAACAATTCTATAGGTGTTGGTTCACCGCTCTGTTTAACGCCTGTTGTCCTTGAGACAGCTTGTTCTTTTCAGGGACGTGAACACTGCAAAATAGATTTCAGTTTCAGCTCTGTGGGTCTTATTTGCTGAGGAGATATGAAGAGAAATCGCCAGATTTAGACTTCTCTGCAAACAAACAATATTTCATTGTTCAAATCCTCTTATGGTTCAAAAACGCATAATAAAAACAAATTCAAATGTAATCGTCGTCGACTTCTTCCTCTTATCCCGGGATAAGAGGATTTCCAATGCTTTAAGTAGTTCCTTTTTGCGACAAAGTTTGTTCCATGGTCTGAGCATAAAATTTGTACTTCTCCTCTACTGCATAGGGAAAATCACACCATATCATTTAACAAGGCTCCTTCCACGTTTAATTTTTAAAGGTCCGAAGACGTCAACACCCACATTGGTAAAAGGTGGCTAATCAGGTAGTAACCTGTCTGCAGGTAGGTCGGCCATCTTTTGTCTCCCAGCCTTAAAGGAACTCTACCTCATTCTTCGCAAATTGGAGCCGTGAACCTGTCCCGAGTTTCCCTAGTTTGCTGCTTATTCCTACTAAAAAAAAGCCTGGACTTGCTCAATTACGCGATCAATTAGTGAATTGTTATTATCAAATTACACCTTTTAACTCATAAAACATAATATGTAAAAAGCATATTTCTTAACCAGACAAAAATAGCTAAACTAGCTTGAGGGATCCAATATTTCTCTCACAGTACTACTGTCAACATATAGTTGCGACCACAATGTCAAATTTCTGGGTGGATGTGCTGCAGTATGAGGTTGGCTATAAGTAAACTTAGAGAGGATGGTTGGATGACTAGCCTCATTCCAGCTTTATTAAGGTGGCTCAAACTCTCAATATTTTAGGTTGCAACATGGGTCATGTTTGTGGATCTGACTCTTTCTATTGATCAGAGGGTATTTACTTTCTATGTAGTCTTGTTGCTTACCTAGCCATACTAGCTCTGTTTCTGTTTCAACCAGCTTTTCAAGTGACAGCGGACGCTGCTGAAATGCTGATTTGAACTCCTGCATGTTCTGTGCAATGAACTAGTTCTTGTTTTCAGGATTGTCCTCAGACTGACTGATTGTTGTTTCAAACTTGTCTCTCTTGGGTTTTTTTTAAGTAGCGTTGGTGTTCCTTTTAGTTAGAGAAACCACTCAACAGTCTTTTTTAGTCATTGCTGTGTTGAGTAGTAAGCAGCAAAATTGTTGATTGTGTCATAGCTCGCGTGCGTGCCGGTCATGATCATTCGGGCACATGTTTTGATTTCTGGGTCTTGTTCTGTGGTCAGATAACTTTTATCCAGTTGATTTGGTTGATCCATCCTCACTAGCATCAGCAAAATGATGCAACTGTGCTGATTGTCTGGATCATGCTCTGGGTATGCTGAACTCCAGCAAACTCTCCAAGTCTGCTAACCATTCATAACATCTTTTTGCATGTTCACCTGGAATCTCCTCGTCCCAACCATGCCTCTCTTTGGACAGGTTGCACAAGCCGAGTTTTACTGGAAATGTGAGGGGAGCTAAAAAGCCAAAGGTGTCAAAGACAGAACTTACTCTGGAAAGGATGCCACTTAAGGTGACAGGCTGGCTTTGCATGTGTTTGTGGAAGCTCACCTTGTCAGTTTCTGTGCACCATTGCACACCATGCCCATGATCCATCGGGACTTCAGGAGCTCTTTCATTGTCTGGAATAGACGCCAAGACTCTCTTACTGTTACTCACCCACTTGCTGAGATGGACATCTCATCTGGGGGCTCTTGTACCAGGCTGCTTGCTTGCTTTACTTTTTTCCACTGCTTTAAGGCAATCATCAACATAAAAGTGTCTTTGCACTGTGTCCACTGCCTCTGCTCTCGTAATCTCATTTGCATCCTCTGCAGCTCTTATCACCACGTAGGAGGCACAACTCGATGAAACGTAGCGTTGAAGAGGTAAACGTTCATTCTGAAACACTTCTGCGTCTCAGTCAAGGTCACCATTTGGCCACCGCAGGAACCGCAGTAGGTCTGCACCATGGCCGCCACTGCAGCTGAGTTTCTCGGCTGGTATCTTCTCAGCGTAGCCTTTGCCAGTCATGTTTCTCATGAATGTTATGTAGTCTTTATGGAAGTCCGGGTGTCTCCTTAACTTCTTGGGATTGTCAGCCCGCTGCTGAGCAACGCAGCAACTGTTTGGCATCCTGGTGTTTCTCATTTGTCAGGGGCAACCTCAGCCTATAATGTCAACCAATTAGCTTTGCTGAACTCGAAACCAGGTGCGCAAACCTGCCGTCCTCCAAGGACATTTATTCCTATTTTCTCAGCTTCGATCTGGGAAA